>JAWNOI010000082.1:0-707896 GCA_035046045.1 Zaprionus bogoriensis | reverse complement strand
AAAGTAAGGTGCCTGTTAACATTACGAAGAATGTTTGATTTTCAACTTTTGGATGCCACGCCCACCGCCCCCAAACTATTGCATTTTAAGAAAAGTAGGGAAATAACAAAACATTTTTTTTACCACTCTTGTAGCTTACCATAGTACAGATCTACCCCATAAATTTCAATCCGATCGGACAATAAACAAAGAAGTTATAGGCGCGAGAAGTTTCCCTTACATCAGCAGAGGCCCGACGCCGACGCCGACGCCGACTGCGCAGGCACAGTCGTCGCGTAGTCAGCGTTCAGTCGGCATGTGCCATTTGCGTCCATGCATGTGTATTATTTGACTTAGAAAATATGCGATGCGTTGTTTTTAGTTCGACGAATAAAAGTAATTAATATTAAAATATATCTTACTGGATGTTGCAAAAAAAATAAAAAAAATCAGTTGTGTTTGGCATTCGAACCTGGGACTCAATGTCACGGAGCCGACAACTCTCACACCAAGCTACCGACGGCAATCAAATTGCCGGTTACAAATTTCGTTCTAATATCTCAGTTGAGGCGCATTGTCTGTTTCTAGTAAATACATACAATGTTTGTGTTTATGTATGCATGTTTTAAGCGCGAAAATTTTTTCATACAGTAGAAGCTCGGCGTCAATGCTTGCGCCGCGCACGCACAGTCGCCGTGCAGTCGGCATGTGCTATTAGCGTCAATGTGTATCTAATTTCGGAAATATGCGATGCGTTGTTAACTTACTTAACTTAACTTACTGTCGAGTGCACTCGACTGTAGTTTTCTTTAATTTTTATACCATTTACCCATTGAAAATGGGTAAAAAATGGTATATTAACTTTGTGAAAATGTATGTAACATGCAGAAGAAGGCGTGGCAGACCAGACAAAGTATATATTACAATCCGTTCGGACAATAAATAAAGAAGTTAAAGTTGTGGGCGCTTAGAATTTTCAACTAAAATGTTGAACTGACGCAGCAGAGGGCCGGCATCAATAAAAATCTCATTTGCCGATCGCACTGTGTAACTGTGTGTGGTCGTGATGGTTGGCTTGCAAGTTTCAAATGCAGGGGGTCGCGGGTTCGAATCCCGCGCTGGACGATTTTTTTTATTATTTTTAAATAATTTTGCACTGTACCGAAAAATATAGTATGATATTTTTAATCAAATTGACGAACATAGATGATGCAAAAAAAATAAGAAAAACCAATAATTTGTTCTTAGCAATACAGAAGGAAGCCTGTGTTGGGAATCGAAACTGAAAATTAAAGTTATGATGCAAAAAAAAAAAAATAATTGTTTGTTCTTTAGCCCGCTGGGAATCGAACCGGGTACATAAAGTTACCAAGCCGACAACTATCACACCACACCACCGACGGCAATCAAAATGCCGGTTACAAATTTCGACCTAATATCTCAGTTGAGGCACATTGTTTGTTCCTAGTAAATACATATGAATGTATGTATTTATGTATAGTTATGTATGTATTTATGTATAATATATATGTATGTATGGGACGTGCAACCCAATGCGCACTAAGGAAACATATTGTTAATAAATGTATATTTATATTTAATTGCATTAATATACATTTATGGTATAATTCAATATTAAATTTTATTATCTTCGTGATTATATTTAAATGTCAACATATATCGATATCAGCGCATATCGATAAGTCGAACAACGTCTCTAAGGCTGCTCAATATAATCACTTTTTAGCTTGCGATTGGCGTGTGCGGTTGTGATTATTTCGTCGATACCGATTTTCGATTTTCATTAAATTAAATTATTTTTATTAATTTTCACTATTTAACTTTTAAATATTGTCTCTGAAAATAATTCGCGAATGTTGTCCGCTTTGATTTTATTAAAATTGTGAACAAAATTATATTATCGACAAAATTATTTACCGCGCATAATTTTGGCCGTGTGTGTGTGTGTGATAGTGTTAGTGCTTTTTAGGAACTTTGTGTATACGCATCTATACATACATGTATGTATGTGAAATTGCGCTCTTTTGCGTGCAGTTTTGTCAAAATACGTTACATGTGACGTATGAGTACATATGCACTTGCGCTTTGTATGTGAAATTAAATGACTGCAGTGTGTACGATTAAAGTGAATATCGGTATCGGTTCGTGCCGCGAAGCGAATAAGAATTAAAATAGATTAATAAATTATTATTCATTGGTGCTGCTGAAATCGCAAGTAACAAATTTATATTTATATATTATTATTTCATATTTAAATATATAAATAATATTGATGAATGTTAATAATACATTCAAAATTATATAATACTAATAGTGTTATTTATATATAATTATATAATATAATACTATATTATATTATTACTATATCTATATTTATATATATCATATATACATATAAATATATATATTTATACATATTTATTTATATATATATATTAATTAATTAATTTTTCTTTTTATTATTAATTCATACGTATATAAATAATGCCTAGGCTTAATAGAAGCACAGCTGACAGTAGGTCTCAAAGTCGAAGACTTAGAAATCAGTTTAATAGGTCCATTGTAGAATATGTTCAGCAAGAAAGGCAGCATAATGCAGAGTTTCAACGAGAACGTAGGGAAAATGTCGAGTTGAGCCAAGCTGATAGGGTAATCGATTCAATTCGGAGGACAATTCGTCGAACGAATTCCTCAGTTAGGGTAGTAGAACAGGTTGAGAATACTTCGCGTCGTTCGAGGCGCCGACAAGACCCGATTTATCGGGCAGACGAAAGAGGACAGGATTCTGTTCGTAGGACAATTCTGCGAACGAATCCTTCAGTAAGGGCACTAGAGCAGGCTGACAACACTTTGGGTCGATCGAGGCGCCGACAAGACCCGATTTATCGGGCAGACGAAAGAGGACAGGATTCTGTTCGTAGGACAGTTCGGCGAATGAATCCTTCAGTAAGGGCACTAGAGCAGGTTGAGAATACTTCGCGTCGTTCGAGGCGCCGACAAGACCCGATTTATCGGGCAGACGAAAGAGGACAGGATTCTGTTCGTAGGACAATTCGTCGAACGAATCCTTCAGTAAGGACAGTAGAGCAGGAAGACAACACTTTGCGTCGATCGAGGCGCCGACAAGACCCGATTTATCGGGCAGATGAAAGAGGACAGGATTCTGTTCGTAGGACAATTCGGCGAACGAATCCTTCAGTAAGAACACTAGAGCAGGCTGATAACACTTTGGGTCGATCGAGGCGCCGACAAGACCCGATTTATCGGGCAGACGAAAGAGGACAGGATTCTGTTCGTAGGACAGTTCGGCGAATGAATCCTTCAGTAAGGGCACTAGAGCAGGTTGAGAATACTTCGCGTCGTTCGAGGCGCCGACAAGACCCGATTTATCGGGCAGACGAAAGAGGACAGGATTCTGTTCGTAGGACAATTCGTCGAACGAATCCTTCAGTAAGGGCAGTAGAGCAGGAAGACAACACTTTGCGTCGATCGAGGCGCCGACAAGACCCGGTTTATCGGGCAATCGAAAGAGGTCAGGATTCCGTTCGTAGAACAGTTCGCCGAACCAATCCCGTAGTTAGAGCAAGGGAACAATTAGCAAATACATCGGGTCGATCGAGGCGCCGACAAAACCCTCTTTATCGAGCAGACGAGCGCGAACAAGATGCAATTAGACGAGCTAGCCAACGACAAGACTTAGAGAGGAGAATCTTGGAGAGAGCTTTAGATAGGAGTCAAAGGTCTCAAGTCAGAGATAATCCAATTCGTAGAATTCTTGAACAGGCACGCAATACAAGTGCAAGACGAAGTGCTCGAATTCGAGCAAGACAGGAGGCTTTTGATGCAAATAGGAGCTTATCGCAGAGAGTTAGTCAGTATAGAAGTAACTCTATAAATAGAATAGCAGAGAATAGGAGAAACTCGACCCGAAACAGGATAGAACGAGCGAATACCTTGCCAGAAGATAGAGTGTCTCGGAATAGAGTCGTTAGCTTAGATGCTCTAATAGCCACATTTAATATGACAGTAAAGCAGGGTCCTGATCAGGTTTGCATTTGCTGCAAAGGTTTGTGGTTTCCGCATCAAGTGGACAAAATCTCTCGTGAGTTTATAGAGGAAAAGTGCAGTGAGGCAGATAGTGTAGATATTTTATATCTTTCCTCTATATTCCCATCTCACAACGATAGGTATAGCTTTTGTAAAACTTGCAGCCACAGCATAAAATCAGGTAAAAAACCTAAGGCTTCCATAACGAATGGCTTAGATTTCCCAGAGCTTCCCGAATGTTTGAAAGGCTTAACGCCTTTAGAAGAAAGGCTTATTTCCCCACGCCTTCCTTTCATGATAATTAAGTCTTTAGGATATGGTCGTCAAAGCGCCATTAAAGGAGCAGTAGTCAATGTCCCGATTCCAGTTGCAAATGTTGTAACTTCCCTTCCCAGGGCATTTAACGAAGCCGATGTAGTTCAGATACACCTAAAGCGTAGGATGGAATATAACCATGATTTCATGGCTGAAACCATTAGGCCTTCAAAAATTGCTGATGCAATTAGGTATTTAGTCAATACAGAGCTCTATAGGAAACACCAAGTTACTATCAATGAACAGTGGTTGTCTTCCTATTCTTCTGAGACTGTACCATTTGTTGCATCGGCAGATGATAGGGATATTGTTTCCCAATTATTAGAAAGAGCTGCTCAAGGTAATGAGCAAAATAGAATTGATGAAGAGGAAGATTTAAATCCTGGAGGTCAAGAGACTTTCATGGAAAATGTTCCAGTTGCCCCCATTACCAGGATTGCTATAGCTCCTGGAGAAGGCCAGCGACCTCTGGATATGATTGAAGATTGTGATTCAGAGGAGTTGGCCTTTCCCACAATATTTGCGGGCATTAAAAGAAAATGTAAGGAGAGTTTTACAACCATTGTAAGGTCCGAGCTTAGGAATTTCGATAGAAGAGGTTGTAGAACTGATAAATTGTTTCATAACTTTAAAAAGTTAGAAATGATTAACATTAGGAATAACACGTCAATTTGCTTAAGAAAGCACTCCGCCACTCAAGGCATTTCGGCTGCAGACGTGCAAAATCAGGAAACATTAAGAAATTTAATTCTACACGACGATGGCTATAGGGTTTTAAGAGGTATTCGCTATTCTCCTGCTCATTGGGAAGAGGAGAAGAAGAAAGTTATGGCTATGATTAGGCAAATCGGTCTTCCGACTTTTTTTATAACATTTTCCGCAGCGGAAACTCGATGGACAGAGCTTTTAGTCTTATTGTCTAAAAATGTAGACAAGCAAGACATTTCTGAAGTAGCAGCTTCAGAATTAAGTTTTAATGAAAAAGCTCGTCTCATTAGAGCAGATCCTGTGACTTGTGCCAGATATTTCGATTACCGGTACAGACAAGTTCTCAAACTAATGAAGAAAGAAGGCGGTATTTTTGGTAGTCATAGGGTTATCAAGTTTTATTGGCGAGTAGAGTTTCAGCAAAGAGGCTCACCACATGTCCATGGCATGTTTTGGTTGAAAGATGCCCCTAAGCTCGATTTACAAGATGAGTCAACATTTGAGCCTGTCAAGAGCTTTATCGATCAGTTTATTACAACTGATGTCAGCTGCCCCGATGTTGCTCCATTTTTGGAATATCAACTTCACAATCATGGGCACTCTTGCAGGCGAGAAGTTAGGTCTAAGCAAATTTGTAGATTCGGTATTCCATACCCTCCCATGCCTCAAACAGAAATTCTATTTCCATTAGGAGAAGATGCTCCAAACTTAGCAGAGCATCGTAGGAACTTTGATAAAATTCAAAATCTGTTAAATTTTTCCTTCGATCGTGAGACCGTAGATAGCTTTAGTAATTTTAATAGTTTTTTGTCCCACGATCAACTTAACTTAAGCTATGAGTGCTACGTTAATGCTCTAAGATCGAGTTTAAAGAAACCTAAAGTGTTTTTAAAGCGATCTTTTGCAGCAATCAAACTTAACGGTTACAATAAGCACCTTCTTTTGCTGCAACGAGCGAATATAGATATTCAATACATTTTAGACCCTTACGCTTGCTGCAGCTATGTCGTTAATTATATTAACAAGTCTCAGCGAGGCATTTCGCTTCTAATGCGTGAAGCAGTAGAAGAAAGTAGGAGAGGCAATGTAACTATTAAACAGAAGTTACAACATTTAGGAAACAAATTTATCTTTGGCACTGAGATTTCAGCGCAGGAAGCCGTCTACTGCTGTTTAGGTTTGCATTTGTCTGCCAGCAGTAGTGCATGTGTTTATATAAACACAGAGGTTCCTGAAAAACGGGTCAGAATGCTGAAATCTAAACAGCAACTTCAAAATCTGCCCGATGACTCTAGAGACATATTTCTCGTAGGGCTTATAGAACACTATGTTCAGCGCCCAGACGCTTTAGAGAGCTTATGCTTAGCTGATTTTGCTGCTTTTTATAGCTATAGCAAATCGGAACGTGGAATTCGCCAGGAAAACTTGGATGACGTTGACGACGAAGTGTCCAGAGCTTCTGAATCAATAGTTTATGCTCTTCGCAATGGTAGTGGCTTTGTTAAAAAGAGGCTGACGCCATGTATAATAAGATATAGAAGATTTAATATTAATATTGATAGAAAAGACTATTTTAGGGAAGTTGTAATGCTATATGCTCCATGGAGAGATGAGCATTTAGATTTAATTACAAAAGACTGTGAATTGTTTTGTAGCCACAATCAGGAGTTAGTAGAGAACAATCGCAGGAAATATAATATATTAGACGACAGGGAACTCCAAGATGCTCTGAGCCATTTAGACAGAGAACAAAATCAGGATAGCGTGGAAAATCAGGAAGTTGAAGATGATGGTTTTAGAGTTTTAGGATTGCCAGAAATAGATCCCAATTTGAATGTTTTAAATGTGAATGGTAATAATGACAATAATGACTTAGAAGATAGTAATGTCCGTTTAATTAAGCTTCCCCCCTTAGTTTCACAGGAAGACTTAGCAAACATTGTTAGATCTCTTAATTTAAAGCAGAAGTTGTATTTTACACATGTCTTGCACAATGCCAAAAACAATTCAATATATCATGAATTCGTGGGTGGTGGTGCGGGAGTCGGAAAGAGCCGACTAATTTCAGCAATCTTTCAGGCGTTGTCCGTTATGTATAATATGATGCCAGGAAGTGACCCCACGTGTATAAAAATCCTTCTTTGCGCCCCAACTGGAAAAGCAGCATTTGGAATTAGTGGTTCAACTCTGCATTCCATGTTTTCACTTCCTATTAACCAATCCCGTGCATCGCCCTTAAGGGCCTTAAGTCATGACTTAGTTAATACTTTGCATTCAAGGTTGATAAACCTTAAAGTTATTATTATTGATGAAATATCAATGGTTAGTTCTCTTATGTTTGCTTATCTAGACTCCCGATTAAAGCAGATTTTCAAAAATACTAATTCATTTGGTGGTGTTTCTGTCATCGTTTTCGGTGATCTAAGACAGTTACAGCCAGTAGGTGGTGGTTGGATCTTTGATCCAAACTTCAGCGATCCCTATCATGAAATATTTGGTAGTTATCTCTGGGATCTTTTTAAGTATTTTGAGCTCACAGAGATAATGCGTCAGCGGGATGACCAACTATTTGCATCTGCTTTAAATAATATGGCATCGGGTTGCATGACAGCCGATGATATTAGCCTTTTCCGATCAAGGGTTTGCGAACCATCAGAAGTGCCCGATGATGCAATTCATGTGTTCTGCAGCAACAAAGAGGTAGACGCTTTCAACACACTGAAACTTAACTCAATTTCTACGGAGCAATTTTTTTCCACCGCTCAGGATTTTATTAAAGCTGGCCATTTAGATTCGGCTAGAAAGCAAAGGATTTTAGAAGAAGTAAAGGGGTTTAAAACGTCTGCTACACAGGGACTTTGCATGTCCCTGATCCTTAAAACTACTGCCAAGTACATGATGACGGTTAATGTAGATACCGGAGATGGTTTAGTAAACGGAGCATCAGGTATACTTATGCAGATAGATTTCGATGCATCCAACAGTCCCAATGTTCTATGGATGCAATTTTCCGAAGAAAGTGTAGGAGTTCTTGCGCGTTCAAAATGTATGCATAGTACAGAAACTTCATGGACTCCAATTCAGAAAATTGTAAGAAATTTTCAATATAGTAATAACGCGCAAGTTAGCATTGACCGTAGGCAGTTTCCGATTGTACCTGCTGAAGGTATCACTATTCACAAAAGTCAGGGAGCAACTTACAGCAAGGTGGTAGTCCATGCTCATTCCAGAATGCAGAGAGCTGCATTATACGTCGCTTGTAGTAGAGCAACTAATGCGTTAGGTCTTTATATTATTGGAACTTTCGTTCCCCCTAGACCTCCACTAAGTAATGATAAGGTGAAAGCCCAATTGGAGAAATTGCGGACTGAAAAACTACTGGTAACTCATTACGATTATTTAGTCGACAGTTCCGCCTTAGACATTATTTTCCATAATACTCAGAGCCTGAATATGCATCTTGACGATGTTCAATCAGATAGGCTGATGCTTCAGTCATCGGTATTATGCTTTGTGGAGACATCCATATCGAGTGAAAATGTCGAAATTCCAGGGTTCACAATTGTTGTCCGACTTGAAGCAATAAGGCCTTTAACAGGCATACTAGTCTATGTTAGAAATGAGCTTGTAGGTAAAGTTTCGCAATGCTCAAGTGGTAGAAAAATGATTGGTTCAGTAGTTTTTGAGTTCGGCATATTTAGGTATAATGCCATAAGTTTTATTATAATTTATAAAAGTCCGAATTATTGTTCGACAACATTTAAAACAGAATTTGAGGATCTTCTTGGGCAATATGAATGTTTAGGGTCGAATTTAATTATTCTAGGAGATTTCAACTTATGCTTAAAAAGTTTTAATAGGTGTAGGGAGATATACAATTCCTTGATAAGCAAAGGATATAGAAGCTTGATAGATTTGAAAACGTCCACTACCAATATGGACACACATATTGATTGGGCGTTCTCAAATATAGATTTTAATAGAATTAGTGCTAAAACTTTTGAGCTAGTTCATAGCCATCATAATGGAATCTCTGTTAGTGTTGAGGAGAGCAGAGATTAGGCAGCCCTAGATAGGTTTTTCATTTAAGTAGGTTGTGTTGAGGTTAGTAAGATTAGGTCTTGATTAGCTTTTTGAGTAGGTGGATAGGTATTTATATGTATATATGTAAATATATATAAATATTTTAAGTAATTAAAAAATAATAAGTTATGAACAGTAAGCTAATTACCCGGCCATTGAAAATGAGCGAAAAGGGTATATTAATTTATAACTTTTAATTTTTTTTGCCATTGAAGGCAAGTTTTATTAAACCATTTTATTATTTATTATTTTCTTGGGGAACTATGGAACCGATATTGATCAGTTCTAGTCGACTCGTAGGTCACCAAATCTCTGTTTTGGAGAATTGACCCCATTAATATATTAATGGCCTCCCCGTGGTGTTCCCTGGGTACCGATCATCGGATCGGGAGCAAATTCGAGCGGCGTAAATTATTGCTGTATATATAAAATATTATTTATTATTATATATATATTGAGGCATACAGGGTATTTTACATTCAAAGCGCTTGATTATAAAGTTTTTAACTAGATTTAATTTGTATTATTTCTTCGAATAGGGTAAATGGTATCTTACAGTCGCGCGCGCTCGACTGTAGCTTTCCCTACTTGTTTTAATTTTGTGTTATTCATCAATATAGTTTCTATCTACGGCTATACACTCAGTCCAGCGCTTCTCCAACCTTTCTATGCCATTTTTGTAGAAAGATGAACTTTTACCCTCAAAATAGGTCTCAGTATCGACAATCACCTCCTCATTTGATCGATATCTCTTGCCTTGGAGGTGCTTTTTGAGATCTGAAAAGAGCCAGTAGTCACTGGGGGCCATACCTGGAGAATAAGGTGGGTGCGGCAGAAGTTCGAACCTCAATTCACTCAATTTCACCATTGTTGCCATAGACTTGTGGCATGGTGCATTATCCTGGTGAAACAGTGGTTTCTTCTTGGTCATATGTGGACGTTTTTCCTTGATAACGCGATCCAATCGATTCAGCAGTTTTATATAATATTCGCTGTTTATTGTTTTACCTTTTTCCAGGTAGTCTATAAATAATACAGCGCAAATGATACAGCGCAAGCTAAGGAACTCAGTGCAGTGATGTGATTGCTAAAGGTGAGCCATCGGTCTAGTATCACTCCGAGGTACTTGGCAGAGTTATTTTGGACGACATGGGCGCCCCAATACTTGCAGCCTGAAAGATTATTTAACTCAAAGTGTGGCAGACATTAACCGACTTATTGGAAGTGATGCCAATGTTGCAGCGCCTTGTCCATAACTCGAAGTATGACATACTCCTAGCATTGTTTACTCATCGAGATCTATATGTGATGCTCACGTCATCTGCGAAGGTCGCCAGCATCGCAGTCAATCTGGCAATTGGTTGTGGCAGGTCGTGGCTGTAGAGGCATCCGAGCCGGAGACCCAGACCACTTTCCTGAGGTATGCCAGCTGACACCGGATTCTCGTTGGAGAGTGCAGAGTGGAAACGAACCGCAAACCTTTTCTTCTCCAGGAAGGCCCGAAGGAGGCCAAAGAATGACGTATTCTTACCTTTGGCTAGTAGGCCTCTGTGCCAAACACGGTCAAATGCTTCCTTAATGTCCAGGAAGAGAGAGTTGCAGTACTCCTTGCGGTCGTAAGCAATCAGAAAGGTCCATTTGCAGAGCTTGAGATAGTTTGTCTTCAGTCTCTTCTAATATACACGCTCTGAGCTAGCAAGATTGAACGGTTGAAATCGCTCAGCCAAATGTTCAAGTTAAAAGTAAATGTTAAACTCAATATAAAAGTTGAAGTAGCCAAAAAATCTGTTAAAGGTAAAATTTAAGTCAAGTGCAATATTAATTTAAACTGAAGAAAGTAAAAGTCAATGTTAAAGTTAACATTCAAGTAAAAGTAGACAATAAAGTTTTATTTAAAGCCAATTTTAAAGGCAAAGTTCTAGTTTAAGCGAAACCCCTAGCTGAATTAGTCAAAATAAATGTTAGTGAAGTAACTAAACATTAAGATTAAACTTAAATCCAAATCTGCTGCCGTATGGGAAACTTTTCGCACCTATAACTTATCTGCATAATGTTGCAGGACATTCTCCTACCAAGTTGGATGTGTTTATCTTTGGTTGTTATCGAAGGATCTGCAAAAAATCGAAAAACCCATTTATTGATTTGCGGAGGCTGTTGGCTTGACACATCAAGTTTAAAGTAAACTTCTAGTGTGTATTGAATACACGCACACTCCCAACAAGTCTGGTGTCTCTAGCCTCTTTATACCATTTACCCATTGAGTATGGGTAAAAAATGGTATATTAACTTTGTGAAAATGTATGTAACAGGCAGAAGGAGGCTTAGCAGACCATACAAAGTATCAAATATATATTCTTGATCAGCATCAATAGCCGAGTCGATTTGGTCATGTCCGTCTGTCTGTCCGTCTGTATGAGCACACAGATCTCAGCTATTAAAACAGCTAGAGACGCCAGACTTGGTGGGAGTGTGCGTGTATTGAATACGCAGATCGAGTTTATTTCAAACTTGAAGTGCAATGCAATTTGGATGCCACGCCCACCGCCTCCAGAAAACACATTTTTATAGTTTAAAAGAACACTAGAAAAGCTAGAAGCAGCAAATTTGATAATAAGGTGCCTGGTAACATAACGCAGAACGCAGATTTTCAAATTTAGGATACCACGCCCACCGCCCCCAAAAATTGATTTTGTAAATCAGTAAATCAAATTATAGGAATTCCGAATTTTTTTTTTAGTATTATTGTAGATAATAATAATATCGACCAACCCTATAAATTTAAATCCGATCGGACAGTAAACACAGAGGCACGAGAAGTTTCCCTTACAGCAGCAGAGGCCCGACGCCGACGCCGACTGAGCACGCAAAGTCGTCGTGTAGTCAGCGTGCAGTCGGCATGTGCTATTACCGTCAATGCATGTGTCTTCGAAAATATGCGATGCGTTGCTTTTAATTCGCCGAATAAAAGTAATTAATATTAAGAATTATTTTTTAACAGCCATAGGCAAATGGTATCTTACTGTCGCGTGCACTCGACTGTAGCTTTCTTCACTTGTTAATAACTGAAATCTGTGTGTTCATACAGACGGACAGACAGACGGACATGACCGGCTTTTGATGCTGATCAAGAATATATATACTTTGCATGGTCTGCCACGCCTCTTTCTGTATGTTATATTTGTAATGTATAATTTTCACAAAGTAAATAGAACATTTGTTCAATGGGTTAATGGTATAACAAAGCTAAACTGAAAGTCATAATAAATATCAAATGTAACGTTCAAGTCAATGCTGAAGTCTAAATTGTAGCTAAAGTATAAGTCAAAGTTAAAATGTAAAACTAGTCTTAACAAAAGCTAAAGTTAAAGGAAAGTAAAAATGAAAGTGAAAGTGAATATAAAATTAAATTTCAAATAGACGATAAAATTAAAGTCCACGTTAAGTTTTAAGTCAAAGTTAGATGGACAGACAGACTGACAGACAGCAAGATGGACAGAAAAACGGAGAGATAGACAGCCGGATAGACAGGCGGACAGACATAAAGACGAATAAACTGACGGTCAGACAGGTTGACACACAGACGGATATACAGACTGACGGACAGACACAGAGATGGACAAGGTCAATTCTACTAGGCAATTGATGCTGCTCAAGAATATGTATTTTGTTTGGTCTGCCAGGCCTTCTTCGATTTATATATGCCATTTTCCCCCAGTTTCCAATGGGTAAGTGGTATGAGAGCAACAACAAAAACAACAAGAAGTCGGGCGCGTACACTAAAACTTAAAACTTATCAAAATCAAAACAACGCCAAACGAGTCAAACTGGTTTACCTCAAATTACACTATTTATTTTTCGTGCCGACGCCGCTGCCGGCGTTGCCGATGCCGTTGCTGTTGCCGCTGCAGCAACTGCGACTGCGACGAACTGAAAGCGCAGACACTAACAAATTCAACGGCGCGACGTCGACGTTGACGCCACGCGTTAAGCGCTGAGTCCAAAGTTCACGCTATGGAACGCAGCATGAAAGTAAGCAAGTGTCTGTGCAAGCTGCACTACCACGAACCACAGTTGCTCTTCCAAACAGAGCGTGGGAGGGAGAGCGAGAGTGCGAGCCTAGCAGGAGTAAGTATTGTGGAGTGAGAGACTGATATCACTTAAGAGAGCGCAGCGCAGTTAGCGCGTGCAGTGAGCGAGTGAGGGCACTCTATGAGTAAGTCGATCCTGCTCAGTGGTAGGAAACTTTTGTGACAGATCAGGGTATATGAATATATAGTTAGGTCGCCCAGTGATTCTCACTGTGGAATTAGATTAGCTTAAACTTGTAAGGCAAACCGCTTCGTATTGTCTGGCACGGTACACATAATATATTTTAGATAAGTTCTGCCATACTTATGCATTGCATGTGCATTCGCTCTGATATAAAGTATAATATTATTATATTATCAGCTATACGTTACATAATTGAGCAGACTGCAGTTCATACTATCAGTAGAGCAAGCAAAAGTTGAGTTGTAGTAGCAGACTGAAGCTGACAATAGTAGAGAGTAGAATAGTGGCAAATTATAATAATGCAAATTATATTTAAGTAAGAGTGTAGTGAAGTAAAGTAGAGCATGGAAGAAGAGAGGTATATATATATAATAGGTATTAAAGTATAGTACGATATGATAAAGAATGAGAGATTATTGTATAAATTTCATTTGAGTAGAGCTAATTTTGGTTGAGCAAATTGTAGTGTGGCAGAATATAGTGTAAAATAGTCCCTAATCTGCTATTATATATTCTCGAATCTCTTATATTCTCTAATCTTCTAACTAGTATATAAAGTTATACTATTACTTACTAATTTTCTAATTTTCTAACTATATATATAGTTATACTATCACTTACTTACTATATATATATAGTTAGAAAATTAGAGAATACATAAGATTAGAGACTAGATAATAGAAAACAAGGGACGAGTACAGCAGGGAGTATTCTACTTACCTTATTAGAGTATGCTTAAGTTTAGTAAGTTATAGCGCGGGAGCATTACAAAATGTAAAAATACCTTTCACAGTATTACGATTCTGTTTTTTTGATACTTTTTTTAAATAAACTACGTCAACAAATACGTAGACTCAAACGTATTTTTTGTATATTTTTACAAGTTACTTTACTTTTTACCTTTTGCAAATAAAGTATGTCTACAAGTGCAGTATTTATACGTACACTTTATATATATGGCGTTCTACTCAGCAATTGCTTACAATATGACAAACTGTGTCATTCTCTCTGTGCTGTACAGTAAGGCCAATTATAGCACTGTATAGCAGAGCGCAGTATATTTTTAAGACTATGCCTCACGTTTCGGCCTTAACTTGTAATCTCTGAATTCCCAATAACTAACTGATTTTTCGCATTCGAGCAACACCACCATATCTAGTCTATCTAGATAGAAGACACTGCTTTTAGTCATGGTCTAAGGTCCGCTATAAACGTATATGCTATAAACTGAATGGTTCGAATTCGCATTGACTCAGCGGGCGCAGTTCCTTATCGCGCCTTGAGTGCACTTCCGACTTGCTTCTCCGGGCCGAGAGAGGGATAGAGAGACATAGAGAAAAAAACAGAGATAGACCCGCTCATTTAGAGCAACAACAATTCGAAGTCAAGAGCTTGGATTATACAATATGCGTGTGTGTAGAATATTTAGAAACCTGATGAAAGGTATTACATTTCGAGAGGCATCGCCTCGACGCATCTCCCCGCCCACCCGCAAAGTTGAATGCCCTGGTCAGGCCTATTCGGGTTTCGGATTGTGATCGAGAACGTGAATTGAAGTCAAGTTCGGATTGGAATTCGAGTTCGATTTCGATTCGAGAGCGAATGCATAAACGTAATCATCGTCGTTGCCTTGAGCCTGTAATCCGAGTATTACGAGTACGTCGAGCCTATCTGAGCTGTTTGCGTTCCTCTCTGCTTCTGCGATTCTACGGGCTAAGCCGCCCCAATTGGCACTTTACGCTGCTAATAAAAGTAATTATTTTAATAATGCCGTTCCCAGACCCCTATCGACCCTCCCACCCCGCCCCCTTCCCCTCACAACCAACGACCTAACCACTCTGGCGATAAGCGTAGAGCAAGTCATGCTCACAAGGCCGTAATGCCGAGCCAGAAGACAATAGTCGAGTGGCGATAGACAGGGGAGTGGGGTAAACGGGTAATCTGCTAGTCGGGCCTTATCAGGGGTTCTCTACGCGGACCGTGAGACATGCTACATTACACGCTAGATATTAAGACGCCTGTGTGTGTGTGTGTGTGTTTGCAAATTTGACACCCTCTCTCTAGCTCCTTCTTTCCCGCTCCCACACTTTTCGCTCGCTTGAAAATCGGAGAGAGAGGCGTGTCATAGACGCGTCTAGCACGTAGTACTGTATATATACTCAGTGTATGCATATGTAAACACTTGATCGCAACAATATTGACACTGCTCGCGAACCTATTCATTGCCTGCACTCGATCAGTCAGTCCTCAATCGAAATTACAGTGATTAATTAGTGCGCCTAGTCACTTGGCCAGGGCTGTGCGGGTTAGATAACTGCAACTGGGCAAGTGAGAGTCGCGCACTCAGCTGTCTGCAATGTAAATAAACACTCAAAGTGACATGCACAAACACACACACACACACACACACACACACACACACATGCAGACACATTTACTCACGCGTTGAGCTCATAACAGAACTAATTCCATTTAAATTCTCAACACGAATATGCACGAAAATATACGAGGGTCGTTCAATAAGTCCTTAGAAAATCCGAGTGAAGAAATCTGAAATCCTATTTTTTGGACGGGATAAAAATGTTGGAAAAACGATTGGCAAATTGTGTAGAGCTAAAAGGGGACTATGTTGAAAAATAAAAAAAAATTTCTGCAAAAAAACAGTGTTTTTAAATTTATTATTATTATTTATTTTTTCTAAAGACATATGAAACGACCCACGTAGTATAACAGTAGAACAAAAGTATGTGTATAACAAACGGACATCTGCACGCAGTGCAATTGCATCAGACTTATTTACAGTTACAGATGAGCAGCATTTTGAGAGAGAGAGAGAGGGAGAGAACGAGAGCGAAAGCCGCAGAGAGCGAGCGCGTGCACAGATCATGTAAGCGCTGCAGCAGCAACAACAACAACAACAACAAGAGGAGCCCCGAGAGGTCGGGTGAAAAGCAAAACAAAGCGGAGGAGAGGCAAAGCAAGAAGCACAGTGAACGCGCCTTCGGCGCCAACGCCAACGCCAACGGCAGCGTCAACAACAAAAACAACAACTACAACGACAACGACAACGCCAACGCGATCTGCTCGTTGTCGTTGTCGTTGTCGCTGCCGTCGTCGTGTGGCTGTATTGGTGAGCCGGCGAGCCGGCGAGGTGCCCACTGCGACGCCAACAGGCAGTCGTGCCTCAGCACTCCCAAGCAGCAGACGTGTCTCGCAAGTGGCAAGCAGCAAGCAGCAAGAGGCAATTGCAGAATAAGCAGAATTAGCAGCAGCAGCAGCAGTAAAAAAAAAACTCAAGTGAAGTCAAC
The DNA here is from genome assembly GCA_035046045.1 of Zaprionus bogoriensis. Lineage (NCBI taxonomy): Eukaryota > Metazoa > Arthropoda > Insecta > Diptera > Drosophilidae > Zaprionus > Zaprionus bogoriensis. The sequence goes on along the minus strand of JAWNOI010000082.1, from coordinate 691,163 downwards.
GCAACGCAGCGCAGTCGCAACTCAACTCAAGAGAACACACCACAAGTGAAGTTAACGCAGCGCAACTCAACTCGACTCAAGAGAAGTTCAACTCAACTCAACTCCACTCAACTCGAAAGAGAGCGGCTTCGCGCACTCAACGCACTCAACGACGACAATGTATCCAGTTAGCGTCGCTCTGCAGATGCTGCGACTGCGCAGCGCCGCCAACGCTGCCAGCGCTGCCAGCGCAGCGACGCGTGCCATCTCGACGAACCGCAGGCAGCGCAACACGGCGAGCGTGGAGCGCGCCGAGAGCATCAGCGATCGGGACAAGTTCCTGCACTACAACACGGACGAGGGATACTACAAGACCTCGCCGTACGACCCCATCAAGGTGCCCAATGTGCCGCTGCACGAGTACGTCTGGCGCGACTTCAAGAAGTGGGAGAACTCCGTTGCTGCGGTGAGTGCTAAGAGAAACCCATAACACAAGTCGGAGAGTGCTTTGAGTGAGTGAAAGTCGGGGGAATGCGCTCAGGGAGCATTGTGCTCAAATTGCCCCATGCTTATCGATCGCATCTGTGTCGAGTTCTTGGCCCCGCTATTGACGGGTGTTACACGATAACATCGTATCTGCATATCTGCGTTCCTTCATTCCCTCATTCCAGTCCGATCAGTACTTATCGCTGTTTTCGCAGCGGTTTATTGAACCAGAACCTACGCCAATACATATAGTATATCTGTCTGTCTGTGCTGCGTATGCGTTTCATTGCGCGTGTGTGTGTATATGTGTGCGTGCATGTGTGTGTGTGTGAGTGAGTGTCTGGCATTGTACGCCGACCTTACATTTGCTTCACAGTGCCAATTTGCATACCGTCACGATCACAATCACGAGCACGAGCGCGATCACGATCACGAGTAACCCGTGACTCGCACAGGAATTCCTCTTCGTCCGGCGTGCAGGTGTTCCGATAACTTGCTCGATAAGTCGTTGCCAAATTTAGCATAGGAGTTTATGTGGGTCATTTGTGTTTGCGGGGTATCTCCAGTCAGTCTGCAGCAGGGGGCAAGACAACGGCTTATCAGTCGAGCGAGCGATAAGGCAGAACAAAGTGTGAATTGTGAAATTAGCAGAGCCCGGAAGAGGCGGGTAGAGGGGCACTTACTTCTACTACTACTGCTACTACTACTTACTACCGATTCGCGCAGCAGCGCCAGCAGCGTGATTAGCAGGTCGTCAGAGCCCGCCACTCATACTTGGGGCCGCTTATCGCGCTCCTCCTCGATTGCTCCGACAAGTTCCAGTCGAGTGTGCTGGCATCAAATTGCTCTGCATGCACCGATAAGGAGACTTGGGAAAGGGGGAGACACTTGAACGTTGAAGAAATGAAAGTACTACTCACATTCGAGAATGGAATGAAATCGGAATGACAGAATATGAAACTATATATACACTTATGTGTGTTTATTGACTTAGTTTGCTCTTAACTGCTTTATCTCTTGTTCTATTGAAGGACGTGAACTTGAACCCCTTTCTAGCGATCACTTGATGTGTCTCTTTGTACTCTTGCAGAGGGTATACTAACTTAAAGTCCATTTCTACTTCGGACTTTTAAGTGAAATTGGAACTTGGGAAAATGATATATATACATATTATGTAAATTTCACCTATCGGTTCAGAAATACTAATTATTCTATTTAGAAACTTTGAACTTGGGGCCCTCGGCAGCGATTTCCTTTAATAGAAATTGAAATCGTATTTAAATTTGAGAGTTAAAACATTCCACGGAAATCGAAACAGTAGACTTAGAATTAGAATTAGAATGAGAATTATATATTATATGTATAGTTATAATTCCGGGAATTACTATTACTATAACTTCTGACGCGTTATTCTACTTGAACCCTGTATCTTCAGCTATAATGGTATGACCAGATAAAGCATATTTATTCCTGACCAAATCAATTTAACCATGTCCGTCTGTCTGTCCGTTTGTATCTACGAACTCACAGAACTCAGCTCGTGTAAGTGCCAGAAACACAAAATTTTGCATAAAGGTTCATGTATATCATATGCGTATGTGCCTAATTTCAATCTTTGAGTGTCATGCCCACGCGCCTCCGAAAATTGACATTTTTCCTATTTATATAACTCGTATTATAAGTATCAGAAGAACTTGAACTTTGCCAATTTACTATATTTTAGAATTCGAGACTTCTCAGTCTCGCAAGCGAAATCGGGTCTGTAGATTTTGAAGCTGCACTATGAGCCATAGCTATGCAACCCGATCAGCCAACAGTTGTGAATCCGATCCGTGAATATAATCAAATTGACAATGGGAATGCAATGGAAACCACGACAGATCTCAAGAGAGAAAGAGAGACAGAGAGAGGGTGGGGGAGAGGGAAACCGCGAGCTATAAATAGCTTGTTGGGGTAGCTGTCGCCTGCACTTGCTTGCATAAGCAACGCCCACACATACTACACTGCACATTCTACATTATACTTTCTACTCGGGCCCCCGCCTGTTCCCGCCCCAATCTCAGTCCCTGCCTGCTCTGCCTGTCCCTCTCCTACTGTACCCCTAGTCATTGCTCATTTCACTTTTCGCTCGTGCTTCAAATCAAAGTGCAAATGTTTTTCATTGAAATTTATTGCCTGCACTTGTGTGTGCACATCTAACGCACACACACATACACATGCATACAGATACACGATACACAGACACACATACAGATTCACGATACACACAAACACATTCAATTACACCCGAACAGTCGCTCGTAACTGCGAAAAGTCAGTAATACCAGAGGCTTTTCTATATGTACAGTCTGTAGCTGTAGCTCTCTCTCTCTCTCTCTCTGTCTCTCTCTCTCTCTGTCTCCCTCTTGCAAATTGGCTGCAATTAAATGCAGTTTCAGCTCTGGCACATCGGTGCAAAGTGCGACTTGCTGCTCGCTGTTCAATTGGATGCCGATTCGCTATGTACAGCTCGAAACGGAACGGAACAGAACCGAATAGAGCTGAAGAACCAAGGCGAACACACTCGAAACTCAAAGCGCGCTACAGTGCGCGCCCGCAGGGAGGAACGCAGAAGTAGCAGCCACAAGATGCTCTTGGAATGTCGGACTATCTATGAGAATGCTTCTACTGCTCATTCTCTGTATCTTTTTCCTTCTCTCGTTTGTTAGCTGTTGCGATCTCTTTCTCTCCATTTGTTTATTTCCTCTCTTTGTTTCTATCTTATTTTCCCTTGCGCTTTCTTTCTCTATCTCTTTTGCTCTTCTTCTTTGTCTTTTTCACTCTTTTGTTTTAACTTTTGTCTCTTAATTGTTCCCTTGTTCTTTCTCTCACTCTTTCTCAATCTCTCGTTTTTTATAGCTCTCTATCTCTCCTAGCTTTTCTCGCATTCTCTCTTTTTTTTGTATATTTTGCCCTATTTTGTACTGGTTTTTAATTATCTCTTAATTTTTCCAGCCTTCTCTCTCTTACTTTCCTCGTTCGCATCTGTCTTTATCATTTCTCTATCTAAAAGAATTAAGTCCGAGTTAGGTGTACCTAGTAATCCTATCCTCCCAGCTATCGAGATCGCACTGTAACTCCGCTTGCTGCTGGCTTCTTTGCGAGCAAACTCTGGAATTGGCATCAAATACGCTCAATCTGTTCACATTTGTTTACACACGCATATACGAATATACAGGCACCTACACACACACACACATACACATATGCATATACATTCCTGTTCGCATTGGCATTGCTCGTTCCGCTTATCAGTGCAAAAAACTGTCGCGTCACAAGCATCTGGGAAAATTCGAAGCAATTCGCGATAAATCACTAAATCACACCTAATCAGCTCAAGCTGAACAATGTTGTTTTGTGCATACTGTGCATATATCGGCCCAATCCTAAATCATATATTGCCGAAAAGCATTTCACTTAAGGCTTCCGCAGAAGGCCGAAGCCAGAACCTCACTCGGTTTTCTTAGCTAGTTTTTTCGTTCCATACAATATCATGTTTAGATGATATATTTACAAAAATCTGAACTGCATACTATGATTGTATGGCGTAGTATTTATTCATAAATATCCTTTATTAATTATATTTTTACGAAGATTTTATTGTGAATATATTCATATGTATATTTTCAATATTATGAAGATTTTCATTTTCACTCTTTTGGAACGATAATTTGTCGTTTTTCATTTAGTTTTAGGCGAGTTGGCAATAATTTTGGATAAGCGGCTGGGATATACCCAGATTACCCAAATTATTATCTAGATTATTGCTATGTCAAGTAACTCTTTGACTATGTTCATTCGGTACCAAGGTAAACAGAGTTATAAATTAGTGATGGCAATATCGAAATCGGGAAAAATGATATACTATATGTATATTCTGTCTTGGCTATTGCCTGTGACTATTATTCCATTCGAAGATTTATTGCTTTCGAAGCAATTCAATTTCACATTCTCTCCTAGAGGATTTGATAAGGTTTTTTCGGCAAACGAAGTCCATATATAAACATTCAGATTATATATAATTGCGGTTTGTATTGACGCAAAATACCATTTGAAAACTGAAATCGGGGCTGCAGAATATTAATCTATATATTTTATAGCTCTCGCTCAACTTTCATTGAACTTGAACCCTTTTCGAGCGATTACTTTACGTTGCTTATGCTTATGGGTGGAATTTGATAATGCTTTTCCGCAAGCGATTTAAATCTGAAGTATTATGTGGTATATATAGATTATATATATAGACCCAATGAATGTACACAGTTGCTTGCTTTCTTGACGCAGGCAAATTGGAAACAATTCCGAATCTTTTTTGCATCGAAAAAGACTAGCGGCGCAATTGATTACCTTCTGGGAAGGGGGCGAGGTGGGAGCGAGAGTAGGAGACGTCTTACCACTAGTTCCGCTTGGGTCGGACTGCGTCGCAGTCTACAAACGTGTTAATCAACAATTTCGAAACATGCAAACGAGATTTATCTATAAATATAGATATATATAACTATGAGTGTGTGTGTGTGTGCAAACTATACAATATTACTTGCCTTCTACTGCTACTATTACTACTACTACTACTACTATTACTACTACTACTACTACTATTACTACTACTACTACTACTATTACTACTACTACTACTACTATTACTACTACTACTACTACTATTACTACTACTACTACTACTATTACTACTACTAATACTACTACTACTATTCTCTACTCAGCGCGACTCTTCCTCTCTTCTAAGACTACTCAGGCTACCTTACCCAAGCATTTCTACTACTCACTCAACTCCTCTGTCCTTGCTCTGCCCAGGCTTGCTCGTTTCACTCAACTCAGCCTATTCTACTCATTTTACACCACTCTTCCACCTGACTCCGCTCAGATCGCCTTTGCTATTCCACTCAACACTCTTCCTCGCGCAGTCGCCGCAGCAGTTGCGTGCGCTGCTGAAGCTGTCAAAAATAAGCTTTCCCCCCTCCCCTTCCCCTCTCACGCTGATTTTAGCTATTAATATGTTTTTAATTGCCAAAAATGATACACACTCACACACACACACACGTGCACTTATGCTAATTGTGATTGTTTGACTGTGTAGAATAAAAGCCGGCAAATTACTCGATTTGTTTTGTTTTCGTTTGTTTTTGTTTTTTTTTTTTTTGCTGTTGCTTGTTGTGGTTCTTTCGGGGTTTTCGCTCGAGGGCCTGGCCTCCACGCGAGAGAAGGAAGAGCGTTGGTCGGCACTGTAATTGTTCGCTCTCTCTGCATGCGTGTGTCTGTCTGCGTCTCTCTCTCTCTCTCGCATGGCCTCTGCGTTTGTGAGTTGTTTATATGGCGGGCTTTGGGCAATGAAAAAAGTCAACAAACGTCGCACAAACAAGAAGAGACAATTTCACATACACACACACACACACACACACACACACACACACACACACGCACACATACTTGCTCGCTCTGCTCGATCGCGACGGCATTTGCAGACTTTGTACTTTGCCCCACTGAACTTTGATCAGTGGCCGCTGCGCAGCGCCTCGCAGCACAAGTGGAACGCAAACGCGCGCGCTCAAATGCTCGAAATGATTTGATTTTTGCTCTCCGTCCCTGTATCCCCCTCACTCCCCCTGCCGCTCAGGCTCGCTCTCATTTTTCGGTTTCTTTTTTCTGTTTTCGTATAATTTGCTTGATTTTTTTCATTTCGAAAAGTTGAACATTTTTATGTGCTTGTTTGTCGCCGACGCCGTCGACGTCGCAGCCTCCGCCTGCTGCTGCTACTGCCGCCGACGTAGGTGCGCGTTTATTTATAATTCGCAATCTCATATTAATGTCAATTTGGACTGCGCAAATCCAGCTCTAGTCTAATGCCCCCAGTGGCAACTTCCTGCCGCTCCCCCTACAGTCCGCTCCTCCCAGCCACTCCTGCCCGCGGGTGCTGCTGTGTTTCACTTGCCATTAAATTTCACGCTCGACAGCAACCTTTCCGTTGACAACCTTCAACTTCAACTTGATACGCGTGCATCCACTCTAACCCCAACCCTCAGCCCCCTTCTCCAGTCGGGACTAATGCGTCAGCAGTCTTCGCATTACTCGGGCGTAATTGTGACAGGGCCACAAATCACTGGACTTGACATGCGATCTCCGATCACAGTTGTATTGCCGTGTCCCAAGCGAAACTGTCACTCGAACTGGCAAGTGATTCCGATATTGTAAGAGATGCGTTAGAACCTGCTATATGAATAGATCATATAGAAAGATAGTACAAGCTTATCACAATTTCGCTTCGGAAGATCGTTCAATTTCAGCATCGAGATCTCCAGCTGGGTTCGTACTACTCTTAAATTGATCTGTCATTGCAATAAAATTGCATGTGTTCTTGATTTGCTTCCCTATATTGACTTGCGCGATATGAATGTTTCAGTTTCTTCTCGAATTTTGAATAAATATGCATGCGATGATCACTTCCTTAAATGAAAGAAACGTCATAATTCTATAGCTCATAATTACTTACATTAGCGTCTCAAATTTGTCTAGTTATGTAATGAAACTATGAATTTCCTAGATTTAATAATAAATTTATATTTATATATTTTGGTTATATACATATTTGGTTCGAATATGGCAACGCTGTATATCGTTTAATAGGTCTTGGCAACACCTTTCAAATGACGTATAGTTTGTTTACACCAGTTTCCGTGCTTAAAAATTACAATCGATTGAAATAAAGTTCAAAAACGCTTAAATCCGAGAAAATTTGAAAAATTGCTGCGGAATCTAGCAGACAGATAATTTCCGCTTATGAGAAAAAAATCCTGAATTAGTGTGACTCCGCGAGATCTCCAATTTAGCAAAATAAGTAGTCGTCAAAAAACAACAAAGAAACCGGTATGCCATTACCAAACAACCTAATAGTTCTCTCGGGAATTGCTCAGTTCAGACTTATAGACATAGATATAGATAAACAGATAATTATATATATGCATTTTCATTTTAAATTGTTCGACCTTTCTACAAAAAAGAGAATCTTTGCCCTGCTGTTTGCAATGCTTGCATGGTATATGGCATATATGCATATTCATATGGGAATTAACCAGATTGAGGTATTATATATGCAAGTAATCATATGGCGATCTCTAAGCTTTTGCACACTGTAATAAGTCGTTGCCTGTTGTTTTACTTATCTTCGGTCTCCCATACCTTCATGGACTTTGTTGATCATTTACTCTGTACTATAACCCGCGATATTTCTCTCTTCATTGCAGGTGTGCATGATTACGGACCGTCAATACACATTCGCACAGCTGCGCGACGCGAGCGCCGCGTTTGCCGTACGCCTGCAGACCAAGTTCAAGCTGGCCAAACCCGACGTCCTAGCCATATGTTTGCCCAATCTGCCGGAATATCCAATCGCAACGTTGGGTGCCATTGAGGCTGGCCTTGCGGTGACCACGATCAATCCTATTTACACACCAGGTAAAGCCCTTTCCTATAATCTCTCTCAATCTCTCCCTGTCAATCTCTGTTTTTATCTCTCTTTCTCTCTGATCTCGTGACTCGCGATTTCATGCGACGCACCCCATATAAGTGGGGCAATTAAGTAAAATCTCGTATAATTAACTCTTATCGGGTTCTAAACGAGCTCTGTAAACTTAACGAGCTACGACTCCACCTTCTCACGGCGGTCGAAAGATCACAGATAAGCAATAGACCCCCTATTTCGTATGGAAATGAATCTATTCCCACTATGCCAAGATATCGTTTATGGTGTTGATAAGCTCAAATAGTTGGGCTAGTTGCCGATGGAAATAGTTGGGACGGTTATCAGCTAGAGGTAATACTAGGCTGAAGCAGAGTCTTCTCGAATTTCACACGAAAGAAATCCCTTCCCAATGTGCTGAGATATAGTTTATAGTGTCGATAGGTTCAACAATAGTTGTCGATGGAAATTGTAGGGAGGGTTCTTAGCAAACTAAGGAGGTAATTCTCGAATGAAAACCTATTCCATATGGCAATGAATCCATCCCTAGAGTGCCAAGATATTGTGTATGGTTTCGCAGGCTCAACCAATAACGATAGTTGTCTATAGGAATAATTTAGTGAGTTCCCTAAAAGTAATTTCTAGCTAAAGCACATTTATCTCGAATTTTTTGCGGGAATACTCCATTCCCTGTATTTTGAGATATTGTTTATGGTGGAGGGTTCCTCGCTAGAACTGAGACAGAAAATAAAGATATGAGATATCGCTCAACTAGTTAACTAAGTTATCGCTGGAAGTAATTTGAAATCTAATTTGCTCTTTCTTTTAGATGAAATTGCCCGTCAATTGACCTTCAGCCAGGCCAAGTTCCTTGTGGGTACTGTCCAGGGGTATGGCACGCTGAGAGAGGCGTGCAAGCTGGCGGGCAAGCAGATACCCATTGCGGTAGTGCGCACTTCCAAGGACGAATCGCTGCCGGCAGGCGCTATTGACTTCTTTGAGGTGATCAGCACGGAGAATGTGCGTTACGATCAGCTGCGCACGCCCAAGGATGTTAGTGCCGACGACATGGTGTTTCTGCCCTTCTCGTCGGGCACTACCGGCATGCCCAAGGGCGTCGTGTTGTCGCACAACAACATCAGCAGCAACTGCGAGCAGATCCAGGAAGCTTTGCCCATCGATTCGTTGGAATTCCAGGACACACTGCCAGCCGTGCTGCCATTCTTCCACATCTACGGCTTGACCGTGGTCATGCTCTCCAAGCTGGGGCAGGGCTCGCGTCTGGCCACAATGCCCGCCTTTAAGCCGGACGAATTCATTAAGGCCCTGGACACATACAAGGGCAGCATTCTCAACTTTGTACCGCCCATCGGTGAGTAGTTTCAGGCGTTTTAGACTCCTTAAGCTAATCAGCGGCTCTCTCTTCCCGCCCTAGCGCTCTTCATGATCAACAGCCCCAGAGTGACAAAGGAGGTTGCCCACTCACTGCGCATCGTCATGTCCGGCGCAGCGCCCATTGGGCAGCATGATGTGGAGCGCTTCCTGCAGAAGTGAGTAGCAGGAAAGATTTGGGAGACCATTTTGATATGCTTTGGGAGTGATTTGTTTCAGAAGTTATGTCTTAGTTCGGCCTTGATTTCAATATCTATCTAGTTTTTCCGAAAGTAAACCAAGCTCAGTTGTACAATTATAAATATCCTTACATTATCTTGTTGATAGAATTCGATCTCAAATTAAAGATCTTTTGTGAACCGAAATGTATATGAAGGGTTCGATTAGGTAGAGCTCCGATGAGATTGGCCTGTAGAGTTAAATAGGTTTAAAAAAGAGATCTCTTTGAGTAATTTAATACCATGAAACGTGTATTTAAAAGTTCCTTAATTAGCTTAGTTAGTTGTAAGTTCGATCTCCAAATACATTTCTAGAATTTCTTAGGCCTTTCCTTAGCAGAAGTCGACTTCACAGATTCGGATTATAAAATACATATGGAATTATATTTTACCCCCTTGCATTACCCAGTAAAATTATGTGTCGTTGGGTTCTATATAGTATTATGGTTTTCCAATATATTTCTTGTTGCCTTCTCCAGATTTCCCAACACGCATTTCATGCAGGGCTACGGCATGACGGAGGCTTCGCCTGTGATCCTAATGACACCCATGGGCAATACGCGCTACGCCTCGACCGGCGTGCTGCCGGGCAGCACCGAGTGCAAGATCGTGCCCTTGGATGGCGACGATACTAAGGGCGTGGGACCGCGCACCACCGGCGAACTGTGCCTGCGCGGGCCCCAAGTTATGTCCGGTTATCTGAACAACGAGGAGGCCAACAAGGTGACCTTCTTCCCGGGCAAATGGCTGCGCACTGGCGATGTGGCATTCTACGACGAGGACGGATACTTCTACATCACGGACCGGATGAAGGAGCTGATTAAAGTCAAGGGCTTCCAGGTGCCGCCGGCCGAGCTGGAGGCAGTGCTGCGCGACCACCCCAAGATTCTCGAGGCAGCCGTCTTTGGCATACCGCACGAGCTGAACGGCGAGGCGCCACGAGCCATCGTCGCGCTGCGCGAGAACCAGAAGGCCACTGCCGAGGAGATCGCCGCCTATGTGGCCGAACGTGTCGCACACTATAAGAAGCTCGAGGGTGGCGTCATCTTCGTGGATGAGGTACCCAAGAATCCGACGGGCAAAATACTGCGAAAGGATCTCAAAGAAAAGTATTCGGACTGAGCGAATCCCTAACCCTAACCCTACATTATCTGTAAATCTGTAACTTTAATGCTAAAGCAGGAACTTTTTGTTTTTTTTTTCTTGTTTTTTTTTTTTTAAACCCTGGATAATATTGAACTCGACAGTGTTGGCAATTGCCAGCAGTTTCGTGGGCTTTGTAAACATTGCATTTAGACGAGCGGCCACCCCTGCTCCATTCCGAGCGGGGCCGGCTGCTACAGTAGCAAGTAACGAGTAGCGTGTAACAAGTAAAAAGTAAAGAGTAACGAGTAACGTTTAGCTACTTGCGAGTACGGAAATCTTTAGTCGCAGACGTAACAGTCACTGAATTGGTCCATAGTTCGTAAGCGTCACGCAGGGCTACTAGACTCATAGCTTAGTCGGCGTGTGTGTGCGAGAGAGAAGGCGGAGATAGGGATGACACACACACACTGAGAGAGACAAATATACATACACATAAATATAAATATATCTGTCCCAGGACCGGACTTAATCATAGGCTAAGCGATGATGTAAGCATATAAATACACATAACTCTTTTTTTTATCAGATCTAGAAATTATTAGGTTAGTTAACTATATACATATATATACACATGTACCAGATACTATAGAAACAGACACGATATTGATTATTGATAAGCATACAAGCACTTGGCTGTATATATGGACACATATATCTGTACTATATGAGGTTCTGCAATAAAGATTGATTGACCAAGACACTTGAGCGTATTTCTTTTCATTGGCGGGGAGACACTGAGACCATCCCAAGAGGTATTTTCATCGGGTTTCGTTGTTTTTCTTTCAATTTATTTATTTACGACAAAATACACAAAAATTTAGATTCGATTTATTCATTTATTATTTATTTAGTTGTCTTCTTGCACTTTGAATCATCCCGCACGCTGCATATAAATTTCAGTTATTTGCTCTTAAGATACAATAGAAAAAAAATAGATATACATATAGAATATGTATATGTATATATCTTTGACTTTGTTGTTGCTCTCTTCTCTTCAATATTCAAGTATTCTGTATTTCTGTAGTTCTGTAGCTCCATTGTGAAAAACGCAATACTGGTTTTTTATCGGTTAAAAAAAGACTCGAATGAGAATTGATTCGTAACAAGGCTGCGAATCTTGGTTATCTACAAGCCTGAACAAATCTCACAAAATATATTTCTTTTCGATAGTTTTGCTATAAAAGCCGATTTTTTGCTTTAGATTCGCTGTGGGACACCCGTCGATAGTTTCATAGCAAGCTCGCCTCCAAAATCGTATGTCGAATATCCTAAAAGTATACTCGAAGTCGGTTTCGTGGACTAGCGCAAATGATTGAATTTTGGAACTATCGGAAGGGCAGGCAATACATCGGATGCTAATTCCGATATAGCCTCCGCAGATTCGCAGCCTCCTTCAATTGTACTAGCAAACCAAAAGTGGGTCAAGGGAAGGGGAGTGTGGTCTGGTGGAAACAGAAAACAGATAACAGATAATTACAGAAAACTCGGGTATGTATTTCTCTTGCTTGCATTTCGTGTGGTGATCGATCTGTGCGTATCACTCTTTAAATGACAATGACAATGTAGGTTCACAAAATTGCTTTAACTAAATTTATGCGGTACAAATTCAATTTTTGTTGTTACAATTTTCTTAATGATTTTAGTTGTTTTGCTTTTCTCTTTGCTAATAACTAAAAAACAAATCGTGTAATGCAAAAAAATGATGCAAAATTAGACAAAAAACTGTTCGAAAAATTCACAGGAAACTATGATATAAACAAGTTGGGTACATGTTAATGTTCATATGACAAAGATTAATAATATAATAATATAAAAGTAAAAAAAAAAATCGAACGCGATCGTGTGTGGAAGAGCTTTGGCGTCATTGAAATAGTGTGCTGGAAACTGAATTGAAACGAGTGTATGGTGTTGTGTGTAGGTTTGAGTGTGTCTGCGTCTGTGTGTGTCTGTGTGAGTATGGAAGGGTGCCCTGGGGGTCGAGTCGATCCAGTTGTTGGCACAGTGGGACGATGTCGTTGTCGTCGCGGCAGTATTTGTAGTCGGAACTGCAAACGTGGTCGGAAAGTGAGTAGTGTATAGTAACTGTAATAGTGTTGGCAACAGTGTTGTAAAGCAACACTGGCGAACTAAATGCTGGTTCTAAACGAGACTCTGGATGGCGTTGTGCGTCCGTAGTTCAACTTATCGACTAAATGACAGAGATTACGACATTGACAATGGCAAAATGCGAATGCAGATACAAATACAAATACAGATACAGATACGGATGCGACTTGCGGTTGCGGTTGCGGTAACACATACAAGTACAGTTGACATACGCGCAGGTATGTTTGTATGCGTGCGTGTGTATGTAAATACATTATATACTACTATATACTCTGCACAGCTTATATATTTTTTTTTGGATTTTCGTTTTTTGTTTTTCATCAGTTTCATTTTCAGTTTAAGTTTCGTTATCTTTCTTATTTATCGAGAAAAGGCCACAAAATGCGTTTGCGAATGCGTGCGAAATGCATAACTTTTAGATTTGTATATAGCTTTCGATTCGGCTGACTATACGGCCATAAACTGAAGTTCACACCTCACCCTAACACACACTGACATAATATCGGAGTACATTTTGCTATATTGTGAAGTAAAAGTAGATTATCGTTCGATTCCAATGATGCGGCTCCTCATCCGCTCGTTCGCTTTAACAAATGCGTTCTGTCCTTCTCCTACTCTGCGCTCTTTCCCTCGCTCTCTATCTCTGTTTCGCTATCTTTCTAGCTCTTCCATTTCGCTCCGGGTCGTCTTCAGTTACAATTCCTTTGGGGGTTACGTCGTCATCGCCATCTGTTGTACATCCCATTCCAGCAGATTTCACGCCTTGGCGCCGGGTATCTTCGACAGCACCTTGGACAGATCGACGCCGGTGAGGGCGTTGATCGACGGCGGCAGCTGCGCCACCAGGCGTGTCACATCGTTGGTTATGTTGTCGTTGCCGCCGATCAGCACGATCTCATCGGTCTTGGCCAACGGGGCAGCCACCTCAGCAGCGATCTGAGCGAGAGAAATGGAAACCATGAACCCTTTTACTCTCTTTTACTATCAATCTCGCACTCACCTTGGGCAGCGATTCGAGCACAATGTTCATGATGGCCGCGTCGCCGTACTGCTTGTAGACATTCGCCTTCATGCGCATGCGCTCTGCCTCGGCCTTGCCCACCAACTCGATGGCGTGTGCCTCGGCCGAACCGAGCTTGCGTATGCGCTCTGCCTCGGCGCGTGCGTTCTCAATGGTCTGGCATCTAGGGTAGAGATGAAGAGAGGTTGGTGAATAGGCAAAAGAGAATAGCGCAAAGGAAGAACAAGAAAGTATAGAAGGGCGGGAAAGTGACCACAGAACAATGTAATCCAAATCTGGCAATCTCAACTGAAGATGCAGTTAACCGATCGAAAAGCCGTTTAAGTGAGATCTTCAAAGGTACATTTTGTACTCAGGTACGTCTTTTGTTCTCAATTGAGTATCGACATTTAAAGCAATACTTTTGGTAGTCTCAAAACGCGTTTTTTAACTAGTTGTTGGTTGGCAACTCCTCCCCTCTTTCTGTGATCTTAACTTGGCACATCAGAGACACAAGAAGAGAGACACACTTAAAGATGTTTTTGAAGCGATATAAAGCCTGACTTTTTGTTCTAGACATATGAGCGGTTCCAACAAAGACTCTTTACCTTGATTTATCATTAGATATTAGCATCAAAGAATATAAGACGATATTGATCTTTTGCGTTGCACTCACGGTCTTGTGACCCGCCTTCAATCAATCTCGTGTAAAATTTTTGTCTATGGTCAATTGACAAGTTCAGACCAATAATCGATCTACACTTACTGCTTGCCCTGTGCAATGGTCTGCACGCGATAGGCCTCGGCCTCGGCGGGCAGCTTGACGGTACCGATGAGTTCGCGATCCTTGCGCTGCACCTCCTGCGACTCGATCTCAATCTGCTTGCGTCGCTCGACGACCTCAATTTGGATCTCCTCGTTACGGATCTTCTGACGAATTTTGGCTGCCTGCAGCTCGTAGGCCAACTGCGACTCAGCCTTAGCCGTGTTGATCTCCTGATCGAAGTTGGCCTTTTGCAGCTTGTACATGCGCGTGTTGTCCTCGATCTTGGTGTCCGTTGAGTATTTCACATCCATAGCGCTCTTCTCGCACTCCGCCTCCCTGATACCCGCGTCGCGATTGGCCTCGGCAACGCCAGCGTCGGCATCGCGCTTCACCACAGCCGTCTGTGCCTTGCCCAGCGACGCCAGGTACTGCACATCGTCGTAGACATCCTTGATGGTGAATGAGAGTATCTCGATGCCCATGCGACCGACATCAGGGGCAGCCACCTCGCGTACCAGCGCTGCAAACTGATCGCGATCTTTGTATACCTCTTCTACTGTAAGAGTTCCTATAAGCAGAGAGAGGGGGGCGTTAGAAAACTGTGGGAAAAGCTGAGCATAAAATTAAATCGATGACCCCGTTAGACTGCCGGGTCACCGAGGGGGTCGGCCTTACTTTCGCACGACCATAAAAGTGATGCCTATAATCAAGACCACCTTGAAGGTGCCCATCCAGACGACGGACATGGCCTCCGTCCGTTCGATACTCTTGACACTTGGCGCTTGGCTTAATCCTTCCGTCCCGCTGCTAATGCCCCCTGCTTATGAGCCCAGGTACCGCACTCGACTGAAGGCAGCGCGTGCTCCGAGCACCCGTATTTATCCACCCTATCGCTGTGTGCTTAGGCCTCTTGCTCTGCCCCTTCCACTTCTATGCTCGGTTTCCAATTAAAACTTGCGTATTAGTCTTGACGTCATTTCACTTGGCGCAGTCTTATCGGCGCTTCTTCGAGATACCGATACTAAAAGCTCACCCGAGGGGCGAACGCTGCGAGCTTAAAGCTCTTTCGATCGAAAGCTTCACGTCGATAACTGAAAGTAGCTTGAGGAATCGATAATGAATCGATTTTCTGGTCTTCTGTTCTGTTATTGTTTCGTGTGGATATAGGGTGACCTCTATGGTTGCTCAGATGGTCGCAGGGTCAAGGACAATCGCAGTGTGCGACACGCCCACTGGCAACCGCACTGGCTGGTGTCTGGTTATTAACTAAATGGAACTATAATTGAATAAGCTCACAACAACTGCTTGCTTCACACGCGATTCAATTGAATTAAAAGCGATAGCCGAGTGAGGAAGGGGTAGCGTTACTACATGTGTATTACGAGACCCAGTCGGAGACGGTGCGACCGGAGCGTTCCTCGTCGCGCTTTCAACTGAGCAGAGCCGAGAGCGATTTCTCGAGCAGCCTGTGCCAAGTATTCAAATTGTGGCAGTTGCACTAATGGAAATCGCCTTGAGATTCAGCTATATATATATATAGATATATACGCGCATATATCTTCTATATAACGTCAGGGCCCTTAGACAACAAGCTCACGAGCGTCATTAACAATTACGAGCAGCGGACGAGTATTCTTGGGTACTCAAGAGTCGCGTCAAGTGGCGGCTCAGAGTCTGGTTCCACGCACTCGTAAAGCCTTTCAAGTCTAGTTTGATTTGTCTAATTGATTGCTTGTCAAGGTCGGTTATAATCATTATAGCAGCTCGATTAATTCTTATCCAAAACAACTTGATCCGGCAACGCGAAATCGAGACATGTGCCGACCACTTCAATATAGTTTCAGATTCGAAAACAGTTCTAGGAAAAACGTTAAAGCTCCAGAGAGTGGGCGCCGCTTGTGACTTTTAACTATGCAGGTCATACCAGATATATGTTTCTATTCTCGCTCAGCGTGTATAGCCGCATCGGTATGCCCATTCCCGTCCGTTTATCCGTATAAATACGCGGATCTCAGCTATTAAAAAGCCAAGAGCCACTGAATTTGTTAGAAAAGATTATGTTTTATACTAAGCACTGATCGAATTTATTTCATATTTTGAGTGATACGCCTACTCTGCGCTTACTACGTGAAGGTTTTAACATAACATAACTTAAGTCTAAAATTTAGTTATAACTTTGTCATACTCGCTCGATAATTTCACTGAATATTATTATAATCTTTCAGTAAGCATAATAGTTTGCAAATTACCGAAGAAGATATATCAATTTAAAGTACATATTATTTATTATTGATCAGCACAACAGCCGCATCGATTTAGCTATGTCCGTCGGTTAGAACGCAAACTAATATCTTAGCTTTCGAGCTATCTTGATGAAACTTTACCCATTGGCTTCCTCTTTTTGCACGCTCTAAATAAGTATAAATGCGTCAGACCGGGTTGATATATCGTAAACCTGCCAAAGACCTCATGGGTAGATGGAAAAAGAAAACAAAGCCTTTGCTCAACTAACGTTTTTAATAATAGCATATTTTTTTAAATTCCGCAAAATCGGATCACTAATATTGGACCGATCAGACGAAAATTACACTTTTTTTAAAGAGTTTAAATATTATACAATGTTTTATCTTGGACTTATTTTGAGGAAACGTAGAGTTAAATGGCACGAGTTTTGTTACGTATCTTTAAGAATAGCAAAAAAGATTATTTGATTCTATGGTACCGAGTTTTAACAGCGTGTAAAAAAGTATGTTTAGCAATTTTCTCCCAGATATAGTAGATTCAAAGTTGAGAGACTAAATTGCTCTGCAGCTGACATGCAGACAGACAGATGGACTATACTCACTCGGCTATAGATCTACTGTAAATGTTGATCAATATAATTATTTTTCAGGATGTGACATATTTCCTTCTGTGTGTGGCAAATACCCAAAAATATTAGTACTAAATACCTTTTGCAAGGTCATACAAATAGTAATACATCTGCAAGTACCTGCAAGGTTATGCCACCTTTGTAATATTTCTTTTCAGTTTTTTTGTAGAGCAAGCTCGAAATTGATTAACTATCAAAATTATAGAAATTTACAAAATTCGAATTTTCAGAACCTCCTGTCATTTGAAAATATAAAGTCTGTACAAAACGCGACTTCTTGAACCTTATACCTTATTTCCAATATAAATTTGACTTCTGTTAAGTTTTTATTACAATAACCTTGATCTGCCTCAAATCACATTTGATTGAGGTGGTAATTGAGTTCTAGTGCTTAACAGAACTTGGAACACTGTAGGAGATCCAACGATCCATTTGCATAATATATCGTATATTTACCCAATATGGCGCGCAGATGTCCCTCGAGGGTTTGCAGAATGGTCTGCTTGATCTCCTTGACGCTCTTGCCCAGGAATTGCTCACTGGCCGTGCCAAGCAGCTCGTCGGCCTGATGGTGAAAATAATAAACATTCATCATCTGTGTGCATGTGTGCGTGAGTGTGTGTGAGTGTGGGTGTGAGTATAATTGGGTGATTGAATATGTTGGTGTTGTTATATTGGATCGAAGAAAGGGGGAGAGAGTTAGAGAGAAAGAGAGAGCGCAGCAGCAGAGCAGCCAACAGCCAGAGCAGAGGTTGACAATCCAAAGCCACAGCCAATGAGAAGTTTGAGTAGTTAATGAGTAGTTTATTGAGTATTTGAGTAGTTGAGTATTTGTGATTGTAATTGTAATTTGTGATTGTAATTGTAATTTGCAATTTGTAATTGAGGTTAGGTTGACCTCACACGCACACACACGCACACGCACGCACGCAAACACATGTATGGTACACAACGGTAACGGTGACCGCAACAGTAACGTTAGCATTAACAGCAGCATTAACATTAACATTAACAGTAACGCAACAGTAACAGTAACATTAGCAGACGGTTAGCAGTAGGCGCAATTCAATCAAATGATTTTTAGGTTAATTTCGATTGTTTTCATTTACAGTTATGTTTATTTTTGTTTTTGGTTTTGGTTTTATTTTTTTTTGTTTTTGTTTCGGTTTGATTCAGATTTTCGTTATGATGAGTCGATTCGAGTTGAAGTTGAGTTGAGTTGATTTGGAGTTGAGTTGAGTCGAACGATCGAGCGCAGGGTATGTAGTAGTTGGATTGGTAGTTTTGTTAAAAGAGAGAGTGAGAGAGAAGAAAGAGAGAGAGAGAGGTAAGCACAAATGTCATCAAATTTGGACTGCATATAGCTCGATTCGCTTAAGGTACTCGTTTAGTTAGTTGGTTTAGTTGGTTATTCGCTAGTAGTATGAATGACAAGTGAGTGCTACTGAGTGTGGCATCAAATCAAAAGCAAATCGGTGACAGTTAACGGAACATGCAGGCAAATGATATGGCAGCTATCCCTTCAGTCTCTTTCGGGGTTTCTGTGTGAGTTTAGGTGTCTGAGTGTGCGTGTATGTGAGTGGGTGTGTGATGAAAATGTATGGAGAGATGCTAAACCTTGAACCGAACGGAACAGCCAAATAAAGCGGAGACAAACCCAATTGAAAAACAAAACACAAATTTACACGGTGAGATCGAAACACAGGAACTCTTTTGGCAGCCCTCGCTGGCCATGCGAGGTGGCGCTACAGGGTATAGCGGAGCACAAAAGCAAAAACAAATGAAATAAACGTACCTCGTCGTTAGCATAATCTTGATTTTTATACGAAGATGACTGGAATAATGAAATGAAATAATTGAGTAAGAACATAATTTCGATACGAGAAAAACTTGAAGGTCCCAAAGAAAGAAAGACGGTGCCAATCGGTTCATTTTAAGCTATAAGGATAATTTCAAATTGGTTGGATGAATCAAGTGCGTAGGAGAGTGCGAGTGGGAACGAGCATTTATTTTTGAATTTTTGCGTTTTCGTAATTTTTTTAGGTTAAAATCGTGGTTCATGCCGAATCGATATTTAAGTGATTCGAAGTACATTTACTGTGATTGAGTGAAGTCAATACCCTGGAGCTTGACGGTAACTACAACAGAAAACTAGCATATGTGTAGTATTTGAGGTTGGAGACAGGTTTTCGTGAATAGAGTCTGATTAGTTACAACGTGATTCAGAGTGAGTGAGTGATGAGTGACTGAATTCGAATCAAAATTTCTTCTCTGATTGAGTGGAGCCAGTTGGGAGTTAAAAGTTGTAGGTGATCAATGAATAGACTCGATTCACAGCTGGTACTGCGATTGAGCGGAGTCAATTGATAATATAAGAATTGCGTGGAATAAGACAATAGAGTCACAGTTTCCACTGTGATAGGTGGGAATCACAGCTACAGTGCGGCGTAAGCTCACCCACAGCCGGCATTGCACGGGTGTATCATATACTCTGAGTGAATGCATTCAAAATAGTTTCGATCTGGCCTCTCTCCACTGATCGAATCTACTGTGAATGATCGAACTGAAGAAGACTCTGAGAGTAACTCGTGAACAGCCAACCAGTTTGAACGATTCGAATCAACTGTGAGTACTCATTGAACGGCAGCAACGATTCGAATATCCCAAGCTGAAGTGCTCAGAGTGCAGACACGCATACACGCACACACGCACACATACACACACATACAGGCACTAACACATGCTAGTGAGTTGCAAACTAAATAGCTTAACGAACTTAACGAATTTTACTCTAAACTTACTTTTGATGGATCAGATCTAAGGCGCTTGCAAGGCTATATATAATATTTTTTAATTGGAATTTGTTTTTTTTTTTTGGTTTTTTGGAAAATCGAAAAAGTAAATTGTACATATACGAAACAAAAACGAAAGAACGCCAAACGGTATTAAAATACTATATAGTACTAGGCGGGTAATATATCATTTACAGTTCAAATTCAAATATTACGGTTCATAGTCAGCTTTGTGGGGGAAGGTTAAATACGAATTTTGAGGGGAATTGTAAGCCGAATTGCAGACGCTCTACGTTGCAACCAAAATACATGCCGAAAATATCAAACTTTAGTTGGGATATAATAATATTTATATATAAAGATATAGATAGATAGGTAATTCTCTAGGTAGCTAAGGAACTTGCATACAGAACTCAAGGCAAAACTGATTAGCTCGATAAAATGACGAATGGTATTCCTGCAGCTCGGAGCCGGGCCACATACCTTCATGATCTTGCATTGAGCCACGCCTGTAACGGTCAACGGAACACCCTGTGCCGTCTCCACGTTCTCGCACATCGGATTGAGGGTCATCACGTTCAGCGAGAGCCTCTGCACGTCCGTCACCAGCCACCAGGCCCAGGCCCAGCCGCCGACAATTGTCCGTTTCTTCGTAGAGCCGCAGCAGCCACCTGGAAGACAGAAAAGCAGAGAGGGATTATGTTAGTTTACGATGATTCAATAAGGTACAGGTACAATTAGGTAAGGAGATATAGATATAGATATAGGTATAGACGCAGAAAGAGAAATACCGATAGAGATAGGGATACAGGCAAAGGAAGAGATAGAAATAGAGATAGAGATAGAAATATAGATAGAGATAGAGATAGAGACAGAGACAGAGATAGAGATAGAGATAGAGATAGAGATAGAGATAGAGATAGAGATAGAGATAGAGATAGAGATAGAGATAGAGATAGAGATAGAGATGAGATAGAGATAGAGATAGAGATAGAGATAGAGATAGAGATAGAGATAGAGATAGAGATAGAGATAGAGATAGAGATAGAGATAGAGATAGAGATAGAGATAGAGATAGAGATAGAGATAGAGATAGAGATAGAGATAGAGATAGAGATAGAGATAGAGATAGAGATAGAGATAGAGATAGAGATAGAGATAGAGATAGAGATAGAGATAGAGATAGAGATAGAGATAGAGATAGAGATAGAGATAGAGATAGAGATAGAGATAGAGATAGAGATAGAGATAGAGATAGAGATAGAGATAGAGATAGAGATAGAGATAGAGATAGAGATAGAGATAGAGAGATAGAGACCTCTGGTGACCGATAGTGCTCATCACCGAAAGAATTGCTTTCATACTCCTACTGCCCCTACTCCACTGCACAGGGTATGTGGATAGTCTTACCACTCCCACAACCAACTGCTTGTTTCGGCCGCCTGCTGACGTCATTGCGGGCCAAGCCGGCTGCGCGTGCATTGTTGACCCACAAATAACGCGATGCCACACGCACTTTTTGGCGGGGGCTCAACGGGGCCAGCGGGGCGCATTGGTCGCACGCTTATTTAGTAAGAGTGAAAGCATTTCGCTTCAAATACAATTCGAGTGCGAGTGTGTGTGTGTGTGTGTGTGTGTGTAGACTACGTGCCGGCAAACACGTCCGTCCGTGCGTCGTCAAATTGATGAGTCTTCAAGCTGTCAGCGCAAGCAGGAAGCGATTGGCCATTTGCGGTGCCAGTTAACGGGGCCCAGCGGGGCCCAACTGCAGTTGGCCCTCATTGCAAGCGCTGCGCCCCTGACTACCTGAGTACTGTCTCTCTCTCTCTCGCTCTCTCTTTCATTGCAGACATTACCATTACTGCCTATGCCTCCCCCTACACGCTCTACACGCACACTCGAGGCATTAATACAGCTGCGCAGCCACTCTTCAGCTGGGCGCATGCGTGCGCGAGAGAGAGTACTAGAGCGCGGCAGAGTGGGAGAGCAGGCGGAGCTAGGGAGAGCGAGGCCTGGAGTGGCCATTTCTAGTTGCGCCTGCTTCAGTTGCCCAGCGAACGTCGCAGCGCGCGGCCGCAGTTAGCGCACGAGAAAGAAGAAAGCGTCGAAGAAAGCAGACAGCAAAGCTCCGAAACGCAGGCGAGAAAGAGAGTAGAGTGTGGAGTGTGGAGTGTGGCGTGTAAATAGCTTGCAGAAGAAGTTACCGCAGTTGCAGTAATCGTCTGACCCGTCGCAGTTCAAGTGAGTAACTGGCTGAGAGCATATATATATTTATATATATATATATATATATATATATATATATATATATATATATAGATAGAGATATATATAGGTGATATTTGTGCCCAATTCGTTTGTGCATAAATAAACAAAATCACAATGCAAAAAGTGTGCCAACGGCGAAAAGAAATCAAAGTCAACAAAAAAAACACTCAACAACAACAGTAGCAGAGGAAGAGCGAGAGAGAGAGAGAGAGAGGGAGAGAGAAGCAGGCTCGAAAGAGAATACGCACAAAATATTCTGAGCGACGTCGGCGCATGCGTAGCAGCGACGCCTACGCAGAAGCTTTCTCAACGAAAGTGATTCATGCCGTTTCGTCGAGTTCGTGTGTTTGTGTGTGTGTGTGTGTTTGTGTGCGTGCGCGTGTGTGTGTTATGCATTTCTCTTTAGCGCTGTTTGCGCACACATTTAGCGCCCGTTCGCGCTGCCGCTGCCGCTGCCGCTGCGTCGTCGTCAGCTGCGCCGCAGACTTCGGCAGCGCTGCGCTTCGCTGGTACCTTGAACTTGAGCAGCGTAGCGCACATTCAACTCGGCGCAGCAATGCAGCGACGCAGTCGACGCAGCGCAGGCAACCAGTTTGCAACAACAACAACAACATCAACAAGTTTGTAATTGCAGGCAGCAGCACGAACAACAACAACAACAACAACAACAGCAACAACAACTGCTGCTGCTAATGCGGCTATTGGTCCAGGCGAAGATTATGCAAAGTCAGCGACAGGAAACGTTTTCGACTATCGATAGGGCGGCATTTGTTTAAGGCGTGCCACAAACTGGTTACCCGCACACACTTACACACATACACGCACACTCAGCGTGTACCCAGCGCAATTGTTGCCTGACTTTCTGGCCAGAAATAATGAGAGAAAAGCTTGCCCCCATAGCGCGCATATTTGTGGAGTTTTATAATCGTGCACATAGATTTCACTTTCCTTTCCCTGCGCACCCCCCTCCCTCACACCCCCCTGCTAGCAGCACCCACTCGCATTCCCAGCGAGGCAAACAAAGCACGTGCAGACAATCTACAAAGCGCAGGCACGAAGTCTGAACGCACAGATGCGATTTGAGCATCGCCGAGGAGAGCTCAACAAACTTTCCCGCATCTGCATAGTTGGGTATACTACAGATGATCCAAAAGGAACTAATAAACCAAGGCTGAATAGTTCTTCAAACTAACTCAGAGCTATATCTTCTTATATGCATATTTAATAAGTAAGGTCGCAGCTAGATCACTCTAGTCTGGAGCATATACTAATACACTTCTCGAAATTACAGTCAGATCGTCTCAGTATGCTGATCAACAACATAAACATAGTTAAATATGTATATATATTCACAAAAAAGAATGTCAAGAATGTTAGGCTAAAGAGCTTAACACAATTTCATTCTACTTAACAGTTAGATGCTCTTAGTTCGCTATGCTGATCAAGAAAATATATGTATGGTATATATATATATATACGTAGACGATACACGCACATCTCACGCTAGCATTGCGTGACTGCAAGGTGCAGATGCAGGGCTAAGTATCAACCTCCTGGAAGCCCCCAATCGTGGCGGAAATATAAGTTTTAAAATATCGTAAATATGAAACTTTGTTCATAGTTTTCGCTTGCTATAGTTATGGGCTTAGTTTTGTTTCGATATTTCATTTACAGGCAATACTTTTCGCCATATTTACCCTAAAGCTTCCATTCAAGCAGCTTTAGTATTAATTCATTTAATTAATATACATTTCGTGTCAGTTCAACTCAAATAGCTTTGGAGTATCTAAGCCCAGCAAAGTTCCGTTAACTGACGATACTCCTTTTTCCTATTTCTATACTATAACTTCCATTCAGAAAGCTTAGTATTCTGTAGTATTCAAACGTAGGTCAAACACTTTCGGATCTAACAATTTATTTAGTACATCCATTCGAAAGCGCTTGGAAGTTCTGTACGTTCTACGACGCTTTCGAGGCCCTCGTCGTACGTGAGAGCTTAAGCTAACGGTAGCAGCTGGTAGCAGCACTGTGCCCCATTCTCGCTTAGAACCGCGTTTGCGCGTCTTTCGTGACGAAAGGTTTGCATTACGAAAGCTTTGCATGAAGATCATTTCGATTGCACACAGAGACGCCGCCGAGTGGCGATCGCGCTGGCCGATAAGACGGAACCATGTCGTAATGTACCCGACTGGCGACTGGCCACTGACGACTGATGACTGGCGAATGCAAAGGGTATGCATATTAAACACTGATCCGCAGGCGAGTTACGAAACTATCGAATGCGATCGTGATCGCCATGCAGAAGCGTGAAAAGTGCGTCCCTCCTGTATGGGGCTTAACCCAATTACATGCTATATGCCCATATACCCATATACGATATGTACAGATGTGGTATTAACACTGTACAGCATATACCTGCACCTATATAGCTGTGTGACTTTTCACAAGCCATTCGCACTCCAGTAAACACTATTTCCCATTGCAGACACGTTTTCGTATTGGAAGATCGCCATTGCTTGACGACGACAACGCCAACGACGACGATCGAGGCTCCACGACATGAGCTCGGCTATTGTGGGCGCTGCCTCGGCAATTGGGGGCGCGGTCACGGCGGCGACCAGCAACAGCTGGTTCATACCGATGCTGATGGCAGCCGTGGCCTATTTCCAGTACGAGGAGATCATGGATCCCGAGTCCAAGCCCAGCGATGTGAGCAGCGATGACATCCTCGATCACTATGACTTCATTGTGATAGGCGCCGGTTCGGCCGGCGCGGTGGTAGCGAATCGACTGACCGAGGTGGAGAATTGGAATGTTCTGCTGCTGGAGGCTGGTGGCGATGAGACCGAATTGACCGATGTGCCCCTTATGGCGGGGTATCTGCAGTTATCGAAGATCGATTGGCAGTACAAGACGGAACCCTCCGGCACAGCTTGTCTAGGTGAGTACAGTGAGGAGAGACTTCCTGTCTCCCCTCCACTCTCTCTCTCTTTATGGTCTCCTTGACTACCTCTTGTTCCGTGTTATAGCCATGCAAGGAGGTCGCTGCAACTGGCCCAGGGGTAAGGTGTTGGGCGGATCAAGCGTGCTCAACTACATGCTGTACCTCAGGGGATCCAAGCACGACTACGATAACTGGGAGGCACTCGGCAACCCGGGCTGGTCGTACCGCGATGCTCTCTATTACTTTAAGAAGTCGGAGGACAATACCAATCCGTATCTGGCCAGCACGCCGTATCATGCCACCGGGGGTTACCTGACGGTGGGCGAGGCACCTTATCACACACCGCTAGCGGCCAGCTTTGTCGAAGCTGGCGTTGAGATGGGATACGAAAATCGGGACCTGAATGGTGAGAAAATGACCGGCTTCATGATTGCGCAGGGCACCACACGGCGGGGCTCTCGCTGCTCTACATCTAAGGCGTTCCTGAGACCCGCTCGACTGCGTCCCAATCTTCACATCTCGATGAACTCGCACGTGACGCGCATCATGATCGACCCGGTCAGCAAGCTGGCCTTCGGCGTCGAGTTCGTGAAGGATCAAAAGCTCTACCATGTGCGTGCCACCAAGGAGGTGGTGCTCTCCGGCGGATCTGTCAACAGTCCGCAGCTGCTGATGCTGAGCGGCGTGGGGCCGCGCAAGCAGTTGGCCAAGCACCGCATACCAGTCATCAAGGAGCTGAGTGTGGGCGAGAACCTGCAGGATCACATCGGCCTGGGCGGACTGACCTTCCTGGTAAATCAGCCCGTCTCGATTGTGGAGAATCGATTCCATACCATGTCGACGGTGCTGCAGTACGCGGTCTTCGGCCAGGGCCCGTTGACCATACTCGGCGGCGTCGAGGGATTGGCCTATGTGAATACGAAATACGCGAACAGCTCCCTCGACTGGCCGGACATTGAGTTCCATTTCGTGTCGGGCTCCACGAATTCTGACGGAGGATCGCAGTTGCGCAAGGCACATGGACTGACCGATGCCTTCTATCGCTCCGTCTTCGAGCCAATAAACAATCGCGATGCCTGGAGCATCATTCCCATGCTGCTGCGTCCGCGTAGCGTGGGCAGCATTCGCCTGCGCAGTAGCAACCCGTTCGACTATCCCTACATCTATCCCAACTACTTGAGCGACGAATTCGACATGAAGACCCTCATCGAGGGTGTCAAGGTGGCCGTCGCTCTGTCGCGCACCAAGGCTATGCAGCGCTTTGGCTCAAGGCTGTCGAGCATACGCTGGCCGGGCTGCGAGCAGCTGCCTCCCTTCACCGACACCTATTGGGAGTGCATGGTGCGACGCTACACGTCGACCATCTACCACCCGGTGGGCACCTGCAAGATGGCCCCGTACTGGGACAAGGACGCGGTGGTCGACGCCAAGCTGCGCGTCTACGGCATCCGCGGCCTGCGCGTCATCGACGCCAGCATCATGCCCAAGCTCGTGTCGGCCAACACGAACGCGCCGGTGATCATGATCGCCGAGAAGGGCAGCGATATGATCAAGGAGTTTTGGATCAAGAACACAATAGTCTGATGGGCAGCCTAGTGTTTGAGCTTGTCAGTGTATGCAAGTTCGCATATGTGTGTGTGTGAATGTGTGTGAGTGTGAGTGTGAGTCAGAGTGCGAATGCGGGTGCTAGTGTGCGTGATTTGATTGTCAAACTGTGCTCTCTTTAGACTTAGCGGATGATTCTTCCCAGTGAAGCCCCCTTTTTTTTTGTAGTTCTAAGCAATTTTATGTATTTATTTTAACTGTACGTAATTACGACCGAGTGACCATTAAACAAGTATTTCCATAAACTAACCCACAGACCTATGTTATATAGGCACATTTGCACCCCCAGGTGCATTTGTAAATGTTTACCTATGGTAAATTTGCACGAATAGGAAAATATATGTACAATAATATGTTGTATTGTATTTGAAATAAGGATGATCTTCAGCATGGTAACAGATTAGTGCAAAATGTTTTTTATAGCTTATAATATAACTTCGAGTGTACCTAAATGCAACAGATGCTTTATAATAGTTACTTTGAGCTTAATGATATATTTTTAACTTTAGTACATTTTTATATAAGTGTATTACACATGGTACACTTATACCAAACGAAAAGTACTAAATTAATTTAGCTCAAGCAATATTTGTTGCATCAGTTATGTATCTTGCAAGCACTAACAAGAATTTATCCTATGTGTTCAGTGGGTAACCATCGAATCTCCATCTATAGTATTTTGGTGTCACATTTCCACATTGCCACATTTCCGGATATATTCGCTTAAATGAGTACACGTTACAGACTGTAGTAGATGACTTAAGTGCTTAGTGATTCTAAGCAGTGGTTTTATTTCAACGAGTTACAATGTATGAGCCTTGGCACACGCGTTCCTGACAACCCAAGGCTGTACCCATTTTAAAAGTACAATTAGTTGATTACACCGAATTTTACATAGTTGTTTACTGGACAGACGCGTTCCTGAAACACCAAAACTGTCCCCATATTATGAGTACAATTAATGGACTGTAGCGTAGTTAACTTAGGTAGCTACGCGTACCTGCAACTCCAAAGCTGTACACATTGAATTAGTACAATTAGTGGACTACACCGTTATTGACTTTTTTTACCGTTATTTTTCTTAATCCAAGTAATAATTTCATTTTAACAATTTTCAGTACAATGTTTGAGCTGTGGTACCCAAGTACCTGCAACTCCATTTAATAGGTACCATTAGTGAACTGTGCTGTAGTTGTCTTCGTGTTTATCGACTCTAATTTCATTTCAACAAGTCACTCTCTCTTTTTGGGAAGACGCGCACCTATAACTTCGGGGCTGAACCCACTCGACGAGTATAGTACAGGAATCAGACTACAGTTTATTGCCATCAGATTGGAATTTCATTTGCCTCTTCCCCCGCTTCTGTTGCTGGATTCTGCTCCTCTTGTTCTCCCAGTTGATTCTCCAAGCGATTCTCCAGCTCGTTCTCCAATTGATCCTCCTCTCCATCCTCCGCTTGCTGATCCTCGCGCATCATACGCGCGCCCTGCTCGGCGATCATCATGGTGGGCGCATTCGTGTTGCCGGCGGTGATCTCCGGCATGACGCTGGCGTCGATGACGCGCAGACCCCTTACGCCGCGCACGCGCAGCTGATTGTCGACGACGCCCAGAGGATGCTGCGCGTTGGCCATGCGACAGCTGCCTACGGCATGCCACGCCCCCACGTACATGTAGCGTATGTGGCAGAGCCAGTACTCGTCCGAGTCCGCCTCGAGCGCGTCGCACTCGGGCAGCGGCGGCAGCCAGAGCTGGGCGCCGCAGCGCTGGAAGGCGCGCGTTGCCGCCAGTCGCTGCACGTAACGCACGTAGCGCAGCAGTGTCTGCCGATCCTCCCCAGCCTGTGCATAGTTGTTGTGCACCAGCGGCGACTCGCGGGGATCAGCGCTGCGCAGGCTGACGCTGCCACGCGACTTGGGCAGCAGCAGCGAGCCCATCACTTGCAGCATATCCGCGTGCTGCAGTGCGGCGCGTTGCGCCTCCACTAGCTCGGGCCGCAAACCCAGGTAGCCGAAGCTGCCGTTACCGCCGCGTGCGAGCAGCGTGTGCGCTACCAGATGCAGGTCCGGCTGGCCGGCGCGACTGCGCGGCGCGCTCGAGTTGAGGAAGCCCATCATGGAGAAGCCCGCGGCCAGCGGACCGCGCTGCCCCTGCAGCAGGTACTCCGCCACGGATGAGGCATCGAAAGCGCCACGCGCCTGCCCGGCGCTGCTGCTGTTGACCGCGCAGTTGCTTCCGTTGCTGCCGCGCAGCAGTAGCAGTAGCGGCAACATGCCGTGATCGTGCAGGTTGCGCCCCACGCCGGGAAGTTCGACGCGCGGCGCGATGCCCAGCGCACGCAGCTGCTCGCCCGCGCCAATGCCCGAGAGCAGCAGCAGCTTGGGCGAGTTGAGGCTGCCGGCGCTGAGCACCACCTCACGACGCGCCCAGGCGCGTAGCGTGCTATTGTGTGCGCTCAGCGTGTAGCTGACGCCTAGCGCGCGCTTGGCGGCGGCGTCGAGCAGCACGCGCTCGACATGCGTGCCAAGCAGCACGCGCAGATTGCGCCGCGCGCGCACCTGCGCGTTGGCGAGGTAAGCGCGCGCACTGCTGCTGCGCCTACCGCGGCTGATGGTGGCGGGCACGTGGTGCGTGTAGCCAAAGCTGCTGCCGGCCAGCAGCGGCTGCTGCATGCGCGGCACGCCCAGCTCCGCGCTGCCGGCGTAGATCAGCGCGGCGAGCTGCAGGCTCGCGGGCTCCGGCGGGAAGTGGCTGAGCGGCAGTTGCGCCTGCAGGCGCCTGTAGGCGTGCTGCACCTGCGGCCAGTCCCAGCCGCGCAGCCCGAGGCGCCAGCGCCAGCCGTGGAAGTTGGCCGCGCTGCCTGGTACGTAGATGTTGCCATTAAGGGCGCCCGTGCCGCCGAGCATGCGGCCGTGCCACCAGCTGCAGCCGTGCGGCGGCGCCATCGCCTGGCAGCAGGCGGCATTCGGCTGCGCCTCGTCCAGCCACATGTAGCGCGCGTCGTGGTGCAGGCTGCCGCTGAGCGCGTAGATTTCCGACTCGAGCGGCGGCAGTTGCCCCGCCTCCAGCAGCAGCACGCGCTGGCGGGGATCCTCGCTCAGGCGACTAGCCACAATGGCGCCCGCGCTGCCCCCGCCCACCACAATGTAGTCGTAGCTGTCGTCGTCGGAGGGCGCAGGGGTCTCTCCGCCGTCGGGCCAGGCGCTGCTGTTGGTCAAGGCGTAGGCGGAGGCATTAAGGGCGGCGGCCACCGTGTGGAGCAGCGTGAGGCCGACGCCATTGCTCGGCGGTGCGCTGGCGGAGACTGAGAGCTGCAGCAGGTTGGCCAACTGCAGCAGTAACGGCAGCAGGGTTGCCCAGCGTGGTTTGTGCGCGCTCTGACGGCCCATTTGAAACTGTTGTGGCCAGGCCAAGGCTATGCGCCTT
Source organism: Zaprionus bogoriensis (assembly GCA_035046045.1). Taxonomy (NCBI): domain Eukaryota; kingdom Metazoa; phylum Arthropoda; class Insecta; order Diptera; family Drosophilidae; genus Zaprionus; species Zaprionus bogoriensis. The sequence continues at coordinate 660,654 of JAWNOI010000082.1, read as the reverse complement.
GTCGACTTGCGCTTGCCCAGAAACAATAAATTTTATAAATGAAAATGAAATTTCGTTTATGTTTCTTGTTTTTTTTTTCTCTCTTTTTGTTGCCACACTTTGCGATAAAAAATATTTTATTATTTTTATCTCGTTTCACGATTTTATTTTCTTTTTTTTTTTTTATTTATTTTTTTTTTGTTTGCACTGCGCTTTGCAGTTTTTAAAGCTACTTCTCTGCCTCCCCTCGCCGATGATTGCCTTCCAATGAACCCGGACGGGCGGGCAGAGCGAAAGCTTTTCACTGCTAATTAACTGTTTGATAGGGCTGATGGAAGCTTAAAGCTCGCGATCACTCGATCACGATACCCTGTAGCCCTTGAAGGGGCATGAGGGAGCACTTGTAGCAGGCAAACGGGAAGTGGCATTTGGATTAAACTAGGCATTTCCATCTATATATTATATTACTGATCGCCTTTGTTATATACTAGCAAATATATTTAGCGCAACATTTATGCAGGGTATTCTTAAGTTCGTCTGATCTTAATTACGCTCAAATCACGACATAATGCTTCATTACGCGAGTATTTAGTTCACTTTAAAAATTCGACAGAAAGTCAAGTCTGATAACAGAGCTTTGAAAAGCTACAGTGCGAGTTAAAAAGCTCAGTTAACTGCAAGTTAAATGAACTTTCAATGGTTTGCTATTTGTCATACCTTTCAGTGGCAGTACTGGGTATTTTCCATTATTTCCAATGACAAGCATCAGCCGAGATATGCTCGTAAAGCCCTTATATCACCATTGAAACCTTTTCAACGGCCCATAAAAAAGTTTTCACTTTTTATCGAGAGCGCAACTTTACAAATTGATTGCGTCATGATTTCTTCGTTTAACATCTAGGTGAGATTTGTGGAGCATTATGCACACACACACACACACACACACTCGCACCTGCAGTTGTTTTATAGTCGCATGTTTGTGGACTTTTGGTGTGCACATTGTGCTTATCTTTTTGAGTGTAAAGAATTTCATTTTCGCCTTTTGTTTTGCTCGTCTTGTTTGTTTTCCACTCTTAGAAATATGATCATAATATATGCATAAATGTGCGGGTCTCTGTACTATCTTATCTACTTCGAAGTGTTTGGACTCGGCCCGAGTACGCGCAAGTTGCACGAGTATAAGCCAAGGGGGGAGGGCGAAAGGTATGCAAGTAGGAGAACTGACGATATAGTATAAGGTTCAGAGATGGGCGCTTTCCGATTACGATAAAGTGTGATCGTAACTGAAGACTTGCTTTGCTTTGCCGCGCGATTTTGATGAAAGCTTTTTCAATCGCATATCATTACCTCAGACAACTTTGTTTACTACTTTATTGTACTCTAAATTTATATTCGAGCTGACAAGCAAATGAATAAATATTATAAGGTGGTGTTTATAATTGTAGTTTTTAAATTTAATTATATATGTACTGAAAGCCTTAGTTATTTCATGATCAATTTGTAGTTCTTCAAAAAATAACTTTACCCTAAAGATAATACGTTTCATTACTTTCAAACTTAATGTTCTCTTAAGTTCTACGATGATCAGTTTGAAGTTCTTCAAGGGATATTTTTGTCTCTTAATTCTCAAACAGTTCTGCAGCTCTACAGCTCTCTACAGTTTGATAACCTAAGGTTTCGCGCTTGATCACTTCGACATTCTGTAAGGTATGTACACACTATACATACATATGTTAGTCGTTACAACCAAACCTTTCTGATTTAATAGTAGCCCAATGCTCTTTACCTCTGTGAGTTTTTACCACGATCAGTTTGAAGTTGTTTAAGGTATTATGTATCTCTATGCTGATCTACTTATCCGAAACACTCAGATTTCACAGAAGTCTGAAGCTCACTTTGAAGTTCTTGATGACGAGTAATACCGAACAACACCTTTTCGCGGAACTCTTCTGTTTGGCATTTTCTACCGTCAGAGACAACGCGCAGACAAGTTGGTCATTGCTCCCAAGGGTTCCTCAAAAGCTTTGCTGGCGCAGCAATTGGCCAATCGCTGCAAATCGAACCCAAACAGAAGCCCGGCTCGATCGGTCAGTAGTCGCGCCACCTTCGAAGAGAACGAAGAAACAATGACGGCGGTAAACACTTTCGTCACGATGTGGCGGTTCCTCTTCACCCTAGGCCCCTCGGCTTTGGTGCTACTCCTGCTGAACAATAGCATCCTGGAGTATCGGCCCGATATCGTCGATGAGGACAAGCGTGTGCGTTCGATATTCATCGAGCAGCTGCGTGACACGTACGATTTCGTGATCGTGGGCGGCGGTTCGGCGGGTTGTGGGCTGGCAGCGCGTCTCTCCGAGAATCCCGCCTGGAGCGTACTGCTGCTGGAGGCGGGCGGCGACGAACCGCTTCTCATGGACTTGCCGCAGCTGTATCCGGTCTTCCAGCGCAGCCCCTGGGACTGGAAGTACTCGACGGAGCCCTCCGATCGCTACTGCCTCGCAATGGAGGATCAGCGCTGCTTCTGGCCACGCGGCAAGGTGCTCGGCGGCTGCAGCTCGATCAACGCCATGATGTACATACGCGGCAACCGTCACGACTACGATCACTGGGCGCAGCTGGGCAACGTTGGCTGGAACTACGACACGGTGCTGCACTACTTCCGCAAGGCCGAGGACATGCGCGTGCCGGGCTACGAGCACAGTCCCTATCACGGTCATGGCGGGCCCATCAGCGTGGAGCACTACCGGTCCACGTCACCACTGCTGAAGGTCTTTATGGCGGCCGCGAGTCATCTGGGCCTGGCGCATCCCGACGGCGATCTCAACGGACGCACGCAGAGCGGCTTCGCGCCGCCGCACGGCACGCTGCGCGACGGGCTGCGCTGCAGCGCCAACAAGGGCTACATACGACGCAGCTGGCAGCGGCCCAATCTGGACATTGTGCTCAAGGCGTTCGTGGAGCGCCTGCTTATCGAGCCGCGCAGCAAGCGCGTGCTGGGCGTCAGCTTCGAGCACGGACTGCTGCAGCTTCGCGCGCTCGCCCGCAAGGAGGTCATACTCGCTGCCGGCGCTCTGGCTAGTCCACAGCTGCTTATGGTCAGTGGGATCGGCCCCGCGGAGCAGCTGCAGCCACTCGGCATCAAGGTGGTGCAGCATCTGCCCGGAGTGGGTGGCAATCTGCAGGATCACATCTCCACCTCGGGCGCCATTTACACGTTTGAGAGCCCGCAGCCGGGGGAGCACTTGTCGTTCATAGTGCCGGAGCAGTTGAACGAGGACGCGGTGCGGCAGTTCGTGCAGGAGCAGCGCGGCTTCTTCTACGCAATGCCCGTCAGCGAGGTGATGGGCTTCGTGAGTACGCGCTACCAGCGCACGGGCCTGGACTGGCCCGACGTGCAGCTTTTCATGGGCAGCTACGGCTATGGCGCCGACGGCGGTATGATCGGGCGACGCGGCGCCGCAATCACGCTGGAGAACTACGCCAACACCTTCGAGCCGATGATGTACAAGGACTCGTTTGTGATAGCCCCACTGGTAATGCGTCCGCGATCGCGCGGCTTCGTCCAGCTGCTCTCGCCGAGCGCGCGCATCCATCCGCGCATTCATGCCAACTACTACGACGATCCGCTGGACATGGCCGTCATGGTGGAGGGCCTCAAGCTGGCGCATCGCCTCACCCAGACGCCGGCCATGCAGCGCCTGAACGCCACGCTAAACATATACGAGTGGCGCAACTGCCCGGAGGTGGAGTACCTCAGCGACGCCTTCTGGGAGTGCCTGGCGCGATTCTACTCGCAGACGATCTACCATCCGGTGGGCACCTGCAAAATGGCTCCGCTGCAGGATCCCTCGGGCGTTGTCGATCCCCGGCTGAGGGTGCGCGGTGTGCGCAATCTGCGCGTCATCGATGCCAGCATTATGCCCACGATCCCGACGGGGAACACAAATGCGCCCACACTGATGATCGCCGAGCGCGGAGCTGACATGATCAAGGAGGACTGGCATCATTATCCCAACGGTGGCTGGCTCTAGTTGTCTTTGCCCGGCCGAAGCCTAGCCCTAGTCGTAGTCTCTAATATCATTGGTTTGTCGAGCTATCAATAAAAATGGAATACCAAAACGAAGCGAACCGCAACGATCAACGCGTCGAGCGTCAAAGGTCAAGGCACGCAGATTGGACAGCCTCGCCTTGCACATGGTAGAAGTGCGGTATATCATTGATCGGCGAATAGCGATCGTTGATCACGGTTCGCTGTGCACCGATCACTGATCGCAGATCACCCAATGACCATTCACAGTTCGCAAACAATTGTGGCCCTGAGTGGGGCAAAGCTAAGCCACATTCTTCTCACAATGCCAATCAACTTTCAGCGCTGAATGTCAAGTCTGCGAGAACCAACCAACTGTACGGTTCGGGTATAACTGGGGCTTGGCCACCAGACTTGATGATCGAAGAGCTCAATTAAGATCACTTTGGGTATGTTCACAGAAGTGCGAAAGTTACTCATTCGATATTGAGATAGCATCTTGCTTAGGCTTAAGTGCAGATGGGTTAGCTCAATAGAACTCTGTGGCACGGCTATAGAGTCGAGTTGGGTGATATTACAGTGAGATATACATATAGCCACTATGTATCAAGATTCATATGGAATTGAATGGACTTACTTTCTTTAGACTGGGCTAGACTATCGTCTCCAAGAGTCTGAGAAGAGTAGAGTGTAGCGTGCTTCGGGCAGTGTATTTCGGCTGCAGTACTTCTTGTTTATTCGTTCCCATAGTATTTTGTAACTGTTAAACGATATGCCAATGAGGGCGTGGGGGCGTGGCGTGGCAGAGCGAGGAGCATTGTACATTGGTTTCTAATTGAGTTTTAAATGTCAGACGGCAACAGTTGCAGCAGTTCTACAAGAAGCTCATCTGCCATTAGTTGTTGTGGTTGTTGTTGCTACTACGGTGGAAGCTGTCGTCGTTGTTGTTGTTGTTACAGAAGTTGTTGTAGATGCCGTTGTTGCTGCCACTGCTGTATGCAATACCATTTCAGCAGTTTTTGTTGTTGCAAAGCTGTTCTTGTTGTTGTCGCTATTACGTAGTATCGTAGATGCTGTTCTTGCAATTATTCCAGAACTTTTTGAAGAAACTGTTGTTCTTGCTGTTGGCATTGCTGTGGAAGTTGTTACCGCCGTTGCAGTTGCAACATTACCCAGCACATTCGACCGACATTGACTGCAGACGCTTGTAATGCGCTGTCTCTGATCGTTGTTGTCGTAATTGTTGCTGTTGTTGCTGCTGCTGTTGTTGCTGTTGTTGTTGTTGCTGCTGCTGTTGTTGCTGTTGTTGTTGTGGCCGTTGTAGCTGTTGCCGTTTTGGCGCTTTTGTTGTAATTTATGAGCGGGCGCTGAACCAAATGGCAAACGCGACAAGTTATACCAGTTTGCCGACTGCCTGCACACTCCACGCACACTCGCACACACACACTCTCACACACTCGCACACACACACTTGCTGTAGAAAAGTTTTCAAAAAGGTTTTCGAGACTTTTCATACGCGCAGTTCACGCCGTCCGCTACTGACACGATGACGCGACCGAAGCAGCTCCAGCTCCTGCTGCAGTTCCAGCTCCAGTTCCTGCTGCAGTTCCCGCTGCAGCTGCTGCTCGTCCTGTGCACCCTGCTGCAGTTGCTCTGCTGCAGCGCAGCGCTGCCCCAGGACATACTGCTGGACGCGGCGCAGCTGGAACAAACGCCCTCGTCGCCAGGACTCAATGTGCCCTCGGGTGAGTTTGCGGCCGAACTATCGCCAAGTACTATCGGCGCACACTGTCGCCGTGTACTATCGCATCATATCGCCTTGTCCGTTGCAGATCTCAGCGCTGGCCTCAACCTGGTGCCTGTGAGCAGTCTGATCGCTGCCGCGGCAAACGCCGAGCCGCCCGCGCCCGTTCAGTTCGTGCGCATCGCCATGAACAGCGGCCTGTGAGCAACGGCCGCCAGGTGGCGCCCTCGACGGACACCTTTTTAAATTATATTAAATTAAATTTTATTTTTTTTTACCCCATTTTTTTTAACCCCACAATAAAAGTATGTAGATATCGGCTTAAAAGTGTGGTGCGAGTTACTCGGTTTCAAGTTGTTCTATTGCGAACTTATCGTGCTACAAAAGCAGGGAGTGTTATTGTTGTGAGGCTTAGTACTTTTTGAAGTTATATTAAAAATTTTACAAAATTCGCTCAATGAAAGTAAGAGATACGCAGCATTTAACAGTAAAAAGCAAACGTAGTAAAGTGTTAAAGAATTAAGACGAGACTTCTGAACTTTGCATATTGTATTGAACTGAAGGCTTGAGTGATTTATGTGGTATCTGTATTAACTACTGTTTTAAATACTTTTTTTTTGACACAATAGAAAAGTATTCTCTTTTTACTCATCACATTTCTTTAGAAAAAAAAACCTATCACTTTGCAGACTATAACTGTATATCTACGCTCTTTAATACAGAAAATTCTGCAATTTCAAAGGGTATTAACTCGCACATCAACTGTCGGTTGTCTGTTGCTCCCACTCGACCTGTGTGCGGTTCGCGCCATGTGCAGCAGCTTTTTGTTGCATTCAACCGCGAGTGGGTCGAGCTTATGTGGAAAATGCGGTTCTATGGCGGCGCCTGTAAAATTGATTCGCCTTTTATAGCAATTGCCCGACAACAGAAACGCGCAGCTTTATTGTCATTGCCGCTGCTGTTGTTTGTAGTTGTTCTTGTTGTTCAACGCTTTGCCGTTTAGAGCGCTCACAGCCGTCCTTGATCGACATTGCTGGGGCTGGGCTGCAGCTGGGCGCCCTGATAATGCAAGCTTCCCTCATGGGAATCTGACGACTAAGCGGCGCATATTCAATTAGGCACTGCGCGCGTTACACTTGTGTTCCAAAAACACATTCATATATTGCTGCCGCCCCGATAAGATACGGTCGAAATTTATGGGATTTTATGGTCGTAATAAAATTTCTTTCAAAAGCGAAGAACTGTAAAAACGTTGGATAGGAAACTACGTGCGTTGCGGATGTGGGAAGGTCAGTTCCGAAAACCCCCGAAGTGACAGAAGAGCGGAATGTCGCTTTCCTTTGTTTCTCTCGCTCTCTCTCCTTCCTTTTTACAGGGAAGGAGTTACCTTCTCTTGTCTCTCTTTGGCTGTATTTTATTTATTTTTATTTCGTTGGGTGTCTCTCTTTAGCGTAATAACTTCCCTTGTCTGTTAATTTGCATTCAAATCCTCCTTTCTCCTTTCATTTAATCCTTTCGAATTTTTCGCTTTTTGTTTTTCTTTCGTGCTTTACCTTGATTATCGTCCTTTATATCAAGATACTAAAATCGTTTATAACCCATAAACGTATTCCGAATGTGAATGTACGCAAAAAGCACTCGCAATTACAAAAATACTGAGTACTGAGTTTGTTTCACTTGCCAAAAAAGCGTCCATTTGTCTTCTCGAACGGATCGTCGATAAGACCGAAAACGATTTAGGCAATCACTTAGCGAGGGGTTACAGACCCTTGTCAATTGATATTCGAGAATTATGGAATAGCATTTTGCATCAGTCCGAGTAGTTTACCATATATACTCCCTTTCTCTCTCTCTCTCTCTCTGTCTCTCTCTCTTGGGATTAAGCAAAGTCGAGACAATTTGGGAATTCAGGTTTATAATAGAGAGCTTTTTCAAAATTTTGACTTAGTGCAGAATTAAATAGTTAAGAATAGAATTAATGCATACAGATTATGGTCTTCAAACCAGATTTTATTCTAATTGCAAACGCTTTGTTGTTCCTCACTTGGGATTTATATAGCTTTTATCGTTTGAAGTACAACAAGTAATACTTAGATGCTAACGCTTAGAGCGCTGAGAAAGGTTTCAATGGGGCAAACTTATTAAAACTCAAAAACATATTTAATTTCTATAGTTTGAATAGTTATACTTAAATCATAACGCTTAAATCGCAGAGAGACAAGACTAAGACTTCGTTTTGGAAATTATGTTTAGTTTTGTACGCATATTTCAGAAGTATATGATAGTCAGATCACGTGATTGCCATAGTTTATGTATAGTAGAGAAACGTTCTACAATTATCTTGCATTCTTATATGCTTTTTTCTCTCGAAAGCAAGCCCTAAACTATTTTCCTCAGTGTATGCTTAATGTACTAACACGCAGGGCTGACTAACTGTAACTGGCACGTGGCGGGTCACTGATCAGTCAAAATGGAGATGTAGATGACACACCAAGTCGAGAACCGAGGCAGGGAGAGCGAATAAGAAGATAAAGAAGTGCGAGGAGAAGAGCAGAGCAAAGTGTGCTCGTCACCGCGCTGCACTCTGATAACCGGCTCGCAGCCTGAAAGTCCGACAGCCTGGTAATATGGCAAGCGGGGAGCTTGAAGCTGAGAGCTGGAAGTTGTTGCAGCAGTCGCGCTTATCGCATCTATAAAAGCGATTGGCAAACGCTGGCGGCGACTCAGACCAGAGAAGTGCAAGATGCTGGAAGCAAGCGGCATCAACTCCAGCCTCAGCGCCGGACTCAATTGCAGCCTGAGCGCCAGCCTGGGCGGCGGCGCCGCGCAATGCACTCCACCCGGCATTGGCATCTGGAGCGGCATGTTCAACTTGCTGTTGCAAGCTCTGCTAGCGGCACAGTGTAATCTCGCCCCGCCCAGCCTATGGCCGCCGGACTACGGCGATCGACTGACCACGGGCGACGGCCTGAGCGAACCCTACGACTTTGTGGTGATCGGTGCCGGCTCGGCGGGCTCTGTGGTCGCCAGTCGGCTCAGCGAGAATCCTAATTGGCGCGTGCTCGTGCTGGAGGCGGGTGGAGATCCACCGGTCGAGTCTGAGGTAAGTTTCGAGGCGCTATAGAAGCAATAGACAAAGCTAAGTCGTGATCGCCTGGCTCAATTGTCATGCACAACGATCACTTGTGTGTGTGTGTGTGCTTGGCACACTGTCAAGACTGAGCTCATGCCAACTGCAACACGGAAATATAATCTATTAAAGTCACAGCTATTTTCTATCGTAGGTGCTTCAAAATCGATCAAGAAACATACAATATATATTTTTGTGTAGCCTTTTTGATCGTCTGATCTAATTATTCTCAAATCTGAAACGGTTCAGAAAATCTGTTTCACAATCCAGTATAATCTTTATTCCCCTTTTTACTGTCATCAATCTGTGATAATACATGATATAAAGCACTAATAATATTAACAAATAGATTGCGATCGCACCTGAACAAACCGTCAGATATCAGAGGAACGCATTGTCGGCCCACTTTGATAAGCATAGACGTTAAATTTATCTATTTGATCTGAACACATCTTCGTATCAACACTTCTTGAGAACTATTTGCCTTGGGGCATTAGCTGGGTAGATACAACGTTCAACCGATAGGCTCATCTTAATCTCAGGAGCTTACTATTACAATAGGTAAATAGATCTAAGAGGAGTACTGGGCTGTGTTGACAGCTGCTCGCGGAAAATTCTATAAGGTTTCACAAAGAGAGAATCCACACAGCTTGCTGCTTAGAGGCAATGATAAGGAGAAACGAGATAGGCTGAGACTGTGATATATCAGATGCACTCCAAGAAGTATGCAATGGTAAGCAGACAAAAGAGTTCGGCGATGTCGAGTCTTTCTAGCATATATTCGGGTATGATCACCTGAGAATGTACTGAGTTCCGTGCAAATGCTGATCCTAAGAGTAACTTCTAAAAATATATATATACTTGATCAACAGCCAAGTCGAGACGGTTTGGCTATGTTCGTCTGTATGTCCATCTGTCTCTCCGTCCGGGTGTCTATCTGTCTGTCCGTTCGTCTGTTTGCCTGTTCGTCCATCTGTTCGGGTGCCTGTTTATATGACACACACAGAACTCTACTATTAAAAAAACTAGAAACACCAAACTGATTTAATTCAGAGGCCATAAGCTTATCTGGTAATGGTGCTATACTGCAACTATTTCTCGAGATTCAAGGAAACCAATGGACATTCTTAAGGGTTAATGAACATATATTTTTCCTTCTCTTCCACCTCTGCCTCCGCCTCTGGTCAGCTACCGGCGCTCTTCTTTGCCCTGCAGCACACAGAGTACATGTGGAACTACTACACGGAGCCGAGCGACACGGCCTGCCTAGCGATGCAAGGCAGACGCTGCTACATGCCACGCGGTCGCATGATCGGCGGCTCGGGGGCGGCTAATGCAATGCTCTATGTGAGGGGCAATCGACGCGACTTCGACGGTTGGGCGGAGCTGGGCAACACGGGCTGGAGCTACGACGAGGTGCTGCCCTACTTCGAGCGATCGGTGCGGGCAGGCAATGCCACGCCTCCGGTGGGCTACACGACCATCAATGAGTTCGAGGAGCAGGACGCGGAAGTACGCCTGATGATACGAGACGCAGGCGTCGAGCTGGGCCTACCGAGTGTGCGGCAGTTTGCTGAGGGCAGCTACGTAGGCACCGCCACGGTGCCAGGTACGGTGCAGCGGGGTCAACGCATGACCACCGCGAAGGGCTACATGAGTCGTGTGGCTGACCGGCCAAATCTGCACGTGGTGAAGCATGCCCAGGTGACGCATTTGCACTTCAACGAGGCCGGAGAGCGCGTCGAGTCGATAAGCTTTGTGCGCAACGAACGCACCTATCGAGTGGGCGTGGCCAGGGAGGCGGTGTTATCGGCAGGCAGCATCGATTCACCCGCCCTGCTGCTGCGCTCCGGCATCGGACCGCGCGATCAGCTTGAGCAAGTGCAGGTGAATGTGGTGCGTGATCTGCCCGGCGTGGGCAACAATCTGCAGGATCATGTGCTCGTGCCGATTTTTATGCAGATGGACGAGGGTGTGGCAGTGGCGTCCACGCAACAGGAACTGCTCAGCGGAATCTACGAGTATCTGATGCAGCGCACTGGGCCACTCTCTGCCCATGGAACTGTACCCTTAGTGAGCTTTCTGAACACAGCCAACAGCAGCACAGATCCCCGCTATCCCGATGTGGAGAATCATCATCTGTTCTTCCAACGCGGCCGGCAGGATGCTCTGGACACCTTCCTGGCAGGTCTCTCCATCCAGCGCCAGTACGTACAGGTGCTGCGGGAGCAACTGGCCACCTCGCACCTGCTCTGCACCTTCGTGCTGCTCGTCCAGCCCCAGTCGACGGGCCACGTGCGTCTGCGCAGCGCTGACTACCGCCAGCCGCCGCTGCTGATCAACAACTACCTGACGCAGCCGGCGGATGTGGAGACCTTGCTGCGTGGCATCCGGCATCAGGAGGCAATGGAGCGCACTGCCGCCTATCGCCAGCATGGCATCCAGCTGCTGCGGCTGCCCATCGAGGAGTGCGACGGGCAGCACGAGTTCCGCTCCGACGCTTATTGGCGCTGCTACGCGAAGTACTTCAGCATCACGTGCTACCACCAGACAAGCACACTGAAGATGGGCCCGGCAAGTGACCCCCAGGCCTGTGTCAGTCCTCGGCTGCAGCTGCACGGCGCCTCCAATCTTCGTGTCGCAGATGCCAGCGTCATGCCCAAGATCGTGTCCGCCAACACGAACGCCGCCACGATCATGATCGGCGAGCGAGCGGCTGACTTTATAGCGCAGGACTGGGGCTTCCAGCTGGCAGCGGCAGAGCAGGGCTCAAGAACCACCAGGGATCTGCACATGCACGACGATACCCTGTAATCGGGGGATGGCGGGATGGATAACAATTTTGGAGAATCATAATCAGCAAATTTCGGGTTTTCCTTAATATTTTTAGAACTTTTTTTGTTTTTTGTTTTTAGTCTGAACAATTTTTTTGAACAAAGTTTTGTATAAGAAGATACTATCCTAGTTTTATATGAGTACTACTTCAGTTTTGAAAATAAATTGCATTAAAATGTGATCATACTATCTTACAAAAATAAACTTTCAATCTAGCTGAATTCTAGCCAGAATTCTTAATTGTCTTGAAGACAACCGATTCATAGAATGGCATGACATAGTAGCATATCGTAGCTTATAATATCGATATCTTGTATATTGTAATAGCAGGTTAGTACCTAGATACATTATGTTTCCTATCTGCCGTTCTTCTTTGCCTTCTGTTATATGTTCACTAATTCTATCTATAGATCTATCGATCTACCACACTATCGCTCTTTGGATTATTGAAATCCGCGCTGAAATGCACTTGACAATCTCTTAACCTTTGGGTTTGCTATTATTCCGTGCTCGCTTTGCCTTGTTTATGTGATTAGCAAGCACATATAGATAATGTGTATATAGACAGAAGCTATATCTGCAACTAAATCAAATACATTATGACATAAATAGCCAAGTATTTTTTGGCAATGGCATAGGAATTGCGTTCCTCTTCGACAGACAAGTAAAATATGCCCTTTATAGGACCTCGGGAGTTAAAGCTTTTATGGTATGACATTTGCTCTAGGCTTTGTGGGGGTTAACCCAGCTCTGTTGATCTCCCCCACTAAGTTGGCTAATCTTGGCCTCTCAAACATAAATGCAATCTGCAACTGATCGTAAATTAAGTTTCTCCTAAATCACAAATCCTCTTCAAATAAACACAGAGCGGAAGAGTCAACGGATTTGCCGGTTCGAAAACAAAACTCATAGTAGAATAGTCAAATATCATAGACGATTTTATACCCTAGCGGAGGGTGACTGATTTTGTTTAGTATTAAAGAAAAAACTTGTTTACACTGGAACTCAAAATCACAACGATTGCCATACAAATTAGTACACAACTTTTCTGAATATATATAAAATATATAGATAACATAGATTAATTCTTGTAGAAAAAAGGTAAGTTTCCTCATTGAAATATAAATAACTATGAGAAAGTATATAATAAAATTAAAATAGATCGGAAGTAATTCAATCAATTAGAAAGTGAGATAAGACTGAGAACAAGAATTCAAAGAATTCAAAGAAAGAGAGGAAGTCAGAGAAAGAATATCAATGATCAGTCAGAGAAACTGAATCAAAGCTATGAAATTAAAAGGAAGAGAGCGAAAGTGGGGTTTAAGCCTAAGATCCAGAAGAAAATCCATGGAAGTCTTGAGAGAGAAAGAGAGGTAAGGTAAAAGCAAATTAAAGAGAGAGACAGAAGAAACGTGCGATCAGACCGAGAAGCAGTAGCGTAGGGTACACCCGACATCGCTCTGGCCGAGCGTAGGTGCGTTTCCATGTGCTTATGTGATACAAGAACAACAAGGCGAATGCCAAATCGCATATCCCCTGCGCGCTGCCCGCTGCCAGCTTGTCGCAGCGCGCACCGATGATGGCCCACATAAAGATACCGATGCCCCGGCCAAGTAGTTTGGCTTATCGGAGGCAGCAACAACTGCGGGACTTATCAGGGCCCCGGGGATGGATGGATGGATGGATGGATGGACAGATGGATGGATGGATGAGTGTGGCAATAAAAAGCTATGCGAGGCGAGCGGCTTATCAGCAGAACAGCAGGGGAGGCAGCAGGGGAGCAGCAGGGAAGCAGCAGGGGAGTAGCAGGGGAGTAGCAGGGAAGGCAGTAGGGAAGCTCCAAAGGAGCCTCGCAGTAGAATCATTGGTCGTTCAGCTGGTGTCACCTCTGGCTGCTGCGACTGCTGGCCAAATGTGGCTGCACCCGCGCACAGCTTATCAGGCGCGCACAGTGATAAAGGCGCGTCCGGCAATTTGCAATGCAAATGGCGCAGGTGATTTACGGCAACGCGTGCGGCATGCGAATGCGCCAAGCGACGGCGTCCGTACAAATGCCGGTTGCTGCGCGCTGCGGCCGGACAGTAGCGCACGGACAGCGCCAGCGTCGAGAGCTCAACGCAGCGGAATTCAACGGAATTGTGAACTAATAAGTGTACGGATTAGTGTGCCGAGTAGTATACGCAACAGTGCACGGACTAGTGCACGGAACAGTTGAGTTAAGCTCGCTGCGTTCGCTATGGAGTTCCTCAGCGCGCAGTGCGCCGCCCGCTCGGCGGGTCCGGCCAATACGCTGATGTCGCTGCTGCTGCACACGCTGATCGCCAAGTACTGCGATCTCAGCGGACAGCAGCAGTGGCCGGCTGACAAGGGCGACTGGCTGGATCAGGCCGGAGGCTTCAAGGATCCTTACGATTTCATAGTCGTCGGCTCGGGCAGTTCGGGCGCCGTGGTCGCCGGCCGCCTGGCCGAAGTGTCCAACTGGCGCGTCCTGCTGCTGGAGGCGGGTGGCGATCCGCCCATCGAGACGGAGTTCGTCGCCTGGCACATGGCCACACAGTTCTCCGAGTGGGACTGGCAGTATCATACGGTGCCCAATGGACGTGCCTGCGGCGCCATGGAGGGCGGCAGCTGCCACTGGCCGCGAGGCAAGATGCTCGGCGGCACGAACAACATGAACGCCATGATCTATGCGCGCGGCACACGGTTTGACTTCGACGACTGGGAGCAGCGCGGCAATCCGGGCTGGGGCTACGACGAGGTGCTTAAGCATTTCCGCAAGGCCGAGGATCTGCGCTCAACGCGTCCAGACTACAAACCCGGCGATCACGGCGTCGGCGGCCCCATGGGCCTCAACAACTACGTGTCGGACAACGAGTTCCGCTCGACCATCAGAGCGGGCATGCTGGAGATGGGCTATGGCAGCGCATCGGACTTCACCGAGGGCTCGTTCATCGGCCAAATGGAGATTCTGGGCACACAGGACGGCGGACGACGCATCACCACGGCGCGCTCGCATCTGCGCAAGGACACGCCCAACTTGCACATCGTGCGACACGCGCATGTGAAGCGCGTCAATCTGGACGGACAGAAGCGCGCGGAGAGCGTCACCTTTGTGCATCGCGGCGGCAAGGAGTACACCGTGAAGGCGACCAAAGAGATCGTTCTGTCTGCCGGCTCCATTGGCAGTCCACAGATCATGATGCTTTCGGGTAGGTGACGCTGGCAAAGCTCAAAACACTTAACATACATTCACACACGCACACAGCTCTCCCCCTGGGCTAATCTTAACCGGAATCGTACCACACGATTGCGATTAGATAAGCCCAGGCCAACGCCTACTCCATGCGTGGGCCGAAACGTCTGGCAAGACGCGTTTTCGGAAAAGTTCTTAACTTTGGGCTAACCTCCAGATAAGAACTGGGAATCACAAAGCCTTTTAGTCTGGCGCAAACTCGGGAGATTTCCATTCCCCAAAAAATACTTCTCGTTGCCAAGAAGCGAGCCAGAGCAATGACTTGCGAAAGCTTTCAACTCGAGTTGTTACAAGCTTTAAGATCAGCTTGTTTCATACCTGATCCTAATTATAGCCATGCAATAGATAAAAGTCCACGAATTTATAGAAAAATACTTCATACAGCCTTGAGCTAGCTTATCTTTAGGCCAGCTTGGTCTGAGCTCTGGTTTCTTAACCTAGCTGGGCGAGAGTTGAAAGGCGACCTTTTAGGCATACATTATACAGCATCATCTTGAAAATGCACGTCAAGTTCAGTTCTAATCCTGACTCAACTCTTCTCGACAGGCATTGGCCCCGCCGATCATCTGAAGCAGCTGGGTGTACCTGTCAAACTGGATCTGCCTGTGGGGCGCAACCTGAAGGATCACGCCAGTTTGCCAGTGATCTTCCAGATCGACAAGTCGACGGCACGCAAGCCTACCGAGGAGGAGCTGGTGGATGCCATGTACAATCTGCTGATGGGTCGCTACAGCAAGCTCCTGCACCACGAGGCCACCGCGCTGACGGGTTTCATCAACACGACGTCGCTGCACGGCCCCAACCCGGACATACAGACCACGAACTTCTTCAGCTTGATGCAGAGCCCCGAGCTGCGCGGATATGTCGCCGCCACAGGATTCAATGAGCGCACCGCGAAGAGCATTCTGTCGGCCAACCAGAATTCGAATACCTACATCACGTATCTGCTGCACCTGAAGCCCTTCTCGGCCGGCCGCCTGGAGCTGCAGAGCGACAACTACCTGGACGCGCCGCTGCTGGATCCCGGCTACATGACCGACCAGCGCGACGTGGACACCTACATACGCGCCCTGAACATCTATAAGCGCCTGCCGGAGACGAAGGCGTTCGGAGAGCGCGAGGCGCAGCTACACAAGGTCGATCTGGAGGAGTGCAACGATCTGGCCTATCAGTCGGACGAGTACTGGACCTGCTACATACGACAGATGACGACGACTGTATACCATCCGGTGGGCACGGCCCGCATGGGCCCGGCCAGCGATCCCACGGCCGTAGTGGACGCCCGCCTGCGCGTGCATGGCGCCAGCGGTCTGCGTGTCATCGATGCCAGCATCATGCCCGACATTGTGGCGGCCAACCCGAACGCCGCGTGCATCATGATCGGTGAGAAGGGTGCCGACCTCATCAAGGAGGATCATCTGGGCAGCGGCCAGCATACAGAGCTTTAAGCGCATCGAGCTGCTGAGCTACGCTATAGATAGTCATACTTATAACCGATCGATATATCATATATATGTGCTTTCCTTTTTTTTTTGTACTTTTTTTTATAGAATAAAGTGAATACGTGGCGAACAAGATTCTCAGACGTGTCATTTGAATGTCTCCAGCTCTGCTTACAGTTTGATGCTTGTCATACATACAAAATAGCTGTACTCAGTGCTTCTAAAACCCGCCGACAACGTAAGGTTTCGAGCTGTGCTAAACACTGTGTGGACACAGTAACTCTCAAAGTATCTTGTAAATATTTCGGATACTTGGTCACAGTGACTCTGAAAATGCGCAAAGTGAAAGCCACTGAGCCGTTTTCACACAAACGAGAGCTTTCTACTAAATACATTTTGCTCAGTCGATTTCAAACTGAAAGCAATGCAGCGATACCCGAAGTAATGGGATAATGCGCTGATTGATAACAATTTAGACTATAGTTAAAATTAATACATTTCTAGAAAAAAAAATTTAAGCAATTGAAATTCTGCGATGAAATTGTATATAATATCCTGGTCAATTATAATTATAATTTATAATTATTTTTACCTCTTTTTCACTTTTCGAATGTCTACATCAAGAAAAAAATGTTCAAAATTTTTTGAAAACAACAACAGCAAAATGTTAATCCAAATGTAAAATATTTAATTTAATTATTTTATTTTTTTTTTTAAATATATTTATTATTTGTATAAAGAATTATCCGTAACTTTTTTAAATCATCTCTCTTTTTCAATACTTGAATGTCTTTTTAAAAAATGATTAAAAGTGTATATGAAAAAGTGTATGCAAAGAAAATTGAATTATGCTTAATTACTTAATTTTTGGGATTTTTCTAATTTTATTATATATGTGGTTAAACTATAAAAAGGCGTTATCTTATAGGTCTCCATACCTGATAATTGCTCTATTGCTTGATTTCATACAATAATAGATTCGAAATATCGAGCAACAGTTTGTCTGTGATCTACCGACATTGGGTCTCCGTGGCTAGGACAAGGGTAGCGGAAATGGGGAGCTGTTACTGCAACTGGGCCTGTAGGTTGTGGCTTCTGCTAATGATTGATAGCTTTCACTTTCCAATTAATGGCAAATTTTCGGCTCATTGTTATGCCGCGCACTTGGCGTTTGGCGTTTGGCGCAGAGACAGTGACACAGGCAAGACTTTGAGCGTGTTTGTTGGCGCCATAACAACAACAACTAAAGCAGCAGCAAGAGCCATGGCAACAACAACAACAGCAACCAAAAACAACAAGTGTTTGTCATGCATACAAACCGATGGCAATTAATCGGTGGGCCGAACAAGTGCGCGGCTCGTGCTCCGCAAGTGTCGAAAAAGATGCGCGAGCTGCACCCCACGCGTTTGCAGCGCGCGGAAGACGATGGAGAAAGAGAGTGAGGAGGGAAGCAGGCAAAAGAGGCGAAATTACACTGACCAACTTTTAGCAAATAAGTATAATTAAGTAAGTACGCCAAGAGCTTTAAGTGCAGCAATAACAATAATGTCCGCCATACGAAGAAATATATATATGTAGGTCTTCGACTTGGTTGGTATATAATAGCATGCCAATAAATAAATAGTGGCTTTAAGCCATATAGGTATGTTGATACTGCAAGCAGCGTCGTCGGTCGGCGAGCTGGATTCGCCACTACAGCAAAAAAAAAGAAAACTATAATCCAAAATTACGCAGATATATCTATACATAAATACATAAAATGCTGCGTCTTGTGCTGCTATTATAAATCGTTAGAACACCTCGTAATTTTTAATTTAGTTAAATTTCGTCGTAGCCACAAAGCAAACAACTTAACCATATATATTAAAGAGCAACAGCATCTCGTTAAAGACACTGAACACAATTTGCAACTAGTTTTCTGATAGCTTGCGACACGCCTATTTTCTTTTACTGCAATCGCAATTCAAATTGAGAAGATATAGAAATATGATCGAAACTGTTCAAAGTTTTAAATTCAAGAATTACCTGTACAGTGTACACCCAGCCATCAATACACACCCTATGCAACCTATTATTGCTTATGTGTTTGTATTGTATGTATGTATTTCAACTTCTTGAAGTGTTTTTGGTCTGTGTTTGTGTTTGTGTTTTATTAGTTTTAGTTATTTCTAAACAGAAGGAAGCGAGAGAGTTGAATGCAATCTGATTCATTTGGTCGTAGCCATTAAGTCTTCTAAGTTAAGGCTCAACACCCAAAAAGTGTAACAATGTGCGTTAAGTAATGCGAAAACATAAAAGTAACCCAAAAGAATATAAACCGAGCTTTTATTTGAATTCATGGCTTGGCGCCAACTGTAAATTTTGCGCTTTTACAGCATTGTTTGGTGCTGCACTGGGCTAATACAACCTTGTGAACTTTGACTGCGCGTTGGAAGGCGCCGATTTAATTATTGTGGCAAAAAATGGTAATTGGTTGTAATTTGCTCGAATGTATCGCGCATTCAGAACGAATTCATGACAACCAAAAAGTTTGGCAATGCGCATTAAGTGAAGCCAAAATATAAAATATGTTGTGCATTTATTTAATTTCATACCTTGGCGCCAATTGCAAGCACTGCCAAATGCAACCCTGCGAGCTTAGACTTTATGCGTTGCGCGGTGCGGATTTGATTTATGATTTGTGCGGCAATTTTAGTATGAGCAGCTAACAACAGCTAAAAAAATAGTTAATAAAAATAGAAATAAATAAATATAAATATATAATTGTAACGCCTCGCCGATTGACTTGCACTAGCTGCAACGCCTTTTGCGTCTTCCACTTGTGCACAGCGCTAACGCCGGCATTTTGATTTCGTTACCTCCAGAAGTTTACCGTTATATTGCTGAAACTGAACAAAAGTAGAATTGAGAGCGCGAGGTAACATACCCCTCTTCCCAACCACTTGGAAACATCACAGTTCCGGCTACTACAATCCAAAAATCGACAAACAACCAACTTTGACTAACACGTCAAAATGTAATAATACACAGTTTTTGTAATAAATCAACAGTATAAATCTTTTAATTGTCGAAGTAACATTAAAAAATATAAAAATTCATACATACTACTGTGGGTAAAAAATAAGGTGACCTTAGTTCCAAATTTGGTACTTCTAGCTTTTCTAGTGTTCTTTTCAACTATAAAAATGTGTTTTTTAGAGGCGGTTGGCGTGACATCCAAAAGTTTAAAATCCAACTTCTGCATAATGTTGCAAGACACCCTCCTACCAAATTAAGTGCATTTATCTTTTTTCGTTATTGAATTATTTGGAAAAAATCGAAATATGCATTTATCGATTTGCGGGGGCGGTGGGCGTGTCTCACCAAGTTTGAAATAAACTCGATCTGCGTATTCAATACACGCACACTCCCACCAAGTCTGGTGACTCTAGCTCTTTTAATAGCTGAGATCTGTGCGTTCATACAGACGGACAGACAGACGGACATGACCGACTCGGCTATTGATGCTGATCAAGAATATATATACTTTGTATGGTCTGCCACGCCTCCTTCTGCCTGTTACATACATTTGCACAAAGTTAATATACCATTTTTTACCCATTTTCAATGGGTAAATGGTATAAAAATACAAGCTTAAGAAGCTAAAACGAGACGAAATCTTTGTGAACTATTCAAAATTTCGAATTGCAATTAGCCTTTGGGGGGAACTTGGTCCCACGTTAGTTCCGAAATTGAGCAATTAGCTCGCACGTAATTCGGACAAAGTAATGCTGCAAGTGTGTGCACGAGTATATTTGTGTATGTGTGTGCGTGTGTGTGTGTGCACTTGTCAGTGTACGCAACAAGATTCATCAGAGATGCGTTACGCAGATTTGACAGTGAATTACGAGCGAGTGGCGCCACAGTGACGTGCACAAATCTCTTTGAAGGCGTTTAGGCAACAGATTAGATGAGCAGATGTCAGCTAAGAGCTACCAGTTGCCAACTGGTTGTGTGTGTGTATGTGTGCGTTTGTGGTAACCTACATAGATAGACAACACTTGCCTCCAGGTATGGGGTACGGGTACAATGGATACAGTCGGAATTGCCTAACTTAAAGTATGACTTATCGTACCGAAGTGTGCGGTGAGCCAGACTTTTGTCTAGGCATATATGAATAATGAACTAGATCTGCTATTTGATTCTCGTAGCTCGCGCTAGGCCGGCTCCACTGTACCGCCATGACTCAGGCACAGGTCACGTAGTACTCGTGCCACGCTCCACGCTCCAGCGCGATCGCTTTGCCCATATATCGTCTACAGACAACAGTACTGTGTGGTCTGCACTTGGCCAGATACCAGAGCCGAAATATAGATACAGAGACAGAGGCAGATACAGATACATTCACAGATCGACTGCGAATGCTGCAGTTGGCGCACTTGTCGTCCTCAGCTTAACTTTTATTTTGCTCTTTTTCGTTTATTTCATGTTATTGTTGTTCGCTTTGTTGTTGCTATTTATTCTGTTATTTGTTATTGTCATTTAATGAAGTTCATTTTCGATTTCGTGTGCCTCGCTTTTCTCACATTTCGCATGTCTCATCGCGTGAGTTGGCGGAAAAACGTGGGGCCAATAGGTAAAAGTTATGTCATTGCACATGCTTCTTCTTTGCCTTTGCCTACTTCTCCTTCTGCCACTTCTCCTGCTTCTACCGATCGGCTCGCTTTGCATTTCACTTTCTTTGAGTCACCTTTTTGGCGTTGATTAGGAAAGCAAGCGTCGCAAAGTGGAATACAAACGGTGTACTAAGTACCGGAAACTGCGGCACGTAATTGTTCCGGAAGTGCTTTATAGTGCCTGGCACTGGGTCACATTTAACTGGACGAGGCTGGTCGAGATGATGGTCGCATGAATGCAGAGTGCAATATTGAAAATCGTAAACGATTTACTAGTAATATAGAGGAGTATTTATCAGATCTTATATTAAGTATAGACTCCACAGTAGCTTGAGTGTGATACGTGTTTGAAGGTTTCGCTTGAGAAGTATTTCAAGTCAGGAAGAAAGCCAATACCTGTTCACAATGGAACTTTCATTACCAAGATCTCGTGACATAACACTAGATAAAGCTACTCTTGATACAAGATCAGTGCAGTCATTTGATCTTTGATCATGAGGCACAACATCAGTTTCGATCGTTATAAGGCTCTGCACAGAAGATCAGATCGATTACTTACACTGCATAAGGCTATGTTTAAACACTTATCTTCTCACGGGTATACTTGATGTAAGCTCATCTCGATAGCCCGATCTTCAAAAAGCTCGGCTAGAATTGCTCCATTATTCTGATATTTCACTGCATGACATGGTCACTTGCTCTTCATAAAGCTCTGCTTGCTAGTAGATCAGTTTGATTATTTAAGCGTTGAAGGCTCAGCTTCGTGGCAATAAGCTATCTATCTATCATTTTATTCTCTCGAGGCACTGCAGGAACTGGAAGAACTGTTCGATCACTCTATAAACCTCGGCTTGAACTCACAGATTTCACATCTTCTACAATCATCGCTTGCTTCACTTGCCCTCGCACAGAGGTAGAGTCATAAATTCTGTACCACAATCCAGTTGGCGGCCCTTGAGCATTCTGGGACGGCAGTAAATGGCTTTACGGCGCTAAACGGCTCGAAGGGCTCGCTGCAATTAAGACTGAAGATGTCGGCGCTGGGCCAAGCTTCAGTTTCATAATTCGTTAAGGTCTCAGGTCGTGGCGGACAGAGGTTTTCCCAATTTTCGCATGGAAAACTCGAGGCATAAGGAAAATCAAGAGACAACGAAAACGAAAAGCCGATTGTCATTTGACCTTGTACCATTAGCAATATCAACAACAACAGAAGCAGCGACTACAACTACAACAACAACGATCTATGACACGATCGCATCCACAGCGTTTTGAGTTGTCGCTCTGTTAATTTGCGGGAATTATATTGTGTCTGCGTCTTCGGCTCTGGCTGGAGATGGCGATGGAGATGGAAGTGCCTCATTAGAGCGCTAAAGCAGCAGCTCCCCTTTCCCACCATCCCACTTTCCGCTCACCCCTCTGCTCCTCCAACGACTTGCGTAATTATATGCAATGCGAGTCGCGTATTGAGACATTACCCGACGAGAGTCTCGCGATAACCATATCCGTTTATCGAAATTTCAAAATGATCCATTGGCGAGCGAAGAACACATTCACTTTTATGCAGATATACGTGTGCGATAGTAGCGATAGTTTCGCTGCGATGTGCACAATCTCTGTGATTATGGATAGTTCGATTGTATGGAAATCGATTTGGTCTAAACGCTTCGCTCCGATCACAAGCAAAACAAAAACTGAAGTGAGTTTCCTGCTCAGACCTCTCTCTCAGGCTCCCACTTTATCTCTCTCCTTGTCGCGCTCTGTCTGTTTTCAGGCTCTCTCCGAATCTGCTCTCAACCCGTTTACTGCCATGCGGGTTTTCTCTTCTTAGATCAATTCAATTGGTTTTCCTTCGCATCATTTCCTCCAGTTCCGGATTGGCCAATGAATTGTGGTTTACGTGAGTGCACGTACACACTCACATACGCAACAGGTGGAGCTCGGCAGCTAAGCGCAGATAACTGTTAAGTGAGCATGAAGGTCGTCTGGCTAAGTGAAGTAAGTGAAAAGAGAAGCTCGTAGAAATGCCCAATACCGAAAACTCAAAATAAACGAAATACGTACAGAGACGCCGCAGAGACATATTCACAAATGTCAGAGGGTAGAGGAGAATCGCACTGCGCTGAGCGAGACAGGAGCGCCAATCGGTTGGCAAACGGTTGGCAATCGGTTATGCGCTCGCCGAACCGCTCAACCGTTTCGCAACAGCTCCCGCAGCCAAAAAGGAGCCATCAAGCTGGAACGTTGTCCACAGCTCTCAAATTGCGGAGAGTGAGTGAGTGTGTGTGAGTGGGAGAGTATGTGCGTGTGTGTGTGTATGTATGTGTGTGTGTATGTGCCAGTGAAGGTGAGTGCCGTGTGTACTTGTCGCCTAGAGATGCGCGCGTGCTTCGCGCTGCTTATCGTAGTAATAACGTTAAATAGCGCTCTTTTTTATGATCGATATCAATAGTTTGGATTGCTAAACTGCAACTGAAGTCTGCTAGGAATTACTTGCAGTGACTTTAGTTCTGCGATTAAAGTATGAAGTGTAACAGAAGTAACAGAAGGGTAAGGGACTATAGTATCTGTTGAATCAAAAGCTTTATAGCACAAAAGGCTTAAGACTAATACTGATCAATATTAATAATTATATACTTTATAGAGCCGAAAATGCTTCCCTCTGTGCGTGGCAAGTATAGAAAATTAATTTAAAACTTAAAAATTCTTGTAATTTATTTTATTTAAATATTAATAATATTCAAGTAGTTCAACAAAATATATTATTTATTATTTTATATATGGTATAGCATGTATCTCTGGACCATAACACAAGGAAGCCATCTTCCAGTACAAATTCGGCTTGAAACAAATCTATAGCAGTCTCAGCTCGTGCTCGTGTTGGCGTTCGTGTCACGATGGCAGCTCAGGCGCGCGAGCATGCGCGCTTGTGCCGAGCGGTGGCTCTCGGGAGCGAGCGCATGCGCAACCGCAGAGCCACTGCGAGCAGAGCTGGCTGCGGCTTGCAACAAGCAGCGCGCAGCAGACAAAACGTCGCACACGAGTTGCTTTTGTGGCTCAGAAACGCAGCGGCTGCCAAACGAGTCGGTCGCCTCTTTCAATTTAACTTTAACTCCATTTAACTCTCGTCGCGACGAGGAATTCGACTCGAGCAACAACGACAACAGCAACTACAACAACAGCAACTTTTTTTACAACTTTTTTTTGTCGAAGAAAATATTATAAGTGTTTCCCATTTCAATTAAATGAAAGTGCACAAATCGTAAAAGCGTGATCGTAAACGTGATTGGGAAACGTGGGGGACAGTGAGTGCGAATCGAAAGTGTCCGCAGAGGAAATGCTCCAGAGAATCTGAGAAGGAAACCCGAATCATGCGCTAAGTGTGGCGCGAGGCCAGCGAAAAGAGAGATTGGAAAAACTGTTGGAGAGAGCGGGCGAGTGAGAGAAGGAGTGAAAGAGAGCGAGACTGCGAGCAGGAGCTCGTGTACCGCTAACAAAATGGTTGTTGTACCTGCGCTGGGCGCCGCCGCCATCTCGGTGGGCGGGCTGCTGTTTAAGGCGAGCGCCGCCTCGAAGGCGGCTGCCACAGCGGGCGTGGCCGCTGTCGGCGCCTCCAAACTGGGCCTGGCCATCGCGACGGCCGTCAAACTGGCCACAGCCGTCATCGGAGTGGGCAAATTGACGATAATCCCCTTCCTGATCGCCGCGATCGCGTACTACAATTATGATCTGTTCGATCCGGAGAATCGACCGTTTAATGTCAAACAAGTGGAACTGGCCTACGATTTCATCATCATCGGCGGCGGGTCGGCGGGCACGGTACTCGCGTCGCGTCTCTCCGAGATACCGCACTGGAAGGTGCTGCTGCTCGAGGCCGGTGGACACGAGACGGAAATCTCAGATGTGCCCCTGCTCTCGCTCTACCTGCACAAAAGCAAAATGGACTGGAAGTATCGGTAAGTGGACAGTGCCTTACTCTCGCTCCCTCCCTCCGGAGTGGAGGCAGAGGCAGTGAGACCTTCACAGTGACACACATTTGCGGGCGCGAGGAGGTCAACGCAGCGCACTGCGGCAGTGCGACAGTAAGACAGTACGGCAGACAGCGCCCGGTAATAGTTCACAATAGCCATAATAACAGTCATAATAGACGACAAGCAGCTAAGTACACAGTGAATGACGATTCAGTTTGCCACCTTTCGGTCAAGTCAAACACAGCACGCCCAGTGCCGGTTTCTCTGTCCATCCGTCTATCTGACCAAAAGTCTTCGGGTCTCCGCTTGGGTGCGAGTTCGGGTCTGTGATGCGTCACATGGATGACTTGCCATTTACTTTTTTGGGCCATGATGTGGCTCAATCTTGAAGATGTGAAATGCAAATGAGCCCCAGACTCATTCATGAATTGAATCGGCCTGTGACAACTTAAGACTTCTCGGCGAGAAGAAACTGCGTGTGTTTATTGTCGGATGATCTGGCTAAAGAGCTCATTATAGGCTCACGATTTCCAATTCAATCGAGCCTAAAATATGACGTCTATGTTTGTGGTTATTAACTTGTCAGTTGAGAGAACTATCAATACTTTGAAAAGATCGTTACAGCGGGGAGCTCTGATAGAACTACTATTTTACTCGGTCATGTATCAAAAATACCTTAAAGAATTCCTCAGACTCTCTCTTCAAACTCACTTAACTGGTTGAAAAGAGTGAAGTAAATCAGATGCATCTGCGCTTTTTACAAGCTAAAAGCAATTGATAAATTGAAATAGCAGTGATCTTTAGTGAAAGAAATTATATATTTCATCTTTTAAGCACTA
Source organism: Zaprionus bogoriensis (assembly GCA_035046045.1). NCBI lineage: Eukaryota > Metazoa > Arthropoda > Insecta > Diptera > Drosophilidae > Zaprionus > Zaprionus bogoriensis. The sequence continues at coordinate 634,782 of JAWNOI010000082.1, read as the reverse complement.
TGCAACTTGACTTTAAGTAAAATATTTCTACCTTGGTTTTCCCACTCACTAAAGACAGTTTTCATTTTTAACTTGAAATTGGGAACCTTTAATTTTGCCAAGAGCCTTTGTCACACTGTTTGCTACGAATTTCCTTCAGGTGTATAATTTCTGTGGTCAATGAGTCGTGTCTTCGCCAAGTTGACACCTACGCAATACTTACCGCCTTTCTAATGGCGTCGGTCCATCCGTCTGAGTATTTGTTAGACAAATTAGGGTGTTCAATTAACGCATAACACGGATACTTCCAACCGCAGCGCACAGTGATCGTTGGAAATCGCGGAAGCGGCGTGGCTGCTGCAGTTAGATCGGTTGGCAGCAATCTTTCAAGTTTTGGCATTATTTGCAAAATGCAGACTACGGTTTGAAGACTCTGTATTGGAAGCTCCAAACGAAAGATTGTAGATTTTTGGATGTAGACTGCGGGTTAAAGAAGACTGAAGACTGTTATAGACTGAAGATTGCAGATGTTTGATCAAAAATTGCAGACTATGTGTATAGACTTCAGGATTTCGATTGTAGGTTGAAGACTGAGAACTGTAGATTGTAGACTGAAAACTATATATAGAAGTCAAGTGATTGTAGATCATTGACCTCGAGACTTACATTTTAGATGGAAGACTGCAAGCACGTCACTCGCTGTAGACTAAGCATACAAAAGTATGCAATCGACTGAGATCTTTTGCATGAAGAGAGTGTCAGAAGAAATATATATATATTTATTTATATATACAAATTTATATGTAGAGCGAGACAGATTGTGTAATGCAGAGTCTTCACTTTTCGAAAGTCTGATTTCTTGCGCTGCCTACGTGACTCCAGCCTCAACTCGAGAACATCGAGAGATTCCCAAAAGCGATTACAATTAGAAACCGTGGCAATTTCTCTCACACTCTCACACACGAATATCGTTTATCGTTATATCGTTAGCTGTAACTGCTTTAAATTAGAACACGCTACCGTTAGGAATATTCCGACTGTGTCTGTGTGTCTTCTCAATTAATTCGCTCGCTCGGATCACCTGTTCGATCAACTGGCCATCGCTCTTGCTTTTGCTCTTACTCGGCCTGTTGCTCTGGCTCTGGCTCTGGCTCTTGCTACGCCTGCTGCTTAATATTCATGAGCGGCCGCCGCCGCTTCTGAACGCTTCTCAATACCGTAATCCACTTAACTGTTTCCATAGGGCTGGGCCGGGTCGAGCCGAGGCAGGCCCCAATTGGCCCAGCGGCGGCGTTTACTGGCCACAAAAATGAACAAATTTCACTTTTTTGCCGAGCCGAGAATTCCATTCCCCCCTGCCTCCATGATTATCGAAGACAAACATAAATAATTCCAATTCGAAAAGGCATTTCCATTTCCATTTCATTTCATTCCATTTCGTTTCATTTGTTTTTCGGTTTTTGGGGTTTGGTTGACGGCGCGTGGATTGTTGGTAATTGAATGCAGTCGAGCGGGCCCGTCCGTCCGCCTGCCGGTTAATGCATGCGAAATAGCCACACGCACACACTCGCACACACTCACACACAGATTGAATTTATGTGTGGCAATCTGCGCCTGTTTTCCGCGCCATTGCATCACTTGAGTGCGGCAGGGGCAGGCAGCAGGCGTCAAGCGTCAAAATGAGGCATGCAATCAACAACAACAGCACAGCGACAACAAAAGCACAGCAACAACTGCCGCACGACGTCAAACTACACACTTGATTATTGCCTTCATCCAGGCCAGCGCCCTGTCCTCACAGGCGCCCAGTTAATCCCCATTCGGAGCTCATTCGATGCTGCAATCGCCGAGATCGAGAAGAGCTCGTTTGCCTGTCTATGTGTGTGCTTGTGCTTGTGCTTGTGCTGCAAGCCGACGCTGAAATACCCTGCTTGCAACAGCGTTTGCACGCGTTGCACTCGAATGGATTTGCATGCGACTTGCATCGAGTCAAGTGTTTGTGCGCAATCTATTAATATTTACCCCGCCTCTCCCTACCCTGCCTCACCCTATCACGCCTATTGCCAACGCTCTGTTAATGTGCAAATGTGACAGGCAAATCTCAAAGTTACGCAAATGTTAGCAGAGTTTGTTTAACAGCGCGCCACTGTTAGCTTATCAGCAGCCCTTTAACAGTGCGATCTCTGGCAAAGCAAATGTTAACAAGCACAAACACGGAACTGTAGGGAACTTATGGCACAACATCGGCTATGTTAAGCAACTGTTAACAGCACATGCAGCATGTTAAGTGCCAGTTTCAGAGCATTATCTGCATGACTTAATGGCGAGCATCAACCTGCTAACTGCAACACTTACAGCGTCTTAAGTTTTTAACATAATGTGCAAGTCTTCTGGTAGAACTTGTCACCTTTGGCATTTGCAGAGTATTCAGCGCGAAGTTTGCCATTTAGACGCAACGCAATAATCACTGAGGGGCTTGGGCTAACAGTGTCGTCTCAAATTTTGCTAGTTGAACAGCTTGATTAGCCTAAAGACACACACACGCACACGCACACACACCAACACACTCACGCACATTTGCTCGCACGTGCAGCCTCAAGATTTCCCACCGAACATGACAAAGTCAAGCCCTGGACTGGGCCGGGCCACTAAACCACCTCCAACTTCTGGCTGCTGCCCTCGCCGCGAGGGGTCATCAATCAGTTTCGGACTTGCTGCAGTTGTTGTTGCTGTTGCTCTTGGCTTATGCAACGCTGCAGCGAACGACCCCTACGAATCGACGCGACGTCATTAGAGTCATCGCCGGGTTGTTAGCGCCATAAGACCCCGACTGAGTGTGTGTGCGTGTGAATTTTTGTCGGCGACACCCGTGGCGAATGCATTCGGCTGCCCGACAATAAATTTGTATTACTGAGCGGGAGCACTGATGACAGGGGCGTGGCACTTGACAACGGATGCCGGCATATCCTACGAAAATTTCCAAATTTCTCAATGTAAGCGCCGTCGCACGGGCCCCGCAAACCGGATCGCAGACACAAAAATGTGGGTTAATCGGCTACAGGTTTACTGTCTCTGGAAACGAAGCACACACACACACACACACACACACACACATGAGAACTGGCCAGATCGGGCAACGTCAACAACGACTACAACTACAACACACTCTCAGTCAGAGTTTAGACAACAATACAAACGGCAACTGCAGCCGCCGTTGAAAGTTGAAGCGAGCTGTCCGCTCGCTCGCTTGCCAATTGCAATGAGCACAATTGCCAATCAAAAATACGCGAAACACCAGCAGCAACGGCAACAGCAACAACAACAACAACAACAACAACGGCATACACGACAGCTGCTCCGGCAACCACAACAACAACAGCAATGGAGAGCGCGACAGGCTTCACTGAGCCGCTCTCCCAGACACCTTAATGCTTACTCACAATTATTCACACACTCGTACTTATACTCACACTCGCGCGAATGTCAAAAGAGCCATCATTGAAGACGCTGCATTTCGCAATTTTGCATTCGGTTTGTCCGAGTCAAAAGACTTAGGACACGAACTGGCCAATATCAAAAGACTCAAGACACAAACTTGCGCATGTCAATCGAAATCGCAGAGAGAAGCGAAAACTGGGATGGAGGCCCAGCAGTAGACACACAATTTACCGCCGTTTCATCGCCTATCATGATAGCTTCGAGGCCTTGACTCTAGTTAGCGCTGGGCGATTTCTTCGCATTGTACGATTGCGGTGTCAATTGAATTAACAATCGAAAAGTGGAGCTCGGACACGCAACGACAGTTCTTATATAACCCACAAGAGTGTCGGCAAAAGTTGATCGCGCAAAGACTGACGTTAATAGTACTCGGAGTCGGGCGAAGAAAAGCTGAGGCAAGAAATGGAGGCTGTTTACGATGCGGAGCTATAGAGCTCGATCGTGCGAGCTCTAATTAAGTAAATATTTGTAATAATTAAAATCCATAACATTAAATATATCATTGGATTGAAAAAATAAGAAATATCGAAATAAACCTTTCTTTCTTCTGGTATTGAGCAAACCGTTGACAGCTGATCAAACCTGCTTGAATGAGGCTAACTTAACTATCGTCTAATATCACCTATCTGTCTAATGTCACACAGATCCATCGGATCTATCATTTTTAATTTGAGTGATCTTTCATTTGAAGTATTTCAATTCTATGCTCCAGTTTCGAAGCAGAACGAAAGTAAATCTCTGAAGACACTCTCCGGTATTCGATTACCAGCAAGATTGGACTGGACGTTGATGGCTTTTATGACATCATTTGCATGTAAACAAATGATAATCTAATGCTCGAGTGTCACCTTTACGATGCCACAAAATACAGTTCACGATTTATACGACTGGCGGGTCTTCGCTCTTCGTACAGCGCTCTCTGTCTCCATGTCCGAGTGGTGTCTGCCTGCTTAGTTACAGTCGAAATTTTGAATGCGCCATAAGTCAAAAGAAACGTGCAAATTCATCTATCTACAGAGAGAGGGAGAGAGAGACAGAGAGGACAAAAGGGAAGAGGAAGAGAGAGAGAGAGAGAGAGAGAGAAAAACCGCCCATAAACGTTGGTAATGCGCAAAAATTATTGCTCTCAAGGAGGGCCACAAAAATTAGCTAATAATAATTGGTAACATTTATGTGCGCTTACTGTTAAATGGCCAATAAAAGCCAAACAAATTGCGTCAGCGAGGGACTAAGGGCAGGCCCCAAAACTGAAACCGAAGCCGAGACTGAAGCGAAAATCGAGACCGAAGCTCGAAACCAAAACTGAAACTGAAATTTCGGACGAGAGGAAAGTTTCATATTTTATGGCAGACACTGACCGAGTGACTCAATGACTCGACTGCCTGAACGACTGACGACGAGACGATCGAATGAGTTATTGAGTGAAGACGCGTACTCGATACACGAACTACGCCCAGCAATACCGCACAGTGGTTCCAGTCTGTGGCGCCTAGCGAAATGGCATAACATAAAACAAATAGATGTCGGCATATTAATCAGACCCAACGAAGGGCAGACAAAAAGCCAGATGAGGCGAGCGAGACAGAAAGACAAACAGGCAGCCAGATACGGAGACAGGCAGACAGACAGGCAGACAGAGGCGTGAAAAAGCGCAAACAAACAAAGCAAATGGATAAGACATAAATACAAAGATTATCAGCTGCGACGGAACATGAATCAATAATTCAAGAGGCAACGCGAAATGCATACACTTTCATATCATACAAGCCTCCTCCCCCCACGCTGCTGCAGGCCCACTCTTCTGCTCTAGCGGTAATCTCTCTCTCTCTCTCTCTCTTTCATCTCGCTAATCTGTCGCTCTTACTCTATCATTACGAGTCTTGTTTGTCGTTGGCTTGGCCAAGTTTTCCGCACTGACATTTCGTTTCCTTTTTTCCATACCCTGTACACAGTCTCAGCTGAGCGAGTATGATGAGTTTATACTGCCTGACTATCATCATTATGTGGAATTCGCTGTTGCCCCAAAGTCATATTCGCATCTTTCTGCAGAGTATCTGGCAGTCACAGTGCCTCGTCCAGGCAATTCTTAATTATTTTGTCATGTTTTCAGTTTCAGTTTCAGTTTTGAGCAACTGCAGCGCTTTGCGCATTGTGAATTGTTTACAGTTGATTGTTGACTGTTGATTGTTTTTCTGTCTCTTGCTGTTGTTGTGATTGTGTGTGTGTGTGTTTGTGTGTGTTTAATTTGCCGTTTGTGCCGCTGAAGTTTCCTGTATGTTTAATAAACGCGTAACGGGACAATGCATCGCATTAATTAGACAGTCGAGCGAATTGCCCGGGTTATCGGATTGTTGTAGGCGTTTTGTACATAATTTGTAGTTGAATGTCTGCTAAGTCTAGCTACTCCCTGCAATCCCCGCCCATCGTTGTTTTCACAGCATTAATCGACTACAAAATTTGCAAAAAAAAAACATCAATAAAAAACATGCAGTTCCGTAAGGGAAAATTATTTTAGTTTTCCTTTCAGTTCCACAAAGCAAACAAATTTGTCCTGGTTTTTATTTATGTTCTTTACAATATTCTTTGGGCTACGAAACTTTGAAAATAATTGAAAACGATTTCGAAATTTCGAGAGGTTTTCGTCTTGGTTTTGGTTTTGGCTTGGGTTTTGGTTTTGGCTTGGGTTTTGGTATGCTTGGGCAACAAATTGAACCGAAAATTTCGTCAACCGGCTCAAGGCAAAGAGAACACTTATGAGTAGCTCGAGCACTTATGAGTGCGACAAGCACTCGACGTTTGGTAACCGGCCCCCGAGCTAAGCCCCTCCTCCCTCCCCGCGAGACAAGTTGACGGATGATCCGCACTTCGAGGGCTCAGATCACAATTCGAGTTTTCCTAATGGCCAACTGCGAAGGCTATCCCATTGCTGTTGTTGCTGTTGTTTTGATTGTCATTGCCGCTGTTGTTGTTGTTATTGTTGTTGTTATTGTTGTTGTTGTCATCGTTGTGGCTGTTGTTGTTGTCGCGGTGTATGCTGTAATAATGCTGCCCAGTGGGCAACAATTGTCGATCGTTTCTCTCTGTCCTTCGCTTTGCTGTTTACTTCTGTTTTATTTTGTTTTCTTTATTTCTTACTTTTTGCCTCTAGACGGTCAATGGCGCATACGAGGCTCCCATTGCCTGAGGCCGTCTGGTGGTGGGCGTGGCTCGGCTTGACATCGCTTAGCTAATGCGGTTTTATTGTCGCCGTGTTTACCTCTTGATTAATGATGAAAGCCCTCGGCCAACACGCGCGCTAATTGTTTACGTTTTCTCTTTCTCTCTCTTTTACCCACTCTCTCTCTCACACTCTCTCTGTATCTCTCTCTCTCTTTTGCAGCACACAGCCACAACCCACCGCCTGCCAGGCGATGAAGGACAAGCGCTGCTGCTGGACTCGCGGCAAGGTCATCGGCGGCAGCTCCGTGCTAAACACAATGCTCTACATACGCGGCAATCGACGAGACTTCGACCAGTGGGCGCAGTTCGGCAATCCCGGCTGGTCCTACGAGGAGATCCTGCCCTACTTCCGCAAGTCTGAGGATCAACGTAATCCCTACCTGGCGCGCAATAAACGCTACCACGGCACAGGTGAGTGTGAAAAAACCTTTCAATGGACTTGCTGAGAAATCGTTTCTAATTAGTAAGCAATGAAGCTTTAATACGCTTTCAATTCTCTTCGATGAAGCTCAGTTCTCTTGTAGCAATGCCTGAGGGGCATTTAATAATTCAACGCTTCAATTTGCTTCGAATGCCTAAAGCTTAAAGCTGTTTAAAAAGCTCTTTTCTAGCTTAAGATACTTTTGAGCTAATTAAAGCGTACTCTATAAATAAACCAAGCTAAATTTAAACTTTAAGATTATGTGACTTAAGCGATATTCTGTGCTTAAAACTCCTCGTTGAAGAAGTTTAAAGGCTCTTCGTTTTAAAGCTGAAGCTCATTAAGTCTCAGTTATTTCAACCGTACCTTGATATAAATTTCGAGCTTTTTAGCTTCAATCCCAAGTCAATTAATTAGCTTTATCTGAACCGGAAATGATTTCAACAAGCAACCCCATTCAAATAGAAATGCCACACTTATGTCGTACCTCTCATCCTTTTAGGTGGCCTCTGGACCGTGCAGGATTCGCCCTACAACACGCCCATCGGTCCGGCCTTTCTGCAGGCCGGCGAAGAGATGGGCTACGACATCGTCGACGTGAACGGTGCTCAGCAGACGGGCTTCGGTTTCTACCAGTTCAACATGCGTCGCGGGTCGCGCAGCTCGACAGCGAAATCGTTTCTGCGGCCCGCTCGACTGCGTCCCAACTTGCACGTGGCGCTCTTCTCGCACGTGACCAAGGTACTAACCGACCCGGTGACGAAACGAGCCACCGGGGTGCAGTTCATACGGGACGGACGGCTGCAGAATGTGTACGCCACGCGCGAGGTGATACTGGCAGCTGGCGCCATAGGGTCGCCGCACCTAATGATGCTGTCGGGCATTGGACATGGCGAGGAACTGGCGCGTGTGGGCATTCCACTGGTGCAGCATCTGCCTGGCGTCGGACAGAATCTGCAGGATCACATTGCGGTGGGCGGCATTGCCTTCCTCATCGACTATCCCATCTCGATTGTGATGAAGCGAATGGTGAACATCAACACGGCGCTGCGCTACGCCATCACCGAGGACGGGCCCCTGACGTCGAGCGTTGGCCTGGAGGCCGTGGCGTTCATCAATACGAAATACGCCAATGCCAGCGACGACTGGCCCGACATGAATTTCATGATGACCTCCGCCTCGGTGATGTCCGACGGCGGCACACAGGTGAAGACGGCTCACGGCTTGACCGATGAGTTCTACCAGGAGGTCTTCGGCGAGGTGACAAACAAGGACGTCTTCGGCATCTTTCCCATGATGCTGCGGCCCAAGAGTCGCGGCTACATCAAGCTGGCCTCGAAGAACCCGCTGCGTTACCCGCTGCTCTACCACAACTACCTCACGCATCCGGACGATGTGAATGTGCTGCGCGAGGGCGTCAAGGCGGCCGTCGCCGTAGGCGAGACGCAGGCGATGAAGCGGTTCGGGGCGCGCTACTGGAGCAAGCCGCTGCCCAACTGCAAGCACCTGACGCTCTTCACGGACGAGTACTGGAACTGTTACATCCGGCAGTACACGATGACCATCTACCACATGAGTGGCACCGCCAAAATGGGTCCGCCGAGCGATCCTTGGGCTGTGGTTGACCCCCAGCTGCGGGTCTACGGTGTGCCCGGGCTGCGTGTCATCGACGCCAGCATCATGCCGGCCATCACCAACGGCAATATACACGCGCCGGTTGTGATGATCGGCGAGAAGGGTGCCGATCTCATCAAGCAACTGTGGCTGACGCCGACCACGAAGCCCACGGGGCAGCATCAGTGGCGCAGCAAGCGGTCGATGGCCCCCAACGGCACCGACAGCGAAACGCTGCGGGCGGAACAAGTGCAACAATGGCCCTTGCCCAGCTCGTAGCGGAGTCTGACCGGAGGCAGCAGAACGTGCACCAATGACAGTTGTTGCAAGCGCCACTTCAACTCGCGATTAATCCCAGCTCCGCAAAGAAACAAGTTAGACGTCAACGTATTAAGTTGTGATTAGTTAAGTCGCGCTCTGAGCCTGTTGGGAAAATCCAATTGATTTGACTTGCTTTCAAGAACACAAACTAAAGCTTTTGGTTTTCTCTACCCTCTAAAATTGCCCCAGTTAGTGTTAGCAATTGGCATTAGCTACAAAGGCACTTTCCCTACTGGTTAATCTATTCTAGCATAAACACACAAAGCATTAGCATTCGTTGAAGTATACGCTGAAGCGTCGTTAGTTTAGCCTAATTTTCAGTTTAAAGATAGCTCAGCTGATTAATCTTCAATCAATCCTGATTATGCTTGCAAAACTTCGGCTTCATTTCACAAGCTACTACGGCTCTACTTACAACTACTACGAGCTTGTCTAAGTCAATGCAATCGAGCTCCCATCAACTTCACAGTTATCGATTAATCCGAAAGTGTCGCTTCCAGCAAGTGTCGTTGGATTGCACCCGTAAGGCGGGTAGAGTTTAGTTAGATAATCCATTTCGTATACTTAATTTATTAAGCCCTAATTCGCTTTCGCTCCACTCTCCGTGCGCTGTCCTTAGTCACATAAGCGCTTCTTGTAAATATCGAGTCATTTATGCTAATCCATTTGTTTGTTTTATATCGTAATCTATGTGTTTTTTTTTTTTTTGATTGTTTGTTGTGCGAGTATTTAGTTAAATAGTACACATTGATAAACACACACACGCCTACAGGTAAACACACAGACATACGATTACATTTCTTTATATGCTTCGCCGCGTACACTTGAAGTACCTCAATTAGCTCGTAAGTTTGATTCGAAGCGATTAATGTTTGAATATAGTTGTTATATTTAACGAATAAACGAATAAACTAAATGAACTGACAAATTGTATTGATTTTTTTCGGAAAGCAGATGAGCAGCAAAATTAAGTATGATGGTCTCTAAGTCTTCTTTCGGGTGTAATACTGCGTCATATTTAAAAAGGCAGCTGGTTATATTGTTTGCCAGTGTGGAATGGTTAAGGATAAGATATTACATATTGCCTAGAAGTATATCTATATCGGTTGTGTAAATAAATATGTCAATGTTTGCCATACGTATGACAATAAATTAGATCGTTCAATCAACTAAAAGCTAAAAGAAATGGTTATATGGTAGTATGAACTAAGCACACTGTGTGCATATTTATTCTATTTGTCATATATATGGCAAGCATTGTGAATATAATTTAGGCCAAAATATGCGCCAATACTATATATTCATGAGAGAGCTATAAGGCAGCATGAATTTCACAGTATATGGCAGCGTGTCATACGCGAACACACTTATTCCTAACGAGCGTGACAGCCGCCAAGACGCAGCGCCTTTCAATCTGTCACATATGATCATGCTCTGGCGATAAGTTAGCGACAAGTTTATAGAGCGCGTCGAGAAATTATCAACTAGACTTATCAAGCTGTCGACTTCGAACAGTTTGAGATTTCCCTGAGAAAAAAATTAATATGAAAGATCGCTTAAGGCTGCAAGTTGTTAACTCTAGCCAAGACACAAACCTAGCGCTACTCGATCCGCTTACAGTTTGAGTAGCATTGTTGAGCGCTTTAACGGCGCGATGTTTGAAAGCTGCAGTCGGGGCTTAAAAGCTTACCTGGAAGAAAAAAAATATACAGATTATAAAAGTTGCATTAAGCTTGAAAGATTTACAAAAAAGATACATTAAATAATTCGATACAGTAATTCATTATCTGTCAAGTGTTTAATTGTGTTATCTTTGGGCGTCAAAAGGGGTTTATACTCTGCTTATCAGGCAATGTTATTCCATCCATAAATATATCTTTATATTTTATATTTAAACATATTTTTACATATCGAATCCGAAACAGGTGTACGTTTTTAAGTATGTAGATTTTATTCCCTGAATATATATACATATATATGTATATACATATATGAATGCGGAAAAAGAGGCACCCTTAACTAATGTACGAGCTCGTCAAGCTTCAGTTTATGCCATCGTTAAGTTGAGCTTATGTATGTAATAAAGCTACCGCAGCGACCTCATAACGAACTCGTGCATTATCAATCACAGCGAACATTCGAGTTGAATTCAGACACGAGCCAAATTTGCATGCAGGCCTTCTCAGCTGGCTTGTACAGGGTATCAATCGCCTTATCCAACAATCGTGATTAGCGTAACTCTGCACTCTTCCGATTCGTTCGATAAATTGAGGGCGACATCTATTTGCATGAACTAGCTGTGGCATTTACTATTTGCCTAGGGTAATAAACGACTCGCTTTTACGCCCAAAACTTTGACTTCGCCATTAAAGTCGACACTTTTCAGGTTCAAGCAATATATTTATTATTTACGGTACTTCGGGCGACAGCTACGAGCACTTGTGGAAGGCATAAAAGTCGCTTAACTTCACATTTTCTCGATCAGAGTGCATTTCTTTCTTCAGCTCAACAGACTCAATTGATGGATATTCGTTCAAAATGGTGAAGTGCTGCCAACGTAACGCAACCGGAGAAGTACGACAATTTTTACTACTTACGATCATCATTTGCGGATCGGGTGAGGCGTAGCCGACTTGACAGGCGACTTGAGCAAGGAAACTTAGCAAATTTGAGTGTTTTGTTTCTAGTTTAGATTTGTTCCCATTGAAACAATCGGTCGAAGCTTAAATTATCTTCAAACTAACTTTTTCATATTATGATACATTAGTAGCATTGGGATATAAGAATATTTTTTATTCAGATCTTATCAAATTTAAATTGATATAACTTCAAATTTTGTGCATAGGTACAATTTCAGTACGCCTTCTACTAGTATATTATTATTTTAAAGGATAGCTTTCAACTTCAGATCACATATCATTCTAGCAGTATATGTTTTCTGAATCGAATTCCAATTCAGATTTTATATTATAAAAGGATATATACAATTAATAATTTTTATAATATATATTAGACCTAATGAAACTCCAAGTGCAAGCTTCCTTGAGATATATAATATATGAAGGATCAAATTCCAGCTAAGGTTATATATTATGCAAAGAGAAATATAATCTATATTTTGTAATATGTATATAGTAGATTATCTCCCAATTAAGATTTTATCTTTTAGCGTATACAAATAATCGATTTCAGAGCTTGTCTAAATGATGAGTATCTTAGGAACATGTTTTAAGTGTAAATATTGTCTTGTACCTTCCATACCATATAATGTTTAATTGGAAATCGATGTCAAGTTCCGACTTGCAGCAACTCAAATCGGCACCGTTCCCCTATATACACAATTCAAAGTATAAAATATTGATTTCAAGTTCAGTTTTGCCACTCCACACGAGTCCCCGACTTCTGGGTTCGCATTCCCCAGCACAAGTCTTATCCAACTGCGAGTTCCTCGTTGTAGATACGCGCTCTGATCCAATTAGATGCGCTGCGAAGGCGCGCTAATGGAATTCCGAAGCAGTTGCGATTGCAGTTGTAGTTGTATCTATTATTGTTGTTGTTGCAATTGCAATTGTAATTCCAATTGGAATTACGACTCTGCAACGATGTTGATTGCAATTAGCGCATTGCGTAGGGTCCGGCTGGGGACTGCGCGCTGCAAGGCTGTCGGGCAATAAAACTAACGGTGCATAGAGCTCTAGACAATGATACGAGCCATATACATACATATGTAGGTGTATAGGTGTATTATATGTGTTTAGTCTGATATATTGAATAATGCAAGTGCGGGCAGGCGCAATGCTCGAAATACTCGTAAAATGCTCGGACTCTCCAATGATTTATGAACAGAAATGCATTACAATCCGAGGCGCAGGTCGCGGAAACTGCCCACAAATGCAGCAGCGGGGGAGGCGCGAGGTGAGCTGGGGGGATTATTGCCTTGGACTACAAGGAACGCTCTCAAGTGCAACGCATAAATATTTATTCCCCTGAGTGTCCGCCCGGCTGACTGCGCCGCCGCCGACGCCAATGACCGTCCAAAATCTATGGAAAAGGAAAGTTGCTCTGGCCTGGCGTTGGCTCCCCCAAAAACTGCTCCAGTGTCAACCAGTGGCAGCTGCTGCTGCTGCTGCTGCTGCTGCAGCTTGATATCATTGCCCGCCTGCCTCCGCTGCAGCTTCGTCTAGTTGTCGGAAGCGGCGAGAGAAATATGTGAGTGTCTTGTCTTGTGCGGAACAAGCGAGCGCAATTTATGTGCGACTGTGTGTGCGCATATGTATGTGTGTGTTCGTGTCTGTGTGTGTGTCTCCATCTCCATCTCTGCCTCCGTGTTTGTTTTTGCGCTTTGCATAGCGCTCGAATGCGTTAAATGCATGCAAAGTTGTGGTTCAGAGGCCCTCGGTGACTGCTCCCAATAATGTTCGCCTCGCGCAGAGTTCAAGCCACTTGAATGACTTAATGAATCAGCGAGCGAATGACGAATAGTTGAGTTGAACGAAAGACGCGTTTGCCATCCAAGTGCGTGAGTGTGTGTGGGCTGATTTTCGCAGGGGTCGTTCAACGCTTCAGTTTAAAGACATTGCACTCCACTACAAGGGTTGAGTGCGAGCGAGTGAATCAAGTGAAGTGAATCAATCGAAGATCGATCGACGGCTAAGCAAATGGAAGCCTACTTGAAATGTCAACTGAGAATAGCTAAAACCGATCAGCTAAAGGAGAACAATCACAATAGTTTGATAAGGCTATATAAGCCATAACTTTAGTATCGAGTAAGACAGTGCGGCCAAATCGAATCGATCACTTAAAATATCGAAACATCTGCTAGATCTGAACGTAGCTAAAGTGAAAAAAAAACATATCTATTTTAATATGATCGTCAATCGATCACTGCGATATACAAAAGATCAGCTGAATTTTCTTAGGAATGAAAGCCTTTGCTATACATTCGAAAGCTGAGCCAAGACTATCTACCGAATTGAAGACGTTATTTCAACATGCAATCGATCACTGTGCAGCACAAAAGAGCAGTCAAGATCGGACCATCGGAAAAGTGTGCCAAGCAAACGCAGCTATAACTATAGAATTGAGATCTCAGCCAAGTTTGTTCAGTGAAAAAGTGGGCCATCGATTCAAAATTCAATCGATCACTGTAGACTGCATAAAAGATCACTCCAATTCGGGCAGTCGATTGGCCATTCAGAGTGCTCCCACCAAACCCTCGACTCAACCTTGGAAAAACCTCTCACAATTAGGCGAAATCGATGACAAATGAGCTGCCGCAGTCGAGGGAAACTCGATATGATCTTCCCCCAAAATTCGGCATGTAAGTAGTTCAAATCGCATAAACCGACAAAGTGTCCCCTATCAGCGATCGGAGATCAGCGTTTGGGTAACAAACCCAAGCCAATAATAAGCTGATAATCGATTTTGTAAACCGTTCATGATCAGTGTCAAAAGCAGCGACAGCTTTGCCGAGGCGCGTCGAAGCTTTCAAACCGGCCGAGCGTGGTATCTACAAGCACACACAAGACGTTGGCCAACGCACGTAGGAGCTGAAGACGGAGGCGGGGCAGGCCAAGACGGAGCTGCGAATGAAAACGAAAGTGCAAGTAGAAAATGCTCTGCAGCTTTTATCGACGACGCTGACGCGTCGCTCTTGGGCATGGGCCGGGCTCAGGCCAGGCCCGGCCCGGCCAAGCAAAGCTCTCGCCGAAAGCTCTCCGATTTCTGGAGGTTTGCTTTGGTTGTCTGGCGTCGGCGTTAAACCGATTTGCTCATTGAACAAGACGAGTCCGTGGCGTGCGTATCGTGCAGCGTTCAGCGTACAGCTCCGTTGAAAGTGCCGCTAGCGATTATTATATAAAGCACAATACAATACACAAAACGAAAGAAAAATCAAAAAGAAGCAGCAGCACACACGTCGCACAGCACATCGCACCATAAACCACTTGCAACTCTGTTGAAAAACGCGTGCAGGCGAACTTTGTCCCGTAAACAACAAATTACTTTTTTACGATCGTTCGCGTTTTTTTTTTCGGATTGTGCATACTTTTTTTTCTCTGTTTTTGTTGCTTTGCTGTGGAACAGCTGTGAAAATGTGTGAAACAAAGGAAAGTGGCAGGCGGTTGCGTTTGTGGTAACTGCACACGAGCAGCGCAGCAGCAGCAGCAGCGCCAGCAACTGCAGAAGCAGCAGCAGCAGCAGCAGCGACAACAACAACAACAACTGCAACTGCAACTGCAATTGCGGCAGCCAACAAGCGGAGGCAAGTTGACAAAGTGTTCACACACACACTCTCTCACACACACACACACGCGTATCCACGCACCTGATCGCACTGTCCCAATTTTCACTTTTTGGAAAGCGCACGCGACTTATGCAACAGGCAAAATTCAACTTCAACTTCAACTTCAATTGCAATTTCAATTTCAGTTTCGGTTTCAGCTTCGGTTTCGGTTTCAGTTTGTGTTTCAGTTTCAGTTTCGGCTTCAATTTCGGTTTCGGTTTCTGTTTCAGTTTTTACTTTTCTGCTTCAATTTCCCACAGCGATTCCCCATTGCCGATGCCGTGCAAGTTTCAGGTTCTTATGTAACTCTGCAATTTCGACTGCTCGGGTAACGGCGCCACAGCACGCGCTTCTCTACCTCTACATGCCTCCCCTAGCCGTCTCTGCTTCCATCTCCCTCCCCCCCCCTCGCTCTCTCTCTACACAGTCCCTTCCTTGCACACGCTTCCATTTCCACTTTCTAGCTTTCGGCGCGTCGCGTCGCCTCGCACCTTCGAGCGAATTATTATCAATTTGTGCACGTCGATGCTATAAATAGCCAGAAGTAGCCGACGAATTAACGAAACCAGCTAAAAAAAGCTAGCTTAATGACAGTTAAAAACCACCAAAAGGAAAGCCAAGCGCCGCCGAAGCGACACTTTTGTCCCTGCTCGAGCGCCACTCGAATGGATCGCTCCATGCATCAAGTTCGGCCTCGGGAAAACGAGAGAGCAGCCAGAGGGGAAGAGAGGGAGAGAGTCAGTCAAGTGCAAGCAGGTTCGATCATGTCAGGCCTATTTAGATCTCTCATGAGCTCGGAAAATGTCCCGGGAGATTGATTTATAGCCCGACCAACGGAGCTCGTAGGTTAAAACTCGAATCGTGCTTAGCGAATCAGTTATGATTTAGATATAAAAAAAATGAGGTACCAGTTTTTGTTTCATGATTTTGCTATGGAATACGTCTATAATGATGCAAGCTGCGGTTAAGGAACTTAGGTTTTGGAAACAGCATATAATGAGGCACCAAATAATTTAACTCTTCAGCTGAAAAGTTGCCAGATAAAACTACTCATAACTGAAGCCATTGTTAGCAGATATGGTAAGTTCACACAGAGAAAGAGAGAGAGAGAGAGCTAGAGATGCAAACAGATCCCACATCAACAAAGTTGGTTGTAATGATAGTGAATCACAAATGACTTAGGAATAATTTATTTAGCATAAATAAATAATCTTATATCTTACTTCTTGATCTAATCAACCAAAAGAGCAGACTTTACATTGCTGGATGATCGTACTTATCCTTCATTGAAACTTAAGCAAGATCACACATTCAGATACAACAGTCATTAACCTGTTTAATTTGGGTACAGTTCGCTAACGAAAGTGAGCCATAATTTATCGAAAATTAATCTACGAGCTCACTTAAGAGTACTTAACAGTCGACTTAAGCTGCTCAATGCCCCCAAGTGAGGAATACCAAAGCAAATGTAATAAAAAACCTTAGATATAATCGAGAAATCACGCTGACTAAGGGAAAAATGGGGAAATCAAGCCAAAGAAAAGTTGTTATCGATATTGCCCCTGCACGCACATCGCTAACGCAGTGATGGGTACTTAGGCTAATGTGCTGCAATGGGCCGGAAATGCGACGAGACGAGACAATGCTTGGCATCCGACTTGGGTTCCCCCCACTGCAGGCAAACCAAGCACGGCGTAGCCGACTCATTAGCCGCGCGTTTCGATTCAGCCTGCGATCATGCGAGCGTGACTCAGGCGAGAAAGTGTCAAGACCTGCAGTCAGCGTTGGGCGGGCACTGGCGCTGTGAGGCGAGTGACCCACTAACAACAAACAAAAGACCCAAAAGCAGCAAATGTCATCAATTATAAGCCCCCAAGTAAGCCCAGTCATAATTAAAAGCTGTCAAATCATAATCGACAGCCCGGATGGACAGAGAGACTGGCCGAAAGTCAAACAGATCCGACAGATGAACTGAAAGACGGACATATCGACAGATAAACAGGCCAAGAGACAGTCAAGCCGACAGATCGATAGAAAAACTAATCGACAGAAAAACTGACCAAATGGCAGACAGGCAAACAGGCCGACCGACAGACAAATCGATAGAAATAGACTGAAAGACTGGCCGATAAACAGATGAAGAGATTTTTTGAAGGACTGAACGACAGAAAGACTAATCAACAAACAGATCGACAGTTTAAGCGAAAGACTGCCCGAAAAAGCAGACAGATCGCAAGGCAGGTTGATCGAAAGATTGACAGATCGACAGATAAATAGATCGAAGGATAGATCAACAGATCTACATATAGACAGGCAAGCTGATGAAAACTGAAATATACTGACCAAAAGACAGACAGATCGACAGACTAAGCAAAATACAGACCCGCAAACAGACTCACCAATTGAACACTGCGGCGTCTGTTCGCGCGGTTTCTAACAATGTGTAAATTGCATAATAACGCACGCAGTAACCGCTCATCAGGGAACTGGAGCTACGGCTGGACCTGGAGCTGGTAGTAGGAGTTGCGCGGGGCGGGGCAGGGGGCTGTGCTGCGCGCTGTGCGCTGTGCGCTTTACGCTGTGACGTAAAGTGAGACAATTCGATGAATGAGAAAAGCCGAAAAACGATTGCGTCACTTCGGATGGAGATTGAGTTGGAGATGAAGTCAGAGCTGAAGCTAAAGACGAAGATGAAGATGAGATGACGCTGGCAGCGGGGCGGATGGCCCAAATTTTAACGGGGTCTGGCGTCCCAAGGGCGTTGCATAAATTAGCGCATATCGACGCACTGACTGCGACTGCGACTGCGACCGCCTCTTGCTGTTGATGGTGCTGTTGCGTTTGCATTTTGCTTAACGGTTTTGTTTCGCTTGTGTCTTCGGCTGAATTTTGATTTGTATTTTGACGGTTGCGGCCACTCTCAGTTTCATGTCGACCGCGAACAGGTTCAAAACACGCCGCTGTCCAAAAGAAAACCAGCCGAAAAAAAGCCAACAAACAGACAGCCGAAAAACGGTGTACCGTTTGTTTAATTCGCTTTGTCCATGTAAGAAAAACAACAACAGCAACAAGCAGCAGCAACTGCGCATGGCTGTGGTAATTAAGCGAGCCATTAATGAGCTCGAAAACATTTGCGGGAACATCTCAAGTGACATAGTGGAAAGACAACGACAACGACAACCATAACAACAAAGACAGCGACTACGACAAACAATGTACAAACTTTCGTTGGCCAAGGAGTAGGAAGCTTCGCGCAAACCTGATGCGTCCGACCGTCCTCCGATCACCCGATCGCCCAATCGCTCTTGCTGGAGATTGCTTTCACTGCTATCGTTTAAATCGAGCAAGACAACTGGAAAAACCACAGCAGCAGCAGCCGCGTCTACCGGACAGCGTGCAATTAAAGCTGACACTGACGCGGTAGGCGGCAAGCAGACAAGGGGGCGGCAGACGGCCGGTGTGGGGCGTGAGGCAAGCAGGGTGTGGGGTTTTTTCTACAAACCAAATAACGAAATTGCATTTTACAATCGCAAACTGAAACAGAAATTGACGAGGATTGCGACGATGCAAAGTTGCTTTTCCGCCTGGCGGCATTGAACTTGAACCACACAGAGAGACACACACACACACAGATACATACGATAGAGATGGAGCGACTAAGTGTGAGCAAGCGAATGCGAAAGATCGAGAAGCGTGCGCGTGCGAGTGAGAGCGGGAGAGAAAGGGGCGCGTGATGCGCATGTCTTTAATGAGATGCCGTTTTGACATCGTTTGGACTTTATTTTCGAACTGCGATTCGATAACTTTTTTAATACAGTTTTTTTACATTTATTTTTCTCTTTTTTTTTGGTTTTTTCTTTGCCGCTTGCGAAAAATGTAAACAAGTTCGTTGCCTAAGTCTTTTGTTTGGCCGTTGAGAAGCCATCGCGTGTGTGTGCATATGTTTATGTTTACGCGCGCGTGTATGTGTGTGTGTGTGCGAGCGTGTGTGCTGGTCATGCAAATGCGCCAGCAATTGGCCAACGATTGCAAAATCGACGTCATCGCTTCCGCGCTTGGGCAGTTGCCCAAAGGCATTAGCATTAACTGGACTGAAAGATAAATCGTGCTGCCCACGCCACTGAGCCGCGATTAAATCTATTTCGAAAGGGAACTGCACATGGAGTGGCTCCCATGTGTTGAAGTGTATTGAACTAAGTTGATTGAAAGAAACGAACTTACTCAATGAGCCAAGCCTGAGTAGCCTCTACAGAATGTCAAATTATAGCTTGGTCCATAGATATTTCTATCTGCAAATCAATCACTAATTTCTCGTATCTCTTCACCTTTTAATGCCCGCTCTTATCTCTGTCTACCCACAGTTCCTTCCATATTGCAACTAAAATATGGGCCAAGAGATATCGCAGCAGCAGAACCACAACCACAACCAAAACCATAACCAAAACCACAACCACAACCAGAACCTCAACGAGAACCTAAAGCAGCGAGCGCAGGCACAACGCAAAAGCTACAAGGACCCCATCTATACGCCAGCCAGCAACCTATCGACGAGCTCAAGCTCAAACACTTCCAGCACCGACGATTACGACGCCAACTATCGCCTGCGACACAAGTACAATCTGAGCAAGCAGACGTACGAGCGCAGCAAGATCCTCGCTAGCAACGCGACACATCGCACGAGCACACAGTCGGACAGCGATTCGCACTACGCGAAGATCAACAACGGGAAGTATCTGCAGCGCAGCAGCTCGCAGAGTTCGGACAGCGGCATCTACAACTCGTCGTGTCACTGCTCCTCGCTGTCGTCACTGTCGGCGGTCAGTAGCAGTTCGGCCAGCTCCAGCAGCGGTTGTCCCTCCTCCCTGGCGTCGAGCAAGTCCAGTCGTTCGCTGGACAAGCAGAAGCAATACCTGAGCCATCACCTCTATATAAAATCCTATTTGGACATCTTGGAGGAGGACGAGCGAGCACGTGCCCACTTCAAATCCGCACGTCCGGGTGGTATACGCAACTATACGCCCAAAATTTTAGGTGGTAGCGTCGACGCCACGACAGGCGGCTCTACTTTATCTGCCAGTGCTCCAGCCGCTAGTTTCGGCTTCAAGAATCCCAGTGCGAACGCGAAACAACGCATCAGCGTCGGAGCAGCAGCAGCAGCCGCTGTAGTTACAAACAGAAACTTTCAGGAGGATCCTTGGATTTGACAATTACTGAAACATGGGGTTTGGAGGAATGACGTCTTTGCTTGGCATGATCCCGTTACTGGCGATCGGCATGAACTTCTATCACT
This sequence comes from Zaprionus bogoriensis, assembly GCA_035046045.1. Classification (NCBI taxonomy): domain Eukaryota; kingdom Metazoa; phylum Arthropoda; class Insecta; order Diptera; family Drosophilidae; genus Zaprionus; species Zaprionus bogoriensis. Next base: position 614,157 of record JAWNOI010000082.1, on the reverse strand, counting down.
ATCAATCGCTCGACCCCGAAGGCAAAGTCAAGGAAGCAACAGTCGTAAGTGATCGCGCGGAACGAAAAGGAGTGCTCAAACTCTAGACAAAATCTCTAGGTGATCTTAAGATATAAAGATATAAAGAGCTTGTCGAAAGGCAATGTCTTGATTTGATCTCCGATCACATGTGAGAATAGATTAATCTTCCGTGATCCTATGCGATTCATTACCACAAATGAAAGCTATATGTTAGCGAAGAAAAATATTCAGTATTCTAACGTGTCTTTTCAAGATATTTTTAAAATATTGAATTATTATCTGAAGATAGATAGAAAAAAATCATCAACAGTCTCAAAAGTTGCCTAGACATTTGAGTCCCATTATCTTTCACGATCAATTAAAGTGAGATAGGTTAAAAAGACTTTCCTTCCCTCTGCCTTTTTTGGTAGTGATAAAGGGAATAAATCTACACTGTTTCCAATGATCTGTTATACAAAGAGCGTGTAAAATTACATAGAGAGTGTAGAGCAGTAGCAACTCCTTTCTTTGCACGATTTACCTTACTAACATCTTCCATCTTGCTTCCGCAGTTACGACGCAAATATGACTTTATTGTGGTCGGCGGCGGCTCCGCTGGCAACGTAGTGGCAAATCGACTGAGCGAGGTGCGCAACTGGACGGTGCTGCTGATCGAGGCGGGCGGCGATGAGAACGAGGTGTCCGATGTGCCAACACTGGCGGGCTTCATGCAGCTCACGGAACTCGACTGGAAGTACCAGACGACGCCATCGACGGAGGGTCGCTACTGTCAGGCCATGAAGGGCGATCGCTGCAATTGGCCGCGTGGCAAAGTGCTCGGCGGTTGCTCTGTACTCAATGCCATGGTCTATGTGCGCGGCTCGAAGAACGACTACAACAACTGGGCGGCTCTGGGCAATCCGGGCTGGGACTACAACACCATGCTCAAGTATTTCCTCAAGTCGGAGGATGTACGCAATCCGTACCTGGCGAAGACCGCCTATCACGAAACTGGCGGCTATCTGACCGTACAGGAAACGCCCTGGCGCACTCCGCTCTCGATTGCCTTCCTGCAGGCCGGTGCGGAGATGGGCTACGAGAATCGCGACATCAATGGCGCCCAGCAATCGGGCTTCATGATCACGCAGAGCACCATTCGACGTGGTTCTCGCTGCAGTACTGCCAAGGCCTTCATTCGCCCCGTGCGAAATCGTCCGAATCTCGATGTGGTGCTGCACGCGGAGGTCACACGCATCATCATCGACAAGAACAAGCGCGCCGTGGGCGTGCAGTTTAACAAGGATGCTCGGAAGTTCATCGCGTCTGCCGAGCACGAGGTAATCCTCAGTGCCGGATCACTGAACTCACCCAAGCTGCTCATGCTGAGCGGCATTGGGCCGGCCGAGCATTTGCAGGAGCATGGCATACCCGTCATAGCCGACCTGCCGGTGGGCAACAACATGCAGGATCATGTCGGCCTGGGCGGCCTGACGTTCGTCATTGATGCGCCACTGACCGTCACGCGCAGTCGCTTCCAGACGCTGCCCGTCGCCATGGAGTACATTCTGCGCGAGCGCGGTCCGATGACCAACACGGGCGTCGAGGGCGTCGCCTTTCTGAACACCAAATTCCAGGATCCCGCCGAGGACTGGCCCGACATTCAGTTCCATTTCATTCCCAGTTCGATTAACTCCGATGGTGGTGACCAGATCCGCAAGGTGCTCAACCTGCGCGACGGCTTCTTCAACACGGTGTACAAGCCGCTGCTGCACAGCGAGACCTGGTCGATCCTCCCGCTGCTGCTGCGGCCCAGGAGCACCGGCTTCGTGCGTCTCAACTCGCGCGATCCGCTGCAGCAGCCCAAGCTGATACCCAACTACTTTGAGCATCAGCGCGACATCGACACGCTGGTCGAGGGCATCAAGCTGGCCATCAACGTGTCCAACTCGCAGGCCTTCCAGCGTTTCGGCTCGCGACTGCACAACATACCGCTGCCCGGCTGCGAGCACCTGCCGTTCGCAACGGACGAGTACTGGGCCTGCTGCCTGAAGCAGTTCACCTTCACCATCTACCATCCGGCGGGCACCTGCCGCATGGGTCCCAGCCACGATGACAACGCGGTAGTGGATCCCCGCCTGCGCGTCTACGGCGTCTCCGGGCTGCGCGTTGTCGACGCCAGCATCATGCCCAAGATTGTCAATGGTAATCCGAATGCAGCGGTCATTGCCATTGGCGAGAAGGCCTCCGATATGATCAAAGAGGATTGGGGTGGCACCCGTCCGGGCAGTTCTGGCAGCCGCGCTGCTCCAGAAGCGGGTTAGCTGTGTGCAGCACCACCAACCACCCCCACCCTATTCCTCCGTCTATGTATAATTTATTAATTCCGTCAACTAGTCAATTCTTGTTATTATTGGTAACTCTATTATTTTTTTTATTTGTGTGTTTTTCTATTACTATTACTATTATTATTATTATCATTATCGTTTGTGTTGGTTGCAGCAGAAACTTGTGTAGCTCGTAGGGTAATTAACTATTATGAACTTTGTCATGTTTCGTTAAATATTTATACACAGTTATTCGCTATTTATTGAAACTATTGCTAAAGCAACAAAAAAAAGAAAAAAAAAACTATGTATTGCGATTAAAGGAATAAACACTTTAACTGTAGAATAGAAGATATCAACAAAGATAAAGCCAATTTTTCGTTTTTCACTTGCAGCCCCAAAGTATGCAACAGTTTCTGCCGGCCTCAGTCAAGGCACGCATCCAAGCAGCTGCAGCTCGATCGTACGCGTTAGCAACGACACGAACCCCACGCTGCTAGCTTTTAACTGCGAATGCGTGACGTAGGCCATTCGCTTCCGCCTGAAAGCCGGGCTAAAAGTCAAATGGGCAATCAAACGAAATCATAGCTTAACACAATTGCTGGGGATGAGGGGAGAGGGCGTGGCAGCCCGGTAGCGCTGCAGAGCGGCATTTCCTGCTTGAGCTGCTGCTATTGTCGCTCTTGCTTTTGTGCTTGGCTCTTAAGTGTGCCAAGGTCGAACAGCAGTGGCAGCAGCAGGTTGCGCATTGGCGACACTTTGACAGCGATCACGTTTTATTTCGTAGGTGTTAGCCGGGAAACGGCGCAGCAGGCAAACAGTTAGCCCAGTTAACGGCCGGCAGCTAATGGGCTCGATCAACAAACACGCACACTGCTGGAGCATTTGGCCGCCTGCTCGCCGATTCAATTGCAAGTCGCTGCGCAATTTCCCAATAAAGCATTCCCAATCTGCAATTCGCATGCGCCCATAAAACCGCAACACACACAAAGACAGAGCTGAGCTGGTCATAAACCACCCAAGGCGTGTCTTATATAAGGCCCTTTAGCCAGCCGCCCCAAACCTAAAGCAAATATTTGATTTGATTTAAACGAAATGCCGAGTCATAGCACACAGAGCAGGAGGAGGAGAGATGGGGCAGCAGCAGGGGAAGGGGAGTTACTCTGAGCGAAACGGCGTACGTGAGTCCAATGAAATGGAAAGTGTTATGCGAAAGAAGAAGCAGCAGCAGCAGCAGAGGGTAAACACGACAAACTCGCAAGAGATGATAATAAAAGACAAAGACGATGATGACACGCAGCGAGCTTGAGAGCGAGAGAGCGAGAGAGTGAGCGGGAGGGCGATAGCCTATTGGCCAAAGTGTCTGTGGTCAGTGAGGCCACGAATTTAGGTCATTAATCGGCTGAGAGGCGCGAAGCAAGAAAACCAGGCAGAAGAAGACGCAGAAGAGAAGAGACAAAACTGGGAACGAGCCTCGGCCGATCGACACATTTCGCTGTCTTCGCCGTTGTTTTCGCTCGGCAGAAATGTTGTTGTCTAAGTTTTCGTTGCTGTTGTCATTGTTGTTGCTGCTTTCGAGTGTGTTGCAAGCTGCGCGGGGCGTGGGCATGTTTTCGGCTTTGTTTCAAGCCACGAATATGGCGCTTACAGCATACTGCAAACATGCGCAATCTCTGTGCGAAAAAGGCCGCCGGATTCCGCTCAGTGAGTGTGAGACGCAGAAACGAATAAACTCGGAGACAGAGAGAGAGAGAGCGAGGAGTATAGCGATGCAAGCAATTACGGGAATGCGGGAGCACAGGCAGGCGATGCGATCTGCAGATCGAATATCGTATATCGTATCGTAAACTATTTAAGCGTATTTTAAGTCAACGAACTGTACGAGCAGCCGCAAAATAGCCAAGCAAAAAGGTAGAGTATGCGACTGCAAGATACCCTACAGTAACATTTTGGTAACTCGGATTCAACGTACGAAAACAGAGCAATTAGGTGAAGTCTTAGTTTAAGCTAGCGCATACCCTGTAATTAATTTTCTGGGAAGTGAAAGACTCAAACTCTGCTACAAACTGGAATGTCGCTCAATTTTTAGCTAGCATAGAATAGTATCATATCATACACCAAGCTTGTAGAATCTTGTCAAAACGTTGAGCTGAAAGTCAAGCCTCTGCTCGCATATACTCTGTAAACAGTAATAAGCACTATTATACATACTCTAATAAAATATTAAATGCTTGTCAAATTTCTTAAAAAATGAAGAGGCTGTAATCTGCGTCATGTTTTCGCAGCGTGTACCCTACAATCTCAACGAACTTCAAAGCAACAACAGATCGATTTCCAATGCCCCTTGATATTTTTGACAACCGCTGATCGCTTTCAACTTTGAATCGAGTCGAAACGCAGTGAACCCATTGAATTTGGTTCGCAATCGAATCGGGCAAGTGAATGAGCAATCGAATGGTATGCATGAGGCAAACAGTTTGTCCAATACGCACAATTTCTGCCCATGCCTCTCCCATAAAAGCCGTCGACGTGCTGTCGCGCACATGCGCCAATCCGGCGAGCAGCGAGCAGCGAGCGATCCAAGGGGTGACCCAACGGGTGATCCGCCGGCCACGAGGCGAAGCTAAGCAAAGCCGGCAAAAGCAGCTGTCTTCAGATACGGCACGAAATTGAATAATGCCTGCTTAATTTCGGTCAATTATGCCGCCCGAATCGAGAGCCGCGCCGAACCACAGCGAACCAAAGCGAACCACAGCGAACCGAACCCGACCAAACCAAACCACAGCAAAGCCAGGCCGGAGCTGCAGCCAGAGCCAGAGCGAAGCGACGCCACTCGAGGCGAGACGTGTAATTTTGGCTTTGCGAGAAGGCAGCCTCGAGTGTGGGGAGTGCCGGCAGCAGGAGGTGGAGGGAGCCGTTTCGGGTGTGGGGACTCACAGCATTGTCAAAAACAGAAGAAAAAACCCAAGCAAAAATATTTTTCGAGTTCGATGGAAATGCTTACGTCATGCCATGTGGAAGGTGTCTGCTGCTGCAAGCACCTCCTACTTCTCCCAACCAACCAATACCACCCCTCCCCCCCCTGGAACTTCTTCTCCACCAAGCGCTCAACCACTTGATTGGACTCACGTAGGCCGGCTGAGGGGCTGCCCTTAGCCGCAGTCGAACTGTTTAACTGGCCATTAATTGGATGCGATTGCAGCGCCCGCTGCTCTGCATCTGCACTTCCTGAAGCTGACGCTGGCTCCCAGCGAAAGTTATTATTTTCTGCCAGTTTTCAGTTTTGGCCAAATTCGCTTTTGGCCCGAGTTCATTTTCGCTTTTGCTCTTTCGAGGGCGCGCTCGCATTTCATTTCGCCTTTCGATGTGAGTTTTGTTTTGCCAACCACTTGCCTCCCACTTAACCTCCAGTCCGGACGCGCTCCTTTCTACACCACCCCCAGCCCGGTGCTGCCCCTCAGCCGCTGCAACGTTCCCTTTCCCTTGCGCTAATTGCACATTAACACCCAAACGGAGCAGTGCGAGATTTCAACAGCCCGAGTTAATCTTCAGCTCTGGCTGCTGTTTCTTGCCAGGTTTGCGCACGTGATTACGTAAAAGAGATGGCCACGAGTTGACAAAGCGGCTAACATGCAACCGGCAACTATCAACAACGAGCGACCAAATACCCAAGCAGCACCTGTGCACTATAGTACCTGCTACCAGGTTGTCCATCAAGCACGCCCAATTTGACCGTTTTGTTTCCACAGCGCGTTCGCATTATCCCAGTAAAATATCAATGACAAAAGGTTATTTCTGATCTGCGAAAACTACCATAAAACATTTACTAACTTAATCTCACATGTCTCTGCATACCCTGTAATTGCTAGTCCGGTGTCAGCGAGTGTCATGGGCGAGTGGAAAAGTGTTGAAGTTACTTGTTGCATAAGTCATACAGAAGATACTAGAAGTTAACGTCATACCAGAAGTTAACAGTTAAATGACAAATCATTATTGTATATATAAAAAATTCCAATAAAATATCTACAACAACAAGAAGTCAAGAAAGCTACCCATTTTGGCCCTTATAAATTAAATCATAATTGTAAACACTTTCCTTTAAAAAATTCACAACACCGCATTGCATGCCAGGTTGACTGATTTGTTGACCCCACCCGCATTGACTTTATTCACACAAAAAGTTGCGCCTCAATTGATTCTACACGCACATGTCGCTCTCACAAATACAGTCAAAAGCAAGCATTGGCGCCAGCCTTCTGCTGTATCGCTGCTAATTTTGAATGTGAAACTTCTCGCGATTATAACTTCAACAAGGAATGTTAGCTACTCGTATATCAAATCATAATGTTGCTGCTATTATACTCTTCTTATTATTGAAGTTGAAAGTATAAAATGTCGATTTTTGGCGGTGTTTTGCAGGACACTTAAGTTAAAAAAAGCTTTATCTTTGGTATACATGAACCTTTCTACCCAATTTGGTGTCTCTAGCTCTTATAATAGCTGTGATCTGAACGCACAGATGCAAACAAACAGCCAGAGAGAGACAGGTAGACAGACACGACCAAATGACTAAGATAAGACTAAGATGCTGAACAAGAACATATTTACTTTTTATGGTCTGTCACGTTTTCTTTTGCCTGTTACATACACTTGCACAAAGCTAATATACCTATTTTCGCCATTCTAAATGGGTGAATGGTTTAAAAAAAATACCCTGTCAGTTCAAATATGTCAGTATGCATAAGTGACACAGCTAACATACCAACTATAAATACTAGCAGTAAGTGCCAGTAAGACACCAAAACAGCAAAAACTCCTGCTTACAACTGAAACACTAAATCAATTATCACAAAATAACACAATAACCAAAAATATAAATTCTTTTAGATACTAAATAATACAAATATTGCCCTTAAGATACAAAGACTACAAAAATACTTGTTGCTTTATAGGAAAACAGTATTTCCTATACAGTATTTCCAAGCTACTTTATGTGCTCATTTCGAGGATCGTAAACATTTGAAGCTTACTTTTTTTCGAAATTTTACAACATTTCACATAAATTTAGTGGTCGTAGACTTTTTTACCCGTTTCGTTTGTATACCGAGCTTTTTCAGAGCGATCATTTTCCTTCAAAGTTTCCAGCCAGCTGCAGGGTATTTATTGGCACGCAGTTTTTGCCATGCTGTTCATCAGCTGAGAGTGACGAAATGGAAATGTGTTTTTAATTCGCGGAATGCGGACAGCAAAACAGCAGCAACAACAAAAACAAGTGGCAGCCAGCAGTGTGCTTACAACAATTTGGGGCAAAGCGAACTGGGACAACATTTCTAACAGTGCCACTGGCAATTTTTGGACATGTTCACCAGCTCAAAATAACACAATTTATCTTAAGTTTTCAAAATTTGATTGCAAAATTGCAAACCCGATTTTCATACTAGTTTGAACATTAGTTTAACACAAGGATTGCAATAAATTCTAAGAAATGACACTTCATAGGTTTGCATAAAAAAAGAATAGAAAACCATGAACAAATTTACAAATAAGTCAAACTCAAAATACTTAGTTTAGGCTTTGTTTATTTGTTTTTCGCACTGTTTTCAGCCTTGAGTTAGTTGCCTTGGTTGGAGAAAGTTCTCAACAAGCTGATAACTCTTCAATTATTAACCTACATTCTCATACAACATACTACTTGTTAGGATCCTAAACAGCTTTCTTCTTCTAAGAGCTAAGCTTAAGCAGCGTCAAGGAGTATCAGCTTGACGAAAGGTTTATTGAAAGCCAGCTGTGGCTTAATTCTTATTGCTAATTTTGCACGATCATCGTCAAGTCTTCTGAACATCCAATCAGCTTTAGAGCAAAGTTTAGCTTAAGGCCTCCAATTCCAATGCTAAGCTCAGTTAGTGTTTATCTGCGACTTCTACAGTTTTGCTAAAATCGTCCATAAACTTCTCCTAATTTAATAACGATCAACATAATAACGATCAGCTTAAGTACTCGCTTAACTGTAGTCGTTCGCCTTTCTCCAGCCTGCATCAAAGTCAACTTTATCTGCATCAACTGCAGATTAAGCAAGGCTCAGGCTTGTAAGCATTCGCTCAGCTCGGATTTCCAACCTTTCGCAAAATGATCGTAATGGGTGATTTTTCTCTTTCAGCTGCCTGCAAGCAGCTCATAATACTGTAAGCGATCTAACTGGAACTCTTCATTTCCCAGGCACTGCTAATTCGCCTCTTGCTCTCTCTCTCTCTCGAGCACTATCTTTCTCTAACTCTTCTTCTCTGTATCCATGTCTGTCGCGTTTATCTTCGTCTGCGACGTTATCAGCAGGTCGAACATGTTGCGTCTCCAACAAGTTTGACAGCGATGTGCCAATAATATGCAACAGCTGCTGCTGCTGCTGCTGTTGGTGGTGTCGTAGCAATTGCTGCTGCTGCTGCTGCTGGTGCTGTTGCCAAACAGTTGCCGATGCTGACGCCGACGCCGGCGCCGGCGCAGTTGCCGTTCGGCCGCTTCGTTTGCACGGATTTCGCGTTCAGCTCAGCGTTTAGTTGAAAGCGTGCAACGCAGCCGCACAGACGCAGTGCTTCCCGCAGCGATCAACGACTATCGATTGGAATACACATATATATCTCTATACAGATATATATATATATATATATATATTTATTTTTTTAACTGTTTGTTTTGGTGCGTGCTGCAGGACTCGTCCGCGCGTTTTTCGGGCTTAGAATCTCAAGTAAGCAAAGTTTTCCAGCGAGTGTTTGTCTCTTTCTTTCAGTGTGTGTTTGTGTGTGTGTGTGAGTGAGTGTGTGTGTGAAAGGAAACCAAAGCCAAGCTGAAGTGAAAACCTTGACAAACGGCTGATTGTTTCCGCTGCAGGAACAGCTGCAGCTGCCGGACTTGTTGACACAGCGAGCACCCTTCAGGGGCCCAGCGGCTTTCCCGAATGCAAATGCACACGAATGCAGCAGCAGCAACAGTTGCTAGCAACGGCGGCAACATTTTGCAATCGCCCACAACAAGTGCCACAAACTTGGGCTCCACTTATGGACAAATTGACGTTCGATTCAGCAGCTAACTAGGCTGCAATAGCAGCAGCTGCAACAACAACAAAAACAACAGCAGCAGCAGTAGCAACAGCAACAATCGCAACAACAACAACAACAACAGCAACAACAATAGTAGCTGCAGTAACAGCAACACGGACTATAACTGCTGACTCTGCTTGGCTAGGCAAGCGTTGCACGTGCAGCCCCAGAAACCATGCGAGAACTGGCGCCGCCGAGGCAGCCGCTGCCGCTGCTGCTGCTTAAAACGAAAGACTTAGGACACAAACTTGCAACAAACTGCACGCCTCGCCGCGCGCTGCAGCAATTAAGCAGCGCAATTTTCTCGGGTGTTGTTGCAGCTAAATAAACAAAACAACTAAAAATTTGCCGCTACGCATTCAGCTGTTGCCGCAAGTAGTTGTAGTAAGTGTTGCTCTTGCTGCTGCTGCTGCTGCTGCTGTGAGTCGCTGATGTTGCCGCTGTCGCTGGCACAATGAACTCGCACAATGAAGTGACACAAGTGCAATTGCCGCGAATCGCTGTTGACGCCTGTCAAGGTGACCGACACCGGGCAAGCGGGCCACGCTAGACAACCTACAACCCAGATATGCGCATACACATACACGTATATACTTCTATATATGTATGTATATAGTTCACGATCAGCCATTGACTTTGGCCTCAGGCGCCCGCGAGTTCAGTTTGTTCACACCAAATTAACGCAGAAAATCATTTTAATTGCGCGCAATTTGTGCGCATCTTTTGCTGCCTCCCTATGCGCGAGTTTGTGTACATGTGTGTGTAGGCTTGAGCAGATGTGTGTGTGTGTGTGTGTGCGCCGTTGTGTGTGGGCGTTGCTCGCGCTCAAACTTGACACTTTGTGGTGCAGACGCTTTGGCCGCGTGGCCTTCAATCGCCCGGCCAGGAAGTCAATAGCTAATTGACTCGTTTACTCACACAGACACATACACACACACACACATGCATACACGCGCACACTCACAGAGTCTCTGCCTGCGCATTGGGAAAGCAAGAGGCAACAATAGAGAGATACGAGACAAGCTCAGCTCTGAAGAAGCGGCGCCCGCCCAACTGGTTTGTCGGACCTGCCGCTGCCGCTGCCGCTGCTGCTGCAGCCCACAGCGGACCGTGCCCCAAAACAAACCGACTGCTCCTCGCATCCCATCCACACTCCGGCTTTGGCCGCCTCGCAGAAACCCGTTTGCCGCTGACCCAATTTCGTGCAACTTTTTTTCGACATTTTTACGAATATTTCTCTCTCTATCTCTCTCTCTCTCTGTCTGTCTTTTCTCCTCTCGCCCGTTTTGTTTTGTTTTTGCTTTCTGCTGCTTTTGCAAGCCAGACGCGCGCGCCTCGTTTGGCTCCCTATTTTCGGTTTCGATTTTTAGGCGCATTTTCCAATAAAAGTCCCTATCGATCGCTCCGATCAGGCGGCACCTGCCGATGCTGCTCTGACCGATTTGGCCTTTTACTCGAATTCAGTCAGCTGGAAAAGCCCGCTAACAAGCGCAGCATTTGCATTCGCTTCGCGCATTTTATGCTTCATATCGCAACGGTAAATGATCGTATATCGTATATAACTGCTGGATGGAGAGTGCTGCATTTGCCGATCATATAGCATCATAAATACGTGTATGTGCTCGCTTTTAGCTCTGTTTCGCGTGGAAAAATCCAATTGCTGAATGATAAATGAGAGTCATCGGTGAATAATATGAAAAGGATATATCGATGCAATATAACATATTCTATGGTCATAGCTTCCCATGATCAATATCAACGAAGACATGCTGAATAATCCAAGGAAGACAATCCAAATTGAATGAAAATACCATAAGATCGTATATTATAAATGATCCAGAATCAACTAGACTGCATTGATAGTTAACGATCGAAACCCTAAAACGATGTATCGAACATGAAAAATATTAACTTAGATCCTTAGAAAAAATATATAGCGAGAGAGTTATCGAAACCGATGTCGATAGCAATATGAATGGTCCTGCATCGGAAAACCCGCTGGAAACACCTTTAAAAATGTTTAGATCATCACGTAAAAGTAAAAACCTCCAAGGTTCTGTCTTCTTACGGACTTTCTTGTCTTTATCATATTCTGCCAGTAAGCTCAACTATTTAGATAGGCGATCTGGCGATTTGCAGCTTGTCGACAAGCGCGCACATACCTCCAATAGCTTCGGTCGTAGCATTTCCTGCTTGGGTTCAAAACATCGTTTGGCTCTTTTATCTTAAGCGAATTCATTTCTGATTCAACAGATGAACAAGTAGTTTCCCATGTGTCGACGGTTATGCATAGAGTGTGTGCGTGTGTGCGTCTGTGTGTGTGTGTGTGCGAGTACGCGAGTGTGTGTGCACAATGCGAAACTCGACTGTGTGAACTCTCTGCTGTTGCTGCAAAAAGGCTAAATTTGGCTTTAAACTGTGCCGGGCAAGCGGCACGTTTCAACACCCGCAACAAGAGCAGCAACAGCAACAGCAACAGCAACACTGTGACAACTGCAACAACAACTACCACACGGGCTTAACGGCTGATCGAGTGACAAGGCAAATGAATTATGCTCGCCAGCCAGATAAATAGACAAAACATTTCGTATGTAGATTCGTTAGATTTACCAATCGAGCGCGCCAATTATATAGCCGAAAACCGACAACAACACGCCAACAGCAGCAGCAACAACAACACCAACAACAAGGCGGCAACAACAACTTGGCAACAATAACAAACAATTTGGCTGGCATTACATCAGAGCTTGTAGATATTGTAATAAAAACGAATGGGCCGACGATTTGAAAGACAAACAACAACAACAAAGAGACGCGCTGTAGTTGTAGCTGCTGTTATTGTTGTTGCTGCTGTTATTGTTGTTGCTGTTGTAGTGCAGTTGAACGGCATTTTGCGTGGCTCACATTCATTATGAGAGCCCCACATCACGCGGCTCGCTCCAACTGCGACTGCGACAGAGACAGCGACTGCGACTGCGGTCTCGACGCGCCATCGACGGCTTTTCAACACTTAACGATATTGGCCGCAATCGCGTCAAGGTCGTCGCAATGGCCCTTTGCCCGTGGGCAAGCGCTTGAGTGTTCGAGGGGGGTAGGGGGATGGGGAGTGGGAGGAGGGAAACTACGCTGATTTCCACACTGATGCAACATTTGTTTTGAATGCAATCGCATAATGAAATTGAACTCAATTTGACAAACAATGTGGAGCTCGATTCATCGGCCGACAGATGCAGCGGTGCCGCGATGGGGCCTTACCCCCAGAGTTACAGTTAATGCGCATAAAAACTGTTAACCATTGTAACTCTAAACCATAAACGGTTAACTGTAAACTGTAAGCCATAAAAGCCGCAAGCGCCGATCTGACAACGCGTCTCGTCTTTTGTCTCGCGCTGCAGTTTTGTAGGCCTCATCAACTTCAATTAACTTGCGATGCGATGCGATACGAGACAATACTCTGATCAAATTTGCATTTTAAGGCTGTATAATATATAGCATAGAGTTCATCTAGCAAAAGATTCAGTTGGGTGTTTTGATATTCATGCAAGAATGTTTGCTACTTGATCTAACGATAGCAATGATTTATATGTAAACGAGTATATTTCGTTTTTTATTAATAATTATGTTTATACAGAAGCATGCCATACGATTCGATTGATAGGCAAATACAAGACATAACTTGATTAAAAAATTAAAATAGCTCGATAAATCTTTCTTAATTCTGTGATGTACACTAAAGTTCCGAAAACTCGTTTGAAAGCAAATAGATGTAGCGATCCAGCTTTTTGGGGAAAATATTATGTAATTCAAAACATTGGTTTCCAAAGTTATGGCCAACTTTTTATAACTAAATACTGTTGTCATACGAAAATGTATACTACTTTTTATATGGCAGTTATATGTTGTAGTGAATCGACTTTGATTACATTGGGTGGAACTGCTAGGAGCACTATTCAAATAAGATGTTGCAAGTTTGGCTACGATATACTAAAAAATAACAAAAATCGACGGATAGGTTCTATGGTAGCTATTTTTCGACCTATTGATTTGCTTACCAAGTTTCATAAGCATTGCTTCAAAACTGAGAGACAGAAACAACGACGGACAGACAGACGTACATAGCAAGATTAACTAGCTATTAATGCTGTTCAATAATGTATTTTGTGAGGCGGGATATGTTTACTTCAGTCTAAAAATTGTTATACAAAAGCAGAGCATTTCCAAACCTTTGAAGTCGATTTAAGAATCATCTTCTCCTCTTTCCTCTACTTTGATGATTAGTCTTAAGATTATTGAACGACAAACAGAAAACTAACAGACTCATCTTCCTATACTTACAGCGAAAAGTCCAAGGAGTACGCAACAGGCGGATCGGATGGTAGCCGAGCGCTACGCCATGCACAGGAGAAAGAAACGCTAGCCTGAGAGAGCGAGAGTGCGCGAGCAAGACACAAGACAACACAAAGCACAGCAATACGAAACGAAAACCACAAGAAGCGTAACCTCCCCCTAGGATCTCTTCGGCAACTTCCCAAAGGGAATACCTCAACAAAAATGGTGCTCAATCTGCTGTTTATAACGACAGTGATCAAATCGACGTTCGGCGTGGTCACCACCGGCCTGTGGTTGATCCCCCTGCTGCTGGCCGCAATCACATACTATCGGTACGATGCAGTCGACCCCGAATCGCGGCCCTTGGATCAGCTGAATCTGTGGCCCGAATACGACTTTATTGTGGTGGGCGGTGGCTCAGCTGGCGCCGTTGTTGCGAATCGATTGAGCGAGGTGCGCAAATGGAAGGTGCTGCTCATCGAGGCGGGACCGGACGAGAATGAGATCTCCGACGTGCCATCGCTGGCGGCATACCTGCAGCTGAGCAAACTGGACTGGGCCTACAAGACGGAGCCCTCGACCAAGGCCTGCCTGGGCATGCAGAATAATCGCTGCAACTGGCCGCGCGGTCGTGTCCTCGGCGGTTCGTCCGTGCTCAACTACATGCTCTATGTGCGTGGCAATCGAAACGACTATGATCACTGGGCGGCGCTCGGTAACCCTGGCTGGGATTACGATCAGGTGCTGCGCTACTTTAAGAAGTCCGAGGACAATCGAAATCCCTATTTGGCCAAGAGTGCGTACCATGGACGCGGTGGCCTCTTGACGGTACAGGAGTCGCCCTGGCACACTCCCCTGGTCGCGGCCTTCGTGGAGGCCGGCACACAGCTGGGCTACGACAACCGGGACATCAATGGCGCCAAGCAGGCGGGCTTTATGATCGCACAGGGCACCATACGACGCGGATCGCGCTGCTCGACGGCCAAGGCCTTCCTGCGTCCCATTCGACAGCGCGCGAACTTCCATCTCTCGATGAACTCGCACGTGACGCGCGTCATCATCGAACCGGGCACAATGCGTGCCCAGGCCGTGGAGTTCGTAAAGCACGGCAAGGTCTATCGCATATCGGCACGACGCGAGATTGTGCTGGCGGCCGGAGCGATCAACACACCGCAGCTGATGATGTTGTCGGGCCTGGGACCGCGCAAGCAGCTGGAGAAGCATGGCATCAAGGTACTGCAGGATTTACCCGTCGGCGAGAATATGCAGGATCACGTGGGCATGGGTGGACTCACGTTCCTCGTGGATAAGCCCGTGGCCATTGTACAGGACCGATTCAACCCGACCGCGGTGACTTTCCAGTACGTGCTGCGCGAACGAGGCCCCATGACCACACTGGGCGGCGTCGAGGGTTTGGCCTTCGTGCACACGCCCTTCTCGAATCGCAGCATCGACTGGCCAGACATACAGTTCCACATGGCGCCCGCATCGATCAACTCCGACAACGGTGCTCGCGTCAAGAAGGTGATGGGCCTGAAGGAGTCTGTCTACCAGGAGGTCTATCATCCGATCGCCAACAAGGACAGTTGGACTATTATGCCGTTGCTGCTGCGTCCGCGATCGCGAGGCACTGTGCGTCTGCGCTCGGCGAACCCCTTTCACTACCCCATCATCAATGCCAACTACTTCGACGACCCGCTGGATGCCAAGACGCTCGTGGAGGGTGCCAAGATTGCCCTACGCGTCGCCGAGGCGGAGGTCTTCAAGCAGTTCGGCTCGCGTCTGTGGCGCAAGCCTCTGCCCAACTGCAAGCAGCACAAATTCCTGTCCGACGCGTATCTGGAGTGTCAAGTGCGCACCATATCGATGACTATCTACCATCCATGTGGTACGGCCAAAATGGGACCCTCGTGGGACCCCGAAGCAGTCGTGGACCCACGACTGCGTGTCTACGGCGTGCGTGGGCTGCGCGTCATCGACGCCAGCATCATGCCGACCATCAGCAGCGGCAACACCAACGCGCCGGTCATTATGATCGCCGAGAAGGGTGCTGATCTGATCAAAGAAGATTGGTTGAAGAATCCCGAGTACAAGGTTAAGCGGCGCGAGGGCTACGGCGACAGCGAAACGGCGGCCAGCAGCATAAGCAGCAGCAGCGTTAGTAGCAATAGCAGCGTCGCCAGCCACAACCTTGGCAGCAACTTGACGCTGGCCGAAGCCACAGAGGAAGTCATAGATAGTTAGCCTAAGTCGCTGGAGAACAGATGGACAGTGCTGCTCAGGGGTCAACTAGCTTTACAATCACACAGAGCGACAGACAGACGGACGGAGTGGACGGAGAGACGAACACAAAGTTTGCCATTGTTTAGGAATTAGTTTGGACAACAGTTTGAACTGTTTGCTATGTTACACGACGGACAGAAAGACAACTGACAGACGGACAAACTACAAATCGACAAACACTCAACAGACAGCAGACAATCACTTTCCCATGCTGCAGAAAGCAATCTCAAGTTATGCAATGGCAAAGCATGAAATCGAGTCATAGTTATAGTTATGCACTACTATATCTTCTACGTAGACTCTAGTAATTATTGTTTACCCCCTGCCCGACCCCAACTATTGATTAATTCATTATGTTATGTTATGTTATGACTCTACGATAGGACATTTTTTTTTCGCCCTTGTCATATTTAATTTGTCTCGTATGTAGTTACTTAATTTGTATAGATATTTTTGACTATTTATAAGCAGCATTCGCTCATATTATTTATATACTTGCATACCGCTAAATATTATTTAATAAACCTAATTGATTCGCATACAACAACAGCAAGAGCACCACCAACTGTAACAGCAATTTGTGTCAACTGCCTAAAAGCAGGCAACACTTCTGTTCGTTGGGCGTTGTCGTGGAGATGACATAACCACAACTATCGCATGGGTGAAGTCATGCGATGGCGGTGGGAGTTGTGCTAATAAGAATGGGTAAAGTATAAAGCAGTCTAATGTACTGTACAGAACAACCATTCAGATAGTTACACAGGCCTTACAAAGCATATATCGCAAGGCTCATGTCAGGCGATGAATGATAGAATATATGTCTGTTAGTTAACGCGGCGAGTGACAAACAACAAAAGCCTTTACGATAGGTAAGGAGATGTATCAATGTTTTTATCGCAAGACATGCGTTAAATGAAAATAAAGACTTGGGATAAAATAACTAAGTAAATTGGATAAAACAAATCAAGTTCGAATCAATTAAGGCTAACCTTGCAAAGTGTCTACATAGACTTTGGTTTATTGATGTCCATTGAAGAAACTGCCAGATTCTCAACTTTGCATTAAGAAGCTTTTACACTAAGTACTCACCTATCGGCTACATATATTTTGCTCCAAATAAACGATAGTCCACCACTAGAAACTGGAAAACAATATCGTAGCCCAACAGCTAGGCGCAGCCCCATGCGAAACATTAATGCAAATTAGATGGAGCTAATCAAGTTTATGTATGTTGACTTAAGCCGGACCCAGCGGTACGCAGACAGAGACATACAGAGCGAAAGAGAGAAAAAAACAGACAGAGAGAGAGAGAGAGCGAGAGAGTGAGCAGCGCGAGCGAGGGAGACAGTTAGAGGAGAGGAGAGGAGACCATCATCAATTAAGCGGCTTGACGAAGGGCGCATTAATGATGAATTCAACTTTGAACTTGGCCAACACGAACAACGCCCAGCGATTTGGCCATAAATCATTTTAAGCGCTCGCAGCTCAATACTTAACACTCGGAGCTTAGAGCACAGAGCTGACGACCTTGAGCAACAATTTTCATGTCCATAAAAATCGGAAGCCGGAAACTTGGTGGTTATCGGGCAAACCCTGGGACTGATTAATCAATTCACATTGAATTGGGTATTTTTCCGGCAAAGAACGGAAATGTTTAGCCCAAAGCGCCAGGTGCTAAGCGAATAAGCCACGCCCCAAAACGGAAGCAGAAAAACAACGGAGAACCAGATAAAACCGAAAACAAAATCATTCCAATTTACAAAAAATAAGACACTACTGGCTGGAAATGCGATCGTGCGTGTGATTGATTGATGATGAGTGCGGTTTGTCTAGCGGTTTTTAAGCCAAGCTTAACAATCGTCTAACGGCGCCTTGCAGGTTCAAGGTCGCGAAAGCTAATGAACTTATGGAGTGACCGACTGATCGACTGATCGCAAACGTGCAGACTGTCTCGAACTGCATACTCGCCTTACGTATATTACTGATACGCATTACGTATACGCACCGCCTTCCATTTGTCACCAAGTTGCCCTTCGCCTGTTGCTAAACAAAAGCTAGCCAAATTTGGCAATGCAAAGCGAGCCAACAAGCCAACAGGCCAACCAGATCAACTGGGTCAATGGCTGGCGGAAGTATACGATCTTCTTCGGTTTTCGGCTCCATCTGCAGCTTCAGCCACTGCCTCTTCTGCTTCTTCTCTATCATCGCGATATTATTATTATTGTGATTATTTGGTGCTTATTGTTGTGCTGGCTATCAGCTTCCTTTTGTGCATCGGTTTATGTTTGTTCCACTTAGAGGTTAATAAACTTGTTATAGCAGCTCGATCGACCGACCGATCGGTCGCTTTCAATTATCATTTGCATGCGAATCCGTTAGACCAGTCTGTTCGCTGCCCGCCGTGCTTGACCCAGACCCAGTGAACTTGATCTCTGACTTGCGACTGTTTAGCCAAGAATTTCATGGCTAAGAAGTTTCGTCGACTCATGCTGCGATGGCTCACCTGTCGAGAGAGAGGGAGAGAAAGAGAGGAAGAAAGAGAATGATGTTAATTAATCGCTGGTGGAAAATTACAACATTACGTTATTGAAAAGCTAATTTTAATGATCTGCCGAGGCGGAAGTACGCGCTGGGCGCGCTTCGTAAGAACCTATTCTTCTGACCGGTTCGTAAGCGCCTTAAGCTTTGACCCTGTAAACGATCTGTAATACGCGTTTCTCGTTTCAATTCCACGCTTCCATTGTTTTCCGAATCTAGAACTCTAAGCCGCGACCTTGGTCGCTCGCGTTGAAGGGCTTGGACAAATGTGTTGAGTGAAGTGCCCTAGAAAGGCGTAGGGCGTACGGAATAAGCGCTATTGTAGCAATTAAGCTTTATTAGGCAAATGTCTAGTATATGCCCTTAACTACGTAAAGTTAGCCCTAGAGTTCAGTTATTCAATTGTTGACTGCCTTTGATTACCGTTCAATTCGTCTCGAGTAATCGATTAACCGGCTTATCGATGACACAGCACTTTGGTCGAATAACACTTCGATTTAAATCATCAAACAAACATCGATACACTGTATCAAACAAATACATATCTACATATTGTATATAGCATCCAAATTTGTATCTTCAAACAATAGGCTCAATTGCCTGTCCGTCTGCGTGTCCGTCAGTCAATTGTCGTTCAATTACAGACAATTATTCGGGTGCTGCCCGATTGAGTACCGCTCGTCGTTGGCGTCATATTTGCTCAGTCCCAAAGCACATTAAAGTGTGCAATTATTTGATTATTATTATTGCTTATGCTACGATCTGCGATCTGCGGTCTGCAATTTGCGATCTGAGCTGGAAGTGACACATAATGATCGCAAATATTTGCTATTGTCGCTCTGTGTCTTTGTTTCGCACAATTCACGCATTTGTTCGCACTTGTTTGCTTCGCTCTTGTGCTGCGGAAGCATGGAGAAGAAGGAAGTGCAGACTGTGTGTGTGTGTGGGCTGTCGGTTTGTGACAGCTGTCAAAATACTTTAAGCGGATCGAGACGAGATTTCGGGGGAGTTCAAGTCTATAATTGTGTGCTGACAATGTTGAACAGCAGCTATTTTTGGCATGACGAAGAAGCAGAAAAGCCCCTCATAATGACAGCTTTGTGCTTCTATATCAACTGGGGCTTTGATCGCACAGGCATGTGAACCGTGGGTTGGGAATCACACTCCATTAAAAGCCATTAAATATGTTACTTTGAATCCGAAAGATTGTGTACTCATGAAGATTTACCCGAATCAAATTGCAAATATGCACATAGATGCAGATCCAATCGTACTTTAATGTTACCTTCACTTACATCACGCCAAATAGCTTAGTGTCAAAAGCAAAGGTCGATATTTCCCAAGGATAATACAATAGTATATGATAATATATATATGATAAAATTGCTTCCTTGCATGGATTTGGTATTTGGAAATATTTATTGATGAGCAAAATGCTTGCGCACATATAATTTAAGGGAACCATTCGAAGGACTATTGTACAATTAGACTTGGATTCAGGAGAATTACTGCGAATAGGCTATATATATATATCACTACACTCGTGTAATAGGCTTGAGAGTATTACATCGACGGACACAGATGTCAATTGGTTGATGCCGGCAAAAGGCTTCAAGCTGTAGACGGAGCTGAGGCTGGAATCACCAGCAGGCCTGAGGCTGTATAAGCCTCGCGATCGACCAGGAAGCTAATGTCCCGAGGACGGCTACCGGGCGTATCCCAACAGTGCTTATACCAGCCCGCCTGCTGGCGACTAATCCCGAAGCCAGCGGCAACGCGAACGCTGCAATAAACGATGCAGCGACTGAGCACGCGCAACATGCGGCCCCAGCGCGTGTCCGGGTACTTCCCCAGAGATCGAAGCTCCTCAGACGACACTGTGCTTGTCGTTGTCTGAGTTGCTGCAGCTGCCGTTGTTGTTGCTGTTGTCGTTTCTGTTGTAGTTGCTGTTGTTGTTGCCGATGTTGCTGGTGTTGCTGTGGTCGCCAACGCTATTGTAGTTGCTGTTGTTGTTGCTGTTGTCAGTGAATTCAGGGACAACTTTTCACACACGGGAACGGGAACGGGACCGGGCATTGCGTGCATCGCCTGCTCGACTTGCTCGGTGGCATTGGCGCTGTCCTCAGAGTCCTGAAGGCACGCCTTGCCGATTACTTCTAGCTGCTGCAGCTGCACAGTGGTGTCAGACATATTTGCTGTGAATGCAGACTTGTGTTTACTGTACCCCACGTCAAATGTTTCTTTTTCTATCTCTCCCTCTCTCTCTCTCTCTCACTCTCTTTTTTTCCTATCTTTTTTCTATCTTACTGTTGATCTTTCTCACTCAACTTACGTGCAGTGTTCGGTGGCCTTTTTGTATATTGTGTGTACCCGAAATTCAGACAACTGAGTGAAGGCTTTCTATATTGTAGTGTTGTGGTCTATGGTCAAAACTGAGTTTACTGTGTGCCCGTCGATTCCTACTCTGAATGAGCTTCAATTCGAAAAGTATTCGAGTGATGCTTATACTATACCCTCGAGACGTGTACCACATTGAAGTAGGCGCCACAAAGCAAAGCCACTTTTTACTATACGTTTTCAAATCTATATCTATATATGTGAATAAATTTTCTTGTTTCGCAAACTGATTTCTTGATGGCATACTATACTTATCTTTCCGTTTCTATATGAGCTTCGAGGGTATTCCATGCCTAATCGAATTATTGCTATATATCATATAATACCATGAGAACAACATATTAAAGGATTATCGGTGATATGATGCTGTTGCTCAGTAATTCACTTGACCTATAGCGCATATTGTGCTTAATCTACTCCAAAGTATTTAGAATGCTGAAACAACAACAGCGACTGGAAGCCCTCGAAAGCAATCAATGCTCTCGTCAATGTTTTCGTAACACAATTAAAAAGCGAATAAGTTAAAAGTCACTTTCAATACCGGACAGCCCAATCGATAGCGAAATCGGAAACGAGAACGAGAAGGAGAACGAGAACGAGAAAAGGCCTTGAGATTGGTTACACAAATATTTATGCATTATCTAATCAGCCATCCATTACGGTACTCTATAACGAGTCTGTTCTAACGCTACCCTTCCCGCCGTCTCCTCCTTACCCTCCGCGTGAGCCTCTCACCCGCTAGCTGAAATTCGTGCTGGCTTCTTTTTCGATGTGTGCGTGATGTATCCGACGACCTTGTGGGTTTTATAGGAGATTTGCTTTGGCTCGTTATTGCGGCAAAAAGTAAATTTTCTTGTTTAGATGTTTGGTTTTTCGTCGGTTTTTTACGTTTTTTTCTCTGTTTTGTGATTTCTTGTTTAGTCATCCGACGGCGCAACTTTTCGTATTCAGTTATTCTGCTTATTCTCCGCTTGTTTTCTTTTTTTTTCGCAAAGCGAATATTTACAACTATCCACGAATCGATGCCATAAATGTAGCAAAAAAGTTAAAACAAATGCTTTAACTTTTAGCAGTTCGAACGGCAAATGGCAAATACACATACGTAGGCTGTAGCCAAATGATCTGGCAGTTCGGCATAAACGACCTAATCCTTCTTGATTATGCTGATTGCACTTAGCTTGCATAAATAATCAACGGAGAGTTGGCAATCAATTCTGAAAAGTTCTTATGCGAGATCAACAAATTGTTCACATATGTAAATGTAGGTAAACAAACAGGCATTTGGAGCAAAACAAGACCCGAACACAGTTGGAATGATGACAAAGCGAATGATCGACCGAAAGTTGTTCTGTACTCCAACCGAACTCTGTGTAATTACTGCCATCGATGCGGTTGTTATCGATATGTCCACAATATTTCTAAATATATATGAATAAACTAAATAATGAACTAATCAAGTTTTTAATTGATATGTCTAGAGTCAAGCCGAAAACGATAGTCTCTCCTCGATAGTAAGTCAAACAATCGACTGGAAAGTATCGTATTTATCCATATATGCAAATATTTAATATATATATATATATATATATATATATATATATAATGAACTAGAGTGACTTTTTCACCATAGATTATCGCAGACTTCTCCACAGTTTTATAGCACATAAATTCTCGGGCCTGAACAGAAACTCTAGGTTTGTATACCTCCAGCATTTTATCATACGCGTATATGGTATAAATATATATGTATGGACCCAAATGCGTCTAAATACGTATGTGAATTGTGGTCATAAAACGCGACAGCTCGCAAACGGGTCGCGCCCTAGTGAATTCGAGACGAGAATTCCGCCGACTGTCGCCAAGAGAGCAATTTAGCGGCGACAGAATAAAGGCAAGTGGAGGCTGGCTGAAAGGCGCTGGGGGTGAGGCAAATATAGAAGCCGGCTGAAATGAATTCAAAATTTAGACAGAAACCTGCAAGTCATCACTGTCAGGGGAAAAAAACAAATATTTACATTTATAAAGAACTTGGATTCACAGCTGCTTTAACTTGTACTCGATTCTCGATTAAGTCAAATTTTGGCAAAAGCCACAAAGTTCACACAGACATTTTGAGCACCTGCCACGCCCATTCGCACTTCCACACAACCACTACCGCGCTCCCCATGCCACACGCGCGTGCAATGCCAGTGCATGGTCGAGGCCCGAAAATGGCTGCAGCAGCCCGAGAGAAGCAAGTGCCAAGAGTCATTGGCCAGTTTCGTGTGGGGCAAAGTCGGTCAAAGACAACCAGCTAACAGAATTCTTAGCAAGACGAAAACAATAACAACAATGCCAGTGCGACAAGCGATTGATTGTAAGCAGCAAACGAGCCAAAAGCTTTAATTGCCGTTAGAGGCGTGCAGCGTTGCCAACCATTGCGAAATCGCGCTCTACCTTGACTCAAATGCGCAGGCTCGAATGTCAACGGTTCTGGCCAAGTTTGGGCCAAAACCGCCGAGGCTTTGTCAAGAGCTCGGAGCAAGGTCCTTGTCCCTGTACAGGCTCTACCAGAAACACATGCAGGGAAAAGACCAAGAGAACCGTTTAACAATCCGAAGCTTGTACACTCTAATTGAACATTCAGATCATTCCTAACAAATCCTGCTCAATTTGCAAAGTGAGAACTCATGTTTTTCGAGTTTAAGAATTGCGATCAATATCAATATATATAATATATAAGTTGTATAGATGCCAGTCTCGTTCGACCTTCCCCTTTATGTAAGTTTTTTCTAAGCTTAAGGCTTTCGATTTTTATTGTACAGTGTGTTTATTTATATTGATCGTAAAGTCAGCTGCAATCATATTTTCAGAAAAAAATATGTAATTAAAAAGTTGGTAATTACAAGCAATAATCTTCACCTATTGTTTAAATATATATCTAAATGGCATGACTGTAGTCGTGCAACCCTAATTGGAATTTCTGAGTTTAGAAAACTAGTGAGTGAGTCTGAAGAAAACAAGTAAAGCCTAATGATAATAAGGTAGGTTATTGCATACATATTATCAAGTATTTATACTGAGCTCATCAACACAATCCGATAGTGTGTCTACAAGTTGCTCAATTCTGTTCTATGTACTACTTTCAGGAACTATATCCACTCGAGTCAGAAAAACATGCTCAACATTTGACTCTACAAATTTCAAAGTAGATACGACACGAAACCTGCCAAAAGAAACAGGGTTTTACCAGCTTCAGATCTTTTTGGTTGGGTCGGTGCATTTGGCCGGTCAACTACCAGCCACGGCGAAATCAGCAGAAATTATCTAACAACTACTTGAAAAATATTTCAGTATGTCATGCGGCTGCACTGAAGTGGCTGCCGTCGGTCGCCCAGATTCTTCTCTGCAGTCAGACAATTCTATGTCTCAAGATCTTACGTTGTGGAGACGATGACGCCACAATAAAATACGCAAAGATGTCAGTTAGTCTCTCTCGCTCGCGCGCTCTTTGTCATTCTTAGCCATTCTGTTGTGTGGTAATTCCCATGCAAACGGAAATAATTATGAAAATTTACAAACAAACTAACGAATCGCTGTTTGCAGACCTTTCGGATGCGGGTGGAGGGCATCGAAAGCGTTGATCAATGCGCTGATTGCGTTAAGGGTTGTCATATGACGCGAACCGTACGATCAGACTTAATGAATATCTCAAGTGCAATTGAACTACAATCATACAATCAAATCTTAAGTTTGGGATTTCTCGCAAGACGCAATTAGGCATGTACACAGAGACAAGCACTAGCTTGATCTTACGAGGCACGATCAGTTGATTGATCATATCGAATAGATTGCATTTTCAAAGTTTCTTAGCCCCTAACAAATTTATTAATGAAAAACTAAATAGCGTTCAGAGTAGGATTGGACTGCTATTGCCAGAAGACCGTCTCATTGCGGTTATCGAGAATATGTTCTCATCTAGTTTGATTGCTCGCACATGTCACGTTCACTTAGACTCGGTTCACCTCATCTATTTAGCATCGAAATTGATCTCATATCTGCACTTTAAAACAATATTCTACTGGAATAGATTGAATACTTAATTAGGTGTGCTGATATGTAGTACAATGACGAACATTTAAGAGCTAAATTGGCCTCTATATATAATAAACATAGTTATTGCGATCAGTAGAGAGGGTACTCAGCCCGAAGCCGGGTCTATTGACCTTTTCGGTTTGTCATACTTCGCTTAGAATTTGCCCGCTTCATTAACCTTATGCAGCAGCTCAATGGATAACTAAACTTATCGTCGAGGCTTAGGCGCGTGTAATGACGATAAAGGTATTGAAACAAAATATATATAGATAGACATACGATATATGCATATAGATAGAGTTATGTGCATTAGCTGGGGAAACTATTATTTTATTTTAATTGAGATCTACTCTCGTCCAGATTGACGACTCAGTCGCACTCGGGCCGAGCTAGCAACTGCTTCTCGAATCTCGAATCGGTCAAGTGAAATGCGTGTAATTTCGACCCTGGTGCTGCTTTCGCAGTTGCTCGCTGCGGCGATAGGTCAGAGCTACTATGGAAATATATTGGGCGATACGCTCGAGCTACTGCGCCGTGGTCTGAACCAAATGAATCTCGAGGCAACGGATGCCGCCGACCAACTGCTCAGCGAGTACGACTTCATTGTGGTGGGTGCTGGCACGGCGGGCTGCGCCCTCGCCGCCCGCCTCAGCGAGAATCCGCGCTGGCAAGTGCTACTGCTCGAGGCCGGCGGACCCGAGACCTACATCATGGACATGCCGATCGTGGCGCACTACCTGCAGCTGGGAGAAATGAACTGGAAGTACCGCACGGAGCCCTCGTTCAGCTACTGCCTCGCCATGAAGGACAATCGCTGCAACTGGCCGCGTGGCAAGGTGATGGGCGGAAGCTCTGTGCTGAACTACATGATGTATACGCGGGGCAACCGACGCGACTTCGATCGTTGGGCCGAACTGGGCAATCCGGGCTGGAGCTACGACGAGCTCCTGCCCTACTTTCGCAAGTACGAGGGATCTCACATACCCGACGCCGACACTGGTTATGCACGACCGGGCAGGTATGGCCCGGTGAAGATCAGTTACTCCAACTTCCGCACGCCCATCGCCAACGCCTTTGTGACGGCGTCGCAGCAGGCGGGCCTGCCACTCGGCGACTACAACGGCGCGTCGCAGTTGAGCGTCTCCTACCTGCAGGCCAACATCGACAATGAGACGCGCTGGAGCTCCAATCGCGCCTATCTCTACCCGCTCAAGGGTAAGCGCCCCAATCTGCACGTGAAGAAGAAGGCGCTAGTCACCCGCATACTCATCGATCCGCAGACGAAGACAGCGTACGGCGTCCGAATGCAGGCCGATGGACGCATGCAGAAGGTGCTTGCCCGCAAGGAGGTAATCGTGTCGGCAGGCGCGATCAATACGCCACAGTTGCTGATGCTCTCGGGCATCGGGCCAGCCAAACACTTGCGAGACGTGGGCGTTGAGCCCATTGCGGATCTGGCTGTGGGCTTCAACCTTCAGGATCACTACGCGCCCGCCGTGAGCTTTGTGTGCAACGTAAGCTCGCTGAAGATCGAGGAAATGGTGAGTGCGCGCGGTGTTGGTGACTTCCTGCGCAATGACGGACCCTTGCGGATACCCGGCGGCGTGGAGGCCATTTCGTTTTACGCTCTAGACGAGGTGGAGCATGCCAAGTACTGGCCCGACATAGAGATCTTCATGACGGGCGGCAGTCTCAATTTGAATGCGGCACTGCGTCTGGCTTTCGGTCTCAGGTCGGACATATACGAGACGATCTTCGGGGATCTGGAACGCAGCGGGCAGAACAGTTTCATGTTGTTTCCCATGATACTGCGCGCCCGAAGTCGTGGGCGTATCAAGCTGCGCTCACGCAATCCTCAGCAGCACCCGCTGATCTACGCGAACTACTTTTCGCATCCTTACGATCTCAACATAACAGTGCGCGGCATCGAGCAGGCGGTGCGTCTGATAGAGCAGCCGGCCTTCCGTGCCATCGGGGCGCAGGTGCTGGACAAGCGGCTGCCCGACTGCCAGCAGCATGCGTGGCGCAGCAGCGCTTACTGGGCCTGCTATGCGCGTCACTTCACGTTCACGATCTACCACTACTCGGGCACAGCGAAGATGGGGCCGAGCAGCGATCGCAGCGCTGTTGTCGACGCCCGACTACGAGTGCATGGCATCCGGCAACTGCGCGTGGTGGATGCCAGCATAATGCCCTATCTGGTTTCGGGACATCCCAATGGGCCCGTCTACCTGATCGCCGAGAAGGCGGCAGATATGATAAAGCAGGATCATAACTTCGCGTAGCGATTGCCTCATACGAAATTCTGTTCACAACGTAACAATAAATAAACGCATGCTTTGCAAAGATCATTTGAGCCAGCGTTATTGCCAACGATCTTGGGCGATGGTGGACGATCTTCGATATTACTATGTCTGTCGGTCCAAGCAATCGTTTACTGGTTGACATATTGCCGCTAATAAAAATGAGTTGTGCGCGCGCGTGCTATGCCCGCCTTCCGCATTGATCGATCGCCGATCGTCATCGATCAGCGATCGTTAAGTGATGCCAGGTCAGACGCTGGGCCCTAGAGCAACCCTTTGAACAGCTTCAGTGCAGTCAAGTCTTGCTGTTGGTCTCTGTAGCTTCCGCAATTTGGTCAATGCTCGCGTTGCGATCGTGTGAACGATCAGAGCGCTAAAGTCAATGTCAGCGACAACGCGCTTTCAATTTGGCTGCGCTGTGAACGTGTCCATAGTCATGACGAAGTTGTATAGTCGTTGTCGTAGTCTTAGTCGTAGTCAAAAACGAAGTCGAAGTCGAAGCCGCATTCGAAGTGGAAGCCGAAGCTGCTGAAGATTCTTGGCCGTTAATCGTTAACAAGCCGATGCGATCGAGCTTTAGCCGATCGAGCCGAATAATTCGCAATACGATTCGGCTGCGACGGCAGCGCTTGTATTTAATATTAAATTGAACTTGGCCACAGCGATTGTCAGCATTACGAGTTACGCGTCCGATTGAGCAAGACGACGACGACGACTTTGGATAACGGCACGGGCCACGCATGCGCGATCAGTCCGTTCTCAGAAGCGTCTAAGAATATTTTAGGCAACATTTTTTGGATTTTTTTTCGCGTTTTTTCGGTGTTCTTTCTACATTTTTTTTTTTGCTGTGCGTTGTGAAGTGCGTTAGTAGCATGACTGGCAAATGGAACGTGCGTCTCTGCTGGGCATTGCTTGCGATCGGCCTGACGCTGGTCGCCGCCCAGGACAGCAACAATGTGATACTGGAGACAATCAATTTTCTGCGCCGCGGTCAGTCCGACGTCGAGCTGGAGAACTATGATAACACTGTGAACCTGGAGAGCGAGTATGACTTCATTGTGGTGGGCGCGGGCACAGCGGGTTGTGCGCTGGCAGCGCGTCTCTCCGAGAATCCTAACTGGAAGGTGCTACTGCTCGAGGCCGGAGGACCCGAGCGTCTTGTGATGGATGTGCCTATTGTGGCGCACTTCTTGCAACTAGGCGAAATGAACTGGAAGTACCGCACGCAGCCCTCGGACCACGCTTGCCTTGCGATGAACAACAATCGTTGCAACTGGCCGCGTGGCAAGGTGATGGGCGGAAGCTCTGTATTAAACTACATGATGTATACGCGAGGCAACCGACGCGACTACGATCGCTGGGCCGCCCTGGGCAACCCGGGCTGGAGCTGGAAGGATGTTCTTCCGTACTTCAAGAAATACGAGGGCAGCAGCGTTCCCGATGCAGAGCCCGACTTTGTCGGACGCGATGGCCCGGTGAAGATCAGTTATGTCAATTGGCGCTCCAAGATCTCGGAGGCCTTTGTCGAGGCCGCGCAGCAGGATGGACTCAAGTATCGCGACTACAATGGACGCATCCAGAACGGAGTCGCCTTCTTGCACACAACCACACGCAACTCGACGCGCTGGAGCTCCAATCGTGCCTATCTCTACCCACTCAAGGGCAAGCGCACCAATCTGCACGTGAAGAAGAATGCGCTGGTGACCAAGGTACTCATCGATCCGCAGACGAAGACCGCCTATGGCATCATGGTACAGGCCGATGGCCGCATGCAGAAGGTGCTCGCCCGCAAGGAGGTGGTCGTGTCGGCGGGTGCGATCAATACGCCACAACTGCTGATGCTGTCGGGCGTGGGCCCCGCCAAGCACTTGCGTGAGGTTGGCATCAAGCCCATTGCCGATCTGGCCGTGGGCTATAATCTGCAGGATCATACGGCGCCTGCGGTGACATTCACGACGAATGCGACTTCGTTGAAATTCGAAGACTTTTCCGATCCATCGTGGCTGACCCGATTCAATCGCAGGGAGGGACCCTACGGATCGCCCGGTGGATGCGAAGCGATCGCCTTCTGGGATCTGGACCACCAGCGTGAGGAAGACGGTTGGCCAGACATTGAATTGTTCTTGGTGGGCGGTTCCATGTCCTCCAATCCGGCCATTTCACGGGCCTTCGGCCTGAAGAAGTCTATCTACGATTCGCTGTTCGCGGAGATCGAAGACAAGTCGCTGAATGCCTTCATGATCTTTCCCATGATCCTGCGCCCCAAAAGTCGTGGCCGCATTATGCTCAAGAGCACGGATCCCTTCAAGTATCCCCTAATCCATGCGAATTACTTTGCCCATCCCTACGATGTAGACATTTCCGTGCGCGGCCTGCTCAAGGCGATCAGCCTGATGGAGCAGCGCGGCATGCAGGCGATCGACGGCAAGTTGTGGGAGCGCAAGATTCCCACGTGCAAGCAGCATCCCTACAAGAGCTGGGCCTACTGGGCCTGCTATGTGCGCCACTTCACGTTCACCATCTACCACTACTCGGGCACCACGAAGATGGGACCCAAGTCCGATCGTGCCGCTGTCGTGGACGCCCGCCTGCGTGTGCATGGCATACGCAATCTGCGTGTGGCCGATGCCAGCATTATGCCCGAGATCATGTCCGGACATCCCAATGGGCCGGTGTTCATGATCGCCGAGAAAGCTGCCGATATGATCAAACAGGATCATGGATTTATCAACTAAGACAACACACACATACCCTACACATACATACATACATACAAAGCACACAATACACCACATACACGGACACTACACACACACACACACACACTCACACACACCTATACATAAGGTAGATTTCATATCAGGTCCAAGCACCGTTCCAGAAGTCCACGGAACGGGGCTTTAGTTAGATTCTTGCCAGCATTCAGTTGCCTTCTTTGTCATTATACGATACACTGAACTGATCTACGTTAAGCTAGTCGCTAAGTTATCCAAGAAAATAAAATACTTTGTACTTATATGTAAATCAGAAATTGAGAATGACCCATAGCTCTTGTGCACAACTCAGTTAACTCTATCAATGAGTATCGGCAATTTTATGGCGAAATTTATTGTTTGCAAAAGGTTTTGCCTTCGACATTGACATTGAAATCGGTTTGAATTCGTTTCGTCTCATTTCATCGTCTGCATCTTTTCTCGATCTTTGTTTTTATGGCTTAAATTATTGTCATTTGCTGTTCTCATTGTGGTCTTTCGCCTTCTCAACTTCTCATCGCCTCGTTGCCAACTTTCATGCAAATCAACTGACCAAAAGCAACAACTACAACATCAAGACCAACATCATCACATGGTATGTTAAAAAACAACTTCTAAATCACAATTCAAATGGCGGCATTGTGTAGTTCTCGTCGTTTTTGTTGTTGTCACTCTAGTGTTGTTCTTGCTTTTTGCTGCAGTTGCCATTGTTGTTGCCGATTTCTGCGCAGAAACTAATTTGATTTATTGAATCTTTTTTTTTGGCTTTTATTGTTGCGGAAACGATTTGCGAGTGGCATTCAAATGATTTGATTTCATTTAAATAGTCTACGGAGTGGAGAGAGCGCGTCAAAGTACCCTTGAGGTTAAGGAAAGAGTGAACTGATTCGATGTGCATTAAGATTGTATACCCAAGTCTTCTATTGAGTCATAGTTGTATATATAGATAGATATTTGTCAACATCTACGTTTGTTTTGGTCATAGTAGGTGCTGTAATATTATGTGTATATAGTAAATGGATGCGAGATATATTAATGATATGCGATTTGTATACCTGAATAATCAAACTGTGTCTTATTTTTTGTTGTCTTACATTATATTTGTTGCCTTACTATACTATATTTTAAGATCGAGCTTTTCAGGCCTTCCCGCACAACTACAGGGTACTCCCCAGTCGTATTCACTGGTCTCGGTTATTGGCCAATCTTATCGCCTAGCACAATAATTGTTGCCCAATTTCAGTTAATGCCTCAGCTGATTTTTTACCTCACGTAATCCCGCTTCACACCGCACTTAAGAGCCAAAGCCACAAGTTCTGACTTTGCCTTGGTTCCGGCTAATCAACCAAAGTACCACATCTCGATTCGAACGTACGAAAATCTCTTCAATGCAATTCGCTTTTATGACGCAGTTCAAGTATTTCTCGTGCGCACGAAAGTATGCAATGAAAATTCTTCGATTTCCGCTGGAGCTGAAGAGCTTCAGCTCCAAAGCTTAAGCTCAGCTTAGAAAATAAAGTTTGCCTTAACTTAATTTGGACAAGGCAGCACGACTAGAATATACTTTGTACTGAATGACACTGTAAGGTGTTCTTACTGTTTATTCAACCTAGAATTTTAGGTTTTATCAATTTCTACAAAAAATATTTTACATCAGCTTTCAGTAGCTGTGAAGTTTGTGATTGTTTTTGATTAAATTCATGCACTGTTGAATTTATTTTTCTATTTAAATCGTGATTTTCGGTTTTATTCAAATTCTGAAAAATATATATCTACTTCTGGATGTGATGTCCGTCTGTCTGCCACGTTTTTTACATCCATGGCCACAAAGTTAATAAAACATTTTTCCCATTTTAAATAAATACATTGCAACTAATTTGTATCACACAAAATGTGTGGAAGGTATCTTACAGTCGCGTGCACTCATTTTCTTGTTCTCTCTGTCAATCATGAATTTCACAAATTATCAATTTAATTCATTTGTTTATTTTATTTTATTTAAAAACTCTTTTGAAGTTTCTTTACTCTTAGATTTCATCAATCGATTACTCCCTTCTGTAAACAATCCCTTGCCTGCAGGGTATATCAAAGTAATTGCGTTCTGCGCACATGCATGTATAATATCATGGAATATATATATAAAAAAAAACAAACTTTAATTCATTAGCCTCATCGCTCGAAGCCATTCAATCTGATCTACCTGTAGGTCTGAGACCTGTTTGGGCTCTTCCTCGGGGTCTGAGTGAGGATTTCAGCTGCGGTTATCCCTCATACCCCATAACTCTCTCTTTCTCTTTATGTCTATCTCTCCCCCATCTAAGCCCGACATTTTCATTATCAAAGCATCAAATATTCATGACTCACAGTGGGGCGTTACGGGTGCCTGTCCAGCCAGTCGAAGGGGGCGGGGGAGCCGCCAGTTTCGAGTTTTCCAGTTGCCAGATTTGCAAGCACTGGCGGTCCTAGGACTGGGCGTACAATTGCATACTTATTTTCAATATGCTGATGGTACAGGTTCGCTACGACACGAGGGTGTTGGGGAAAGAGATGCAAGCGGGGGTCTAGCTAAGCAGCATGGGTACTTCTATTGTGTGTGTGCACAGGGTTGTTCGCCTGCGCTGCACTGCAGCTAACTGAATCTGCGTTGACAGGCAACAGGGAACATGGGAGAGGGCGCTGTAGAAAGGCTTTGAGGAGTTTCAAGAGTTGCGAGTCAGCGCCTGAACCCGGGTGGTGGCTTCCAGTCAAAAGCCGTTTAATCTCTCATGATTGCGATGCACGATGCGGCCCAGTTTTATATTTTACATACACTCACAGGAAGTGTGCGACTATACGATTGAATATGTCGCTTAATATGGACTTGTTATCTAGGGTGTCTTGCGTTCATCGCTGCAAGGAGATCAGCTTTAAAAGTTAAGAGCCGATTTTATCAAATTTGTTATCAGCCAACCGAATAATCAGATCATAAAATAATATTACCCCATGGTGAAATATCGCCACCACCAAGTACCATAGACGAATAAGAGTTAGAAACACACCCCGATAGTGCATTTAAAATTCGGTCTTCGCCATGCTTCGAGTTTCTATTTGATTCATTTATGCCGCTGCGGCTCTGCGCATAATTATGTTTTCTTTCGACTTCGCCATAGGAAAAACAAGGCAAACAAGAAAAAAAACATGAAAAAACTGAATAATTATAAAACGCGAGCATTTAATGGGGTTGCTCATGGGGTTGTCAGCGGATGAACCCCCGATAGAAGAGACGCGCAATGGGCGTCAGAAGAGTTCCGAGTTGCTGCTGGCCACAAGTGTTTATAGTTTCCGCTATTGTTCGCGTTCTTGTTCTTGTTGCTGTTAGACGTGAAGACACATAAAAAGAACCAGAACTAGAACCAGAACCTGAACTAGCGTCAGCTTGCAAACCTGTAACAGAAGTACAAGTACAAGCAGAAGCTGACCAAAGTCTATGCGAGATCTCACTAGAAGCCGTCGAACTGAGCAAATGATAAGCCAAAGACAAAGCCGAAGATTGAAACGAAGCTAGAGATATGGTCAGCAATAGAACAGGAGAGAGTGAGAGAGAGGCATAAGTGAGAGAGAAGGAAGACAGAAAGCGCTAATAGGCACATGGTAATAAAATGCGCGATGAACCCAAAAGAGAAGCGCAGATGAGCCAAGCGCCAAGTCAAAGAGACCAACGCTGCACAGTGGACGAGTGATATAAGTATTGAAAGAATAAAATAAAGTCAAATAAATACGACAATTTTAGAAACTATGAACAAAGTCAAACCGATAGACTATGTTGAAAAATATAAAAAAAAATTAAATTTATTATAAACTGAATATTGATATTATTCTAAGAAATCGTTTAGAAACTATATAAAAGATATGGTATAAATATAAAACTCTATAGATACAAATTTAAATTTAAATAATTTCCATAAAATTTTATCATGGTAGTTGGGATACTTATCGAAAAATAAATTGAATTATGATATTTCTTAAGAATTATGATATTTCTTTGAAGACGCAACTGAATATATAAAATGCATCAAATAAATGTTGTTACAAAAAAAACCAACTTCTTGAGCATCGGTATATTAATAATATAATATATAATATAATATAATAATTATGGATAACTCTAAAGTTAATATAGAGTTATCCATAATTTTTAAGCTTTACGCAATTCTGCAATTTCGGCCCACGGTGCGCAGACAGCCGTCGCGTTAAAATGGTCCAGAAGTCAAAATTCGCAACGCACAGTCGCCAGCGCGAAGGCCTAGCGCGCGGTTCTACAATGCAGCAGAAGATCGACCAGCACTCGGAACAGTTGGGCAAGTCGGGCAAGCCGCGGCGGCTGCAGCTGCTGCTGCTGCTCTTCGCCTTGGCCCTGACAATGCCAACAGCAGCAAGAGCTGCAAGACCCGCAAGACCTGCCCGACCAGGGGCAACCGGCACACAAATCAACCTGGAGGAGCTGCAACGCCTTGGACTCGGCAACGTGGTCAACTTGCCGCACTACACAGATCGTAAGGCTCCTCCCTAGGAAGTCTACTGTGCATACTGATCTCCCCATCTCTCCTTCTTTTTCTCTATCTCTCACTCTCTCTGCCTGTGTGCGCCTTTTCTGCAGTGCCCCGCGAAAAGTACGACTTCATTGTGGTGGGCGCCGGCGCCGCAGGCTGCACGCTAGCTGCACGCCTTTCCGAGAACCCCAACTGGAGCGTCTTCCTTGTCGAGGCTGGTGGCGTGGAGAACATAATACATCTGGTACCGCTGATGGCGCCGTCGCTGCAGCTGACCGCCTCCAACTGGAACTATCAATCGCAGCCGCAACGCTTTGCCTGCCACGGCATGCCGGGCAACCGCTGCGCCCTGCCGCGTGGCAAGCTGCTCGGCGGCACCAGCTCTATCAACTTTATGATCTACAATCGAGGAAATCGACGTGACTTCGACTCCTGGGCGGAGCGAGGCAACCATGGCTGGAGCTACGCCGAGGTGCTGCCCTACTTCCTGCGCAGCGAGTCTGCCCAGCTGCAGGGCCTGGAGCACTCGCCGTACCACAACCACAGCGGACCCCTCAGCGTGGAGGATGTGCGGCATCGCAGCACCCTAGCGCATGCGTATCTGCGTGCCGCCCAGGAGGCGGGACATCCGCGCACCGACTACAACGGACAGTCCCAACTGGGCGTCTCCTACGTGCAGGCCAACACGATCAAGGGTCGTCGGCACAGCGCTTTCCGCGCCTACATCGAGCCGGTGCGCGCGCAGCGCAAGAACCTGCACATTCTGACCATGGCACGGGTGACGCGCGTGCTCATCGACGAGGCCACCAAGTCGGCCTACGGCATCGAGCTCAACCATGGCGGTCGACGCTACCAGGTGCGGGCACGCAAGGAGGTCATCCTGTCGGCGGGGGCCTTCAACTCGCCGCAGCTGCTGATGCTCTCGGGCATCGGGCCGGAGGACAACCTGAAGGCCATCGGGGTGCCGCTGGTGCAGGCGCTGCCGGTGGGCCGGCGGCTCTACGACCACATGTGCCACTTCGGGCCGACGTTCGTGACGAACACGACGGGGCAGTCGCTGTTCAGCTCCCGCTTGACGCCGCCCATGATCAAGGACTTCCTGCTGGGGCGCGCCGACACGCAGCTCTCGAGTATTGGCGGCGTGGAGACGCTCACGTTCCTCAAGGTGCCGTCGGCGCAGAGTGCCGCCACGCAGCCGGACATTGAACTCATCCAGGTGGCCGGCAGTCTGGCCAGCGATGAAGGCACAGCTCTGGCGCGTGGCGCCAACTTCAAGCCAGAGATCTACAACAAGATGTACCGCCAGCTGGCGCGAAGCCAGCAGGACCACTTCACCTTCCTCATCATGCAGTTCAAGCCGCAGTCTGTGGGCCGTCTCTGGCTGCACACGCGCAATCCGCTCGAGTGGCCGCGCATCGACCCGAAGTACTTCAGCGCTCCGGGCGACGTAGAGCAGCTGCTGGAGGGCATCAAGGAGTCCATACGCATCTCGCGCATGCCCGCACTGCAGGCGATCGGCACGAGGCTCTTGGATCGCCCCGTGCCCGGCTGCGAGAGTCATCCCTTTGGCTCGGACGACTACTGGCGCTGCTCCATACGCACCTTGTCGTACACGCTGCACCACCAGGTGGCCACCTGTCGCATGGGACCGGCGAGCGATGCCAGCGCCGTGGTCAGTCCCCAGCTGCGGGTGCACGGCATGCGTCGCCTGCGCGTCGTGGACACCAGTGTCATTCCGCTGCCGCCTACGGCGCACACCAATGCAGCCGCCTTCATGATCGGCGAGAAGGCGGCCGACCTCATACGAGGCGACTGGCACTGAGCGGGATCGGATTGGGCGACGCTCAAACTGACCTACAGCTGAGCCGATTTTGGCGTTTGTTTTGACAACTCAAAATGGGTCAACAAAATGCGGACGGATGCGAAACGGAATGAGTAGCGGAATGAGATCGAAATAGAAACGGAGATCAAGATGTAAAACGAAAATGGGAATGGGAACAAGTCTAACGGGTTTCGCGAGCGAACTGCGAGAACGCACTGAATCGATAGAGACTGATGATGATGCTGATTCCGAGTCGATGACGCTGATTCAGTTTCAGTTTCTGAGGTTAAATGAACCCCTAAAAGTAAGAGTGTGAGAGTGGCTGGCCTGCAGATACCCTATAGGAAAAGGCAGACGACTTGGCTCTACCACAAATTATTCTAAGTGCATTTTCCCATAAGTTTTATTTAAATTTCCTAATTATCTCCGCCAGATTGTTCCATGACTCCTCTTTATAGACTATTTTTGTTTTCATCATTTCCCCCAAACTGGAAATTAATTTATTCATTTACTTACTCAATTTTATTTTAATATCGTAAGCTTTCTTTTTTTTTGAAGAACTTAAATGTAGGTTAATCGTATGATAGTATAAGAAACCATATACATATATTATTTAAAAGTGTAATACGCATCATTCTAATAAAATGTGCTAATTTTTGGATCTGCTTTCTTTGTTCTTTCTATTTTCTTGTTTTTCTCTTCTTTCAATTTGTTGTAGGTTTCAGCTGTTCAGCTTAAACAAAAATAAAATTGTTTATGATTTTTCCAATCAAAAGATTTATAATTCAATAATTCGAAATTTTTTAATATTTTCTATAAATAAACAGCCTAATTAATTAAACTCTTCACACTTTAACTGAAATCGAATTAAATTTAAAAAAAAAATTTAATTTATACTACTTTAAGTTTGTTAAAAAATGACAAATTTTAAAAATGTAATTAATGTAAACAAACTCCAGTTTGCTTACTAATTTTATTTAAATTTAGTTGATTCCAAATATTTTGAAGTTTTAATAAATTGTAATAATATTTTAAAACTCAGCCAAATAACAACAACAAAATATTGTAGAATGTATGCAAAAATTGAATAGCATTGTAGTAGAACTGGTTAGAGCTATGCTATGCTACCACCCAACGTAGATCATTGTAATCTACTCTATTTGGTATTTTTCCTCTTAAAAGATTCTCCCAAAACTTTTTCGTTTCAGCACAATTCTGCTCTCTCTATACGATGATATATAATCGACAGAATATGATTCTCTTCAAGTGCAGCTCTCTCTTCCCACGCAGAACCCAGCGGTAAAGCTCATTAAACATCGCTAATGAGCGAATTAGATGGCTCCATTGCATTGTCATGAAGCTGTGAGTTATGGGTCCAGTATACAAGTCGCAAAACACTCTCGAAATGATTCATTATCACTCAAAGTATGGCCATATAAGCCCAATCGCAGCCCGATTAAGTCGCCGTGACAAACGTGCGCAGAGAACGCAAATGCTCGACGCTTTGAAAGAGCGCGCAGTACGCGCGCAAATGAGTTACATCTCGATTAGCCCGTACTGCAATCGGATCGAGACTCGAGAGTCAAGAGACTTGAGAGACGCGAGTACTCTGAGCGGACTTATAAGAATCGAGGCGGCCTGGCAACCGCATCATTGAGATGCATCGACTGGCGCTGCTAACAACGCTCCTCCTGGCCTCCCTGTTCGCCCCGGCGCAGAGCGGCCTGCTCGCACAGCTGCAAAAGCTGGGCCTGGCCAATCTGGTGGAGCAGGTGGTGCGGCCCAATGGTGAGTCAGACACACTCCCTTTTATCTATCTCTCTCTCTCTCTCTCTCTCTCTTTGTCAACTGTCTCTTTCTCTCTCTCTTCTCCCCGTAGTACCCCAGCATCAGGCTAGCTATGACTTTATTGTGGTCGGCGCTGGCGCCGCGGGCTGCACGCTGGCGGCGCGGCTCTCGGAGAATCCCAACTGGCGCGTGGCCCTCATCGAGGCGGGCGGCGTGGAGAACATTGCACACATGACGCCCTTGCTGGCGGGCCATCTGCAGCTGACCGCCTCCAACTGGAACTACAAGTCGGTGCCGCAGCGCCTCTCTTGCCGCGGCATGTACAACCAGGAGTGCGCCCTGCCGCGCGGCAAGGTCCTGGGCGGCACCAGCGCCATCAACTACATGATCTACAATCGGGGCAATCGACGGGACTTCGACCAGTGGGCCGAGCGTGGCAACCATGGCTGGAGCTACGCCGAGGTGCTGCCCTACTTCCTGCGCAGCGAGTCTGCCCAGCTGCAGGGCCTGCAGCACTCGCCGTACCACAACCACAGCGGACCCCTCAGCGTGGAGGATGTGCGCTTCCGCACGCAGCTGGCGAGCGCCTTCATTGACGCCTCCGTGCAGGCGGGTCACCCGCGCACCGACTACAATGGGCAGTCGCAGCTGGGCGTGTCCTACGTGCAGGCCACGACACGCAATGGGCGCCGGCACAGCGCCTTCTCCGCCTACATTCAGCCCGTGCGCGACTTGCGCTCTAACCTGCACATTTTTGCCTTCTCGCGCGTGACGCGCCTGCTCATCGACGAGGCCAGCAAGTCGGCCTACGGCGTGGAGTTCCTTTACAAGAAGCAGAAGTTCGTCTTCAAGGCGCGCAAGGAGGTCATCCTGTCGGC
Source organism: Zaprionus bogoriensis (assembly GCA_035046045.1). Lineage (NCBI taxonomy): Eukaryota > Metazoa > Arthropoda > Insecta > Diptera > Drosophilidae > Zaprionus > Zaprionus bogoriensis. The sequence goes on along the minus strand of JAWNOI010000082.1, from coordinate 575,048 downwards.
GGGGGCCTTCAACTCGCCGCAGCTCCTGATGCTCTCGGGCATTGGGCCGGCGGACAACCTTAAGGCCATCGGGGTGCCGCTGGTGCAGGCGCTGCCAGTGGGTCGACTTCTCTACGACCACATGTGCCACTTCGGGCCGACGTTCGTGACGAACACGACGGGGCAGTCGCTCTACCCGACACGCGTCAGCATCCCGGACATGCTGTCCTACTACCTGGCCGGCAATCCGGCCACGCGGCTCAGCTCGATTGGCGGCGTCGAGGTGCTGGCCTTCATCAAGTCACCACGCTCGCAGCTGCCGGCCGATTGGCCAGATCTGGAGCTCATACTCGTCGCGGGCAGCCTGGCTAGCGACGAGGGCACCGCGCTTAAGCAGGGCGCCAACATCAAGAACGAGATCTACGACAGCGTCTACCTGCCACTGCAGCGTTCCCAGCAGGACCACTTCTCGCTGCTCGTCATGCAGTTCCATCCCAAGTCCGTGGGCCGCCTCTGGCTGCACACACGGGATCCCCTGGCCTGGCCCAAAATCGACCCCAAGTACTTCATAGAGCCGGAGGATGTGGAGTATCTGCTCGATGGCATCAAGGAGTCCATACGCATCTCACGCATGCCCGCACTGCAGGCGATCGGCACGAGGCTCTTGGATCGCCCCGTGCCCGGCTGCGAGAGTCATCCGTTTGGCTCGGACGACTACTGGCGCTGCTCCATACGCACCTTGTCGTACACGCTGCACCACCAGGTGGCCACCTGTCGCATGGGACCGGCGAGCGATGCCAGCGCCGTGGTCAGTCCCCAGCTGCGGGTGCACGGCATGCGTCGCCTGCGCGTCGTGGACACCAGTGTCATTCCGCTGCCGCCTACGGCGCACACCAATGCAGCCGCCTTCATGATCGGCGAGAAGGCGGCCGACCTTATTAAGGGGGACTGGCAGTGATCGGAAGGTGGGAGTGTTAGACTCAAAGAGGGAAGCAGCAAAAGAGTTAGAGCCGAAGGAAGAGAAAGAGGAGGAAGAGCATTGTAGAAGTCCGAATCGAAGGTGGAAGAATGGGCAGTTGGAGTGCCTGAAGTGAAGTGAAGTTGAAGTGCCTGTTGTTGTTGTTGTGTCTCCTGGCCTGGCTAATTTAATGAAATCGCCTAACGGCCCAGGTTCCCGAGCCTGCGGGTTGCCCTCAAGTTGGGGGTTGGCGCGCAGAGTGCATTCACCCAGTCCCGCGCACAAGGGTTGAAAAACTTTGACTAGGCACAGCAGCAATAGCAGCAACAACAACAACAACAACAACGATAGAAGCAACAACAACAACAACCGCAACAACAACAACAACAACAACAAACAGGGTGGTTTGGTCATGAAACAGGCAAAACATTTGCTGCGAGATGCTGCTGCTGGCTGTACCCAGACTGTGGAGCAGCGGGGTGGATGCCGGCAACTGGGGGAGTGTGTGCTCCTGTGTGTGTGTGTGCGTGTATATATGTGTGTGTGAATGTGAGATTGTGCATACAAGTGGTTATCAGTGTGCGGCTTTTCCTGTTTTTTCTGCTCTTGTGTGAAAAGTTCAATATGCATCAGGCGAGCCTTTCCGCTGGGCAGTGGCAACAACAGCAACAAAAACTATTACATTTAAGAATTTTTTTGTAGGCAGAACGTAGACATAATGAAAGCTATACTTAGTATTACAAAACATATGCAGGGATCGTTCTAAGTATTTTTTTTTTTAACTTTATTTAAATAAAGAAATTAAATCAATAAAAAATCATACTGAAAATTTAAAGATTATTTTAAGCAGCTTTAGAATTTTACTTCATATTTAAACTTTATTTAAAAGAACAAAAACAAACAATATTATCAACACTTAATTTATTTACTTTATTTAAGAAAAATAAATCAATAAAAAATAATTTTAATAAATTTGACTGTTTTTTGAATTCTACTCCAATTGATCCAAATTAAAAAAATATTTCCACAATATAAGTAAAATATACAAATATTAAAGCTAGTCAATATATGCGCAGGTTCTTGAACCCCTAATCAAGAGACTTGCTGCAATTCGTAGAGCTCCGTTATGAAAGCAGTAAAAGAAAAGAAACAACAAATTTGATTACAACCGAGAAAGATTCCAAAGTTACTTCAGTTTCTTGGCCTAATTTCTGCCTGGGCTGTGGTCATTTTATAGGTCTCAAGAGTTACGACACACGCTATGCGTCCGACCTTCCAGTGGGATCACAACTTCGCTTTTAGACCCGGAACGTGGCTCATTAGAGATCGCTGTGGTCGTCTAGTCATTACGCTTTAATATCGTAATCCTGTCTCGATAATTTGAACACCTTTGAAAGCGTATTTGAAGTCGCTTAAAACCAGATCTCAAGGGTAACGACCAACCACATTGTGGTGTACATTAAGTGCTTAAATTGTTTGGCTGAAAACTTAATGGTTCAACGACTTTACAACCTGGCAGTGCACTTAGCGCACACACGCACACACACACACACACACAGACGCACCACTGAGTGTGAAATTCAGGCTAATCGGGATTTTGTCTGTGCACAATTACGTCTTCCCGAGACAAAGAAAATCGAGTGAAGAAATCTACAGTCGAGCGTACTCGACTGTTAGATACCATTCACCTACAGATTTATTGAAAATTTAAATGCTGCTGCAAGTTCACAGACATACAGTTACGTTTGTAGCTATATCTACTATATTTACTGTCCGATTTGGAACAAGAATCAGCTTTATAATCAGCTATCAAATATTAATATACGTGGGTCGTTCAATATGTCTTTAAAATAATAATAATAAATATAAAAACACTGTTTTTTGCAGAAATTTTTTTTTTTTCAACATAGTCCCCTTTTAGCTCTACACACTTTGCCAATCGTTTTTCCAACATTTTTATCCCGTCCAAAAAATAGGATTTCGTAGCAACTTGCTGCTTTTTTTCATTTTCCCCGGAAATATCCAGTTCCATGTGGCCCTAAATTTGCAATTTGGGAAGGGAGTATGGTACATAGGGACCTTAATTGTTCCTTATTTATAATATATACAATATTCTACGGATGGGAAGATCAGTGGTATGAATTCTCTTGAGTCTTCGGAGGGATAGTGGGTCAACAAGCCTGCTTGTCAGGGATAGTAACTTGCAGTTTGCAAGTAATATTTTAAAATTGAAAACCTACATTTGAAATAAGTTTGATCTGCGTATGTCAAGCAGGAATCTACATGCTACATGAGGTGTCTCCAGTTATTTTAATAGCCGAGTTCTGACAGACAGACAAACATATTTGGCCATGTTATCGGTTATCGATGATGACCAAGAATGTATATGTATATTTTATATGGTTTAACACGTAACATTCGCACAAAGTGCATATACCATTTGCTTAGTATTTGTCATTAGTGCTGAAACAGATGCCAAGGCTTATGCCATATGCCGGACACGCTCAGCATGTTCCACTACGAACACGCAAGGCAAATTTATACCAGGCGCCGCAGAGTATGCAACAGAAAACGTGGCGTGGCAGCTGCCATGTCTGGGGAATAAATCGTCGAGGGAAGCATGCAACATGCAGCCTGCAGCTGTGTGTGTGGGTGCATGTGTGTGTGTGTGTGTGCGAGTGTGTGCGAGTGTAAGAGAACACTCAAGACCTTAATCGGAACTCACCTGAAACAATTAACGCCTCATTGGGGCCCGTTGTGTGTATGTTGCCCATGCTGGAAGACTCTGCAGGAATGGGTCGGTGTGGCGTGTCCTCCTGGTTCTTTGACTTTGATATTAATATACGTTTACGTTGCGTATGCTGATCAAAACGGAAAATGCGTTGGGCACACGGGGTTAATGCTGCGTCGGGAACAACAAAAGGAAATAGGTAAACAAATGCAAACGAAATGCAAACACGAACACACACGGCCTCGATTTAGTGCTGCGCTCGAAAGTATGCAACGCGTATTTGAGCTGCGGGCATTCGAACCGCCGCCCGCAAGTATGCTACACTTTTCGTTCAGCGCGCTTTTGTTTTGGCTTTGCAATTGGCCTTCTTTCTGCCTTTGCTTCTGTTATTACTTGCGCTGCCGGGGATTTCAATAGCAATTGAAGCAGAACAATAACAACAACAACACTAGCGACAACAACAATATCAACAACTTGTTCTGGGTAATTTACATTGAGCATACACACAAGTTTTGAAGCAACTTTAGCAATATACACTTGCCCGCATATGTATGTGTACTATATGTATATAGGTACATATATCTGATTAACTAGCGATTGCGTTCTATGGTGTGTGTGTATTTTTATAATACAAAAGCTCTAGGGGTGCCGTGATAATTGAATTATTTGATATTTCGACACAGTTTCGAAATGCTCGCCAAAAGAAATTTGCATATAAAAAAGTTCAGCGCAAATCGAATAAAATTAGAACAACAGCAACAACAACATTGCCCAATGGCGCCCAGAGCGTGTGCGTGCAAGGGAGAGGGGGGAGAAGGGGGGGAGGGGCAGCATGACGCAAACATCGCAGCATTAAAGCGGCGTATCAGTCGCTGCGACGCGACTGCGACGCAACTGCGACGCGACGTCACTTGCGCTTCGCAGATGGGTGGCACATCGTGTGCGTGTGTGGCTGTGTGCGTCTCACTAGGTACAGCATATACAGCATACATACATACATACATACACAGCCTGTGCCTGTGTGCGTGCGCACATGCGTGAGTGTTGGGTACTCGAAAAGCGCAAAATATTCAGAGCAGAGTTCGTGCCGTCCGCCGCCTTATCATGAGCTCATCATCGGCGCGCAGCTTTTGATACACACACATACATACACACGCACGCACACACACACACACACACTCGCAAGTCTGCTGATGTCTGCGCTCGTATAAAATTTCTGTTTGTAGAAGACAAGAAAGACAGATTAGAACAAAAGCCAGAACAGTCTAAAAAATGCAACAATAGCAACACGCACACACACGCACACACACACTCACACTAATACATAGGAAAATAACCCCTAGTTAACCGTGCAGTTGCTTAGCTCTGATTCTGGTTGGGGTTGTTGCTGCCGCCGCTGCCGAAATTCTTATTGGAACTTGGCAGCGATTTTATTCCTGAATCTTGCATCGTTTAACTGTTACTGTTGTTGTTTTTGTTGTTGTTGTTGTCCCCACTCGACGCCCACTCGCAGAATTAGTCACTTGTTTCGTTTCGCAGCGTACCGGCAGATTATTGTATAAAAGAAGCGCGCAAACAGCAACCGCGTCGCAGCTTCAGCGGGCACTTTCAAGCTTCGGTTTGAGTTTCAGCCGAAAATAACAACAACAAAAATGTAGAAAAAAAAACCCGTATCAATTTGAGTTCAATAGGTCGCACGCACTCACGCACGCACGCTGCCGCAAGCACTTTATTGTTTTTATTTATTAACTAATTGGAATGCTCCACCGAAAACAATTTATTCCGGCACTTTACCGCAGAACTCCACAATCGAATTGGCAATGTTATAAGCTTGCTGCTATTATCGATATATCTGGCTGATATCGCACTTGCGTGGGATATCAGCGAGTGTGACCAGCTGTAAAAAGGAGCCGCACGCACATTTGGTATATTTCGTGCAGGAAATCGATTGTTGGCCAATCATTATTTCGATACATAAGTGCAAATCTTATGATTTACTAATTATTATCAACTAAATTACACCATGTTGCAGGCTTAAAAAAAACAAAAATTTATGCTTTTTTATTGTGCAATTAAATAATGCACAACAATAAATCTATGCTGATATAACTTATCGATTTCCTGCGTTGCAGTACAAAATCCGGTCACACTCAATACATTAATATATTTAATTAAACTTACCAAACTAATATACTTTGAAATGCATAATTTATTATAACTAATATTGTATATTTTATTTGCATTTATTTAGTTTTGCCTTGCAATGTCTTTTCCATTGTGCGAGTGTGCTATCGTCTATCGATAAGTCTTCAGCAGCAGCGTCGTTGGCATCGCGCATCACAAAGTTGTTTAAAAACAAAAGAATGAATTAATGAAATTAAGGAGAAAAACACAGATCACAAGTGGATGAACGGGCAAAGATACGTGCCGCGTTGCTACCTCTGCGACTGCACCTTTGTGGACAAGAAGGTGTACGAGCACATGTTCGAGAAGCGCTGCAATGCCAGCGGAGCGGAGCAGAATACTTTGGCCACCATCCTGGCCATGGTGCTGGGCAGGAAGATCGACGAGCAGCAGGTGCACTCCACGGTGAGTCTCGAATGCTGTTAATGCCAGTTCCCTCCTGCCTCACTCCGTTTCTCTCTCTCTCTCTCTCTTTGCCCGTTCAGTTCGTGTGCAGCACCTGCAAGGTGAGCCTGCTGAACTACGAGGCGCTGGGGCAGCAGTTGTTCAAGGTGCGCCTGGAAATCCTCGAGACGCACAAGCGGACCGCCAAATTGTATGAAGCAAAGCCAGCCGAGGAGTCTGAGAAGAGCGCGGAGCTGCTGGTCGAGGATTTGCCGGAGCAGGAGAGCGCTGCGAGCGAGCCCTATTTCGAGGACATGGATGCGATTGAGGAGTGCTCCGACCACTTGGATCTGCTCGAAGAGACAGAGGCAGAGCTCCTCGATCAGCGTTCCGAGCACTCGCTGCTCGCAGAACAATGCGCCATGGATGCCGACCTGATTGAGCAGTCTGGCGATTATTGCGAATTGTTCGAGGAGTTCTTGGACGAGGATGCGCACGAGGGCACATACCCAGGTGGCGCACCAGCTGCTCTGTTCGATTGACGCATAGATCTAATAGATTCAATTGTCTTGGCAGATGACAAACCGGCGAGAGCCACACGTTCGCAGCGAGCCAATTCCAAGCCAGCACCGACTCTGTTCGCCTGCTCCTACTGCGAGCAGGTGTGCAGCCGCCGCCTCCAGCTGGTCGAGCACGAGCGCATCCACACCGGCGAGCGGCCCTACAAGTGCGCTGAATGCAACGCGACCTTCGCCCAGCGCGCCAACTGGCGCTCCCACATGAGGGTCACGCACCTCAACGTGGCCGACTTCAAGTGCAGCGAGTGCCAACGCTGCTTCAAGCGGCGCCGCCTGCTCGACAACCACGTCAAGTCGGTGCACCGCAAGCTGCGCGATCTCAGCTGCGAGCACTGCGCGGCAAGCTTCAGCGATCCCATCAGCCTGAAGAAGCACCTGCTGTGCCACACGGGCGCCAAGCCCTACAGCTGCCAGATCTGTGGCAAGGAGTTTAGCCGCGCCGAGAACCGCGACATCCACCACTTCGTGCACAGCATGCGCAAGCCGTACGCCTGCCAGGTCTGCGGCGAGGACTTCATGCGCAAGCAGCAGCTGCTGCTGCACATCCGCGCCACGCAGCACAGCAATCCGCGGATCGTGCGTCTCAAGCCGCAGTTCAGCGCGGCCAACAGCGACAGGCTGCTGCTCCAGCAGCAGGAGCAGCAGCAGCAGCAGGAGCAGCAGGCCGAGTGAGCCCTGAGGCGACTCAACTCCGCACTCCCCACCAGCATCCACTGTGTATAATGCTACTCTACATATGTATCTGTATATCTATTTAGGCGCAACGTTTGAAACTGTACTGATTTTAAGGCAAATCATCGAATCTATTTATCTCGGTATCCCCAACCCCATTATCCAGAGCATGTTTGTGGCTTAAATATCCAAGTACAAAGTAATAAACTGCAAGTTCGGCTATATCGAATCAGTCAGAAATAACATCGATTTCCGAGTACTTTATTTTGGAAGTTCTGAAGTCGTTGAATCTGCAGCTCAGCTCAGGATTTGCTCCGGAGAGCCCAAAAACCCAGATGCCTAACAAATCCAAGTGAAACAAGCGCAGTTCAGCAAAACCATCTCTCCCTCTCTCTCTTTCCCTCACACACTACTGCCGTCTCTTTCTAATTTGTGCAAACTCTAGCTTAGACACAGAATTAATTACAAATACGACTTAAATATATTAACAAAATAGCAGTAGCCAGCGATCTGCTCCCCACCACATATACCCTGCACATTTATAGGGCGTATAAGACTCGAAAGTTGCAAGCATCTGCAGTACGAGGGCATCCCTAGAGCAAGCAGTTAATGTGCGAGTGAAACAGCACTCTGTTCGCACATGCACAGTGTTGCAAAGCGACGCAGTCAACTAACCACATGTGCCAACAGCTGATCTGCCGGAAGGCGCTCAGCTGATTTGGCTTTCTAGCGGCAAACGCGAGTCCCGCATTGCACTGTTCCCCCATTGGGAATGCCGAGCGTTGCCAGACTGCGCCAATTAGTCGCAGGGCAAAAGCAATGCATCTATACCTCTAGGAAGAGCATCCAAACGTCTGCTTGCAGTGCTTCCTGCCGCAGCACTGCTCTGCGCGTGTTTAGCTACTCTCCTACGTTCTCGTGTCGTATACAAAACACACGTTGGGCCCGCGCAACATTGTTTGGGTTTTCTTTATGTTTGTATAATTAAAAAAAGGTTACGTTTGTTGTGTTTTTGTTTTTTGTCAGTTAACACCGGCCTGGGCGGCCACTGCACCCGTTCGTTCCATCAGAGAGAGAGAACGCACATTTTATTCAGAACGCAACATCTTCTCCTTCTGGCGCTGCAGCTTCTTCTTGGAGAGCTTCTTCTTTGTGGGCTCATCGTCGGTGGCCTTGGCGACAACCTCCTCCTTCTCGGTGAGGATGACCTCGACGTGGCATGGCGACGACATGTAGGGGTTGATGCGACCATGGGCACGGTAGGTGCGGCGACGCAGGCACTGGGCGCGGTTCACCTGGATGTGATCGACGACCAGACGATCGACATCGAGTCCTCTGTAGTCGGCGTTGGCCTCAGCGTTGCGCAGCAACTGCAGCAGGAACTCGGCGGACTTCTTGGGCCAGCGACCCTGTGTGGTCTTCCACTGCTTGGCCTGGGCGCAGCGGCCGACGCCACCGTTGAAACGGCGGAATGGCACGCACTCCTTCTGGTCGACGACGGCCTTGAGGAAACGCTGGGCACGACGCAGGGGCATGCGCTTGATGGCCTGTGCGGTCTCGTGCGTGTTCTGCAAGTGGATCAATAGATTAGTACAAGCTGCAAGCAGGGGCAGAAACACACACACACACACACACACACACACACTCTTTCTCTCTCTTCCCCTTCAAGTCGAGTCTCTGTCCGGAAGTCTTCGATGCGAAGCTTTGTGCCACGCTACAGGTAGAGACGAGTGCATTGAGCGCTGCTCGCCGCTGTTTTAACGTGGCTGGGATTTGCTCTGGGCGCAGGCAACCAGACGACTGCATGATTGAGACACACAACCAGCTTAAGCAACTGCTACGCCCATGACGAGTCTGATCGAGAAGGGGGAGCGGGGGAGTGGGCAACTCTCTGCAGAGTTCATGTACCGCGCTACAGGTAGAGACGAGCGCATTGAGCGCTGCTCGCCGCTGTTTTAACACGACTGGAGTTTGCTTTGGGCACACTTGGACTTGGTGTTCACGCTGGATGCGAATCACTTCAAACATCAAGTGTGCCCTGGGCTCAGTTTCAGTTGTTGTTGTTGTTGCTGGGACTGTGAACAGGAATTTAGAAAGAGCGCGCCGTGATGGGATTTCGGCTGCGCTCAGCTGGAACTTGTCCTCCAGATGTGGACTGCTATAGCAACAATGCAAAAGTGAAATGCTGCAGTTGATTCAGGCAGGCGATTCACTGATTTATGTTGCAAACAAACATTCACACACACTCGCACACAAAAACACACGCACCAAACATAACCACACTTTCGCCTAGTGTATCTCATCATCACAACAGCGGCAGCAGCAACAACAACAACAACAACAGCGAGCGGTTCGGCGTCCGTCTGGCGTTCAGGAGGAATCACTCGAAACTTACCTTGAAATGCACACGTAGATTGGGTCCGCGCGCCTTGCACGACTTGGTGGCGTTATCTGGCTCACGTGAGTAACGGCCCATTGTTTAATATCTACAAAATATAGTAAATATATACCAAAACTTTAGTCACTTCAAGTGGAACATCAAAAAAAAAAATGTTCGTGTTTGTGGTGCACAGAAAAAAAATTGGGAAAAAATAACACAATATTTGCAGGCGATTCATTGCTGTTTGCCTGTGCAAATCTTTTGTAATTGCATGCATAGCGCATTGAACACTTTAATGTCTTTGATATTTTACGCGATTTGTATGGAAATACATTTATATTTCGACGATGTTTGGGAATTTATTTGCGGCTTTGCCAATTCAGCGTACCTCCTTCGTCGTGTACGAAACCGGAAAAGAACCTTTGACAGAGAGTTGGCGGCCATGCTTGATATCGCGGCACATCGTTATCGATAAGCATAACACAGTGTTGCACAGTGTTATCGCGCACAGTGTTGCATGCGGCTCTTTCTTGCGCACAGCGCATAGCAGTGAGCCTGCTGTCACGCACAGCACCGTTGCACACAGCGCATATCACTGAGCCTGCTGTCATGCAGAGCGTTGTGCGCGCGCCAATTCAAAACGAGCAACGACGCAGTTGAGTAATTGCACAGAATTCATTTCAATGCGCTCTCAATGCGGATTTCATTTCCTTCCGCAGCTCTGGCTATTAGCCAGCCAGCCATAGTCATAGGAATAGGAATACTAGGAATACTTTGCATTGTGCGCATTCACTTGTACAAATTGCCTATGAGTGGTACTTGGCACAACCATAAAACGTTATTCATTTAAGCTCACTCGTTTAGTTAGTTGCTTCCCCACAATTTCTTTATTACAATTCTGCCATTTTGATATGTACTTACAATGCAAATTAATTGAATTAATTCAATTTGCCGCTCAGCGTTCCGCTGATTTTCGCTCTCTCATATTTCTCTTTTTTTTTTATTATTATTATTTTCATTCGGCTTCGCTTTGGCGCTCGACCGAGACAGACAGCGCCACGTTGAACGCGATGTTGGCGATGATATTCGCATACTCATGCCATGCTGCTGCTGCCCCTAAATATTTAAATTTCGCATACGTTTCTCTGCTCGCATGCTCTTCGAGTCGCCTCGCGATACACGCCCACGCCCACCTCATGCCCACCCCCAGCACAGTGCCCCCGCTCCACGTACTTGTTGCTGGTACTTGCTCAATGCGCGCGCATACTTGACGTGATTTCTATTGCCGCAGTCGCTGTCGCTGTCGCAGTCGGCGTCGCAGTCGCTGCCTCAGCAAAATAATGCAATAAATGTTGTAGCATACGAAAAATAAAGAAAATAAACAATTTTTTTTTTCTTGTTGTTTTGAGCTCGACTCGACTCGGCGTGGCGCGACGCGACGCGGCGCACATCGTCATCGCTCGCTGTCGACGTCATCGCCAACGCGACGTCGACGTCGACGTCAGCGTCAGCGTCAGCGAGCAGACAACAACTGAGACAAATCTAATTTACATGATCGCTCGCATTATCGTCCATTGTATTATAATCATCAGGCAGAGCGGCGTCGCCGTCGGCGTCGGCGTCGGCAGCGCCATCGGCATCGGCTGCGGCGTCAGCGTCGACATCGACATCGACCTCCGCCCGCGCCTGCGCTTGCGCCTTCGCCAGGTCATTATTGTTATTGTTGTTGTTGTTGTTGTTGTTGTTGTTGTCGGGGCTGCTACTGCGAGTGCTACTGCTGCTGCTGTGGCGAGTTCAGCGGTTGGCGCTTCCTAAGTGGATGACACTCAAGCTCATTGAGCGATCCAATCTGGCGGCTCGAGAGGAAGCGACGTGCCAGACGGACGTGCAGGGCGGGGGAGGCGACGGTCGCGGCGACGGCAGCGGCAACGGCAGCGACAGCGACAGCGAGCGAGGCAGCGCTGCTGCACCTAGCTGCTGTGCGACGGCGAATTATAATGCGAGTAAACATAATACAACAACAACGAGAACAACAACAACAACAGCAACAACAACAACAACAGCAGCAAGCTCGGGGAGCTCGCAGAGCGCACTAAACAATGCGAAATATCTGAATTTTGTTCGTTTTCAATTTCTGTGCCCAGTTTTAAAGTTCAAGCCGCGACATTAGCACACGAAATCCGCGATTATCCGTGCCCCGAACGCAGATCGAAGCCGACATACGCACACACAGATACTCTCTCACACACACACACACACACACACACACAGCTACTTGCTATAGCCCTCTCTTTTCGACACTCACGCGCGTAATTCGAATTTAGCGTTTTCAGAGCGTGAAAATCGAACTCGATATCGAATTCGCACTCGATTATCTAAAAAAAAAAAAAAAAAACACAAAAAAAAAGCAAACAAATAGTTAAACACAAATAAATAAATATATTTTCGAAATATTTGCAAACAATAAAAAAAAACAGAAACATAGTATAAAAACACAACGCAAAGCTGAAAATAATCAAATAATTATAAACAATCGAGATTCTCAATCTCGATTCTTTTATTGGGCCCAGGAAAATTCCTGCCCATCCCCAGCGGATTCTTGTAAATCAGGCGAAACGATAAATACTCAAATCGACGAATATATATTCATGCATATCGTATAAATCCAGATGCCAATGCGAAATTATGAAAACATAACAAACAACGGAAACAACAACAAAAACAACAACAAGAACAAGAACAACAACGGCGAAAAACACATTTCAAATTTATCGATTTCGTTCTGGGCTTAAAAAACATCGCGAAGATAATTGCGAGCGAGAGTATAAACAAAAAGCCAACCGAAGCACCGCAATAAAAGTCATATTTATGAGTGCAGCATCAGCAAGAGCGTCTATAAGTATGTCGGCCAGGGTAGTCTCTAGTTTTATCTCCCCGACAGTTCCCAAAACATACTCGATCTTCGCATCGGGGAGGGTCGAAAGCGATAAGCACAAATGTGAATAGGAAAACAACTACTAAAGGCTGGAGCTGAACGTTTGTTTGTTTGTTTTTGATGTTGCGACAAGACAAACGATACTAATTCTATACGATAGTTGCGATAGTCCTACAGCTTATTTGTACCCTTATCGGAATAGCAAATGATGCCAATTGGCATGATGTTTGAATTCTGGCGAAACGAAAGTATCTATACGATAGTTGCGATAGTTTCATTACGATGCATTATGATCTTACGAATGGCATGTTATTTGAATTCTTCGTTGTAGTTGCCCACCGATATTCGATCATCGCATCGGGTTGAAACCGATAGGCACTAATGTAAAAAGGAAAACTAGTGGAAGCTAGAGATGAACGTTTGATGTTGTTGATGTATTGACAAAACAAACGATACTAGTTCTATACGATAGTTGCGACAGTGCAACAACTTATTGCCATCCTTATCGCAATCCGAAATGATGGCAATTGCAATGAAAATTTAGCGAATGGCGAAATGAAAGTATTTATACGATAGTTGCGATAGCTTCATAATGATTTATAATGATCTTACGAAGTTAAACCTGTAATGTGACAAATGGCATGTAATTTGAATTACCCGTTGTAGTTGTAAAGCCAGCGATAGCAGTTCCATACGATAGTTGCAATATGTATTGCTATAATCGGAGAGTTTGAAATAGAATGCAATGAAAGCAATGAATGAAAGTATTACCAGCGATAGTACCAGTTTTTCAGTTGATAAATGTCAAATGATTTGTATAATATTATGGCTGCGATAAGCTTAGCGATAGTACCCATTCGTTGCAATACTGATATATCTATCTATATCATAATCAAAGAATTAAGAGATTTTAAAAGCAGCAAACAAATTGCACTTTCATGTGGCGATAGTAATTTGGTTATTTCTACGATAGTCTATATTACCATATGGCTCCAGTGTCCATAGTCTATATTACCATATAGCTTAGTGCGAATTAGAATTCAAGATCTTAAAATTGTATCCACAATGAAAAAGCAACCGATAGTTGTCAATAACTTTCGAAACTATCGTATATATGCACAGTTAAGTTGTTTTTTGATTAATTCATTGAGAATGCTCCCATTTCAGGGTCTCTTTGTCGCATTACATTTTTGTGCTGGGATTTTGACCCACCCTAATGTAGGTATACCTATCCCTTCGCATATGAAATGAACAATAATTCACATGGATAAAACGACACACTTCATAATATTTAATGGCCTGTAGTTTCTATAGCAACGTCAATGAAAATCTATTCACGATTTCCCTAGTTATCGAAGAAGTCGCTTCTCGGTTCACTGCGGTTCAACGGCCCTCGGCGACCTCAGGCGACAATATTAACTTGGCCTCCAGTCAAGGCCAGAGCGAGTATTCGAACCGTGCACTAGTAAATATGTACCATATATATCTGTATGTGTATCTGTGTATGGGCCCGTATCTGTATCTATACGATATATTAGTACTCGGCTGGCGTACGCTTCTAGGAAATCAAGAGAAATGTCGCTATATCTTATGAACATTTTACTTGATATTCAAATTGAAATTGATTTCTCCTCAAATTTGCATTCAAATGTTGGGAAATTTTTCGCGTACTTGTTAGTCGGATTGTTGTTGCTGCCGGTCAGAGAGTTGTTGTTGCTATTCAAATAGTTGTTGTTATTGTAGTAGATACATTTAAATTGTAGCACAATAAATAGCTCGGACTAGGCGAGCTATCTGTGCTATGGGAAGTCTGATCCGCATAAATCTAAATCATAAGGGCTGCAGAGCGTGACAAAGCGAAGTCTTTGAACCGGTTTGACGTACACCTCACTTGTCAGATCAGTATGTGTATACGTATCCTATATACATACACACATATATCTATCGTATATATCGTCAATATCGCATTTACATACACATGCAGTGCACATCAGATCTCTGGGGCGTTAGACAGGCGTTAGAGCGTCAGATGGGGGTCTCAAGGCATCATCATCAACAGCAGCAGCCGCATCGACTTAGTCATACTGTTGCATATATATATATATATATGCATATGTCTGCCTATATGTATATCTGGTCAACATCGACAGGCACATCGCCCAAATGTCTGGCCAAAGTCGTCATCGATCTCCGGTGAGATACCCTCGCCCTCGCCTAAGCGAACTTTTCTGGCTCTTTCCGGACCGAACAGAGGCAGCAGCTGTTGCATGCACCAAGTACTACGGGCTATGTGCAATATATAATATACTGACTATAATTTATATGATGCCACTTAATCGACAATCAGTTGGCGCCACTTCCCTCGGTCCTGTCGGCCATGCGGCGGCGACCCCCAAACGCAGAGACATCGGCTGACCTCCAAGTGGGAAGCAGAGACAGACACAGAGCGAGACGGGGAGAGATCGAGAGAACTGACTGACGGGAGTACTTGATAATCAGGCGGCGATTTCCGCGAAACGTGAAAACGTGAAGCCGAAAAAAGCCCAGTCACGTCACATTCGCACAATTTTCAGCAGTCTGCGAAAAGCGAAGAGTTTATTTATTTATTTTTCTTTTTCTTGTAGTTTTTTCGCGCTTGTGATATATACAGCGATATGATTCTGTGGAGTCGAACAAGATATACACTGACATGAGGAGCCAATGTCGGGAGTTTCATTCCACTGTGTTCCACTTGTTGCTTCAATTAGATATATCGAGCTTCACTCCATAACATTGTAATCGAAGTGTTTAATTTTATTACAGGTGTATACATATGTTCCATTTGATTCAATTCCATTTCGTTTCATTCTAGTAAAGTTATATTCGGATTTTCTAATTATGCATTTCATCAAATATTGACAAATTTCCCCCAATTTGACCTAATCTAATCATTCCATTCCATTCATTCCTTTTAATAAAAATTCACACGGGAAAAGCTGTGTGTTATTTTGTACTCCAATTATTTCGATTCCTTTAAGCTTATTCTATATATTCTATTCGAATTATTTTCTGAAACTTTGAAGAGAAAAATTAGAAGGTACTCAAAATCTTTTTTTTTAATATTGTGTTCCAATTCCATTCGTTTCTTTTAAGTAATGCAGAAAGTATCCTGTCATTTAGTTATCGAATTTGAATATTTCGATTTCTACTCGATTTTCTCGTGTCTCAATCACAATTTGGTATACCCTTTGTTAGGGTATAACTCACGTCAGCATGCGCTATGCGATCGGGTCTGGGACTGGGCCACTCGAAGTCCATTTGTCCATTGTCCCATGTCGTCTGTGGTCGACATACATGTGTTTATAGCATGGCATATAGCGTATATACTATGTATATCTATATAGTCTACGCGGATTTCCATAGAGTATATGCAAGCATATTTTTATGAAATACGAAAAAATTCGATTTCACATGCTCGATTTGTTGTTGTCGGGCGTTTAAAATAGAACTAATGGTTCGATATGTTATCTATTTTTGGATGACACTTTGTTTGGTCAGTGAGAGCTCTGACGCAGTTCAGACAAACGGACAGACCGGCGACAAAGTATCTGGTCTAACCGGTTGCTAAGGGTACCACTGGGCTAGAATAGATGTCATTATCCAATATGTTACCCCGCTCCATTGCATCTCATTCTTCGGGATCAGAGCAGCTCGGAAGCCGTATTCAAGTGATGGAGAGAATATTTTAAACAACGATCTACAATAGGTGCTTCAAGTGACGACCTTCATGTGTAGGGTATACTGCGGTATTCAAAGTTAAGAACCAATAAAACAGCAACAGCAACACTTTCGAGTCGAGCACTGCCAAAATACGGTGATCGCAAGCAAAACAAAAAACAAGATACAATCGCTTCGCTATATAGCATACCAAATGTATATATACTTTATAGCATATACAAATGTATTTCAATATATACTATATTTGTATTAAGATGAAATTCTTTTTTCATTTTCTCTGCTCAATTGAGAAACATTTCGACAAATGAGATGCCGCTTTTCCCTACTCGTAATTTTCATCTCTCTCTCCCTCTCTATTAGGCGCATTTTTTTTTAAATTTCATGTTATTTTCCAATGGAAAAATCCCAACCGCAGACGCACTCTGGACCCGCACAACCGAAAAGAAATCGTCTTTCCTTTTCGATTTGTCCGTCTCCTCCCTTGTGCCTCCCTGGTGCCTCCTTTATGCGATCGTCCCAATCGCTCGTTCGTTCGCCCGATCGGTCGGAAGTTAGTTCGTTTTATTTTCTGACAGTCACTCAAAGTGTAAGACTCGTACCAGGCGCTTGAGGTCGGTACGCTGATCAGGCACAAGAATCTCACGTGCCACGCATTCTTCAAAACTTTGAATAGGTTGACTTGTCTCTACACGATCTACATGCTATATAAGATATATGTACATATAAGATATATGTATTTTCACATGAACCACCCGAAAAGTGCGTGAAACGCGTGCGAGAAGTGTTTTTTTATATTTTGTTGTTTTCCTTTCGTACCTAAAGAATGTCGAAGAATTGTGTTTACATATTTTGAGACTAGCCAATAGCAAGTGCAATTTGTGGCTAAACAAACAATTTTATTATATTTTGCTAGTTATGCTTGTAGTTTTCTTTCGAAATAATTCTAGATACACATATATGGAAATATGGGGCACTGCACTGTCCGATCAGTAGAGATACCGATTCAGCATAGGTGGTTGAAATGAGCAATGCCATGGAAACCTTGGAAATTTGATTTTTTTAAAGGATTTGGTTTTTTATCTTTTTGATTTTTCTATTTCAATGAGGAAGTTTTTATTTTGGCATATTTTGAAGTAGCACTAGCATGCAGAAATTCCCAAGTTTTTTCTTCAAATATTCCTTGATTAAAAGAGAGTTATAGGCTCCAAGCTAACTATGCCATACATTCTCGTCAACACACTTCCTTTTCATATTCTACATACGCTTAAGTTTTTTTATTCTCTTACTTAACTAAGTAAAAAGTTAGATGATACTCTACCTATAAGTATGACTATACTCAAATAACTTTATCCATGATCCTAGCAGAGCAGTTAAAAGGCAATCGCTATATCGACGCGATCCAAACCGATCTTCCTACTCCGCTCTGATTGCAAGCTAAAAGCACACACAACATTTGAATGGAAGAAACATTGAAACGCCTTTGCGGAAACATAAGAAATTCACTAAGCACACAACAACAGCAAAGCTATAACAACAAGAAGAGTCAACACCAAGTTGAACAACAACCAACACGACATTGGCAGTGCCATCAATACTGCAGGTAAGTGAGTGAGGGTAGACGAGAAAGAGAGAGAGAGAGGGATGAGAAAAAGTAAGAAAGAAATCCAAGAATAATTTCTAATAATATTCAAATATTTTCGTTGAATTTTAGATTAGATTTGAAAACAATAAACATTCGATTTTATGACAATTTCAGCATCTTGATTAATAAATACATTATATCTAAATACCTTTTTTAATTTTTATCGAAACTTTCAAGTTTCTTAAGAACAAAATTGAGACATTTACAATTTTTTAAGCCCATACAATTGTATACGAGTTTTAATTGTCGTGTTATTGACAGAATCAGTCTATTTTCGTTATTTCCGGCTTACTCATTGCATAAATTGCGAAAAATTCGCGGAAACCTATCGAATTTGTTGAAGTTTTCCATTAATGAGGAATCCCGGTAGGAGCCACGTGCGGGGGAATTTCCCTTTTTAATTTGCAGCATTAATAGGCGCAATTTTCCCTTGTACCTATTTAATTAATGTTTCTATACCCTGTGAAGCGCTTGGCAAGGGGTTGCTTCGACTGCAACATAAGCAAACAGATATGCCGTGCTTGTTCAGGTCTTGCAGCTCAGTTTAAACAGTTGCAAACGGCATCGATTCCCATTACAGGGTATATGCAATTCACGCATTGCTGCTTATTGATTTGCCACCGACTTTGATGATGCATTGCATTAATATGCAAGCTATTATCGGACGATAATAGCGGGTGAGTTGCTTTACATAAAAATGCAAAAAGTAATGTGGCCAGTACCACGCCCCTGACTGAGGCGCAGACTGAGACTCGCAGGCATGCAATTAAATCGCTTTAGTGCGCATTTGCAAACGATAAACTAATAGTCCATAAATTCGCTTGTTGTGTTGCTTCGAGACGGAATGAAATAGTACGGTGGGAATGAGGGGAAAAAGCCATAGAAAGAGTAAACTTGATCAGACAGAAACGCATTTTGTGTGGGATTGACACTGGGAACAAAATGGAATGGAGTGAAATAGAAGCAGGGAATAACTTATGCTGAATAACATTGTGCGCGAAATTGAAACTTGGAACAGCAAGAAATGGAATAATGATGAAATAAAATAGAGTCAAAACTCAAACAGAAGTGATTAAAACTGGTAATACAATCCTAATGCTCAAAGCAGTGAAAATTAAAATGAACTTGAATAAAACGTAGCGGAATGGAACAAAAAATGGCAAAGACCCCTTAGAAGGTTATAGTATATTAAAATGTCTTGCAAGCTTATGGTACAATTGTCTACGCAAGGCAAAAAACTAATAAGATTAGTAAACGAAGGGAATCACAATACCATGGGAAAAAGTGAAAAACGAATGAAAAACGAAACGAAATGGAAGTGGAACATAAGTACTACAAGGCAGTTGCTTGAAGAGATGCCAGCTCTCAGCTTAAGCTGCTATGTTAAGCTTACATAATATGTAGGGTATCTGCAAGTCGTTGTCACAGCAGAGCATCAGAGCAAGGCATCACGTCAAGTTCAATGTTACTCTGTCACTTTCTGCGACGCTCGGGCAATAATATTTATTTATGATGTGTTGTGCTGCCAAAGCTTTCACCCAATATGTCGCGTAGGCGTAGAACCTCCTCACACCCTCCCTCTCTCCTACTCCCTCTGCGTCGCGTGCAGCTGCTGTGAGCAATACGTATACGCACCGTTGCCGTCATACTTATTTGCGTGCGGCTCGAACTGCTTTCAATTGGTTCGCATCGGTTCACGCACAGTCACATTCCCAGTCACAGTCACAGTGTCTCCCACCGATTCACGCTTAGCGGTCACAGAGTAGCGAGCACCTGCTGAAGGACAGTGCAGTGCTACTGACTTTCCACGTTTTACATTGCAGTTTCTAGTTTCCATTTTCATTTCCATTTCCATTCGCTTTCGCATTCCCATACGCTCTGCCAATTGCACAGCCTCCTCCGTGGCATTAATTGTGCAATTAGCTGCATAATTACATGGCATCTGCGCTGGGTGCACCCTTCACCTTCCATCAGGCGAATTATTTCTTTTGGCACATCATAAAAATTGGTTCCGCTCTCGTTGTTTGTTTATCCCGCTTCCAAATGATTTGCCAAGCAGCTCGCCCGACAGCTTAACGAGCTTCGATACTCAGTATTAATGAGCTGCTCCCGTAGGCGCTTCCCGTGCCCACCTGCCCACCTGTCCATCTGGCCACCTGTGTGTACCGTACATTGGTATTCTACGGTTTATTGCTATCTCTGAGCGTGCTTCAGTTGCATCGCTCATAAATGTATGCATGTAGTGGGAAACTCTATGAGTTTCGGCAACTTTCCCAGTTGCTTTGGTGGTCTGTGAGCAAAGTCAAATTTCGTATTGTTAATTCTTCTGTTTCTTATTTTGTACAATATGCCCGAATTATTGAAAGAGTTCCCGGTCCGATAAACCAGTTCAGTCTATGAGGGTCGTTCAATAAGTCCTTAGAAAATTCGAGTGAAGAAATCCGAAATCCTATTTTTGGACGGGATAAAAATGTTGGAAAAACGATTGGCAAAGTGTGTAGAGCTAAAAGGGGACTATGTTGAAAAATAAAAAAAAATTTCTGCAAAAAACAGTGTGTATATATTTTTTATTATTATTTATTTTTCCTAAAGACATATTGAACGACCCACCATATGTACCATTTGTTCAAAAACTGAGACTTTAAAACTCTAAAAACTCTGTCAGAGTATCCTAAGCATATTGAGGCTAACTAATTCTTCAGTTTCACTAAGGTATCTGCAGAGACTATAAAATTTTCTACTATGTTCTACAGAAATAAAGTCCAGCAGGCACAGCTTCCTGGTTTTTTGCGTTCTGAAGTGTTCCTAAATTCAAGTTAATTAATTGTGAAGTTCCTTAAGATATCTATAAAATATGAAATTAAATTTATGTGTATCTTCGAGCCTTTGTAGGGACCCTACACCAAGTATTTATGAGCTAACAATGCTTTCTGTTGTTTTATGATCAAGCGGGCTCCTTGAGAAGCTATACCTATGTTATTGCTACCCATAACATTGCACTTGTGCTTATGATGCTGCCGCTCCTTCCACACTTCCTTCTGCCCACTTGCCGAGTCCAGACTGCGCCCGGCCCGACCCACTGGAACTTTGCTAGCAATTAGCAATTAGATCGGATTAGCCGCAGCAAGCGCGAGAGTCAACATCAACATCAGCGTGATGCAGGAAAGGAAAACACTCGTGCGACAAGCGATTATTATCGCCATAATATCTTATGGCGTGCACTGCTCGTATAGTGCCCCCTATATTTGCGTATCTTGTGTTGCGTATGTGAGAGAGAGAGAGAGGGATAGAGTCAAGTGCAAGCGCAGTCATTGTCATTGCTCTGACGGTTGCACTTACAGTTATGATTCAGCTATAGATCTTTATGGAGCCCTTCGGCTCGTGTCGCAGCTTGTTTAACCAGTAGTCCGGCTATATAATGTCCATAAAGTCGGTTAACTAACTGCGTTTGACAGGCCTCGGCTATTACAACACACATGTAGAGAGCTAGAGATATGGTTGTAGTGCCAGTTGCAGATACACAGATACAGCTGCCGTTTGAGATACACCCACACATACAGATCCAGATACGGATGCCATTTCAGATACAGATACAGATACGGAGACAGAAGATGGAAGATTTAGAAACGGAATAGCTTGCGCCCTGCAGATAAACACGACAAGCTGTAAACACTTTAAATCAAATCGCTAAGTTGAGCTAACAAAATGCGAATGCTGGAGAAAAACAACAACAACAACAACAGAAGCAACAACAACAACAAATGCTAAATCCTATTCCTATTTGCATAAAGCGAAAACAAAGCAAGAGCAAAAAAATAAACAAGCCCCGGCGACATGTGACAATTGAGATATTACTACTACGATAGTTGTTGTTGTAGTGCTTGTTGTTGTTGT
Organism: Zaprionus bogoriensis; assembly: GCA_035046045.1. Classification (NCBI taxonomy): domain Eukaryota; kingdom Metazoa; phylum Arthropoda; class Insecta; order Diptera; family Drosophilidae; genus Zaprionus; species Zaprionus bogoriensis. The sequence continues at coordinate 552,994 of JAWNOI010000082.1, read as the reverse complement.
TGTTGTTGTTGTAGTTGTGGTTGTTGCACTTGTAATTGTTGTCGTTAGCAAGTGTTTACACGCTCGGACCACAGTGCCACAGATGATGCAGCTAGGAGTTCGCATATAATATGTGCACATATATCTCACTATACTATATATAGCCCGATAGTTCCGATGATAAATGCAGCTACAGGTATTCAAATGCAATTCCAATAGAACGCAATAAAGCTAGAGCGACGATTAACTGTGCTAAGATTTTAATTGGATTGATCGATCTGTTGATATATAGAGTACTATATACACATAGTAGAGCTACAGATTGCACCGAAGTGAGTTTTCTCTCAGTGCTCTGGCATCTGACTGCACCACAAACTCTACCATAGCCACATCCTCAGTCGCTTAGTTGGTGTCGGGTCTGGCCATAGCTAGGGGCCAATTGAGGCATGATGACACAATTGAAGGCTCCATTGGCTGCCACTGGCCGTGTTCGGTTCCAACCAGTTGGCACTGCATAGCGCCATGTGGACAGAATTGGACAATCGGCAAGGGAAAGGGTAGCGGCTCCATGGGCTTTGATTTCTGCTCAAGCCCCGCTGGCTTAGTCATCGTTCGGAATGTTGTCAAAGCTAGCAAGCAACGTAACCTTCGACATACCGAAGATTAAAGACCCTTCAAATGCTTCCATTATGATATCAATATAATATATATAAAGCTAAAATGTTAGTATTTTAAAAATCTTATTTTTCGTCTGATATAGTTACGTGCCATATTAATTATATTTTCATACACGAACTCATACTTCGACTGATTGTTCCAATTAGCAATCATAGGCAGGATCAGTCTTAGTATGAGTTTTTGTATGATAGCATATAGTAGGCCGATTTAATTTGGGGGAATGTTTGGGGCACTAGTCAAATAAGATATGTCGATATCTTGAAAAATAAAAAAAATCGGCCATAGGTTCTATGGCAACTTTATGATATATCTGACCGATCTGGCTCGTTCCGACTAATTTGCGGATTTCATAATGTTCATACTAGTTTGTGTTACACCAGAAGGATATGACAAGATCGACCCAGCTGCTCACACTGATCCTATATGGTACTTTATATAACGGAGATGCTTCATTCTATGCGTTGCATACGAGGTCTGTCCGAAAACTATCTGACCTGATCGGCGCCAGTGTTAGTCTTAAAATTTCCCAAACTGTAGATTTTGGTATACTAAGATTTAAAATACTTTTCAGACAGATATTTATGGCCGAAAATAGTATACTCTTTTCTAGGCTATGAAAATGTTGAATGACAGAATGTCTGGCGTGTGCTGAGTGATTTCGAATACTTTACAGACCCACACTCAGAGTCGGGCTGGACAGTTCTCCCGCAGTCTAAATTGATATCGAGCATGCATGATTAATAATGTACTCTCCGTTTGATTGAGTCCACTTAGGCATAAACGTGACAATTCCGGTTCCCGTGCCTGTTCCCGGTACCTAGTTTTTTGATACGCAGAAATCACGTTTCACAGTCTCCACAAAGACTTGTCTAAAATGAAATAAAAGTTGAACCAAGAAAATCTTATCTACAGCTCAGGCTGTCTCCATTCCCGTTTCCTATTCTTCCATACGCAGAATTTGCCCAACGTTTCCTCTAACTTTTCCGAAAATAAAAGCAACGCATCTGAGAGTTATCAACCTGGTATATATCATTCTATATATACACCACCAAGTTTATGCGGTGCTAACGGACCTGCGCAATTTCAACTATTTTCATTTTTTTCCACGAACTAGCATAATAGCTTTACGATCTGCTGATCCTAGTAAGATCATTAAATGACAGATCGTAAAGCGTGCCTGCTCGTCGTGTTTTTCCTCGTTTGCGCTCACAGTGATATGCAGAAATTTTTGGTAAATAGCCGTCACAGCTTCTGGCAGTTTCAGCAGCAAATCTTTAAGGTGTCCTCATATATTCATTATGACCCCAAGAACAACTTCACGTGACGTCAATGGGTAGCCGAAATATGTGCTTTATGAACTTATAATCGTTAAATGACAGTTTGTAAAGCGGGAGGAAGACGAGATTATCACTGGAATTCTCGAAACGTTCCCAAAATCAGTAAGCGATCTTTGCACCATATATATATCTTGTTATCTTTATTCACTTTACGCTACGTCAATGGGAAACCTAATCCGTTCTTTATGATCTTTTGAACATCGAAATACACTGATTGCGAGCCAATGCCAAGATCTGTCGCTGATCCCTGCATACTAGACTATATCTGTGAAATCGTATTGTTTGATGATCAACTGTTCTATATGATTGTGACTGGTGATGGTATCGGGGTGTCTCCATCGATAGCTGATCGAGTTGACTTACTAAGACAGTTCGTTAAGATCTTTAGATGCTAATAAGATCAGGAAGTTAGTCGACAGGGCTGATCAATCAATTGAACGGAAGCACAAATATGGCTCCAGCATGATCATAGGTTGCTGGCTGGTCTCACGTGGTTCCCGCTCGCAACTTTCGCAGTTTTGGATTTTTGTTTTCTTGCTGCTAATATAATACACCTTATACTTTATACCTTTACCGTCTGGACTCATAATTCATCGGTGGCAGTGGCCACAAAACAACATCAACAAGCATATAAGCCGCAGCGTCATAAAACATATATAAAATTGTGTATATTGGACTGACGTCAGCCCCGCTGGAGTCAAATAGATAGTCGTATAACCGTATGAGGTGCGCTATGGGCGGGGGTTTGGGGGTCTTGAGCTATAACGCGCACTGCCATCAAGTATGTGCCAGAATAACACAATATCTTGAGCTCCGCAAATATTGTGCAACTGGCGAAAGAGAGATACGAGATTATTTTCGGAAACTTTCGGAAACAAATGCTCGTGTTTTGTCGGTGTTTATCCGACAGCGGACGGCAGACAATGGCAAGCGGGTAATTGTGTCAGGGAAAGGACACACGCCTGACAGCCCTGACAACGCACTCCCAACCCCCCCAAATAGCTCCGGCAGCCCTGGTCACGAGGGTTGAGGGCTGACAGCGACTGTCAGCCGGCATTGCCGGAAAATATTTGCTCCGGCGTTGACAGCTGACGCTGGATAAACATAAACAATGCTTCGGTATTCAAAATTTGTTGCTCTTGGCTCTGAACTTGGCGGGCAGATTCTTCTCGTGTGCTTCGCTGGGGCGAATCAACTGGTGCAATGCCCCGACCCATTGATGCGTTTTGTTTTAAGATGAAGAAACTCCGAAATAACTGCATATCACCTGAGTTTGCATTGTCTCAACTTGAAATGCAATTATACTCTAGTGTAAATATTTTGCATAAGATATTTCGCTTTGGTTCTCAGAAAATGCACTCTGATTCACAGTAGTAGCTCGTGCTCTTTATCTGTAATTTTTTTTCTCTCCATGAGATAAATTTAGGACTAGCTTTCGGAACTGAGCAATACTACGAAGCAATTGCTACTTCGAATTACATAATAATAAAATGATTTAAGAAGGCTTTTTTTACTACGGAAATTCATGTCACTTCGGACTGATATTCCTAAAAGAATTTTCAGGTGATTTTATATCAGAAAAGTTTAAAGAACCTAACGGCTCTCAATAAGTACTTAAAACAACTGTATTTAAAATGTAATGGATATACCTATTATAACAAAGATTTGACTAATAAGAAAATACAAATTGCCACCACTCCGAATACTCCGAAAATTAGAAGCTTGTGCCAAATTACAAAATTTATTATTATTACTGTTATAACATATAACGACATAAGATTTTCGATCACTCCGAATAGTCCGAATCACGCCGAAATCTGACAGCTGCTCGAATCAGTGACACATTGCACAAGATAGGCCACCAATGTGAATTGACACAATTCCCTCAAAGATTTCACCGAAATTGAGAGCAATTCGAGTTAAGAACTCAATTAATTGGATCCATTATCGGGAATAGGAATCGCTTGAGCAACAGTGCGACAATAAACGACAATATCAGCCATAAATTCTGCACTTGTCATTTTGCAATCAGAGCGTACACTATTGAACTTGGCATGCTCGATTCAATTTCCATTTCAGTAGAGCCCCAACAGAGTCCCTCTCTACTCCCCTGCTTCCTCCTGCTTTCCGATTCCGTTTCCACTTGTCACGGAAAAGGCTTGTAGCATATAAAACTGTATAAAACAAGACAATTACGCAGATCTTTTGCCGCTGCAAGCGAAGCAAAGAGGCATGGCTAGACGTGCAACGGGGGAAGGCAGGGAGTGGGTGTTGTTGGTCATGAACAGCTATCAGCACGCAAATATCGTCCGAGACAGGCGACAGAGCGTGCGCGGGTGCGGGTGTGTGTGCATAATGCTATATTGTATTATTTAATATATATAGAGCTATTTCTGTTACGCCTGGATATTGTTGACGCGCCAGCGGCCACCTCCCCCGACCATACAGCCACCCCTTCAACCCTCGCAGCTTTCGGTTTTTTCGTAGACTTTTTACCACTTTTGCCTCGCGTTCATCTCGTTCTGGGCAAGAGTCTGCGTCCGAGCAGAGCAGGCAGGAGATAAGCACGAGCCACAGTGATAAGCATCAGACGTCGTCGGCAGAGTCGTGCAGCTTCCGACAGACACGAAGACGCAGCTGCCGACGTCGGCGAGAAACGAAGATGCTGTAGCACGAGCGGCAACTGTTGCTCGCACCGATCGCGAGATAACGTCAGTATAATTCTTGAGGCCTACGAGAGAAAGAGAGAGAGAGAGCGACAGAGAGAGCGCGCGCGAGAGAGAACTCTGGAGACACAGAGAGAAAAGAGAAAGAGAGAAAGAAATCGGTTGAGAGTCAGAGCAAAACAAAGAAACGGCGCCAGCGACCAGAGACCTGCAAGGGGTAGAGCTACAGGCGCAGGGCAGGCGTGGCCCAGAGGCAGCGGGGAGGGAGCAAAAGTAGAGGCGCTACCCAAGGGAGGCCGCCAGCCGATTATAAAAACGTTGCCCCGCCGCCAAACTGAACGCATTGTCCAATCGCTTTTGGAGCTGCGTGGAGCTCTCCATCTAGTGATCCGAGATCCGTTAATCGTTTATCGTTAATCGTAACATCGCCACATCGCAACAGACCGTTAGGCCGCTGAGTACCGTTCACGTGCAACCAATACCCCAAGCAGATCCGCAACAGTTTGCGAAGTCAACGACGAATCGACAAGGTTTAGGTGCGTACCAAGTAAAAGTCCTTCCCACCCAATCGCCGTCAGGACAACGGATACAAAACTCCTTCCCCCTGAGCTCCTTTTCCTTTCCCTCCACCCACACACAGAGAACTTCGGATAATTTATTCGACATTAAACATAAAAACAAAACTAAAATAAAAACCCGACGCGCCTTCCTGTTAGCCGTAAATAAGAAAAATATTCCAAAAACGTAACAATTTCGGAAAAAAGTTCCCGAGCGGGCGTATTACACCATATATTGTTCGTATTATTCGTATTAATATTCGTTTTTTTTTTTTTGCGATTCCCTCCACCCACTCATATTGTTGTTTAATCGTTGCATGTGCCCTCGTGCCGTCCTTTTTGCACACTCAAGTTCGATGCAAAACGAACACACATAAAACCCCCTCGATCGCGAATGCATAATGCATGAAAATTAATTATGCAAAATAAATTGTCGGTAAATTATTCGACATTAGTGAAAACGAAAGCGAAACGAATCGTTGGAACAAACAACATTCTTGAACTCGGCGAGCGAAGAACTCTGATACTGAGTTCTTTAGTGTGATCGCAAGAAACTCTATCGATATGAAGTGATCTCCTCGGCGAGTACTTCAGCTGGTTCTGTGCACAACCACAATCGATTTCCCACGTGAACTCAGTGATCGTCTTCGTGGCATGCTTTCTGAGACCGCACAATGCATAAGGTATAAATATCATGGATCGCAGATAAGCAAATGGTGATTGCTCATGTTCAGTGAACATTGGTCATACAAATTGAGCTATAGAGAAACTTTGATATTAAATTATTATTCGAAAACTGCTGAAAAGCTCCAGACAGTAAGTCTGTGAGATCAGTGAGATCACTTCCACTTTATGAACTAACCAAGTTTAATATCTACTCTGAAATCCGGATCAGTTTTTACTCCCAGCAGTAATGCCCGATCTGAGGCTTCTAATTACAGTCCGATCTTCAGTTGTACCAGTTCTTAACGATGATCTTATACGATCACTGTTCAATTCTCTCCCGCCTACATAAGTAGGCCTTGCACTGAGTCAGATCTGCACAAAATATATGCTTGATCTTGATACTCGATCGTGAGTGATCGTCAATATTTCACCATTCGTCTAGCATTACTCATGTTTTATTTACTTAGAACACAGCCGCAACAGAAGAAGCCAATCAATGAAAATACTTCTGCTGTTTACCCAATACCCCATTTCGGATTCGCTTTTCGATTTCGATTTCAGTTCCAATTCCGATTCCGATCTCGTTTCCACTTGCGTTCGCCTTTTCCGCACTTTGTGTGCATTTTGTTTTCCTTTCACACATTTTTCTCGATTAATTGAACAATTAATTGAAATGTTTGCGCAGAAAACGAAACGAAAAATCGAAAGAAAAATATTTTGGAGAAAAAAACAGAAAAGAAAACGAGAGGGAAAAAATAGAACAAACGAAATAAAAACAGTATGCCAAAGGCCCAGGGGAGCAGGGCAAAGAGCGGTGCTGCTGGGTCTCGGGCCCGTCGGAATACATATCTATGTATGTTGATTGGAATATGCGGGAGGCGTGGCACAGTTCGAAAGGCGGCCCATAGAAGAAGAACTAACGCAAACCGATTCGAACGAGTTTTGGGCGCACAGCTTAATGCGCCCGCAGCCGTGTTATTCAGCAAAAACAACAAAAGATACAAACGCTCAGTGGCAGATACAGATACAAATAATGCACACATACAGATACAGATACAAATGCTCGCACATTGTGGTTATTGTTTACTGATTACTGCTACTCTGATATTTTGCCATTGGATTTTCAACTTTTGATGTGCTGTCTGCGCTGCATCAAAACGCCCCGTAAAACACAGCGGCTCCCAATTCCCAAGTACAACAACCACAACAACAGGGGCAAACACAGCGATATTTTCCGAACAGCGATATTAACAGCCGAAATTGTGCAGTATTTGCACAATGGTCACAATGACCACGCCTCTATCAAAAAAGTCCATCGTGGGCATATTTAAAGACATTTACATTTCTTTTTACTCTGATGGGGAGTTTTGAGTGCATAGGGAAGCTTATATAGGGGATATATACATATTTGATCCATCCAACCTCTGGGTCAGTTATTATATATATCAGTTAGTATTCTCCAGCTCGGATTCATATTCTCCTGGTCACAATCGAATCGTCAGTTGAATTCAAAAGCTCTTAGCTTTTACCACTTTCCAACAAATTATAATTGAAAATCTAAAATAATATATACAAAGATCTCCAGCGAACCTAACCACACATTTCCACATATTTTACCGATCTTCATGTGATCTCTGAGCAGTTGATCCGCAAATACCTATATAGAAAATAGCTTTACCGGGTATTTTATAGTCTACGCCTCGCTCCTCCCGCACTTCCCGCTTTGTTCTGCATTTCATTTCCATAATCACGCTGTCAACCAACAAAAGGACAACAACAACAACGAGTAGAGTTATTAAAATTTTGAGCGTCGGCGACGAGCGGCAACCGTTGGCCGATTGTATTCGCGAACGAATTCTAAACATTTCGAGAACTAATTAATTTAATTATGCCCACAAGCAATTACGAGTCGGACAACAGCAGCGGCGACAACGACAACGACAACAACAGAGAAGGCGTCATCGAAGCGAGCTAGTAAAAGTGCAGAGAACACACGTCTTTGCATCGATTGTGCTATAATGGCGGTTATATAAGGAGTGGAATGGAGCGCGGGGGAGCTCCTTACTCTCCGGTTTCTGCGATGCGCCCATAAAAAAAACTGGAAGAGATATAACTGTAGCGTGTGCGCTGCAAGCACGTTTTCAGCCAGAACACTATATAATATGCACATAAATATGTGGCTAACGCTTTCGCAGACTACTAGTTCCAATTCCATTTCCAATATTTGGCAATTTGAAAATTTGGCATAGAAACCAAGAGAGCCGAGTGGAATAATCAGAAGAAGAAACACGCGTGAACAGTTTTCTTCCATAGTCCCGATTGACGTCACATAGCGCCGACATCGGTCCCCAAATCTATACTATTTCGAGCTACTATATGCAGTACTCGCACACAGCTGTCTGTCGTCTGATTCATGTTCATAAACATTTCGAACATTTTTCGACTCGAGACTCTAAAGCCGATTAGGCTAAGGCCCGATTTGTTTTGTTTTTTTTTTTTTGGTAGGGACAGACAGGGACTCTCGTGCAATTAAGTCTGATTTGGAATGGGAATACGAGTCAGAGTCATTGAGTCACATGTGCCGAGCACACGAGCACATGAGCACACATTGTGGCAGCGATTAAACTGTATCAATAATCGCCTGTAGGTATATACCATATATACGCATATATAGAAATACGAGTACCGCGAGACTTATAAGCAAAGTCTACAGACTCTTCGAACGCTTAAGTCGCCTGCCTGCCTGCCTGCCTGCCAGTTGTCGTTAATTATCTCATATTTACACGCTTAATTCCCTTGACTTGCCCCGATCGATATGCGGGTAGATCGTGCCCTGCTTCAGTATTACCCCCCAGTGTTCCTGGCGCCGACACTTTGGCAGATCTCCCTACGCTCGTGTCGGCTTGGCCGACTCTCAAGTGCAATGTCTGCTAACAATTGCCGATTAGCCATTGTTGTACATCTAGTATATTATACTATATATATACGCTATATGGTATTTGGAGGCAGATCTGACTTCAAGATCATTGTACCCCGAGCACAATGAGCGTATCACAGAGCGCGACTCTCTGCTCCGCTACGCTCTACGCGCTGGGCTTATCAGCAGCTTGTTTGTTGTCGCAATGGACCCCGGAAAGAGTACGCTAGCTATATGTATCCCATAAACATGTGCATATGTATGTGTGTGTGGGTGTGTGTGTGTGTATTGTAGTAATAACAATATCACTTTCGAGCAGAGAGTGCAAAATCTCCGACGCTCGGTACAGTTGCAACCTGCAACAGCATCCAATCGAACCGCCCATTCGCCCATTGTTTTCATTATAAAATTTTCTTTATTGTTCAGATTCTCGGTGTTGTTGTGATTATTGCATGTTGTTGTTGTTATCTATGAGCTTCAATTTGCATTATTAATCCCATTCGCGCTCGCAGTTCGAATATTAATTAAGCAGGCGCAACTCATTTGCGGCGTTTATGCGTTTATAACTATGCGAATATTGCGATTATCACGATATCATCATTTGGGAATAACATGGGGGAACTACTGAGAATTAACATTAATTGCTATCGGCTTAAAGCTAATCGATTTGTTTATGAGGTTAAGCCTGCCCTAGAATATACACATCGAACTTGCCAGCGCAAGGGCGTATAGCTCTCGAGATCTAATTGTATATGTATGTGGAGGAAACTAATATTATATCTATTTAGGTTTAATCGGGAGGCCCAGATGCTTGGGAAGTCGTGTATCAAACTTAGTAAGCCGGCATGTCATAATTCCAGAGATCGGGGTGAATTATAAAGGACGAATGTTTCTTGTTTACCTAAAAAATACAACCTACAACCTATAGATATAGATATACTACACGTAATTAACCCGATATTATCACTGCGAAATATCCACTTATTTTATAAATTACTCTAAAGAGATGCTTGCAAACGATTTAACGATAATTTGTTAGTTATTTCTTAGCTATGAGTGTAATTGTATTAATCTCAAAGAAATATAATAATTATAATAATTATTTACATACTATATATATCTAAAAACTATTTGCTTGCCCTCGATTGTTCGATATCTTAGTTTTTTCCTTAGCATAGACTATGCAATTTTAGCCATTCTTGCGTAAAAATATATTTTAGTATATAACTTATTACCTCTAAGATAATAGTATATATACTATATACTATATCAAGTCTGAATCCATACCGATTGATCGAGCTATTAATCGATCGATTTCATTTTCTGATGCTTTTGAGAGTGTTTAAAATTTTAACTACTTTCAAGATGATGTTAGTATATTTTTTTTTTATATCTGAGAAATAGTCATATATACCGCAAACGTTCTGCCACCTTTCACCGCGATCCTTGCAGTTGATTGATCGATAGCTTTACGCGATATCGCGCCTCGCATAACTAGGCAACAGAAAATATCGCAACCGCTGCAATCGGTCAGCGTCGAGCGGCCGCTTATCAGCGCGCTCGCGGAGCGCAGCGACGTCGACGTCGGCGTCGGCAGCGCCGGAGACAGCTCGTGTTCCATTGCCGTTCCGTTGCGCTGCGCTGTGCTGCTGCTGCCGCTGCTGCTGCTGCTGCTTTGATGCGTAGAGCGCGCACTCGCTGTGGAGCGCGGCTTGCGGCGTATTTAAAAGCGCGCGCGTAACGCGCCTCAGATACTTTCCACCGTTTGGCGCGTACGAACGTAACGACGAGATCGCTCCGCTAGCCGAGACAGCAACAAAAGCAACAACAGCAAAAATAACAACAACAACAATATCAAAGAGTACATCGATATCCGAGCAACGACAACAACAACAACAACAAAATCATAACAAATCGCACAAACAGCAAAATCGTCGCGTTTTGTTTTCATTCCCGTTTCAAATCTCTTTTTGTTTGGTTTCGTGCTCCGCCTGCGCTCCCGTTCCCGTCCTCGTCTCCGTATCCGTATCTGTATCTCTGCTCGACTCTGACTCTGGCAAATGCGCTTTAGGAGTTTTTAATGTGGTCGCAGCAGCAGGCCGCCTCGAAGCTGCACGAAGCCGGAACCAAAAGCTTCCCCGTCGCCGTCACCGTCGCCGTCTCCGCCTCGAAGCGCGTCGCGACTAGCAGTAAGAAACAGACAGAGACACAGACACAGAAGCAGAAACACAAACACTTGTCGCACAGCTGACAAAGCATACAGAGAATATCGCGCATAGTACATGGAACATAGCACATAGTATATCAATAGTATATACCATACATATATCGTGTGTGGGGTACAGCATATCGCATAGCAGCAAGAGATCGAGCAGTGACAAGTGCAAAACTTTCCATTTTCATAAGTCAAGCGCAGCAGCAGGAAAACGCGAGCGAGCAGTGCGCGAGAGCAACGAGAGAACGCGCGAAATCAGCGACAAGTGCAGCGCGAACTTGAGAATCGCACAGCAGCAGCTGCCAACAACAACAACAGCAACAACAGCAGCAGCACCGACAACTGCGCCGACTACGACAACAATAAGCAGCAGCAAAAGAACAATCAAAACAAAACAAAAAAAAAATAAAATAAAAAAAAAATAATAAAAACAAAAACAAAAATAAAAACAAAAACAAACTGAACTGAACTGAACGGTAAATAAGTCCTCGCCCCAAACACCTCTACACCAACTCTACATGCACTCCCCCCGCCCCTGCACACACTTAGCGTCTTTAGTCGCCGTTATTTGACAGTGGGCAATTGAGACGAAAAAAGCAATAAGTGGGAAAAGGAGAGTGAGACAGGGCGAGCGGCAGAGCGAGACAGAACGTGCTAAATTGAATTTTAAATATCGAACTCTCGGCAAATACTTGAATATTTGATTGTAAATGCTACGAAATTCCATTCCAATACATACACATACTCACATATTCGCATATTTATATTTGTATTCTTATTCATATTCGCGAACTTGTTCATACACGTACTCTTATGCATATTCATGGAAATACTCACGCTCCATTCTTGCTACTACTCATAGTTTTATTCATATTGAATACATATATATTCATACTAGAACCCTTATTCATACGCGTACTCATTTACATACTATTCATTCAGACACCCACACTTGTACTCTTGTGCATGCAGCTTTATATTCGCGTATTATTCATATTCATTCGTTTTGAAACACATTTACATATTCGCACTCAGGTTCTTACGCTCTTATTCATACGCATGCGCGTGCCATTATTCATATTCATATTAATACTCAAACTCATTCACATCCATGCTCATATTTCATTCATAGTACGATTTACACACCTTCACATTCATTCTCTTGGTTTATCACGAACTCAAACTCATATTCACAATCACATTAGGTCTTAATCGGAGTCAACAGTTTGCGATCATTAACAGAAAAAATTTGTTTTTCTCCCGATTTAATTGAAGCGCCCTAGGTATACTCTTGTAGTTTTCATTTTTAGGTTCAGTTTTTCTCGTGCCATCATGTCTGTCAGACTAGAGTGATATTTCATGCGGTATATAAAATATACTGTATACAATTAATACACAGTACGAAGAGATCGCAGTGCTAAAAGTGTTTTTTTTTTCTTCAAATCTATATGAATGTTGAATGTGTTGAGTGTTAACGGTGTTATAGTGTTATGACTGAACGCCACGAAATCTTTTATAGCTGCACTTTCTCAGCAAAGTTGACTAAATCGTAATTCAGAAGCTCTATGGCAGCACCATTCCTATAAAAAAGATGCAATGTTGCCAATAGGTAAAGCTTATACTTAAGTGTCTTTAGAGATTCAACAAACTCGATAAAAAATAATTTAAAAAAAAAACAAGCGCGGATTATAAAAAATAAAAAAAAAATTAATATGAAAATCGGATCGAAAAAAGTGCTCTGAGAATGTTTTGTAATTTCTGCTGCTTTTTCTCAATCTCCATCCCCAGCCCATCCAGTATTTGTAGACTACCCTAGCAGTGTCCGCTCTCTTTCTCTATCTTGCAATTGACATTGAAGGCGATGCGGGCCTGAGGGCGAGTTTTCATTTACATATTTGATGTGCTTCTGTCTTGTTCTCTGGAAAGTTCATGTTTTTATAGCTTGAGTTAGTAGCCAGCTTGAGTTTTCATTTGCAATTTGCAATCAATGCAACTTTCGCTGCGCAGAGCCTCAAGCGTTGTTGTCTTCGCCTGGCACCAAGGCCAGGTGAAGGGCTCTGGGTCTGAAGGCGCAGTTGAGCCCAGGCGGAAGCGTGGGCGGAGGTCAAAGCAATCGCAGATAATCGAGATCGCCGCGATAATTAACCATTTGCATGAGCTTATTAATTATGTATGAAGAGGGAACGCGCAGGAATTGAAACATGAAGCATGAAACATTATTAGGAAATCGCAATGGAATTGCATAAAATATCTCATTAAATCGTCTCTCTCCATCGATCACTCTACGGCCGCCGCTATTAGCTCGAACTCGTTTTCGAGCCGATTTTGGTGTTGTTTTCTGTTCCTGTTCTCCTTGGTCGAAGCAGCGAGAGACGTACGTTATCTTGGCAGGTTCAATGCAAACGCTTCGACGAGGCACATGCATCATTGTATCGTGTCGTCTCGTGTTCGTGCCGTCCGTGTTCGTTTGATAGTTCCTTTAATAAATATAAATAAAGTGAAAGATTGCGCACAATAAATCATAAATTAGAACAACAACAATAGCAGCAGCAGCTACAACAAGGGCGGCAAAAACAAAGCCTCAGCCAACCAACATACCATATGTATTGGCTGACATGTCACGCAACTGTCAGCGCTCACTGTGCGGCACGATCGAACAGAACGGAAATCGAAGCAGAAATAGAAATGGCAGCATGCTGTCAGTTAACAGGCCCCCCTCCTAGCAGCATAACATTGCTCAAGGAAAACGGTTAAAAGCACCGCCCACGCTAACATTTAGATCACACTTCTGCAGCACTTTAACAGACTCGTCTTGTTGCAGCTTAACATTGCGCAAGGTCAATGAAGCTGTGTAAAACTTTTCGCCCACGCCTACATTTCCTATGAGCCACTCGGCGTATAGCAGCTTATTAATTTTCCACTTAGCGTTTACATTATTAGTGCGCTTGTGCAGCGCCTTAACATACTTGACTGACAGCAGTTTAACATTACATAGTAAGGGAAATTTGTTTAGTTAACAGCAGCAACCGCGCAAGCATTAGGGCCGCATTTGTGCAGCGACTTAACAGACACAAGGCGTAGCGAGGGAAATTCTCCAGTTAACATTAACAGTGCACATTCTGTAACGCGTTAACAGCTAACAGCAGCGATTATCGGCACATTTCAGCAGCCGTTTCCATTATAATGAATCGCCGACAATTATCCATTTATCCGCTAATGAATGCGTCGCAATGACTGTTCGAATGTGCGATGTGTATCTTGTTGGTTTTTCGCATTGTTTTTTTTCTTCTTCTTTTTTGCTCCGATTAATAGTATTATTATTATTTTTATATTATTGCACGCCGTTTGCCGTGCGGCTGCTTGCGCGGGCATTTGGTTAATTCGCTCGTCTATTTTTGGGCATAATTTTTTTTATTAAACAATTAGGGCAAGCGCTTCGGACTTGTTTGCGCCGTCAATTAGACGCTCCCCGGCCACGTTCGGGCGTCGATCATCATTGTTGTGCATAAGTACACACACTCGCACTCGCACTCGCACACGCATGCACATGCATGTCCGCTCGCCTGTATGCGTATTTGTATTCAATTTATTCATTTTCTTCAATTACATTTTAATGGGCCATTAATTTAGACGCCCAATTGAGCGATCGGTCGATCGGGCGATCGAGCGTAAGGTCGAGTGGTGCATTGCCCAGTTGACGAGCAGAGGGGGATGGGTCAGGGGAGGGGGGTTGCAATCGGAAAATGTAAAAGCCTCAATAGACTCGAATACAATAATCACCTTCTTCTTCCCCAGCAAGCCCTGTACTATAGCTACTATAGCAGTATCTTCTCCTTCTCTCTACTTACAGATCACATCAGGGCGAAAGCAAACCCCACATAACTGTACTTTACTGAGCAGCACCGCTTGGCAAAGTCGACCGCAAGGAACCGGACCCAAATCCAACGCACTCAAAGTCCCATTGAATTTTCTTTTTTGCTACGCGCACAAAAACCAAACATCAACTTGAACTATAGAATGGTAGAAGGTGATTCTGGAAAAAGTAAAAGCGAATGTAAGTGAAGCAGACTTATCGCCGAGCTATCGATAACTTGCTGGAGATCAATTGTGCTTTTAATATATCGATTTAGCAACAAGTTATTGACTTGATAATAAGCGATTGTGCATAGCTATCGATTTGACGCTGATTGCTACAATTGATCTGGTAAAAAGCGCTTTCAATAACTTATCGATATGTTATTAAGCAATCAAAGCAAGTAATCGATTTGGTGTCAAATGATCTTAATGAGTTATCGACTTGATAGAAGGCGATTGATCGAAATCATCAATCTGTTAACATGTAATAGTTATCGATTTCGCCACAAGCTATTATCGATTTGATACCAAGCGATTGCAGCAAGTAATCGATCTCGTTGTTATCGGAACGATCATCGTCTCATGCTGCTTAACTAATTCGATCCGCATTCCCAATCCACAGCCTATAATGTAGAAGCTGGCCTACAACCAAACTACAATCAGAACAACGCAGCAGCAGGCGCTGCAGCTGGCAACGCAGCAAGCAACCCCAACAACTCAGCAAGCCTAACCGGTTCGAACAACACGAGCAACGCGGCGGTACAGCAGCATATCGATAACCGGGCGATCATCCAACCGTACTCCCTGGGCACGGGCAGCAAGCAGCCGGAGTATCAGTTCGCAGCGGACAATCGCGGCTACGAGCCCGAATCCAATAGCAATGGCAAGCAGCAGCTGCAGGACGTAGAGCGTGTCGGTGCTGGCGACGCCGGCGCCGGCGACAATCGCGATGAGTCCGATGGCAAGGGCAAGGGCAAGCACAGTAAAGCGCCGCTGCCGCCGCCGACCCGCCCCATAGTTGCCAACTTCGAGCGCGCGATCGAGCTGTGCGAGTATGGCAAGTTCCACTACATCCTGCTGGCCATCTGCGGCCTGGTCAGCACGTCGGAGGAGATGGACGTCATCTCCATGTCATTCATCCTACCGTCGGCCCAGTGCGACCTGAAGCTGAACACCGAGACGAAGGGATGGCTCAACTCGATCATCTTCATCGGCATGATGGTCGGCGCCTACTTCTGGGGCAGCATCGCCGACAGCTTCGGCCGCAAGAAGATCCTCATCGTCATCTCGTTCATGAACGCCTTCTGCATTGTCGCCTCGTCCTTCTCCCAGAACTATAGCTACTTCATGCTATTCCGTTTCCTCAATGGCGCAGCGTAAGTACACACACACATGTAGTAGTGGTCATTCGATAACTAGCGATATCGATTAGGCTAGCAGGGTATAGAGTATACTGCAAAAGCTCTCCATTGTTTGTATATACTTGTTGTCCCTATTGTGTATCGATAATTATCGCTGCGATAGCTGCAATCGGACTGATAAGATGCCTACCGATAGTTGTCCTTATTGTCTAGCGGTGTACACTATACGCGCTCTCTAGCACAACTGCTACAGTAGTCATTCGATAGCTAGCGACATCGATTAGTCTAGAAGAGTATTTAGACACTGCAATAGAGGGGGGTCCTGTCTGTTCTGTTGTCTATCGATAGCTAGCACTCAGGCCGGTAACAAGCGTTCTGATTGCCAGGCAATTTGCACACAATCACATGAATATCTGCGTGCACACACGCGTATCCCAAGCCGAATTCGAATTTTCGAGCTCAGCCGTGGGATGCGATGGGTCGTTGCTGTTGATCGAGTGACACATGGAGGAGCGAGCACACACCGAGCATGGGCATTCGGGGGCCGAGGTGTTAATTCAATTAACTTTGTTATAAATAACAACAAAATATTTGAGCCGCAATGTCGTGACTGTTTATGCTAATTAAGCCCCTGGCCTGGCCGGCCGGCCAGTTGTAGTTGTGTTTGATCGCACATACGACCATACATGTATGTGAATGTCTGTAAATACGCGCACATCTCGTCCACAAGTATTTCTTGCTTGTTGTGCTCTTGTTGTTTATTATCGCCCCAAAAAAAAAAACAAATGAAAATAAAAATAAAAAAACTGGGAAAAATCTCATTGCCTTGGCCTCTTGAGGCTGACTCAGCCTCGGACCGAAAGTTCCCCAGCTCGCCACATCGCCTGGCCCCTGTTGCCACTTTCGCCGCTGACTATTCATGCTCGATTAGTTTTGCCAATCGTTTGCTAATTGTCTCGGGCGAATTGCGACTGCTCATCGATATTTTACACAACAACATTAAACGGCCATGACGCGTCACCTTTTGTGTGGCTCGCGACAGGAGCTCGTTGCTGTGTTGCATTACAGAACGGAACTAGCTCAATTACTACCTCCATATACAGATATGATCTGTCTGCATGTATCAGATCTCTGCGTCTATCTGTTTGTATGAATGTAGAGTATGGAGAGTTTCAGAGCTTTTGAAATATTGCTATTAGACTTCAATATTCTTGCATTGTACGGTTCTGATTTGCGTTCTTCTAAATTTCTTCCCTATAGACTGGGCGGCAGCGGTCCTGTTATTTGGTCGTACTTCGCCGAATTCCAACCGAAGGCGAAACGCGGCTCTATGCTCAGTTTCATGGCGGCTTTCTGGACATTCGGCAACCTCTTTGTGGCCGGCCTGGCCTGGCTGATCATTCCGGCGGAGATAGGCATTACCTCGGAACCCTTCAAGTACAACTCGTGGCGCATCTTCTTGCTGGTGTGCTCGCTGCCCTCGTTCCTGGTCGGATTTCTGCTCTTCTATCTGCCCGAATCGCCCAAATTCCTGCTGACGCGCGGCAAGAAGGACAAGGCCCTGGCCATTTTCCGCGGCATTTTCGTGACGAACACACGCAAGAAGCCCGAGGAGTACATGGTCTACGACCTGGAGGTGGACGAGAAACTGGCCACCGAGAGCGCCGTCGGCTTCAAGGGCAAATACCATCGCATGATCAGCGGCATGGTCGATCACAGTCGCGATCTGTTCAAGTCGCCGATCCTGAGGTTTACGCTCGTCTCGATCACCATCAACTTTACATTCCACATTGGCTACTACGGTCTGATGATGTGGTTCCCCGAGGTCTTCAATCGCTACGAGGAGTTCGAGCGGATGCACCAGCACGAGCAGGCAGACATCTGCCGCGTCACCGAGTACGTCGTCAGCCAGAGCCACACGGACAGCAGCAACAGTACCTGCAACTCGGATATTCCCTCGTCGGTGTTCATGGAGTCGCTGATCACGCTCGCCTCGGCCCTGCCAGCTAATCTGTTTGCCATCCTGGGCATGGACATGCTGGGACGTCGCTTCTTCCTCATCGCCGGCACGATGACCGCCGGCATCTGCTCGGCCCTGATGTATCTGGTACGCAGTTCGCTGCAGAACCTGCTCGTGTCCGCCGTCTTCAGCGGCGCCATTTCGGCGGCCAACGCGGCGCTGGACTGCCTCATCACTGAAGTATTCCCCACCAAGTTGCGGGCCACCGGCGTGGCCATCTCCATGGTGGCAGCCCGTCTGGGCGGCATCATTGGCAACATTGTGATCGCCCAGCTGCTCGACCACTACTGCCCGGTGCCGACGTTCATCGTGTCCGGCCTGCTCATCGGCGGCGGCCTCATGTGCCTGCTGCTACCCAACACAACGCGGAAGGAGCTCAATTAGTCGGGGCAAGTCGAACGGATTGGCACTGGGATCGGAGCAGAGCCTACAACACACCACACGACGACCACGCCCCCGCCATCGCCCCGTTTCAAATAGCCAAAAACAGTTAAAATAACATTGCTATCGATCTATCGATATTATGATCTTACACCAAACTATCCCCACTATCGCCACGCCCGCACGCCGCCCCTGTGCGGACCTGTATTGTTTTGTACGTATATATTTATATATACACACAGTATATATGCATATATAGTGTGCCTGACGCCAGAAGGTTTACATTTAACGATCTGCGCATCGTCAGTAATTATGATTAATGATATAACGATAACGATAACGATAACCATTTTTGTGTCTAGTTCGTAAGAGCAGTTTGTTTTTTGTTTTGTCCAACGGAATTTCAAATGCCCTAAAGCCCCAGACCTATTCCCCCATCCCCTACCACCGACCCACCCCATAAGCCAGCCTGAAGATATAGCAGAGTAGCAGATGAGCCGATCGCTGCGATTATGATACGATACAATATATACTACTGTACACTGCGTTGTTAAATACCCTATGTATGTATATGTTAATTTGGAGACAAGCGTGTGTATCGCGAGGTAGTTTCTACGGACTACCGAGTTTCACAAGAAAACAAAATTTTAGCAAGCGCCGGCGCCGGCTGGAAGAACACAATGATCACACGGAGAAAGGAGGAGAAGAAGAAGATGTTTGAGAAAGCAGCAGAAAGTCAAAGAAGATGAGAAGGAAGCAGGATCAAGCAGGGATCATCGCGAGAGCAGCAACGCCTGCTGGCAGTTATTGTTGTTATTATTATTATTATTACTACTATTATTATTGCTATAGCGATAACTATTAATGCTGTTACATAATACACGCTCACACGCACGCACACACGTGCGCATAAAGGCTCGCGTGTGTGCGTGTACAGAAGAGGATCGGAAACACACACGTTTTTGTGTAACAATATTACTATGATTATGATTATTATTATCTTTTTTTTTTGTTTTTTTTTTGTATCGTTATTTAGGGCAGAGCACAGGAAAACTATTTGTAAATTCTAGTTACATATGTTATACAAGTTATTCTATTACATAAAGCAGCGGAAGCGTATAAACAAACCCCCAATACAATATAAACACCATTAAAGAAACCAAAACAACCAACAAATGTGTTCTTATTTCAATTAACTACGGGAAGCTTGCAGAAAGTAAGGTTATGTTAAGAATGTAAACAGAATATGTGGCTATGATAGGTTAGCAAATGCTTTCCGCTCACTTTGAACCACTTATACCCCAGCTTAGGCATATTTCTAATGGAATAGAGTTCAACCCATACCGATCTTTTTATACCATTTACCCATTGAAAATGGGTAAAAAATTGTATATTAACTTTGTGCAAATGTATGTAACAGGCAGAAGCAGGCGTGGCAGACCATACAAAGTATATATATTCTTGATCAGCATCAATAGCCGAGTCGATTTGGTCATGTCCGTCTGTCTGTCCGTCTGTCCGGCTGTCCGTCTGTCCGTCTGTATGAACACACAGATCTCAGCTATTAAAAGAGCTAGAGGCACCAGACTTGGTGGGAGTGTGCGTGTATTCAATACACACAAGAAGTTTATTTCAAACTTGATGTGCCACGCCCACCGCCTCCGCAAATCGATAAATGCGTATTTCGATTTTTTCCAAATAATTCAATAACGAAAAGAGATAAACGCACCAAATTTGGTAGGGGGTTGTCTTGCAACATTATGCAGAAGTTGGATTTTAGACTTTTGGATGCCACGCCCACCGCCTCTAAAAAACACATTTTTATAGTTTAAAAGAACACTAGAAAAGCTAGAAGCACCAAATTTGGAAGTAAGGTGCCTGGTAACATTACGGAGAATGCGGAATTTCAACTTTTGGATGCCACGCTTACCGCCCCCAAAAATCGATCGAAAAGTAGAAAAGTTTCCGAGAAGAAGTTTCCGAGGCAAGAGAAGTTTCGCTCACAGCAGTAGAGGCCCGACGCCGACGCCGACTGCGCACGCCGACTGCGCACGCACAGTCGTCGTGTAGTCAGTGTGCAGTCGGCATGTGCCATTAGCGTCAATGCATGTGAATTTGTTCTCGAAAATATGCGATGCGTTGTTATTCGCCGAATAAAAGTAATTAATATTAAGAATTAGTTTTTAACAGCGAAAGGTAAATGGTATCTTACTGTCGAGTGCACTCGACAGTAGCTTTCTTCACTTGTTTATCATGAGCTTAATTTTTATCTTGCAGCAACTAGGTCTGTTAGGTCTCAATTTGAACTCCTTAACTTCCAGATAATTACCTAAGAGGTTTTATTTAATACAAAGCTCAACCCAAACCTTAAGAACTATTTTTGCGTATTATGAACTTGAGCAGGTAATTATTTAATCAATTTCCACTTTGCATAGTATGCGATAGACCTGTTTTGGGTTACATTAGGTAACTATATTAGGTTACATTAGGTAACTATAAATGTTTACATTAGGTAACTATAATTGGTTACATTAGGTAAGTAAGCATAACCTACATTTATTACGACCATTTATCGTATGGCTGGTTAATTGATAATTGTTGGCTTAAGTATTGAACGCTCACGCACCTGTCGCTCGTGTGGGGCTTTGGATCAATGGCTGTCTAGACGCGGCATCCACACCCACACCCATATCGATACACGCAGCCACATCAAATTCGAATTCCAATTCCAATTCTAACCTATCCCACACCCGAACCCCATTCCGAGCTCAGTATTCACACGACTTGCGCGAGCGCCAGAGATCAAACAAGTTAGCTAGTAGACAGCCAATTATAACAGTATTTGTATCGGTATCTCCAGCTGGTATATCTGTATAGCTATGTATATCCACGTCTCAATCTGCATCTGTCGTGTCGTGTAGGCCGAGCGAACACGCGACTTACCTAATGTTCATTTGCTCAACGAATTTCTGCAGCTGCGGTCAAATATTGGCAAAGATCTCTAGTCAGAATTAACGTTAATTGAACGAGCACACAGAAAGAGCCGAAAGTCAGGCAGAGCAGATGTATCTAGTGTATGTATATGTACTATATATATGGATGGATGTCTGCACATTGCTATAAACAGTCGTCTCAGGAGACACACTGTCCGCTGAGAAGCTAGAGAAATCAAGCGCGGAGAAAGCTGTTCAATCTGACAGCGCATCGCAATCTCCTATAACTTCATGAATCATCGGAAACTCCAGTTGGTGTGCATGAGAAAGAGTCTTCATTCACCATACGCTACAGTCAGACTGAAACTGGGTACTGAAAGTATTTTAAGAGATTTCAAATATGCCATACAATTAACGAAAAATGGAGTCTAAAATAAATTTAACAACTGGAAGGAAGCCTTGCAGATACTTGCAAATGTAGTATATCCGTAGATTGTTCCAATACTATATACATATACTTGAATATATAGTGCACCTCATGTGTAAAAGGTTTCAGACTAATATGTGTGTTAAAAAAATAAGGCGACTTTGTATTTGTTGAATTTAATAGAAACATTTGTTTCTTCCCAGCAACAATTAACAATTATTATCACTCTTTTCAATGCGTACGCGCTCGTCCTCTAAAACTGACTGACAAGAAAATAAAGAAGTTCAGTCCAAGTCAAGGAATACCAGCTTTGAATTCCTGAAACCTTTGATTTCCTAGAAGTAGTTGAGCGACTCGCTGTCGATCACTTTCATAGGAAATCGGTCAATGATGCTTTTGCATGAACTCAGAGTACATACATATATATAGCTTCCAAATAAAAACAGGAACATATGCAAATATCTACATATATATATATGGTATTCGCAACAGTATTTAAAAAAAAATAAATTTTTATACCATTTACCCATTGAAAATGGGTAAAAAATGGTATATTAACTTTGTGCAAATGTATGTAACAGGCAGAAGGAGGCGTGGCAGACCATACAAAGTATATATATTTTTGATCAGCATCAATAGCCGAGTCGATTTGGTCATGTCCGTCTGTCTGTCCGTCTGTATGAACGCACAGATCTCAGCTATTAAAAGAGCTAGAGTCACCAGACTTGGTAAGAGTGTGCGTGTATTGAATACGCAGATCGAGTTTATTTCAAAATGGATGTGCCACGCCGACCCCATCCGCAAATCGATAAATGCGTTTTTCGATTTTTTGCAAATAATTCAATAACGAAAAGAGATAAACGCACCAAATTTGGTAGGAGGGTGTCTTGCAACATTACGCAGAAGTTGGATTTTCAACTTTTGGATGCCACGCCCACCGCCTTTAGAAAACACATTTTTATAGTTTAAAAGAACACTAGAAAAGCTAGAAGAACCAAACTTGGAAGTAAGGTGCCTGGTAACATTACGGAGAATGCGGAATTTCAACTTTTGGATGCCACGCCTACCGCCCCCAAAAATCCATTTTGTAAATCGGTAAATCAAATTATAGGAAAATTAGAAAAGTTTCTTTTAGGTATTATTGTAGATAATAATAATATTGACCAACCCTATAAATTTAAATCGGATCGGATAATAAACACAGAAGTTATAGGCACGAGAAGTTTCGCTCACAGCAGTAGAGGCCCGACGCCGACGTCGACGCCGACTGCGCACGCACAGTCGTCGCGTAGTCAATGTGCAGTCGGCATGTGCCATTAGCGTCAATGCATGTGTTTTTGTCTTCGAAAATATGCGATGCGTTGTTATTCGCCGAATAAAAGTAATTAATTATAAGAATTATTTTTTAACAGCGAAAGGTAAATGGTATCTTACTGTCGAGTGCACACTTGTTTTATTTATCAATATTTATATTATGTTATGTTCAAAGTAATCCCCCAAAAAAAACAGAAAAATCGCCGAACACGCAAAACCCCTACAAATATCCTTTACGCCTCTCAAAACCAAACAAAGATAAGCCCTAGAAAGTTGATACAGACTTTTGAGAAGAGTGTACCAACATAAAACAAGTGAAGAAAGCTACAGTCGAGTGCACTCGACAGTAAGATACCATTTACCTTTCGCTGTTAAAAACTAATTCTTAATATTAATTACTTTTATTCGGCGAATAACAACGCATCGCATATTTTCGAGGACAAATTCACATGCATTGACGCTAATGGCACATGCCGACTGCACACTGACTACACGACGACTGTGCGTGCGCAGTCGGCGTCGGCGTCGGGCCTCTACTGCTGTGAGCGAAACTTCTCTTGCCTATAACTTCTGTGTTTATTGTCCGATCGAATTTAAATTTATAGGGTTGGTCAATATTATTATTATCTACAATAATACCTAAAAGAAACTTTTCTAATTTTCCTATAATTTGATTTACCGATTTACAAAATGGATTTTTGGGGGCGGTAGGCGTGGCATCCAAAAGTTGAAATTCCGCATTCTCCGTAATGTTACCAGGCACCTTACTTCCAAATTTGGTGCTTCTAGCTTTTCTAGTGTTCTTTTAAACTATAAAAATGTGTTTTTTAGAGGCGGTGGGCGTGGCATCCAAAAGTCTAAAATCCAACTTCTGCATAATGTTGCAAGACAACCCCCTACCAAATTTGGTGCGTTTATCTCTTTTCGTTATTGAATTATTTGGAAAAAATCGAAATACGCATTTATCGATTTGCGGAGGCGGTGGGCGTGGCACATCAAGTTTGAAATAAACTTCTTGTGTGTATTGAATACACGCACACTCCCACCAAGTCTGGTGCCTCTAGCTCTTTTAATAGCTGAGATCTGTGTGTTCATACAGACGGACAGACGGACAGACAGACGGACATGACCAAATCGACTCGGCTATTGATGCTGATCAAGAATATATATACTTTGTATGGTCTGCCACGCCTCCTTCTGCCTGTTACATACATTTGCACAAAGTTAATATACCATTTTTTACCCATTTTCAATGGGTAAATGGTATAAAAACAAGAAACACGATCATCGAAAATACGTTGCCCGCGATATTTGAAAGGATACCTTACTTAAGATGTAACAAGTTTGGTTAAGGTATCTTGCAAAATAACAAAAATCGGCCGAGAGGATCTATGACAGCTAAGCGATATATCGTTCCGATCTGGCAAGCCGAAGAGGCCGAGAAAGAAGTTTCATCACGATAGTTCAAAACTGTGGAACTAGTTTGCGTTGCAACAAACGGACAGGCATACAACGACCAGACCAACATCTTGCCATAATTATTATACCCACTGCAAGGGTATAACAATTGAAATAATTAAAAATAAATTCTAAAGACAGTTATGAAAGCTAAAAGGAAGCTGAATGACGGTTACATTGAAATTTTAAGAAATTAACTTTCTGATATTGATAAAAACTGAAATGTAAGATGGATATGTCGCAACAACATGTATAGCACCCGCAGGGCTACAGGCCAGAGATGCATTAGCTCAGTTCAGCTACACGAATTTACAATGAAAACTATTTTTTTTTCTTTTGCGTGATCAGTGATCGTGACAGTTTTGTCCGCTTAATGGAGAAAACTTGATTTTATTCTGCGGGTCAAGGCTGTGGACACATAATATGCACTGGAAATCTTAAAAACCAGATTTTAGAGTTTGTTTTGTAATTTTATTTTTTATTTTCACTAATTCGCAACATTTCTTCTTTAATTAATTATACATACATAGTTTCTCATATTTTTACAGCATTGTCTTTTTTTTTGTATTTTTCATATATATTTTTTGAATTTGTTATTGTATCGACTTGAACAATTTGAAACTTTTTACAGCACTTTAATGAGTTTTGATTGAGTTATACATACATATTACGGGGTAGTACAGACACACACACATGTGTGTTTGTGTGTGTGTACGCTCATACATACATACATACATACATGGACTTATGGGTATTACTATATGGGATCGAGAACGCCAGACGAGAAGGTGGACGTGGTGACAAGGTGACAGCGCCCACGCGCAGCCCAAGGGGAAAAGTCTTGACAATTTTCAATTAGAAGTCTATATATACAACGATTTCAACTTGGATCTCCACGTGAAAGCTTCCCAGTGGATGCCTGATGGGTGCGCTAGATCATGCAAATGAATCATGCTGATGCTCTTGTTGTTGTTGATGTTGATGTTGTTGCTGTTGCTGTTCCTATAGTTGTTGTTCTGGTTCTT
The DNA here is from genome assembly GCA_035046045.1 of Zaprionus bogoriensis. Classification (NCBI taxonomy): domain Eukaryota; kingdom Metazoa; phylum Arthropoda; class Insecta; order Diptera; family Drosophilidae; genus Zaprionus; species Zaprionus bogoriensis. The sequence goes on along the minus strand of JAWNOI010000082.1, from coordinate 527,205 downwards.
GTTGTGGTTTATTGTGCTGCGAGTAGCGAGAGCGAGACAGAGTGATATACGTATATATAGAGAGAGAGCTACAGGTGTCGAGAGTGACAGAGCGCGATAGAGAAGATAGAGAGCGAGAGCTTAAGTAGCAGGGCGGAGCCCCGTAGCGTTAGACGAAAGCGAGGAAGGCGTGGGAGCAGGGTGGGGCAGCGTGGGAGACTGTAGCTCTAAGGCGGACGACTACCAAGCGCTCGGGACGATCATTAACATGTACAACTTCGAATTCGATTCATTACATATTGCATTTACATAATACATACACACATATCTATATATTTAAATATATATTTGCTTTGATCTGCAATTTGCACCGCCCAGAAACAATGTCGGCGAGGAGAATTAGCTAAAGGCCGAGAAGATACAAACGCTTTTCTCTTTTCTTTTTTTTTTTGCTTGTTTTGTTTGTTTTGGCTTAAAGTAACATGATCGATAACATAATTGCATTTTTAATAATTTGTGAACATATATTTATAACTATTGTATTCGAAAGTTAAAAAAATTAAAAAAAAAAAAAACATTGATGTGTGTAGAGAAAATCGAGGAAAGAACTCACAAGGAAATATCCCAAAAAATGTCGACAATTTATGCTAGGCACATTTGCGCGGAAATCAAAAGCTGTCAGCAGGCGGCCAAGCACGGACCAAGCACGGCCCAAGCTCGGGCCGGAGCGCAGGGCGCAGGCACACAAAATCAATTCATTTACAAAAAGTTGCTAATCGTACGCTTAGACTACTACATAGCACAAACATGTACAATGGGAACCGGTAGCGGAAACGGAAACGGGGTCGGAACCGCTGCAACCGGAACCTGAAATCGGGCAATGCTTACAAACTCGGCGTTACAATATTTGCTTTGCTATTTCAACTGTTTGTGTGGTGAGTACGGTGAGTGTGGTGAGTTCGAGATGTGGTGAGTTCGGAGTGTTGTGAGTTGTGTATTCTGTTGTTGTATTTAGTCTATTGCGAATAATCTTATGGGTTTTACTGGGACATTTACGTTGACAACACGAAGAGCCATCTGTGTGAGCTTTTAAACGAGGTATCTGCATCTGCATCAGTATCTGTAACTGTTTTTGAATCTATAGCTGTATCTGAATTGGCAGTTCTACAGTTATCCTGTGTGGCTGTGTGTATGTGTGTGAGAGTGAAGGTCTGCCGGTGAGTGGGTGTGTGTAAGGGGACGCGCCCATTGGCTCTGTGGACGTCGCCCCGCCCTAGAGTTGCTGCTCAACACGAAGAGAAAAAATGTATATATGCATATATATTTTATATAGTATGGTTTAATATAACTTTTCACTTATTCTGAATTATCTGCTGCGTTTCGGATTGACGGTTTATGTTCTCGGTATTGCTCATCCGGTGTTTGCTTTCGCAAGATCTGTTTTCTATTTTCCGTTTTGTTACTTCTTCTGTTATCTGCAGTTATCTGATCGGCTCTCACTGTCTGCGATTTCTCAATTCTCACTTTTCTTTTCTCAATATATATACCCATTTCCGCAGCTTTTGTTTTGTTCTTGCTTTTCTTGCCTATCGCCAGTTCGTCGTGCCTCTGTATGTAGCTGTTTTCGGTATCGGTATCGGTATCGGTAATTGTATCGGTAGCTGCATCGGTAACGGTAACGGTATCATAATCGTTTTTGTTTCTTTTCTCAATTAAAGTTTTAGCAATTTATTTTCCATTCTTCTGTTTTGCTTCTGCTTCTGCTTCTGGTTCCGCTTCTGCCTGCACTGTTCGCACTGCTTTTGCTGATTTTGCTGCTTACACTGCTTCCATCGCTCTATCTGCTTATCTGCTAACTGCTAACTGCTATCTGCTAACTGCTAACTGCTAACTGCTACTGTTAATGCCAATTGCTAGTTACACTCGACTCGACTGCGCATCGCATCGCCTTAGTTATCCAGCCAGGACTCGCGTCATTCTGTATAGTCCCACCAATCCTTTTCGTAGCCTTCGTGCACATGGTTGAGCAGGACTGTGCAGCGTTTCTCACAATATCTGAAAGGAGAACGGACAGGAGATTGTCAACACTCAATTCCTTAGATTGCCTTAGAGTTCCCGAAAGTCACCTGTATTTATCCTGTACTTTCTGCTTAATATCAGCCAGATTCTCGGATGTAATATCACGTTCCAAGTACTCGGAGAGCTTCTCTGTTGCCGACTCCAGGTCCTTTTGATTATCCTCGAATATCATGGATTGATTGTTCTTCTTCAAGTAGTACGCGAAGACGTACGTGTACATCAGGGTCTGGCGACACTGGCAGAGTATGTCCACAGCCTTCTTTAGGAATTGTACCTACACAGATGAGAGCGCAAATCAGAATATATCTTCAGCCCATTTGGGATTACGTGCCACGCCCACCTCAATCCAGGACATATTATGCTGTTGCATCTCCTCCATTTTCTGCTTGACCGACGCGTACAATTTGTTCTCGAATTTCATGGACTGCATGTGGTTCATGTACCGATTATAATAGTGCAAATATCTGCGAATGGCAACGGATTATCAATGTTGAAGAGAGGCAAAGCGAAAGAGAGAGAGAGAGAGAGAGCATACCTAGCCAGAGATGAGCGTAGCTTCTCCTGAGCATCGCGCGCCGCCTTCGCCTCGTCCTCGTCGTAGCGATTGCAATTGTACCAGGAGGAGCCGTGGGGCTCCCACGAGCCGAGGCAAACCCAGCAGAAGTCGTGCTTGCAGTTTTGATTCTTGCAGACCATGTGATTGCAGCCGCCATCCTTCTCGATGGTGACACTGCATCTGGGACACTCTTTGGTATTAGCCGCAATCCAGTTGGACGTCTCCGAGTCGTCGTCGCACTTCTTGATCCACTTCTTCAGCCAGCGGCACTGCACCGGATCATGCCAGTTCTCGCCGCAGGCAAAGCAAAACACATGGCCGCACTTGCAGTGGACGCGGCGCGACTCCGCGTAGGGCACCTTCACCGCGTAGGTGCAGTCGACGGACGGACACCAGCGCAACAGCTGATTCCACTCCACGAAGCTGTTGGTGATCAACTGTTGGTACTTGACCTTCACCCGCGCGTCGGGCACCAGCTTCGTGACGGTCACATCGTCCACCCAAATATCACAGCCGTGCGCGGCGCACGATATCTTCTGGCAGAGTCCCTCTGTAACGATTTTCGTTGTCAGATACTCGCGCCAGCAGTTCAGACAAAACCGATGACCACATTCCAAGCCGGTCATGGACTGAGAGGGGGAGAGAGACAGAATAGGATCAGCTATAGAAATGTACGCATATGTCCCATATACTCACATCTGGCGGCAAGACTGAGAAGCAAATCTCGCACTCTTCGAATTGGCTCCGCGTAGTCTGCAACGAGTGGGGAAAGGGGAGGAAGCGGAACAGGGACAGATGACAGTGAATGAGTGGAACGCATGCTTCTTGTCAAGCTTAACTGTCTCACCTTTTGCTGCACCGCCTCGGATGGCTTGTTAAACGGATTTATGACGTGTGCGCATTTGAAGAACTCCTCCGTGTTGTCCTCGCTGCCATCGAAGTACTTCTCCAGCAGCTTCTCCTTGTCCCACTTGAACTGATTGAGCAGTATTCGTGTTATGGGCGTGGCGAGCTGTAGAGAGAAACGACAGTTGTTGTAACGATCTATGAGCAAGTGCCTCAGCACTGCGATGACTATGGATAACCGGAAGTAGGCAAAAGCTTGTGGCAAGTTCTCGCATACACAGAGTTTGTACAGATCCGAACGATCATCGTTATAAAGCAATAATCTACCGCGCACTTATCGAGAATGCGCTGCGAGTGTGCCCGTGACTCAGCTCAAGCCTTAACCTTATCAGTCAAATGCAGTGGAAACGATATCAAATAGACTCACACACACCCAGAGAGAAAGAGAGAGTGTGTGAGAGAGAGGCGCATGTGACTCACCTTTAACACGCGATTAACCTCATCGATTATCTCGCGCTGATACTGCACTATCTCATCTGTGGTTAGCACCTTATACTGATGGTCGTCCGTGTCCAGCTGACGTTCCGTCGAACTGGGCATATCCACCTCCATGGCGAAGTCGTCGTCGCCATCGTCACCCGATGATACGTTGCCCGAGTCGACGTTGTCCAAGAAATCGTTATCGTTATCCGAGTCCATTGCAGCGCCTCCTTTCCCTTTGCTACACTACGCTAAGGTTCGCTCTGCTCTGCTCTGCTCCGCTCTGCGCTCTACGCTCGACGCCTTTCCTCTTGCTCGCCCTCTCGCTCACTCTCGCTCTCGCTGTCGCTGTCGCGCTCTTCGCTCTTGCTGTTGTTGTTCGTGTTCCTCTTGTTGTTCGTGTTGTTGCTTTTGTCTTTTCTTTGTCGCTGCGCTGCTTGCGATTGATAGCTGTCGCCTGGCTTCCTGCCTGCTGCGATTACTCTCTGATGCTGGCCTCTGCCGCGGCTGCTGCTACCACTGCTGCTGCTGCTGCTTGTTGTTGTTCTTATACTTCTTGTTCTTATTGTTGTTCTTGTTGCTGTTGTGGCTATTCCTGTTCTCGTGTTGTGTGTACTTCGAGTTACGCGCGCTTCTCTCCTAAGGAATTGATTTTCTCTTGGATTTCACTGTTTACTGCGTATTTTGCACTGACGAAAAGAAATACATTTAATGCGAAATTCATTAGCTCCAGATACACATTGGTTGTTGCTGGTTACACGCACACACAAACACACACATACACACACACGCACGCACACAAACGGCAAGCAGCATAATTATTTTACATACAGACAGCGAAGACGTCACTTGACCTTCGTTGCTGCTGGGCTGCCCCCCGCGCCCTCCCTCACTGCTACTGCTGTCAAGCGAAAGTATGCAACGCAGTTGTGTTGTTATTGTTATGACACATACGCACGCACAGCACACATACGCGCACGCACACAGCGTCAAATTTGTTTAATTTTTATGTAATTTCCACGTACATACATACATACATACACACTTACATATGTATGCCTGTGTGCGCGAACAAACGAAACAGCTGTGAAAATAATGCAATTACAGCTGTTAATGCAAATTTTTTTGTCTGTTCATTAACAGCGCGCTGTCAGCTAACAGCATGGTTCCAATTGCCTTCGAACTAGTTCGCATGTCATGTTTATGCACCTGCTAGCTTCATTGTTGTTGCTATTTGGCTGTTCTTGTTGTTCTTGCTGTTATTGTTGCTGTTGCCTTTGCTGTTGTTATGCAGCCCACTTGGAAAACTTTTCACCAACTCTGTTCGATATATACCTACACATGCACAGAGACACACACACACACACACATACGCGTACACAACGAAAATAAACACAGAAACGCACTGCGACTACAATGTCTTTATGTCCAATTTGCCTTTGTTTTTCTCTGTTATATGCATTGCCTGCATGCTTGTGTGTGTGTGTCTGTGTGTGTGTGCATGTAATTCAAGTCCGTTCTTCTCGCTTGTTTTTTCTTCGCTTTCTGTTGGCGCTGCAAACGCTGCAGAATTAAAACGCCATAAAGAAGAGTCTAAGTAAGCAAGACTACACACTACAGACTAGAGACTGCGGACTACAGCGCGCTGCACAATGGGCACTCGGCAGCCACAACACAACTCACAACTCACGAAGAGCCTAACAAAACACGTCTATGTGCGTGTGCGTGTGTGCGTGTGTATGTATGTTCGTATGCTTGTATGCGCGACCCATATGCCTATGTGTGTGTGCGTGCCTTTGAATGTACACACACGTATGTATGTGTATGTACTTATATGCTATATGCATACATGCACACATGCACACATGCACAGTTCGAACGTTTACGTATTGCCATGTTCCAATTGGACCACACAATTCCTGTTAACCAAGAAGCTTGCAAATTTTCCGATTCCGACGCAAATGTGTACACTGTACACAAATACAGGAATTATACACAATTATGTGTGGATGTGTATATATAATGGGCACACACACAAACACACATATGTGGTTCATGCATACACGTATGACACAAAATCAAGGCAACACACATATACACATGCACATGCACATATATGTATACATATACACTCGTAACGCATACAACAGCTGCAGCAGCTCACTTTTCATTTGGCTTTTACACACGTCTCTGCAGCCCGTTCAATTTGTTGCTGCGTAACACGAAATTAGGTGGAATTTTTCATACTTTTATTTGCTTTTTATGCTAATTGTAATAATATTGCGACGCGACGCGATTTCCACGCAAAAGCAACATCTGGCAGCGCTACACGATACAGCCTATCGATACCTTGTGTGCTTTATATCGATGTCTAATGCGAAATCGATTCGTCTGGCGATGCTGCGCACGGGTAGTTGTCTTGGCTGTCTTATTAGGACAACGCATGTAGACGAGACTCAAACCAGTGTCTGCAGCCAAGTTCACGTGAATACAGTTGTTGCTGCCAACTTCACGCTAGTCCGCCAAACGCAGCCAACTTCATGCGAATTCAAACCAAAAAACCGTTTCAAAATGGCGGACAGCAAAAAGCTTGTTACGCAAACGGAATAAAACTACGTTGATGCGTTGTAAAAATGAATTTATTTGCTAGCGTTTTTACTTCCACAGCATATTAATATTCGATATCTATTCGACTGTGGTCTGCTGTGCAAGCAGTTACTGTACCACTTCATGGAAAAGAAAGAGACAGCAGATAGGGTAGCTCTCTTTCTAGAACATCACATAGAAAGAGACAGCAGCAGCTTCCAAGTGTCGATCTCTTTCTAATGCATGCTTTCGTTCAACCCAAATGGAAAACACATTTATTTGGGGTTCGTTTCAGAAATATATTTTCACCGGACTTGTTAAGGCTCGTAAAACGTTACATTTTTCATTTAAGAAAATTTTCGGCTTTTTTCGAACAGCTCGTAAAACGCGCCCATATTGTTTTACGATTGTTCTTTTTTTCTTTTGCCTTTTGCAACATTTTACAAGCCTTTTTTATAATACTTTGTATTTCGTGAAATGTGCTCGTAAAACGTTACGTATTATTTTTGTTTTTAGGTTTTTCTTTTTTTTTTTTTCTTTTTTTCTTTGTGTATGGCGTTTATCCCGTTGTTTGTGTATGTCTATGCTGAGTTCGAGTATTCTACGGACGACAGACAATCATCCGACGAATAAACCTGTTTCTGTAACAATCATTTCAGTTTTTCTGTTTGTTTTTTTTTTTTTTTTTTGATTGCACTTTGATCGTTTCAGACGCAGATTCCTTGTTTTGTTCTTGTGTTACTTGCTTCGGAAATCGGTTCGGGCACGATTCGAATCGCGCTCAAACCGATTTCTAAAGCTAATTTACCAAAGTTCTTTACTCTACCCTTGAAGTGGCCACCTCGTTGCCTGCAAGAGAAAATGGAGAGGGAATTGTTGTTAATCTGCAACGTGTCACAAGACGGCGAAGAGCGCTTTCAGCCAATGTTGCGTCTCTGTCTCACACACACGCTCACGCACACACACACAGTATGTACACAAAAGTCTTTGTCCTTTGTCGGATTTCGGGGCAAATCTTTGCCAATCGCGGATGCAGCAGTGCAGCACTTACTTGCAGGCTGCTGCAGCGCGTGCTTTCACGGGAAGCAGAACTGCAAACCAGATGGAAAAATTATTAGGTCACCTCCATTTTGTTTTCGCACTCACACACACACACACACACACGTGCAGGGGCAGTGATGCATGCGCGTGTGTGTGTGTATGCATTACGAACTTACCACTCGACTGGCGACTGTACCGCCAAAAAGAGGAGTTTACTCTAATTTTCCCTAGGCTGGCGATTTCGAAACTGTTTCTGAGTTCAATTATTTTAAAATATAACGCACATTTCACCAAATAAATAAAAAGTGTATGCGTGTGTCTATGTGTGTGCAAAAAAAAGTATTGACTTTGTGACTGCGTGTGTGTACGTGTATGTGTGTGTGTGAGTGTGTGTATGTATAACAAAACGACAAAATGAGCGTGTACAAAGAATAAATATCACAAATTTTGATGTCTGTTCTTGCCTTTGCCTCCTATCGTTCTGATGCACCAGCAGGGCTGCCGCCACTAGTTATTCTAGAAAAGAGACTCGACCGATAACTGCGACGAAGCGATCGCTGTCATCGATGCTGATGCAAACCGATGTATCGATAGCTGTCGTATGTGAATAGCTCTGAGTTTCAAGCATGGCTCGGCTACTCGCACTGCTCCAATTATAAAAGTATTCAAAGTCAGCACATATTATACAGCAATATGAATCTAATAAATTATAGATGCAAGTTCAAACTTGTATAGACATATTTCATAAATGCTAAATAACTTGTTATGACTTATTCTTTAAACATGAAGAATGCTAACCTAACTTTCAGTGTAGCATAAAATGCTGAGCTTTAGAAGTATAAGTTGCATTTCATGATCACATTCGCCAGGCTAAATGTGAAAAATGTGCTAATTACAAATTTTATACCAATTGCATTTCGATAACAACTCAACCCGCTCAGTGTTGCCACAGTTTATTGTACGTCTAACAGACTTGTGCTCCACACTTAACATGAAGCCATTTACAGAATGCTCCTCCATTTAACAGCAACTTCAAGCTGCAGCTTTAAACTTCCAATTTCAGCTTTAATTGCAAAACAATAACAAAGCGCAGCTACAAAAGGCATAACAGCGCCAGAAAAATACATCAATGGGCGGCATTTCGCTCTGTTATCATCGGTGGACAAGCCTTAACAGAGTTCGCTGAACTTGTTCGATAACCCAAACTTGTTCGATAAATGCAAGAAGCACTAACAAATTGAACGTACTTTACGCGAAAAAAACACAAAACAAGTGGGCTTAAAAATTGTTGCAAAAACAGAGAATAGCGTACGTTTGCAGCTAGGGTTTATAGTGCGGAGCATTCGCATATTGAGCAGCCGATGCGCAGCAATAGAGCTATCGGAACAGGCAGCAGCAGCGACGACATCTGCGGCAAGCCGCAAGCGAAGTGAGAGGCGCAACAACAACAACGAGCACAACAAGAATCGAGCAGGCCCGTGGAGGGGGAACACCATGACCGTCTCGAAAATAGTGGACCAGTACACGATCATGTCCGGGGACCGCTCGAAGATCAAGGACCTGCTGTGCAACCGCCTGACCGAGTGCGGCTGGCGCGACGAGGTGCGCCTGCTGTGCCGCAATTACCTGCTGGAGAAGGGCGGCAACAACGGCGTCACCGTGGAGCAGCTGATAGCCGAGGTGACGCCCAAGGCGCGCACCCTGGTGCCCGACGCCGTCAAGATGGAGCTGCTCATGAAGATACGCACCATACTCACCGAGAACGAGGCGGACGACTAGAAGGCTGCAGGCCAGCAGGCCCCTAAGCTAAGCTCGACTAAGTTCACACACACCCACACACACACGCACATGCTTAATCTTTAGTTAGACTAGTTGCTCAGGCTAATCATCGTCATGTTATTCTCGTCAAATACAAGCTACACCGTATGTACACCACACTGGGAATGAGCTAGAAGGCGGCGCCGGCAGCCGGCGACTGGAGGCCCTGCTGCTCCTCCGGCTCGAGCAGCAGCTCGACGGGCTCACTGGGCGGGGCCTGCGCCGACTCTGGCGCTGGCGCTCCACTGGGCTGCGTGTACTTGCGCACCCACTCGTTGGGATGCATCTTCTTCTTGTGGTTGTGCATGTTGGCGTGCGACTTGAAGGTGCGCCCGCAGAACTGGCACGAGTACAGATCGATGCCCGTGTGCGTGGCCATGTGCTCCTGCGGGTCAAGGCAAGTGATTAGCAAAACCGAGGCGCCAGACGGCAAGCGATCAGCTGCAGCTGTGGTACTCACGGCGAGTGCGCGCGGCAGCTTGAACTCCTTCTCGCAGAGCGTGCAGCTGTGCCGCTTGCCCGAGTGGTGGTAGCGCATGTGGCTGCTGAGTGCGACGCGCGAGGACTTCTCCGCCTGGCAGAGCTTGCAGCGGTACTTGTTGTTGCCGTCGCGGTCGTCGTGGCGCGCGAGGTGCTTGCGCAGGCTGCGCTCGTCCCGCAGCCAGCGGCCGCACAGGCTGCACTGCACCTCGGCGACGGGTCCCTCCGGGTGCAGGGCCTTCTTGTGGATCAGGAAATTCGCCTTGGAGCGGAAGTGCACGCCGCACACGTCGCAGATGACGGGCGTGAAGTCAGACGCGTGCATGCGCTTCACGTGCGCCTTCAGCTCGTGCTTCGTGCGGAAGCTGCACGACAGTAAGCGAAAGAGAGAGAGAGAGAGAGAGAGCGGGAGATAGAGATAGAAAAGTAGAGAGAAGCATGTGTGCTGCACTCACGTCTTGCTGCAGGTCGGACAGACCTCGGGCCGCTCGGTGCCCTTGTGGTTCTTCACGTGCATCGTCAGCAGGAACTTCTTGGCGAAGCGCGCCTCGCAGATGAGGCACTGGTGCACGAGCTGCTGCTGCTCGGAGTGGAAGCGCAGCATGTGCATGTCCTGGCTGTTGCGGTTGAGGAAGCGCTTGCGGCACGCCTGGCAGCTGAAGTACTCCGGGTCCTTGTGGTAGTGCAGGTGGTCCACGTACAGCGTGCGCTTCTTGTACCGATTGTTGCAGCACTTCACGTAGCCCGTGCAGTTGTGCGCGGCCCGGAAGTGCCGCTTCAGCGCGATGAAGTCCGCCAGCGGCGCCGCGCACAGGCAGCAGTCGAGCTTCACGTTCGCCGCTATGTACTCGTCCATCTCCTTGATGCTCGAGCGCTTGGCCTGCAGCTGGGGCTCCTCATCGCTGCCGCGACGCGGCGGCTTCATGTCGGAGCTGGCGCTGCCGTCGACGCTGGCGCTGCGCTTGGGGCGGCCACGCTTCGGCGCACGCTGCGCCAGCTTCACGCTGCGCTTTGGCACGGCTGCAGGGGCGGGAACAGATGCTGGGGCAGGCGCAGGCGCAGGCACAGGGCTGGTCGCAGGCTTTAAGATGCCGTTGCGTCGCAGTTCGCGCAGGCGTGCGCGCGACTCGCGCAGCTCCGAGGCCGACTGTGCCGGCTTGCCCGCCTGCCTGCAGCTGCTACCCGCCTTCGGCTTGCTGCGTCGCGTGCGGCCCTTTGTCTGCCTGTGTTTGGCGGCATGCAGCAGCTCCTCGTCCTCCTGGTCGCCCTGGTTGTCCTGCTCATCCTGGAAGGCGTCGCGCAGCTGCTCGTCCTCGTCGAAGCTGCTGCAGCTGCCGGCGCCGCCGTCAAGCGCATGGTTCCGTTGCTGCACCACGATCTCGGGCTCGCACAGTATGTGATCCTTGATGTCGACGTCGTTGTCGTCGTCTCCGTCGCTGTCGGCGTCAGCGTCAGCGAAGGACAGGGACAGCTTCGTCTCGATGGGCGACTCGGTGTTCCACACGACGACGGCGGGCTCGGGCGGCGGCTCTGGCTCCGTCTTGAGCTGCAGCATCTGCTGCTTGTCGGCCACCATGAGGCAGAACTGCTCGAACTCGGTGAGATGGCGCCAGCAGGCAGTGCACACCCTGCTCGAGATGCTGTCGTTGATCGTCACCTGCAATGCGAGGGGGAATGGCAGTGTGGAGAGGGGAGGGAGGGGAGGCTGTAGTGGTGGCTCGCTTGCAGCGGACACAGCGGAATACCTCAATCTGCAGATGCTTGGCGATCACCTTGGGCAGCGCGTGCTCGGCATCGTCGAATATGAAGACGGAGGCGGCGTCCTCCAGGTCGCACAGGCACAGGCGGCATATCATGTCCGGCTCTATGGTATTTGTTTGTTTCCTCTCAAAATTCCTTTCCTCTCGCCGGAGGCTGTCGTAAACAAATACCAGAGCGATTATCGATTGTCGGTTGCCGATTGCCGCTGTTATCGATGATGAGCGACTCGGTGCTTTTCGGCTAAATCGGAACATAAGAAAGCAATAAAAAGCTGAAATTTAAAAGTTTTTTTTTATACAAACGTACGGTTAATATTTTAATTATAAGCATTAAAATTGTTAATATGCAACTAACTAAATGAATTTATTCAGATTGATTGAAATATTTCCCATAAATATACATGTATTTATCATTTGAACTATGAGCCGTTGAAATATAATTAACTCTAAAAATAGCTAAAAAAAAAAACTGAAATTTGAAACTTTTTTTATACAAACGTACGGTTTATATTTTAATTATAAGCATTAAAATTTTTGATATGCAACTAACTAAATAAATTTTCTCAGATTGATTGGAATATTTCCCATAAATATACATGTATTTATCATTTGAACTATGAGCCATTGAAATATAATTAACTCTAATAGCTATAAACTTGCTTAGCCTTTGTAAAAAAACTGAAATTGTTAAGGTTTTTTTTTATACAAACGTATATTTTAATTACTAACTGAATTTATTCAGTTTAATTGAAAAATTTTCCATTTGAGCTATATTTTGTTCTAAAAGATTGGGAAGTAGTACAAATATATATTAATTTATCATTTTGAGCTATTATAAAAATATAATAAATTCTAAAGAAAAAACTGTCACTAAATATTTCAATTATAATTTTTTAAAATTTAAAATGTTGAACTCTTTTGGAAAATTGTAAAAATACAATATTGATTTATAATTTATTGAATATTATATTATATAATAATAAAAATATTATTGTATATATTAAAAATTAATTTTTTTATGTTTATACTTTATAAAATGTGGAAGAATGTACAAAGAAAAGTAAATTCCCTACCAATAACAAAATAAACTCACGGCTGAAAAACTTCCCGCTGCCTGCTGTTGTCAGTTGTTTCCCGTTCCTGTGGAAAAAGCTGACTTGACAGCGCTGAATTTTTCGGTGAAATTTAGGTCATTTCACGCCGTTTGCGTATCGATAACAAGTGCGACTCGGTGAAATTTAGTGTATTTCAGTCGATACACGCCGCACTATCGAAGCAAACGCACACATCGCTAACAGTAAATCACAATATCCCAGCACCTTGCGAAGATTTGCTTACTTTCTCAAGTCTCGCTGAAGTCTCGCAGCCGAAGAGCACAGCAAAATGCAGAAGAAACCCCTGAGCGCCAACACGCTGCTGGACAAGGTGCATCGGGGCGCCGTCTACGCCTGCATCGGCGTGACACTCTACGGCACGTACCTGATCGGCATGCGCTACTATCACTACTACACCGTGATCAGGCCCGAGAAGAAGCAGGCCGAGCTGCAGCTGCTCGACGAGGGCGCCCACGACAAGGCCAAGGAGCTGAAGTACTAGTGCATGTGATTCCCCACTCCAACTACCACTTACTCTGTTTAGTTCAATAAATCGCACTCGTGTGCCGGCAACTCTTGCAGACTGTTGTGTAATGCCCGGCGCTAGGGGCAGGGGCAGCGGCAGCGGTAGCGGTAGAGGCAGCGCCGGAGGCAGAGCAGGAGGAGCAGCCCCAGTCGCAGACCTTGGCCTCGATATTAATCACAATCCGAAAGCTTGTCCATGCGCAAACGGCAATGTTGTCATCGATGTTGCCTGCTCGCCGCACTGGCGGCAACTTCCGCTTGCCCAAGCCGCTGCCTGCGGCCGCCGGGCGTGCGTTCACCTCCAGCTGCAGGCGGGCGCAGGCAGCGACGCAGGCAGATGCTGGGGCAGAGGCAACGCTGCAACAATGGCACAAGCGCCCACCCACTGGCAGCCCAGCGGCCCGAGCGGAGCTTGTGAAAAACCCAAAAGACGTTGCCAATTGCGCGCTGCTCTGCACGCTTCATTCAACAATGTTGCCAAAGCTGCGGATTGCCGGATCGTTGCCATAGCATTTACCCAGTTAAGATTAAGGGGAAGACATGAGGCATATTAGCTTTGCGCAAATGCTTGTTGCAGACATCGGCATGCCCTTGCAAAGTATATACTATATGTACACTGTGTATGCTTGGGCACCCTCAACAGGCGAGTCGATTTAGCCGTGTCCGTTTGTCCGTATAAACGCACAGAACTCGGCTATTGCGGCAGCTAGAGCCACCAAATTTGGTATGAAGGTACATGTATAGCGGGCGCAGATCAAGTTTATTGCAAACTGTCCGACTGCAACGCCCACCGCTCATCAATTGCAAAAAAGTCGATTTTCTCGTGTTCGTTTGTCCGTATAAACGCACAGAACTCGGCTATTGCGGTAGCTAGAGACACCAAATTTGGTATGAAGGTGCATGTATAGCGTACGCAGAACAAGTTTATTGCAAACTGTCAGACTGCCACGCCCACCGCCCATCAAATGTAAAACTGCGTTTTTCGGCTTATTGCATTCCAACGAAACTACAAGTACAGTGGAACGCAGCTTGTAATAAAGCGAACTTTCAACTTTTAAATTAAATTAAGAAAATTACAAGAGTTGAAAACAACCTTTTTTCGACATATTCATAGCTAACAAGAAGTTTGCCCAGCTCTATAAATTGCATGTGTTAGAGCGGGAAAGCAAAAGAGTGCATTTGTAATAATTCGATTGACAGTGGTATTTGTTCGTTAGAATTTGTAATAGTTTTCCAAACTGGCTGAAGGGTATCTGACGGCCGCGTGTACTCGCCGCTAGCTTTCTTTGCCTGTGATTGTTGCTGCAAATGCATTGATAGCTCGCCGGCTTATCTGATTGCATTGCCAATTGGCAATTGGCAATTGCTTGTGCTTTTGCTTTTGCAGCAACGGTCAAGGTCGTCCTTCTCCAGCCGCAGCCATAGCCAAGCCCGACGCCCGATCCGCCCACTTTTTTGCCCGTGGGCGAAGTGTGCGATCGTGCAGCTTGTATTATTTCGATAAGCATTTGCTTCGTGCAAATGAATGGGCCGGGCAAGACCAACGATGCGCATTCCCTGTAATTTGAGGGCGGGCGAAACCCTCGGAGAAGTCGTAACATTCTCACGAAAATAGAGAATAGAGAAGCACGTGTTAGAAATTAAAAAGTAAATTTCAAAATTTTCATTGAAAAATTTTAAAATATTTAAATTTTTATACAAACAATATGAAAAATATATGCATATATACAAGATCAGCATCAAGCTTGCCACATTTCAAAGCATATCTGCAGAAACTTCATAAAAGCATCTAAAATTCTGAATGCACAATATCAATTATAAGATTTATAAGTTTTTCAAATATTAAAAATAAAAAAAAAATAAATTAGTTCAATAAAATACTCTTAAATATGCTTTATAGAATATTCTAAAGGAAATATTGATTAATTTATGTTTCTTATTCATAGCTTTATTTTAATGGTTCCAAAACGAAAGTATTATGTTCAGAAACGTCAATAAAATGAAAAGTTTACATTGGAAATTAAATATCTTTAAATAAAAAACTTCAATAAAAATCAACAATTTTTTGGTGGCAATGAAATATTTTTTTTGTTTTCTAAAATTAATTTTTCTGCTTTATGGAAGTATCTTCAAGTATATCAATACATGGTATTTACTTTGTAGGCAGTATTCATTTAACAAATTTCAGTGAAAAGAAAAATAACTTTTATAATACAAACTATTTTATAGCTACACAATAGTCAAAAATATATCAAATAATTTGAATTACATATAGTTATATTTTTTATAGTTATTATATAGTTATACGCTGCTGTTAAAAAGAGTAACTATATTTAATTCGAATTTGCAAGCGTAAAAAATATTATTATTTTAATTCGTATGTGCTTTATTTTCATTATAATACAACATTTACTAAAGCCAATATATTCTATTTAGAATTTTCACTAGTTTAAAAATTAAAATTGTTCTCCCATTTTATAGGTATAGTCAAAAAAATAATAGTTTGAATATACACAATGATTATGTAGGTAAATCTGGTAACAAAAAGAATACGTTTAATTTGGTTTTAATTCTACTTACAAATACACAAAAAAAAACCATATTAATATTCAATTATTATTATTATTATTTTTTAATAATAATAATAATTGAAATTATTTTTTTTTTATCACACTTATTCCTTCCTATTGATGTATTTTAAATTTGTATGGTTTTGTTCAACTATTTTGCTGCCATTCTCTGGCACTGTCGACCACTGTGCGCTGCTCAGATCTTTGCAGCTTCCTTCAGCTGAAGGCTAAAAATAACTGTAGTTAATGCTCGTATCTTTCATCTCGCTCAAAACTTCTGCCAACTCTGGCGGTCGTGCGCAGTTGTTGGTGTTGTTGTTGCTGTACTTGATTGTTGTTGTTGTTGTTGTTGTCGTTGTTGTAATTGACTTAATTTGCAATGCCAAAATCACATTGTATAATAAATTGTGTTGGCGCTTGCAATTTCCCACGGGGTTTCTGCCATTTGACTTGCACCACACACACACACACACACATGCACCGCACACACACACACACACACATGCACACGATCCGCAGGAGCCGCACGCTCGATCGGTCGCGCCCCCAAGCGGCACGTTGTCGCTGTTGCAGCGGCTTCTCAACATGTTGCATGTTGCGCGCGTTGCACGTTGCGTGGGGAATATGCCGCATGTGTTGCGCAGGCGCGCGTCTCGCGTTGCAAAGTGAAAGCGACATTCGAGCCGTGTGGAACGCATTAAGTGTGTCAACCCGTGTGGATCGCATTGCCGCAGACAATTACTTCACCGGCGGGAGCCTGCCTGCCCCTCCCCCTCCCCCTCTCTCTCTTTCTCTCGAGCACTCGCTCACTCTGTTTGTTTCTCTCTGTTTCTCTTTCCCTACTTGTCTTTCTTTCTCTCTTTCTCTCCTTTTAACTGCCTGCCTTTGTCTCTATCTTTTTTTCTCTCTCTATCTCTCTTACTCGATTTGCCTGCTTCCTCTCTTTATCTCTCTCTCTTTCTCTCACTTTTTGGCTCTCTCTCTCTTTCTCTCACTCTTTGTCTCTCTTTCTCTCTATCACTCTCTTTCTCTCTCTATATCTCTCTCTTTGGCACTCTTTCTCTCTTTCTTTTTCTCTCTCTCTTTTCTCTTCTATTTTTATTTAACAGCTCGATTTGCCTGTTTCCTCTCTCTCCCGCTCTCCCTCTCCTTCTCTCTCACACTCTCTTTCTCTTACTATATCTTTCTCTTATTCACTCTTTCTCTTTATCTCTCTCTTTTCTCTTCCTCTTTCGACCATCTATTTCTTTATCTCTACATCTACATTTTTTTTCTCTCTATCTTTATTTTTCTCTCATTATTATTATTATTTTCTTTCATTCTCTCTCCTTTTACCTGCTCGATTTGCCTGCTTCCTCTCTCCCTCTCTCGCTCCGTCTTGCAATTCTAGCTGCTCGTTGGCTGCCACGCCCACACGCGCTGCACGCTGACCTCTCGCATTGGGGGAGTGCATGCCGGCACCCATCCACTCTCAGACACCCCCCCTCCCCTCATCGCTACCCTTTACCCTGGCACTAACAAGACAATATTCGATTTCAGGCCCGTCATGCAGCGTTTGTTATTGTTTGTTGTTGCTGCTGCTTCTGCTATTGTTGTTGTTGTTGTTGTTGTTGTTGTTGTTGTTGCTTTGCATAATTGCCAAGTGTAGCACAATGCGCTGCGAGGTAAGTATAAAAACGCTGCGCCGCCTGCCAAGAGTCAACAAATCAGCTCCATCTTCAGCTCGCTGCAGTCGCATCCAACGCTCCAACATGAAGTTCCAATTGGTAAGCAGAGGCCACTCCACCCAGCCCCTTCAGGGATAATCCAGCCCGGTGCGCTGTGCTCTCTTGCAGTGTCTCTTTGTCGCCTTCGCCCTGTGCCTGGCACACAGTCTGGCGGCCATCGCCGAGCCTGCCGCCGCCTCCGCCCCGGGCGAGCTGGAGGCGGGCGTTGCGGGTGTTGCGGGCGACAGGAAGACGGAGAAGCGCGGCATCTACGGCTTCGGCTATGGGCACTACGGCCACGGATACGGCGGATATGGCGGCTATGCTGGATATGGCGGCTATGGGCATGGACACGGCAGCTATGGCTTTGCCAGCCCCTACTATGGCGGCTTTGAGTATGTGCACCATGCCACGCCCTATTACGGCGGCCACCACGGCGGCTTCTATCCGTACCATCATGGACATTACGGTTTCTACTGAGACACCATTCAGTGCATTCCATATAATCACGTCTCACGCTCATCGCTGCACAACAACAACATAATAACACTAATAATTTTTTTTTTATCATTTTTTTTCTCAAATAAATGTAAATTTCCTTTTTAACGCTTAAAACGCACAGCGTGTATTTGAAATGCGCGCCAAGCGGCGAATGCAAGCCTGCGTTCAGTGTGGGAAAGCGCCGGCATGGCGACTGCGGCAACACTGATTGCACGCTATCGCACGCATCGATAGAGCAATCGGCTGTCGCAGCGATCACAAATCGATATGTATCGATAGGCACTGCTCTCGCGTTTTTGTTGTTCATTTTTACGCTCTTCTTTGTCGGAGACGGTCGTTTCTTCCTTGCTTTTGGCTCGCCAAGCGAAAGCGCTCAACAAATACAATTGACACACAATTTGAATTGAGCTAGAAAAGGAGTTGTTCGAGCCAGAAACTGGTGGGAACAGCTGTTGGCAGCAGTGTTGGGTAACTTTTTGTTGTTATTTTTTTGTTGGTTCCTTTTTTTTTTTGTTAAATTTCCTCAATAACTACGAGTTACGCGTGCACAATTAAAGTGGCAAAACAGAATCAACGACAGCAGCAGCAGCAACCACAACAACAACGACAACAACAACAACAACAACAACACACGCACACACGGGCAGGCAGCAGTAATCACAACTGTCGTCGCAGTGGTGAAAAGCAAGTGCGAAAAATACAAGCAAACAAACGCAAAAGCTGACCAAATTGTTGGCGAAACAAAATAATAAAATATATCGAAAGAAAAAAAAAATTAATATATATATATATAAGCAGCAGATGTACATGCATACAAGTGCACGTTTTCAGTTGTGGTAGTACCAAATACTAGTACTAGTAACAAAATGCGAATCTGTTTGTGAATATGTGAAGTGACAAAAAAAACATACACACACACACGCACGCACTCACACACGCATACCGAAAGTCGTGAATTCGTCGCTGTCGTCGTTGTCGCTGCTTTGGTGTTTGTGTCAACATATACACACACCTACACATACATGCCTATTGTACAAGTGTGTGTGTGTGTGTGTGTTGTGTGTGGCGAAAGAGAGTGAGTGCGAGCTAGAGAGAGCGAACAAGCGAGTGAGCGAGCGAGCGAGAGAGAGAGAGAGAGAGAAAGATAAAGAGCAATCGTTGTCTTTAGTTCGCTGTGTTGCTTTTATTTTCTGCCCGAGTATTTATTTATTTATTTTTTTAAATAATTTTCGCATTGTGAAAAGTTTTTTTTTTCTGCTCAACGCAAGTTTGGAAAACGGTGCGTTCGTGTGCGTGTGCGTCGCGCGCGTTGGCAGCGGCAGCAGAACAGCAACAACAACAATAATAATAATAGTAATAACAACAAAAACAACAACAACAACAAGAATAACAGCAAAAAGAAAATCAACAACATTTATAGGCCCGTCGAGCAGTTCGCGCCACTTTGAAGAGGTATGTACAGCTGTATGTGTATGCGTGTGCGTGTGCTTATATTTGTATGCTTTTGTCCAATTCAGAAATTCTTATTAGATCACAGGCACATTTCGGTGTGCCAGTGTGTGCGTGTGTGTGTGTGTGTGCGTGTGCGCTGAACAGCCGTCGTTTCTCAGGTTCAGCACGGCGACGACTTCTTTTTCGTCTTGTTGTTTTCTTTTCATTTTTTGCTACTCACACTCATTTCGCCGTTATTTATGTAACAAGTGTGTGCGTGCTAAATGAAGTGCTGTTGCTGCGCCGCTGTTGTTGCTGTTGCTGCCGCTGCTGCTGCTGCTGCTGCTATTGTTGTCATGTTCATACGCACACACTCACACACGCACACAGAGACGAGCGCACACGCACGCACACATGCGAATGTATTTGGTGATTTTTCGTCTCTCTTGTTTGTCGACGACACTGAGCTTGTAATGGAGTTGCGTCGACGTCGACAGCGGCTGCAGCAGCAGCAGCAGCGCTTGGGCAGGCAGACAAAAAGCTCTCCTCTGCCCCAGCATCAACTGGAGCAACGCAAAGCGCATTGAACTGGTTAGGTTCACTTTGCCATTTAGCTATCAACATTGTCGATGGCGGCAGGGCAGCAGCGGCGGCAGCGACGGCAGCGACAGCAGCCTCTGCAGACGTCGGCGTCGCAGCAGCATTTCTTCAATTGGCATGCCTACACGAATGCAAAGCAGAAGGCAGATGGCAGAGACCACAGACAGAGCCTGATCAAGAGTAGTGAAAGAGCGTAAGAGAGTATGGGTGATTCGTGTGTGTGTGTGTGTGTGTGTGTGAGGGGGTATAACAGTAGCAACTGGAGCAATTGGCATTGTGTGCTTGTGACGCGTATTTCGGGTACTGCTCGCATAATCTGCGCTTGCGTCGGCGTCGACTGCGACTGCGACGTCGGCGCGCTCATATGTATGTGTGAGCGTCATTTGATTTTATTGTCATTTCGTTACGCACAGGCTGCGATGGCGTCGCCGACGACGACGCCGATGCCAGCTCGAGCAGCGCTGCTCGCAGCCGCTTGTTGCGCTTTTCTTTTTTTTGTTTTTTGTTTTTTTGTCATTTCAATTGTTTTTATTGTTGCCTTGTTTCTCGTCTCTTGTCCCGTTGTTTTCTTTTTGTCAAGCATTTTCATTGGAAAATTCGTCACAGCAGCGAAAATAAATAAATAAAAGCTCGAGTGGAATTCCGTATAATTAATGTAATGCCAACAACAAGCGACTCCCCCTCCCCTGCTATTTTCTTCTCTGCTCCTCCACCCTCCCCTGCCGCTCATGTTGTTCAATGCAAATTTAACGCGCCACACGCCAATTTCAGTTTCATTGAGCGCACAAAATAATATGTATTTAATTATAGTATATTATTTATGCGAACCAGAAATGCAAATACGAAAACGCAAAAACCTCTTCCACATCCACGCGAATTTTCATTTTCTTCTGCGTTCTACGTTTCGAAAAAGCTCTGGCCGCCATTGCAGCAAATGTGGCCAACAGCTCAGCGCTAGTTCCGACTGCGATACAATGGGAAGGAACTGAAATTCAGGCAAGTGTTAATGTATGTGCCATGTCTCTGGCAGCGCCGATCTCGCCCCGCACTGAAGCTCATTCGGGGGAAATTAAAAGTCCCATGAAGAAGCAAGCTTCAGGCTGAGCTACGCTCATAGCACTGTCACTATGGCTGTGAATCGAAGGGAAGGGAAATTACAAGTCCGCAAGTGTCTGGCTTGCAGTTAGGAGTGGGGAAATTAAAAGTCCTCCTCAAGGTAGCCTCTGTACTCTGTTATACCAATGCAAGGGGTTGGGGGTATGGCAGTGTCACTGGCATAATAATACTGGCTACAACTTTAGTACGAGGGTCGTTCAATAAGTCCTTAGAAAATCCGAGTGAAGAAATCCGAAATCCTATTTTTTGGAAAAACGATTGGCAAAGTGTGTAGAGCTAAAGGGGACTATGTTGAAAAATAAAAAAAATTTCTGCTAAAAACAGTGTTTTTATATTTCTTATTATTATTTATTTTTCTAAAGACATATTGAACGACCCACGTAGCTAAACGAATACGTGAATGTAATCTACACTAATTGAATTTCCCTATTGTGGAAAAGGCCCAGTGGTAATTACGCTGTCCAACTATCGATAGTATCGATATGTGAGTAATTCGGGTAATTTCCCCAAAATTCTTGATTAATAATTGCATTGATTTCTATTCTGCTCCCTGCTCGCTCTCTCTCTGTGGGGGATTTGTTTAGGCCATTTCGCAGCAGAAGTCGGCCAGCAGGCAGAAAATAGACGGGAAATTCAGAATGGTTTCTATTTTTCATTTTGGCCCGTTTCGATTTGGCGTCTGTTTTGTTTATTGTGTATTATATTTATTTTATTTTTGTTCTTTATTCACTTGGGTGCGGGCTCCCCCTCTTTCTCCTTCTCCTCCTCCTTTACTGTTTGTTTGTGTAATTAGTGAACGGAAATTGTGTGCGTGTGTGTACAAGGGGTTGGAGGGGGAGGGGCAGGGGTAGCTCGGCCCCCACCTGAAGTTAGATTGAATTCGATTTGGTTCGCTTTCAACGTATGTATATGTGGGTGGGCGGAGGAGGAAGAGGAGGTAGGGTTAGCGCTAAAAGTGGGCTATAGCAGGTTCCACATTGCTGAAGGTCAAGGGGGCAAATGGACAGGCAGACGGGACAGGCGGATGTAATTGGTAACTCGTTACCCGTTCGCAGTTACCCGTTACCCGTTACCGCTGCGAGCAAATAACCGATAACTCAATTCACCCGCCACAAATTGCCGTTGAGTCATGGCCCTAGTGCCACCTGCCTGTACACTAAATATACCAAATATACTATATAAACCAAATATACTATATATACCATGTATACTATATCCTATATATACTATAGTTGTCCGATGCGTCGTGTGCTTCTGCTCGGTTCCCCGTACTTATTACTTTCCCATATCCAGCCTGGAATCGGTGGCTTGCTATAGCAGTTTGTGCAGTGCAGCGCGATCTGTCCAATTACATCAATTATCCAAATAAGTTAGTTGTCAGGCTCAGGCTTTTTTGCTGTCTCAGGGGGCAATACAATCGGAGGGGGGCTTCAATTATAGCCAAGGCTTTGAAGTGACTTTTGCACAAGAGACAGGGAGAGAGAGAAAAGAGTGCGTAAGACTCATGAAGTTGGCAACTATAAACTATATGTATATATATATATATTAAACTTCTTGTTCAGCAAGAAGATTTCATTTTCTGCTAAGGCTTTCAAACAGACTATATCTGATTTATAATACTTCTCTTTTAGTTAGACTCTATTTGCTTCTTTATGTTTCTCGTTCAGTTGGACTATGTCTGCTTGATAATACTTCTCGTTCAGCTAGATGATTTAATTTTCTGCTAAGGTTTTCAAACAGATTATATCTGACTAATAATATATAAATCTCCTTAACTTAGACTATATCTGCTAAGACTAAGGTATACGTTATCTTGAGGCTTTCTGTATTTCTTATAGAGTAGATCTTGCACTTTAAAGTTTTTAAAGCAGGGCTGTCGCATATTTTTTAAATATTGTATCAAAAATGTCTTTTAAAAAAATAAAAAAAAATAAAAAAATATTTTTAAAATATCACTTAAAAATATCGATATATCGATAAACTCTACTGCTTGATGGTTGCAACTTAAATCAAACTCAACTGAAAACTTACTATAACAACGAGTAAGCACCCTAGAGATGTTAATTTCAATGGGAGATACTAATGACTTAAATTGACTCATTGTAATTAGAATTAATGATTTAATTTCTTAACATAATGAATAAAATATAACATTAAAAAGCACATAAAAATATCATATTTTAGAACAAAAAAAAAATGCATCTGTAAATATATAATTTTTCCACAAAAATATCGATACATTGATATTTTGATGTATTTATCAATAACTCTACTTTAGAGAGAGAGAGTAAGTCTGAGCAATTTATATCAATTTGTAAGCTCATAAATACACTTTAATTAGACGATTTATAGTGAACATATCGAAGCTCAACAAATTAACAATAAGACAAATTTTATAGAGCCCTTAAAAATAGCTATTTTCTCTGTATATACTATATCGAGACTATACATACTCTATAATACTTCTCGTTCAACCAAAAGATGCCGCTTTATCCTGAGGCTTTCCTGAGAATGTAACTATATAGCCAGATCATATTGGTTTATACATATATATAAATAGTATTTATGCTATGTAGTACTATCATATTTATAATTCCCTTTCGTTCAGCTTTACTACCTAGAATTTCCCATGCGAATGCCACTCACGCATTACATTTCCTTCCGTAATCTCCATATCGTTCGCTTAGCGCGCTATCTGCTGACTTCGCATATCTATATCTGCTCTATGCCATTCTATTCTCTTCTCTCTTTTTATTCTCTGCTTCTGCTTCGATCTTAACTATACTTTTAAACGTGATTTGAGCGCATTCGCGCTCTGAGAGTCGGGCGAAATTTACATGAGGTTGTCGGATAGATCAGATGCCTATATCAGATGCCTTAAGCCACACCTCCTCCTCAAACCCCCTCTCTCGTCCCCCCTCCAGTGTGTTATCATTTCGGAAAATTTTACGAAATCTGAGGCAGAAGGCAAAGTGTGAAGAACCAGAATCGCATTACTCTGGCGCGTCTCTCGCTCTCGCTCTTGCTCTCTCTGCCTCCGCCTCTGTCTCGGTCTCTGTCTCCTGCTCGCTCTCACATGCTGTGCTTATCAACATGTGACGTTTGCTTTTCCTGCTCCCATTGTTGTGCCTGCCCTAATCAGTCTTACAGTTCATTCTACACACACACACACACACTTGCATATAGAGACAGAGACAAAGGGAGAACTTGATTTCCAATGAATTTTGGCTGCAAGTGGAACTGAGACTGCAACTGCGACTGCGACTGAAGTCTCCAATTTATTTCTTGGTAATTTGCGTCTCAAGCAGGGAAATTTCTCGGGGACTTTTTCGAGACGAAATCATGAATTGTTTTCCAATTGGATTTTCCCCCCATGAATCATTTCAATGGGAGAAATTGCAGCAGAGACTCTTATACCCTGCTTATCAGAGAGAATTTCATTAATTAATTTCGACTTAACTGTGTAACATATACATACATATATGTATGCCATAACTAAAGTGCTCTATTTTGTCTCTTACAGATCCATGCAAAATGTCTAGTCCAGACGATAGAATACCTATACATGGTAAGTAAACCTTGGGGAGGGGCAGCGGCATGCTGGCCTGTAATGCGTAATAGCAGCTACGTATGTATGTGTGTACGTGCACACACACACACACACACGCACAGAACTTGCAAGCAAACAAAAGCTTAAGTGTACACAACGAGTGCAACTGTGTGCGGCACTTCCAAAAATAACTGTTAATAAGAACTGAGAAACGACGTCGACGTCGACGTCGGCATCGACAGCCTTAACTGACTTTGCGCCGACAGCAGGCAGCAGGCAGCGCAACGACGGCGGCTAAACAACAAGAACATTGTCCATGGTCGGGTGACAGGCAGGAGCAGACGCGGCCGCGTCTAGTAGCAAGTGGTTGCTGCTGCTGCTGGCAGCGTGCGAACGAGCAAGAGGGAGAGCAGATGTGCGTGTATGCGTGTATGCCAGTGTGTCAGTGTGTGTGTGTGTGAAGGAAGTTGCTTGTTAGTTAGCGTCGACGAGTGCTTCAGTCGCGCTGCCTCTGCCTCTGCCGCTGTCTCTGCCTCTGCCACTGTCAATGCCAAGCACGTGCAATAACAATTTGCCTGGTCCGCCTGTAATCTGCTCTCCCTCTGCCTACTGCCTGCCTACTCACTCGCTCTTACTCTCACTCTCCTTCTCTCTCTGGAGCAAGCTCGCTTGCCGGCGCTGCCTTTGTGTCTGTTTGTGTTTGTGTGCGTGTTCGTGATTGTATGGCCAAAGGCAAAGGCAGAATAACAACAACAACAACAACAGCAACAATGAAATACACGAAGAACATTCGTTTATCGATTTTGTGCTATTTTTAGCATAACAAAAATTTACTTGCCTTTGAAATGTATAACGACGACGACGCCGGCGCCGGCGCCGGCGCCGGCGCCAGCGTCAGCGTCAGCGTCAGCGTCAGCGTTTTGTTGGCCCTTTGCGTCCTGCTGCTCGTCGCCTTCGCTTTCGCTTTCCTTTCTACGTTTCTTAACAGTTACAACAATTGCCACGTGCTGCTGCTGGGACAATGACCAATTGGAAGCTTATACCTCGCACTCGCTCGCTCTCTCGCTCAGCTGTTCAGCTGCTCAGCTGCTCAACTGCTCTGGCTCGCTCTCGCGCTCGCACTCGCACTCGCACTCTAACTGCACGTGGGTCAAAGCTATTCAAACTGTTGTTTATATGCGCGCGCTCTATGTGTGCGTGTTGCGTGTATGTGTGTGTGTGTGTGTGTGCATGCAGATCCCTGTGGCTTGCCTAAGAAGTGCAGAGTAACGATATCTCGTGGTGAATCTCGAGTGAAGCAACTGTGTGAGTGCAGAGTGCAGAGTGGTGGGTGGCGGGTGGTGAGAGGTGAGTGCTGAGTGGTGAGTGGTGAATGGTGAGCAAAGCAGCCTCAGATGGCAAAGCAGAGGCAAATATTTTGCCAGTGTGCAGTAACAGGATAATTGCAGGTGCAGCTCGCTCGGTCTTATTGGAATAATTGAATAATAATTATTAATTAATTATAATTACGTGGGTCGTTCAATATGTCTTTAGAAAAAATGAATAATAATAATAAATTTAAAAACACTTTTTTGCAGAAATTTTTTTTTATTTTTCAACATAGTCCCCTTTTAGCTCTACGCACTTTGCCAATCGTTTTTCCCACATTTTTAGCCCGTCCAAAAAATAGGATTTCGGATTTATTCACTAGGATTTTCTAAGGACTTATTGAACGACCCTCGTATTATAATAATTGAATAATTATTATATTCGGCTGCATGCTTGGAGGAAACACTGCAATTATTAAACATAGGAATTGTTTCTTAATTAATATAATAAATATGCTAAGCTAAGGCAGAACTAAGTTTTGGCTGAAGTCTGGCGCGCATTCTGATTGGAATCGAACGCTGCTGCTAATTGGCAGCAGCTTTGCCTAGTCTCATTTGTGTTTCACTAAGTCGCAGTTTTAGTTGCCTCTCAGCAGTGCCATCTCCCCCGCCCCCTGAAACCACCTGCCTCTGCAAGCGCAGTTGTCTTGCTGCTTCCACATTCCTGTGCCTTTCCCTACCCCCACTCCACTTCCACTGCTCGTTAGTTATTGTAGCCCGAAATATGCCAATGTGTGTGTGGGTGTGTGTGTGTGTGTGTGTATCGTTATATAAAATCATTATACATATACCGCACAATCTTTGTAACACAAAATATCCCAATTCCCAGGCAGAGTTCCGTTTCATTTACTCCCCCCCCTCCCCCCTCCTCCTCCTGCGCACAACCCTCTCCAGCGACTTCTGTGCTTAGCCATTTGATTTGGGTGTGTGCGTGTGTATGTGTGTGTCTGTGTGTGAGTGTGTAATCATTCCTGAACTGCGCTGTTGTTGTTGCTGCTGCTGTTGCTTTTGCTTTTTGGCTTTCAATTTGTCAAGGTGAAACACACACACACACTCGCATCGAGAGCGGGAGTGTTTTGCTCACACACATGCAAACGCTCGGACACACACACACACACACGCATAGGGCTCTCAGCTGAAACTTCGGCATAAGCCAAAACTGAACGAGCCACGCCCACTTATTATATATGGCCCGCCCCAGGGGCCCCCAAATTGCTATTGCCGCAAAGTGTGTCTATTTATAGACGGCGAGCGCTGGAAATTTTTTCCGACTCATACACACGCAAGCGCCGCGCACACACACACGTACACATGCACATACACATACACATACACATACACGTACGCAAGTGTCGTCTGCTATCACTCAACACAAAGTCAGCAGCGAAGTGGGTCGGTGGGCTTGTTATTGTTGTTGTTGTTATTGTCGCTGATTGAGCCAGAACATGGTTTACATGCACATAAAATACACACACACACACAGACACTCGCACATGCAGGCAGGCAGACAGGCTAAGCATACCTGTGTGTGTGTGTGCACACATGTGCATGCATAATTGGGCTTGGCGTTTCAATTTCCAATTTGGTTTCAGTTTCACTTCCAATGCCAGGCGTTGCCTCTCCTCGAATTTTATAACGCTCGTTGTAAACACGTGCTCTTTGTTGTTGTTGTTGTTGCTGCTGGTTTCTATGTCAACAGAGAATTGACCTTGACGACACGTTTCAAACTTCTTGCAAACAGCTGACTGCAGCCACTGTCGACGTAGCAGCAGCCACGCGCTCTCTTCGCTCTTCCTCTAATAAAAGTTCTTACACACACACACACACATACATGCAGACAGACAGAGAGAGAGAGAGACGAAGAGAGAGCAGACTTTGTCAAGAAAATGTTCGCATGCACCTGCAGCGACAGCGCAGTTCGTATATGTATTACTTACAAGTGTCACACACACAGCTGCAGATAGACAACAAGCCAGCCCCAGCCCCAACCCCAACAGCAGCTGCAGCTGTTGCTTAAGCAGGCGTGCTCCTCTCTTGTTGACACACTCTCTGGCTTTGCACTCTCGCTCTCGCGACTCTTGCTCTGTTTTGGTTATGCATGTCTTTTCGCACACCCTGTAAGAGCGCCTTTGGTGGAGCTTATTCGCTAGTATCTGCCAGCTGCCTCAATAGTGTTTATTAAAATACTTAATATATAAATACTAGTACAAATTAAATAGCAGTATAAAACTAAATTAACACAAGTGCATATAATACAAATATAATACAAAGTCAATGCTCAATAAATATAAAACACTTGTTGCAGTTGCACTTTACAGGGTATCGTCGTGCGACTACTCCCGGGCAGTGCTCTCTGCCGTTCGAAATTGACTTTCTGCTCTTTTTGTGCAATGTGCGCGCGAGTTGTGTTGAGTTCTTGTTGTTGCTGCTGTTGCTGCTGTTGTTGTTGTTGTTGTTGTTGCTATTGCTGATTCTGGCAATGTTGCTGCGGCTGCTAAATATAAACTCCCATAGCCATGCACGATTTATAATAGCTGTTATATATAGAACAACAGGTCACGG
Organism: Zaprionus bogoriensis; assembly: GCA_035046045.1. Taxonomy (NCBI): domain Eukaryota; kingdom Metazoa; phylum Arthropoda; class Insecta; order Diptera; family Drosophilidae; genus Zaprionus; species Zaprionus bogoriensis. The sequence continues at coordinate 498,558 of JAWNOI010000082.1, read as the reverse complement.
CCTATTCGGTCAGCCTTTTCAATAGATACACAAGCAGCGCGCATGTGTGTGTGTGTGTGTGTGTGTGCATGCATTTGACTTGACTAGCGCATGCATGAGTATTTCGCCATTGTTTTTGTTCCTCTCTCTTCCTCTCTCCCGCTCTCTCTCTCTCTCTATTGCTTTGGCTGCTATTGTTTCTATATATAGCCGGGCGGGCGGCGGCTCTCAGCTGCCCAAAACTAGACTTTGCCTTACCCTCTGATTTATTTGTTCAACTTGCTCTGTCGAGCACGCAAGAGAGAGAGAGAGAGAGAGAGTGGGATAGGGAGCGAGCTGAGAGAGCGTAGAGGAGAGCACAAGTATGTGTAAGTAGAAGCTGAAATCCAATTGGATATTTTGCTTAGTCATAAATGTGGGCGCAATTAGTCCAGCACGGGCGAATGTCTAATTGCTGATCGCCGTAAAGACAGACACAGCGAGAGAGAGAGAGAGAGAGAGAGAGAGAGAGAGAGAGAGAGAGAGAGAGAGAGAGAGCGAGCAAAAGTGTGATAGCGTGGAAGAGAGCCAGAGATTGAGTCGATTGACGCGCTGCCAGTTTATCAATGAACATTTTGTATGTTGCCTGCCTGCACTTTGCCTTTGCCTTTTGTCCGCCAGCAGCGACAGTGACTGCGCAGCAGCAGCGCATGGGCAGAGACGCGACGTCAGCCCCCTGTAGCGGAATATTTTCTTTTTGGCGTTTGTTTGTGCGCCTCAAAAGCAAATCAAATTAGTTAGACCGTGCTAAAACGTGTAGCAGGCGGTCAGGCATAGGCAGTGGGAGGAGGAGGGGGAGGGGGAGAGGTGAAAAGAAGACGACGACGGCAAACGGAACTGGTCGCTGTTCGGTCGCGGGTCTGCTGCCTGCTGCTGCTGCTGTGTGGCCTTAGTTGTCGTTGTCGCTGACGTCGACGTCGGCGTCGGCGTCGTCACGTGCACGCTGTGTTGGCCAAGCAGTGAAACGGCTGCGCAGCGCGCACAGAGTAGAGCAGAGCCAAGCAGAGCCGAGCAGAGCGAGCGCGTCGGTTATCTAAAAAAGCGCTCGGGCCGGGCCCATGTAATCGCTGTAAACTTGTACAAGGTTACTAAAAATAGCCACTGAGACACACCAATACAAACACGCGCACACACACACACACACACAACGAAGGGTCGCTTTGGCTTGGCTAGGCCAAGCTTGCTGACTAAGTCGTGGGTAAGAGAGGAGTGTGCGCTGACTGCAAGAGAGTGAGTGGTAAGAGAGAGAGAGGGGGGGGGGAGGGCGCGCACATGTTAAATTTCATTTTAGATGTACTTCTGAAAAGCGTCCGATAAGCGCGGCCTTATCTTTATAATCAACTAATAGGCCTAACACACGCACACACACACACACACACATACAGAAACGTATACCCTCTCTCTCTCTCTCTCTCTGTCTGTCTGTCTGTCTGTGTCTGCTGCCAACTGGTACGAGCGGCGCTTATTAATGGCATGTCGATAAAGGCAATTGGAGGCGCAGATAGAAAGGCAAATGAAACTCGAGAAAAGTGCGAGAGAGACAGAAAGAGGGGACAAATAGAAAGGTCAAGTATGCAAATATGCACACTTATGCTTGATCTACATCAATGAACAGGTTCATCCATCAATGTCATCCATCAACAGGATATCGCAAGACTCTGGCGTGCCCGAATTCGCCTATGCAAATATTGGTAAATTATGCCATGGAGAAACTCGAATTGCTCAGAATTTCGGTGCACCCTATACAGGATGCTTAGTCTAGCAGAGGCGTACAATCTTTAGGAAAATTACAGCGATAGATGGGCTAATTTGTATATGTGCTTAATACACATTTCGGAGTACTTCCGACTGGCATTGAGATTATTTGAATACCAGTTACCAGTTTTAGCGAACAAATTGAACACAAGCTTATGTGACGTACGCTACAAAAGGTGGAAGCGACCCTCCAGGTTGCAGTGCATTTTAGTTTGTGTCAAAGACATTTGCCTAGTAAACTATAAAAGATCTGCTAGGTTCAAGAGAGATGATGATCCCAAAATTCTAAAACAACCCTTTTTCAACTTAGAAAAAAGACGTGAAATCCCATACAAAATTTAATTAAAATTGAGAAAACAGTATATTTTATGCTTTAAAATGAAAATTGCATTTTATTTTCATAAACATAATGCAAACTTAGACTGTTTAGTAACGGGCAAACATTGCTTTATACCCTTACCCATTCAAAATGTAATATAAACGCACCGAACTCGGCTATTTCCATAACTAGAAACACCAAATTTGACATGAAGGTTTGTGTTTATCATACACAGACCGACTTTATTTCAAATTTGCAATGATACGCCCTCCGCCTCTAAAAGTCTATACTTTTAATGTTGAGCTTAAGCAGCAAAATTGTTATTTTGCAAACACGTAGTTTTTAATGTCGACTTTCGCTGTAAATTACAGCCGCTTAGCATAACAAATACAGAAATTATAGGTGGGAGAATTTTCTCAAACAAATGCTATGGTATATTACCATAAGTGGTAGCCTACTGCCCAGTGCACTCGACTGTAGCTTTCGTTACTTTTTCAAATTATGACATGAGTTATTATTATATATTTAAAATTTAAGAGCCAGCAGCATATTTTAAACCTTATTTACGTTTCGCAACACACTATTTGGCTATATCAGGGAACGTAACCTGCGAGTTAAGGGAGGGTTATCTAAAGCCTCGTTCAAAAGATAATTATAGTTATTAACTTATTGGCTATTTGTTTATTTGGAATACATTTGTCTTCAAATAAATAAACGTAGCTCTAAAATAATACTAGCTTTTCTTATATTATTATACTTATACTTATACGTTTTTACAAACTGCTTCCACTTTCAGATTTGCCGCCAGAAGCCGGAAACGATGAGCGAATTTTGCACATAACCCCGGGCACGTTATCGCTGGATTTTAAGTCGGTTGACATCGATCAACAGATCCTGGAGGTATGTGTGTACAGAGCACCAAAGGGACGTATTCTTGAGATACATTTGTATGGATTCTCGAACTGAAACTTTAGCTTCCCCTTAAAATATATATCATAATATATATGCACCTAACTTTCCCGATTGTCCCTATTGAGGTATTTACGCAACGCAGTGCTCTCGGTTTACCTGCATTTGCTTCATTCAACCACCTGAGCTACCTATTCGCTGCCCTGGCGCTTTTGTTCCCTTTTTTGATCTGTTTCGCATTCGTACGTCAATCGTATTGTTCCATTGTGGGAACATATGCGCTATATATGTATATATTTAGATTGTCCAGTCGCAGGTGAAAATATCTTTGAGGCGCATTTACTCGGCCAGCTCTGCCTCCAGTTACTTGTCTTTATCGAAACCGCCCCGAGCCTCCTCCCCATGCTCATCCCCATCATCCCCATCATCATCATCATTGTCGTCGGGTCTTGACTGCTTCATGTCCGCATCGGCGTCTTGTTGTGGCGTTTTTCCTTATTTTCACCGTATCTTTTCTTACGCTTTTCGTTTTATTTATAAAGCATATTCACAGTTTCACTTGCCAGCAGTTCAGTTCTGCGTTTCCTTCCTTCTATATTTGTAGTATAGACGCATACCTTAACTCGGCACGGGTATGCTGACTCTTCCGCAAAACTTTTCTCACACTGCTTAAAGAGAAAGCTTAGAGGTGGAAAACTATAATACATAATATTCAGATGAAATGAATGCAGTTTAATTGGAATTTTTTTCGAGTACCTATTTAGGTGATAGACAGACAGTCGTCTCCGTTTTATTATCTGTCTATTTACCGATATACCTATCAAACTAATGATATATCTTACAATCTATTCATCAATCTAACTATCTACATATCTAAGTTTCATAATATCTGTCCGTTTATATTTATTAGGTATAAATCTATATATCTTTCCATAGATTTTCTGTCTATCTATCTATTAATCTATCCAACAAAACTGTTTAATCTATACCCAATTATAACATTATATATGGCACTAGGACAGACAGCAAATATGTTTGATGAAAATATAGAAACCTCAACCTATCATAGGTCTATCATAAATGGACAGTAGTAAACTTTCGATGGAATTCATGAAGAGAAGATAGAGAATCGGTTGATATTTCAAGACGCATCGAACTTAATAACACAAAGAACATTTTTCATTTCTTTGAGATGCATTATAAACCTACAAATTTGCAAATAAATTGCTTATATTTTCAGTTTTAACATTACAAAGAAATTACAATCCGCTACGTTTTCTAAACCTTTTTGGTGATTCCAAGAACTTCGGGTTAATACAATTCACATTCATTCAAGTACTTATCTCAGTAATTTCACGCTCGGATAGTCGGCCAGCCAGTAACTCGGACGCTAAAATGCTACCAACTGTAGTTTTTATTATCGGGACACAACGATTACCTGTTGACCAAACTTATGCGGACATAAGTTATTCCTACATCCATTGAAAATTGTAGCAATGCATTGGTTTTAATGCTGTAGTTCAAGTTTTATGCTTGAAAAGAATCCAATATTTTTCGAATTGAAATACCACCAATTGGTTAGTATTTCCCAAGGAAAGTATTGCAGTTTCGATGTGTGTTGCTCTTGACTTGATACTCCTGACATTGCAATGATCCCAGATATCGTATCGATATAGTATTCTATTCTACTTTTCTTTCCGCTACTGGGTAGGGTATGCAGAAGTCGGCACATTGGGCCGCTGCAGTTGTGGTTCGGTTCGTGTGTTTTCCTTCTGGTTCTAAATATAAACGCGTGTACAACTTAATGATTCTATATTTATTGTTTTCTCTACGAAAATATGTACGAGAGTATTTTGCGCTTTTATTTTGTTTTTCTTGTTGTTGTTTTTTTTTCTTTTCTTTTTTTAAATAAAACGGCGATTGTGCTAAAAATAAAGACCGCGGCGAGAGCGACAGAGAGAAGCTGAGAGCGAGCGAGCGCTGTACAGTGTGGCCTGGCGCTGAGCGCGGGCAGCGCTTGTTCGTGCAGCGAGAGACAAGCGCGTGCATGCGTTGCCAGTGCCCACTGTAGTTGTATAAAAGCAGCGCAGGGCAGGCGGGCATAGGTGCAGCGAGGGGGGTGCGGGAGACGAACAACTTTGTTGTGCCAATGAGCAACTGCAGGCGGCGAACACGACGGTGCGACGGACCGGCGGACCGACCGAGCGACCACAGCAACATGTGCAGCGCAGTCCACTAGCACAGCGTCCAACCACCCCCGCCGCCCTCGCGCTCACAGTTGCCACGCCCAGCCGCGTCCGCTCGGTTGCCTTGTTGCATTCAATTTATAGCCAGATTTTATTTTTGGCCATTCGGGCTATAACTTTGTGCATAGCTGAGTGCAGCGTGTGTGTGTGTGTGTGTGCAATGTGTGTGTGTGTGTTTTGTTTTCTTTTGAATTTTCGTATTTTTGGCTCGAGTGTTTTGTTGTTTTTCTTGCTAAAGTGTTGCCCCAGCCTCAGCCTCAGCCTCAGTCTCTGTCTCAGGCAGCCTGCCAGTACCCGACCGCCACCGCCCCCTGATGCACCCTGTGCTCTGCCGCTGCCTCTGCCGCTGCCTTGGCTGAACGCTTGCCGTTTTGTTATTTTTATTTCTCCTTTGAATTTATTTTTGTGTTTTATAAACTCTGTGGGTTTTATTTTTACCAACGCACAAATAGAAAATACCAAAAGGGAGCGAGAGAGCGGGAGAGCAGGAGAGAGAGAGAGCGAGAGACCAAGACTAAGCATTCTTTCTCTACCGCCTCCCCCTCACCCTCTCCTGTCGCCACCTACAGTGCGCTTTGTTGTTTTATTTATACGAATCTGTGGCACGAGCAAATCCGTAAATTAGCTAAAAGCAGGAGGATGGTTGGGGGGGGGGGGGGGTTGACGATGCGCTAACTGCATAGAAGATTAGTTGGAAGATTTTCTCTCTCTCTTTCTCTGTCTCGGGATCTGGGATGACTCACTGCCATTGGGCAGGAATTGAGAGCGAGCGGAAAATTCATCGAATTTTCATTTGGCAATTTTCAATAGAATTTCGCGTCTCTGATCGAGCGCATTATCATAAAGGGGCGAGCTTGCAATTGTGTGCCTGCAAGGGGCGTGGCAGTCTGCAGACAGACTGCACACTGCACACTGTTGTCTTTGGCCGACGCTATAATTATAGCACAGTTCGTTGATAATTATAGCATAGCTGAGAAAGTTGTGCAAGGCGAATGGCGTGGGCGGGCGAAAGGGCAGTGCAAACAGAAGAGAGTGAGAAAGAGAGAGAGAGAGAGGGGGAGAGAGAGCAGCGGGTGGCGTGGCCAAGTGTTAGTCAGGTGCAATAGCGAATTCTGGGAATCGACGATTGCACATGACTGCATGAGTGTGTGTGTGTGTGCATATGTGTGTATGCATGTGTGTGTGTGCATTGAGTGCTGCTACGCTGCGCGAACGCTTTAGCGAACGCCCGTTTGTCTGCCGCTGCACTGACCACAGAGTGAGAGCGCAGAGCGGAGAGCGGCGAGCGCGGCAGAGAGCGAGCGGCGGGAGAGCGCGCCCGTGCGAGAGCGCGCGCATAACTGTATCTAAATTTGTGTTTATATTTGATTTTTGCGCCTGTTCAGCAGTCGCCAGTCGCTTGAGTGAAACTGAAATGAAAGCGCCAAACGAAAACAGACGCGGCAGCGGGCAGCAGCGCAGTCGATAGCAATTTCGAATTGGAACATCGCAGTCCAATTGGAATCGGCGCATACACCAATTGGAGCTAAGAATTCTAGCTGTGCGGCTCGTCGCGAAAAATCAAAGTCAAAACAGAGAAAAGAGATGCGCAGCCAGAGAGAGAAAGAGAGAGAGAGAGAGATCTCTGTTTGTCTCTGTATGTGTGCGTGTGTGTGTGTGTGTGTGAGGGAAACAAAGACAAAACAATAAATAAATAAATAAAGCTAAAAGCTGCGCGCATATTTCTACAGATTATTTATTAGTTTGTAGTTTCGGATAGTTTTTTTTTCGGTTCTTTTTCGTTTCGTATCTTTCTGCGTTTTGCCCAAAAGCTGCGCGACGGCCAGCCGAACGAGACTACAAAAGCAAAAGCTTACGAAAAGTGTTTGCCAACAACAAAAGTTAAAACAACAACAACAACAGCAGCAGCAGCAGCGGCGAGAACAACAAGCCGAAGAGCAATTAGAAAACAAAGCAACAACAACAAAATACAAATTTTTCAGCGTCGTTGCGCGCGCTCTCTTCGCCACTCGCGCGCTCTCTTGTGCTTCGATTCTTGCGCTCTCTTGCGCTCAGTGTGTGCGCGCGTGTGCTCTCTGAGTGTGTGTGTGTCGGTGTGTCGTTGTGTCGGTGTGCGCGTGAGTCCAATTGGACTCAGCGCCGCGTTAAGGTCATGGAAACATATCAGCAACATGTACGTAAGAAGCGTGCGTGTGCGTGTGCGTGTGCATGCTCTCTCACGCTCCCGCACTCTCTTTTTCTTAATAGACGCACGCGCTCTCTCCCTCTCCTCTCACGCATAACAAGAAGCACTGCGAGGAGAGCGGAGAGCGCAAGCATTGCAATCGCATCAATTTATGTGCTCTCTGTCGATTTGTGATTTGTGACGCGTGATTTGCTGATTTGCTGATTTGGCCGTGATTTAACTGTGATCTGTGATCTGTGAACAGTGAGCAGTGATCAGTGATCAGCTTCACAGTGTGCCACAGTGCGTTGTATTGTATCACGCTTGTCTGCACAGTGATTCGCTGAGAGTGATAATTCATTATGACATTGGATTGCAGTATGAGCTTCTTGATATGCTGATATCGATATTTACTATAGTTTAGCAGTTCTTTAAAGATATCGATAATTTCTCTAGCTTGGTAATTCTCCTATTTGGATTACTTAAGCTATGATATCGATATCGAGTTATTTAAGCTAACTGTGTCCCTAAATTTCTATGCCGATTCTAAGCTACGCGCATTTGTTCTTTTGTTTCGATTACGTTGTTATCGACATACCATATCGATTACCAAAGCTTGGCATTACTTCTAACTTGACTTCTTGAAACTATAATAGTGGCATTTTCTGTAACTTAGCAGTACTTTTTACCTGCTTGGCTGTAGTTCTATATCAAAACATTTATTCAGATCCCAAGAGATACTCTATATATAATCTAATCTAATTTGGCTGCAGATATAAATGTATTGAAAAATACAATAAGTTCTCGATACATTGGACTCTTGGAAATCAGACCACCCAGTAATTCGGGCACTGCATTGCAGTCTTTGTAGTCCGTGCAAAGATCTTTTTGAAAAAACTGCTCCATCCAGGCAATTATTTTTTATTTCTTGCACCCATTGAAAGTGGCTATATGCATGGAAGCTCTGATATTACCTTAATGTAACTGGCAAATGGAGGACTACATTGCAAAATATGAAACAATGAAGCTTGAAATATCTTTGAAAACTGAAAAAGCGAAGAATTATGTTTTTATGGTTGCTATTACTATGTTTAAAATATAGAAAATGTACAATTTTTGAAGTATTATTGTAAATTTTCAACATGTTTCTTGTCGAGTTGATAATCCGGACGAACAGTCCAATTATGGCCCCTAAGTGTTTTAATTATCGATAACGTACTGTATTCTAATTCTAAATTTGCTTTATGTGTTCTCTGATAAAGCGTATACCTGTCCGATTAGTGTATACGCCATGCGTCACCTCAGATTGATCTTTTGCAACGATTACTCACATCTATTGAATGCGCTGCTTAACCACACGATCACGCGATCTCGAACTCGATCACGATCACAACAAATCGCAATTTCGATCGACAATTATCTCACTCTCTTTCTCCCTCTCTCTACAGCTGAAGAAGAGCCAGGAACTGCAGAAACAGCGGCTGTACCACACGTATCAGGAGCATCAGAAGCAACTGGAACTGGAGCATAAAAAGCAACTGGAGCACAAATATCATGTAAGTAGGCGAAAGGCGACGACAACGCGATCCTGAGAATTGCGCAAATAGACAAGAATAGGGCTAAGACTAGAGGAAGCCTGTGTGCGACTGTGACATACCCGGTAGACAGTGTCAAGGCTTTTAGATGCTGATGACGTCATTTATGCTGTCATGTACTAATCTGCTCGAATGTCCGCTATATCATAACTCGGTGTCGATCATTGTGGTCCGCTACTATATACCAGATAGTACTGTATTTATAGATACGTATGCCTCGCGTACTGTTGTGTTGGGTTCGTTTCGAGCATCGGAAATCTCTGCATCGTCTAGACGCTTGATGCTGATTAAGAACGTATATATGAATGAATATTTATATATGTGCATGCCTTATAGATCAAGCAACAGTCAGTTCTCGTAGTCATCCAGCTAAATACTCTGTAATAGCATGGATATTAAAGTCTTACAGATCGTTCATTCGTAACTGTAGGTTCTGATGTTGGTTAGCGCATTCGTAACAGTAGATTGAAGTACTAGTTAACGAATTGATGACTTTAACTTTCGGTATATTTGTTAAGCATTCGAAAACGTCATATCCAGTGTTGGTTAACGAATTCGTAACTGTTATTTCCAGTTTTGGCTAACAAATTTGGTACTGTAGTTTCCAGTGTTTGTTCAACCATTCGTAACTGTAGTTTCCAGTGTTGGTTAACGCATTCGTAATAGTAGATTGCAGTACTGGTTAACAAATTGATGACTTTAACTTTCGATATATTTGTTAAGCATTCGAAAACGTCATATCCAGTGCTGGATAACGAATTCGTAACTGTTATTTCCAGTTTTGGCTAACAAATTTGGTACTGTAGTTTCCAGTGTTCGTTCAACCATTCGTAACTGTGGTTTCCAGTGTTGGTTAACGCATTCGTAATAGCAGATTGCAGTACTGGTTAACAAATTGATGACTTTAACTTTTAGTATTTTTGCAAAGCATTCGAAATGGTCATATCCAGTGTTTGTTAATGAATTTGTAACTGTTATTTTCAATGTAGGCTAACGAATTACGGTACGGTAGTGCTGGTAAACGTAAATGTGAATATTTTTTGAATTAAATTTGCTCAAACATTCGCCAGGGTAAGAAGGGTATGTCTGCTTCGGCTTACCGACGATAGATATCTCTGCGCTCTTCTTGCTGTTGTTGTTGTGCTTTTTTCTGCTGCTGGCGACCATGTCGCGTGGGCAGTGAAAACAAAATAAGCAAAAAAAAAAAAACAACAAAAATAAATTATCATGTTGCCGGCACTTGGCCGGAAGTGCCGCCCAGCGATGACTAACGGCGGCAGCAACAGCAGCAACAACAACAGCAACAACAACAACAATAGCAGCAGCAGCAACAGCAACTTGCGCTTGAGCGGCTAACAACATTTGCAACAGCAACAGTAGCAACAACAAGAGCAACAACTAAAGCCAAAGCTAAAGCTAAACGAGAATTAAAATAATTTCTATGTGCCCCGAACAACAACAACAAAAACTCTCGAACTTATTGTAATTTATTCAGTTTGCGGTGCATTCACATGGCGCTTTCCAGGAATTGCGGGAGCAGAGCATGGTCACGGCAGCCGAGGAGCAGCACCGCCAGCAGCAACAGCAGCAACACCAACACCAGCAACAGCAGCAGCAACAGCAGCAGCAGCGCGAGCGAAGGGAGCGCGAAGTGATGAAGCGCAAGACGGATAATTGCAGCGCCAATGCGAGTCCCGAAGTCAAACAGATTCTCAATGTAACTATCACTCACTCCCTTGCTCCCTCTCTCGCTCTCCCTCCTACATCATTCATTATCTATCTCTCTCTCTGTTGCCTTTTCGCAGTGCTTCCTGATGAGCCGCAAGTCGCAGGCGGCACCGAATGGCACATCAACAACTTCGCCCTATCGCAATCGGTATGAACTCTTGATTGATTCCAATACGATCAGTTCCATTAACTAGCTCTGTCTCTCTCCCTCTCTCGCACTCTCGCAGCGGTGTGGTGAAGAGCTCGTCGGGGGAATCGCTGCCAGCGGGTACCGTGACGAGTGCGCATCCCTATAAAATACCACAGCCGCCCCCCTCACTGCTCAAATATGAATCCGATTTTCCGCTCAGGAAAACTGGTAAGTCATCGACTGCTGCACGTATTCCCGCCTCACACCCTCCGCCTCGCCCCCATGACTAACACAGAGTTAACACTCTGCTGCCGCCGACGCCGCTTGACATTGCAAAGTGTTTGCCAACTGCATTGCTCGTTGACTACTAAACCCCTGGGATCCTGAGGTGCGATCAGTGATCGCAATAGAAAAGAATTTCCAGTTAGTGTTGCTGACCAAAGAAACTAAAGATCGAGACAGAGAAGACTACCACGATCAGTGATTTAGATAGTTATAACTCAATCCAAAGCCGTTTTGAGAATACGGATAAAGAGTTTCTTTTATCGCGATTAAGATTAGCAAAAAAGTTAAAAAAAACATACTGATCGCAGCAGCGAAGAGTTTAAAGTTTGTATTGATCTACGATGATCAGCTTAGAAGTTTGAAACAATAAACACAGCGAAGACTACCATGGTAGTTGATCACAGATAGCTTCAACTCAATTCGAAGAAGTTTTGACACTAGAAAGATGATTGAAATAGCTTGATTCGCTACCTTAGATGCAGATCACAGGAAAAAGCTCAAATAACAATAGTTTAGTTCAAAGAAGAGTTTTGACTCTTGGAAGGGCGTGACAGATGTTACCTGCACTGATATAGACAAAGTAGAGTACAACAAAAACTGATGAAGATAATAACAACTCTGTTTTGAGACAAGAAAGCAGTCTTCAGAGTGCAGGAGTTTCTTTAGAATGATGATCGAGTGGGGCTAAGAAAAACTTTATTCTCAAAAGCATCTCCATATTCAGTTAATGTCTTTCAAGTCACGATCAGCAATGGAGAACAAAAGAAAAGCTAGCTTGATCAGCAGTTGGGCACTTGAGATAAAGGAAAGAACAAAGCGTAGTCAAGCCCGACTGTGAATCACGTCTAGGCCATACATAGATATAGAACTGAATTCTCTTCCCTTGCCCCGTATGAAGCATGCTGTACTAAAGTTGGAACAACTAAATCGACTAACTCGCAGCCGTAGACCTAATCCCAGTATCGTAGGTCTGTCAAGACAATGATCACCCGTCAAACACACCCACTCGCACACACACGCACACCAAGACACACACACACACATATATATATACATGTATATATATATACATACATATATAGCAACTGTATGAACACAACCTGACTACTCCACATCGAACAGCATCGGAGCCGAACCTGCTGAAGATACGCCTCAAGCAGAGCGTGATCGAGCGCAAGGCTCGCATCGTGGGTCCGGCGGGAGCGAGGCGACACGAGCGGCTGCTGCTGGCAGCCCACCGCAGGCATCAGAAGAACTCGGTTCTCACAAGTACGTATAACAAACACACACAGCTTACACACACCACACACACCCCGCACACACACCAAAAACGCGAAAGGGAACCCTTGGGGGAGCATAACTCGGCAGAGGCAGGCGGTGTCAACAGCATCGAACCGCTTGGAACGTGATCGCGAAAGAGGAAAGTGGAAATGGGGAATGAAAGCGAAAACGAAATGAAAATGGAAATGAAAATCGAGTCAATTACATAAATGTTGAGCAGGCGCACAAGGCGACGGCGAAGAAGGCGGCGATCGCGACGACGAAGAACAAGAACAAAAACGAGAGCAAGAACAGAAGACAGCAATGGGGGAAGGTCAGCGCGTTGGGTCAATCGCTCGACGATCATCGTCGGCGAAGTAAACAAACGAGATGTGGGGATATGCATATATGTATGTACATATAGATATGCGACTATTCCGGCAGACCTAATCAAATTTGAATTGTAAAAAGTTCAATGGAATTCCCAACTATTTCGTGCGATTCTAAATCACTCCATAGAAGAGAAGAGAAAATAAGAAGAAACACATAAACAGACACACAAAGAATACAAGACTATCCAAAGATTTGCCTTATTTTCAAGTTTTTTCTGTTCTTATTACTTTAATTGCTGTTATTGTTTTTATTTTTATTATTATTGTTGTTGTTGTTGTAATTCTTAATTCTTGGATTAATTGTGTGTGCATTAACTGAACCTAACCTCAAATTAATTAACGCCGCTCGATCGCCGACGCTGTGCGTGTCTTGCTACGCTGCCTGCCGCTGCCTAAAACGTTCCCAATTCAGTGCATAACGAGAGAGAAACAGATAAGAGAACTAAGATCGTAGATCAATGATCTCAGAAGACTGATCACCGATCACTGATCATTGATTTTAGATCATAGCTTACAGAACACTAATTTCAGACTAGATATCACTGATCACAGATAACCGATCGCAATTCTCCGATAAAAAAATCATCGATCACTGAAAAGAGATCACTGATGAAAGATCGCTTTTAACCTGCAGATCACAGAAATCTGATTACAAATCATCGATCATAGATCGCCGTAGATCAATGTTCTTAGATTTGCGATTATGGATTTCAGAACACTGACCATCGATCACAGATCAATGCTCTCAAATCACGTTTTTTTTTAGACTAGAGATCACTGATATATCACAGATCACAGATTACCGATCACAATTCTCCGATAGGAGATCATCGATTATTGTTCTTAAATCAATGAAAAGAAATCACAGATAGTGATCACCGCTCTCATCTCGCTGATCACAGAAATCTAATCACAGTGCATCGAACATCGTAGATCAATGATAATAGATAATCAATAATGGATCTCAAAACACCGATCACCGATTACTGATCTCAAGTCGCTGGTCACTGATCTCAAATCACTGCTTACAGAACACTGATTTCAGACGACAGATTATTGAGCGAGCACAGATTACCGATCACAAATGTCCGATAAAAGATCATCGATCACTGATTTTTAATCACTGAAAAAGATTTACGATCAAAGATCGCAGACTCTGATCATCGCTCTCAACTCACTGATCACAGATCACCGATTGCAGATCATCGATCATAGATCACCGATTACAGATCATTGAACACTGATCACTGATCTTGGATCTCAGATCACTGATCTTAGATCAACGATCTTCACACCGACGACAGATTCTCGCCAGGATTCGGTGCGCACTTTCTCATATTCTCCATCACTCTTCTTCTTCCTGTCTCCCCGTCGCAGATTGTAACAGCACACCGGACTCGGGGCCCAACTCGCCGCCCTCGTCGACGACACTGTCGGTGGGCGTGGTTGGCAGCCGCGGCTCCCCGACCAGTGCGCCCATCCAGGAGGAGAACGAGGAGGGCAGCCAGTACCAGCCCGGGCAGCGCAGCAGCATCCAGGACCTGCCGCTGTTCAGCTCGCCCTCGCTGCCGAACATATCGCTGGGCCGTCCGCATTTAACCAACGCCCAGGCGGCGGGGCAGGCCAGCTATGCCATGTTCGCACTGCATCAGCATGCGGCTGCCAGCGTCGGCGGCGTGCCGCCTCCCCTGCCCGTGGGCGTGGCTGGCACACCGCCCACCTACTACAGTCCGCTGGCTATGCCCTTCGGGCGGCAGCCGGCGCCGCCGCTGGGCATGATGCCGGCCACGGGCATTGCGCCGCAGCCGTCACCCGTGGTGCGCTCGGCGTCTGCGACGTCGACCTCCTCGTCGCAGGCCTCGCTGGTGGGGGATGTGGCGCCGCCGCAGGCGCATGCCGCCTCCACCATTCTGCCCTCGTCTTCGTCCTACATGCAGCTGAGCGGCGTCGGGGGTGTCGCGGGCGTGGCCGGCGCCTCTGCTGTCAATCTCCATGCGGCCGCCGTGGCTGGCGCTGTCGCGGGCACGCTGCCGCCCACCAATAGCCACGCCCATGCGCTCTACGGACATCAGCATGGCGCGCACAGTGCACACAGCGCCGCGCATGCCGGCCATGTGGCCATCACGGACGCGCAGGTGGCGCAGGTGCATCTGCACAAGCAGGGCCACCGGCCGCTGGGACGCACGCAGTCGGCGCCGCTACCGCTGGGTCATCCCATGCTCACGGGTGCCGGCCAGCTGAACGTGGCCCAGACGCACTACGAGAACAGCGAGGTAAGCGGCAGGAGATTGTCCCTCGGAATCGGTGGCTCTACTTACTCTCTTCCCTACCTTCTCTTGCAGGCCGAGCGCCAGGCCTACGAGCACCAGAGACTCACGCAGAAGCTGCGCCAGACTGTGCTCACGCGCAGCGGTGCTGCCGTCGCAGCCGCCGCCGCTGCCGCCGTGGCCAGTCGCGAGCAGCAACAGCAGCAGCAGCAGCTGTGCGAGGAGGAGGACGACTCGGCCGCCGAGGTGATGGATCTCACCGACAAGAAGAAGCCGCCCAAGACGGTGCTGACGAGCACCATTGCCACCAGCACATCACAGAACCTGCCCGAGGCGCTGGCCGCCGCGGTTGCCGCCGCCGCCGCAGCCTCCGCCTCGTACCGCGTGGCGGGTGGAACTGATGGTGCAGCAGGAGCTCACGCTGGAGCTGGAGCTGCAGCTGGAGCCGGTGGCAAGTCGAGCAAACTGCGTGATCAGGAGTATCTGCAGAAGCAGCGCGAGCTGCTCTACCTGCAGGAGGAGGCCAAGGGCATGCTGCGGCCGCTCTCGCGCACGCTGAGCAGTCCGCTGGTGCCGCTGGGCCCGCACGGGCTCAGCCAGATACCGGACACGGGGCAGCAGCCGACGCCCATAGCGACCTCCTCGTCGGCCGATCACATACCGCCCGTCAACCTGTCGCTGCCTCACAAGCGCCATCTGCTGGGCAGCGCCGCCTACGCCGTCCAGCTGCGCCAGCAGCAACAGCAGCAGCAGCAGATCGAGTCTGGAGCAACGACGCCGCACGGGAAGAAGATCACGACGGGACTGGCGTACGATCCGCTGATGCTGAAGCACGCCTGCATCTGCGGCGACAACGGGCCGCATCCAGAGCACAGTGGCCGGCTGCAGAGCGTATGGGCGCGCCTGAGCGAGACGGACCTGGTGAAGCGCTGCGATCGGCTGCGCGCGCGCAAGGCCACGCAGGAGGAGCTGCAGACGGTGCACACGGAGGCGCACGCCATGCTCTTCGGCTCCAGCCAGGGCCAGCTGAATCGCACGAAGCTGGAGAGCGCGCTCTCCGCCAGCTTCGTGCGGCTCTCGTGCGGCGGGCTGGGCGTCGACCTGGACACCACGTGGAACGAGCACCACACGGCGACGGCGGCCCGCATGGCCGCCGGCTGTGTCATCGATCTGGCGTTCAAGACGGCGCGCGGCGACATACGCAACGGCTTCGCCGTCGTCCGTCCACCCGGCCACCACGCCGAGGCGAATCTGGCCATGGGCTTCTGTTTCTTCAACTCGATCGCGATCGCGGCGAAGCTGCTGCGCCAGCGCCTGCCCGAGATGAAGCGCATCCTGATCGTCGACTGGGTGAGTGCGGCGCCATGCCATGTGCCTGCTGCATGCACACAGATCTTAGCTGACTTCGATCTTCTCTTCCCTGCAGGACGTGCATCACGGCAACGGCACGCAGCAGGCGTTTTACCAAAGTCCCGACGTTCTTTATCTTTCCATACATCGCCACGATGACGGCAACTTCTTTCCCGGCACCGGCGGCCCCACAGAGGTGAGTCTGCCAGTCTGCCGGACGGGCGCCGTGCTCCTCGAGGAATCTTCTTAAGTAATGCTGCTACTCCTTGCTCTTCTTCCTGCTTGCAGTGCGGCGCCGGCGCCGGCCTCGGCTTCAACGTGAACATCTCGTGGTCGGGCGCGCTGAATCCGCCGCTGGGCGATGCCGAGTATATCGCTGCATTCCGCACCGTTGTGATGCCCATCGCCAGGTGCTTCAATCCGGACATTGTGCTCGTCTCGTCGGGCTTCGACGCGGCCGCCGGACATCCGGCTCCGCTGGGTGGCTACCACGTCTCGCCGGCCTGCTTTGGTCTGATGACGCGCGAGCTGCTGCAGCTGGCCAACGGCAAGGTGGTGCTGGCCCTCGAGGGCGGCTACGATCTGGCGGCCATCTGTGATTCGGCGCAGGAGTGTGTGCGCGCCCTGCTCGGCGATCCTGTGGCGCCCATTGCACCCAGCGAGCTGGAGCGACCGCCCTGTCAGAATGCCATCAATACGCTGCAGAAGACCATCGCCATACAGGTGAGTGCCAGAGTGCAGAGCGAGAGGGAGATACACAGTAGCAGACTGACGGCTTTCTCTTTTCCCCCGCGTGCAGCAAACGCATTGGCCCTGCGTGCGTCTGCTGGAGCGCACAGTCTGCCTGTCAGCGCTCGAGGCGCTCAAGATCGAGCACGAGGAGTCCGAGACGGTCAACGCCATGGCAGGTCTCTCCATGCAGTCGTTGCACCGGTGAGTAGCAGTCACAACTACAGCAACAACCTCAACTCACTCTCTCCCTCTCCCTCTGTTTGGCAGAGCGCTCTCACGCGACGATTCCGAGGAACCCATGGATCAGGATGAGACCAGATAGACGCACGCCGCTGTCGCCGACGCCGTCGCCGTCGCCGTCGCTCAACGTCGCACTCTAGTTATTGTTGTAGTTTAATTGTTGTTGTTTATTGTTGTTGATGTCATTCGTTGTCGCTGTCCTCGCCGTCGTCGTCGTTGCAGTTCCTCGACCACAGCTGTGCTGCGACACACGCACACACTCGCTCTGTCTCTGTCTCTGTCGCTGTCGCTGTTACGCTCGCTCGCCACACACACACAAACAGAGAAACACGCACACAACTGCAAGGCAACAAGGCAACGAATGGAGTGTAGGACGAGAATTGGAAGCTCAAGCAGGAGCGGAAGGAAGAAGCAGAGACAGGAGCAGCAGCAGGAGCAAGCGCTGCAGCTGGAGCTGAAGGAGCAGCAGTGGATGGAGCAGAGGCAAGAGTCGGCAGCAGAGCCGAGAGAGCCATGGGTATAGCGTATACGCTATAGAGTATCAGGAGTCGGATAGACCAGGCCTAAAGTTCAAAACGTGGCTGTGCCACTTTAAAAGAATACACAAACTGAAAGGAAGGCGAACCTAGAGCGGAAACAACAAAAATAGCTGAAGCAGCAGCAAGGGAAGAGCACTAGCAGCCGATCAGCAGATCGGCGGAGATATATAGAACGCGTTATATAGTACACTAGACAACGGAATAGAGCATAGTGTAAGGCATTACGCATTAGAGTAGACGAGTGTGTGAACGTATATGATACGCATATGTGTGTGCGTGTGCGCGCGTGTGTGTGTGTGTGTGTGTGTGTGTATGTGTATATCTATATGTATATGTATATGTATGTTAACTGAACTAACGACACCTTTATGAAATTATGTATAAATTGTAACTGTAGCACGTCGTACACACACACACACACACACACATACACACCAATAGAGACGGTCTCTATGGCATACCACACCACACCACACCATACCACACCATACCACATACCATACTATAACTATAACTATAACTATAACTATAACTAAACAAAACTATGCTGTACGAGCACATACATAATTTGTATATGTATGTATATCGAAATATATATCTATGTGTATATCTGTCATATGAGGAGCCTGCATTTGTTAAACGAATATTACGAGAGTTTTGAGCGAGCAAACTATATATATAAATATATATATTATATAGAGCTATTATTTTTGGATTTACGCGTGTTGTCTGTACCATTATAATTACTACTACTACTACTACTACTACTACTACTGCTACTACTACTATTATTATTATTATTATTATCACTATTATTATTATTATTATTGTAGTACGATTACGATTACGATTATGCTTATGATTACGATTACGATTACGACTATTATTACTTTGGTTTTATTTTCGATTTCGATTTCGATTTGGATTGAATGATTGAAGAGTAGTAGATCGATTTATGCGGCATACGCATAGGTGTAACAACAACAGAACTAGCTGTAATACGATATGTAATATGCAACTATATGTAATAATATAACAAATGTGAGAGGATTGTCAAACGATTTGCAGATACTTTTCATTTACTACGCTTGCGATACTTGTTTGCCCCTCAGTTGCTTCCCCCGCACCAGCAACACACACACACACACACACACATGTATCGATAGACACGTACAACTACAGGCACAATGCATGGTTTGGCTTGCTTTAAGTGTAACTGTAACCATAACTGTAACTGTAACTGTAACCGTAACTGTACCTACATAGCTGTAATTGCAATTCAACTAGACTAAAGATTCTCAAGCTCCTGCGCTTTTTGTACAAATGTGTGTGTGTGTGTGTCAACGATAACGATAACGATAGATGATGACAAGTGTGAGAGTGAAAGTGAAAGCAAGACCTGATTTTATTACGGATTAACCGTGAGCGAAACTTGATCTAATCACGAGACGCCGACGGGCGGGCACCCAAAGGCTGGGAAAGTGCGGAATTTACGTAAACTATAGAAGATCTCGTTACCAACTGTTATGCCATGTATGCCTGTGTGTGTGTGCGTGTATATGTGTGAGTGTGTGTTGTTTGAATATGTTAATTGAGCACAACGAGACAAGAGCAGGAGAATCATACGAGATATGAAACAAAATGTTAACAGCCGCTAAAACAATAAAGATCAAAACGAAACGAAGAACAAGAGAATATCGAGAGCAGGAGGAGTTGAGAAGAGGCCCAAGCGCAAAATTCAAAATATATGCCATTTCCAATGTGTTCAGAGTTTTTCAACGTCTCTCGAGTTTGCCCGGCTGCAGGTAAAATATGATTTACCTGCTGTATGGGCAGGCTGCATGAATCTTCTTCACTTTACTCTGGCATCGCCCGCCATTTTGTGGGCAGTCGCGACCTAACGGTATCCCGCGAGGGCCGTTAACCCCAAAGTACCCCCATAGGTGACAGTTAACACAATGACGAATCATTTGGGCTTGTGCGCAGTTGTCCGGTTCTGAATCGGGTGCAACTTCAACTTCAAATAGTATTTGTCGCATTAGCGTGATTACGAAACTTATATAAATAATATATATGTATATATATATATATATATACATATAAATATATATGTATATATATATATATATATAAACGTAACAAATGTCTGTGTCGCTTTTTCTATATGATAAATAAAACGAAATACAAAACGAGAACTTTAAAGTGTGTGTAGATTTATTTCGGGGCTCCCATATTTTAAGTGGAAATAATTGAAATTATTTAAAATCAACTTAAAATTTTGGAGAGTAACAAATGTTAGCTTATGTTCGCGAATTTTCAGCGCTGAGCAACACTGAAAAAACGTGCATTTGCTAAAATAATAGTAAAATGATTTGAAATTGAAAATTATTTAAATTTGTATTTATTATTTGAACTGAAATAAAATAGGTTGCACATGATATTTCATATTATCGGAACAATCAAGTTACTAATTACTAGGAGTTATTTATTACTAAAAATTTGAATGAAACAATTTCAAATTTATTTTTGATTTGAAAGAAACCAACAAATTGTTCTCGCTGTGCAACACTGAAAAAAACGTAATTTTACTATGTTAGCTTACGGAATATTCAAATTATTTGAAATTGAAAATTATTAAATTTTTTTATTATTATTCGAACTGAAATAATAGAAATCGCAGAGGATATTTTATATTATCGGAACACTCCAGCCATTTAATGAAACAATTTCAATTTATTTTTGATTGAACACCAAATGAAAACCAACAAATTAATCTCGCTGTGCAACACTGAAAAAGCGTGCGTTTATTTCAGAGCACAACCATTTTTCTTCAAATTGACAAATTGAGTGGAAAACTCAACGCAAACATTCTTCAAGAAATAACATAATTTGTTTAATATAACAATTAAAATTTATTTTCAAATATTTTTTTCACATGTTCCATTTTCTGCACTTATAACACCTCTTTTTTCACATAATATAAAGTGTAGGGCTGAGAACGCCCGTTCGACGGAAACTTGTGTTGCAGGTGTAGCCAGTACAGACGGGCATGACCAAATCGACTCGACTATTGATGCTGACCAAGAATATATATACTTTGTATGGTCTGCCACGCCTCCTTCTGCCTGTTACATACATTTTCACAAAGTTAATATACCATTTTGTACCCATTTTCAATGGGTAAATGGTATAAATATATACATACTTATAATGTTAAGAAAACAGTATTTGTATACTTTTTACTTTATATTTACTTGATACTTTATATATATATTTTTTTTTTTCAACAGTAAAAAGTATAATGCAGTCCAAAACAGTATAATACTGTTTTTAACAGTATGGTTGGCAACCCTAGTCAGGCCTGCAAATGCTTGGTTAGCAGCGTGACCGTTTGGTATTTTTTGGTATTTTATCAGCTCTGATTTTGCTCAAAAGTATTTTAATGGTATATAGGTATTTAGTAGCATTTTTCTGAGATTTTATGGTATTATATGGTATTTGTCACACTTTAACATATGTGACGCTTTCTTTTTATTGAATAATATGTAATAAATGAGTAAAAAGAATGAGTAATAAGCAAAAATATAGAGCTGAGTGGGAGAATATGCCAGAAAATGAAAAATGGCTGGGCAGGAGCGCAAATAAGATGGATGCGCACTGCAAAGCGCGTCAGTCGGACATTTTGAGTAGGCTGGCGTCACTTAAGCAGCACGCGGCTACTGATCTCTAGCATGAAACGGTGCGTTTCTCCAGCGGGAAGGCCTGTGTTCTTCATAATCATTGATAAAAAAAAATTCTAAAATTCTAATACGAAATTATATTCAAATTTCTAGGCGTTTTAAAAGAAAATTATTATGGTAATAATCTAATAATCGAAATAGTATATTTTAGTATATTTTTCTTAGAAAAAAAGTATTTTTCGATTGGTTCGGCGCGGTCACGCTGTTGGTTAGGCCGAATGATGTGCGAAAGCTCGCCTAAGTATGACGCTGTCCAACACTGAACAAGCATTGCAGTCTAGTATTTTTGTTATCGATATTTTGATTGTCTCGCAGCTGGTCACTCTGCTGTTGTGTTTTGATCTTGCAAACAGGGCAGCCAAGACAATGGAACAGGTTGATCGCGCGCAGTACAGGGTATCTCGCAGTCGAGCAGCGGCAGTTGAGTCGCAGCGAGTTATTGGTCGCGCAGCTGCATGCACATAGCTACCCACACACATACAAACGTACATTTATGTCCGTTCAAAGTGCTGTTTGCTGTTTCGGTTATCTGCGAACGAGAATCTATATAAATATATATATATATATATATACATATATGCATATGTGCGCACATATATGTACTTTGTTTACTTGTGTTGAGATCGCCGATAACCACTAATCTCAGCTGGGGGGAGGCCTCAAGCCAGTGCCACTGTCGCTCAGTCGTTGGCGAATTCGCCAGAGAATGCCAGAGAAAGCGCAAAAGGAAATGGGGTCAGGTGAGGAGAACGTTGACCTGCGGCGAGAGCGCGCGGCCGCGTCCATCTGCAGCGAGGAGTTCGCCGTTTGGTGGGCAGGCGGACGCGCAGCGCTTAAGGAGCGCCGTGCGCTGGAGCGGCACTTCTTCGACGATCCCGAGCTGCAGGACGCAGTGCATCCGAGCTTCATGTCCTACCAGGAGCGCTACGAGCACGCGCTGGCCAAGTCCGCCAAATTCCTGGCCAAGCTGCGCCAATGGCAGCGACAGCAACAGGGGGGCACAGACACAGAGGGGGAGGAGGATCGCGTGGATCTGCAGAGGCTGCACGATTACCGCATGCTGCTGTCGGGTCCCATGGGCACAGCACTGTTCCAGCAGAGCTTTCCGCTGCGCCTGCACTTCTCCATGTTCCTGACCACGCTGCTTGGCCAGGGCAGCGAGGAGCAGCAGCAGCGCTGGCTGGCACGCGCCTGGCACATGGACGGCATCGTGGGCACCTACGCCCAGACGGAGCTCGGCCACGGCAGCTACATACGCGGCCTTGAGACGCGAGCCGACTACGAGCCGGAGACCGAGGAGTTCGTACTGAACACGCCCACGCTGACCGCCTACAAGTGGTGGCCCGGTGGGCTGGGACAGACGGCCAACATGGTCGTGGTGCTGGCGCAGCTCTACATACGCGGCAAGCATCACGGCCTGCAGCCGTTCCTGGTGCGCATACGCGACGAGCGCACGCACGAGCCGCTGCCCGGCATCGACGTGGGAGACATCGGCGCCAAGCTGGGCGCGAACGGCGTCAACAATGGCTTCCTGGGCTTCCGCAACGTGCGCATTCCGCGCGACCAGATGCTCATGAAGAACGCCCAGGTGCTGCCCGACGGACGCTTCGTGCAGGCCGGGCAGCCGCTGCTGCTCTACGGCACGATGGTCTTTGTGCGCGTCGTCATTGTGCAGGACGTCACGTTCGGCCTGCTGCAGGCGGCCACCATTGCGACTCGGTGAGCAGCAGGCAGGATCCATTGGAACCATCTGTATAACCAACTGAATGTCCATTTATTCATACCTTTGGTATACTATGTAGCCTTTTCCACCCATCTATATCCAAATGTACCCAACTCAACTTGATCCATCTACTTATCTGCACCCATTTGTATCCTTCTATAACCAACCATTTCCACCTACAATATATTCGTCTAAAGCCATCTATATGCCTCTGTACGCACCAATAGATAGCAGCACGATAGATCCATCTTTATCTTATTTTTATCTATATATCTATCTACATCCATCTGTATCCAATATTTCCATATTTATCCATAACTATAACTACACTTTAACTACTCCAACTATATACATCTATACCCATCTTCATTATATTCGTCTATGTTCGTGATTATCTAACTATATCCAATTATGACCAACTATATGCATCTCCGTCCATCTTAAGTCATCTATAGATATACAGATCTCTATCTATATACTTCAATAACCACTTAGACGTACCCAATTGTATTCATATTTTTAATCTTTATCCTATTTATATTCATTTTGTTATAACATCTATCAATATCCTTTTATAATCGCCTATTTCTATCTATCTGCATTCATTTATATCTTATATACTCCCTTATATTCCCTTCTATAACTATCAATTTTTATGCCTACCATATATCATCCGCCTTCGACCAGCTAAATAAAACTCTGCCCACCTTTCCCCATATAAAATCATCTACATTCTTATATTACATTTTATACTGAATTATACTCATCTTAAATCATGTAGTTAGATATAACATATATCTATATGCATGTTTGGTAAACCCATCCTTAATCCATCTGTATCCAATTATACACAGCTATATTCATCTCTATACAGCATCTATTATCCTATCTTAGATATATCCATCTAACTTTTAATGTCTATGTCTATATCTTTATTTCTATATATCTATATTCTATATCTATATCTATATCTATATCTATATCTATATCTATATCTATATCTATATCTATATCTATATCTATATCTATATCTATATCTATATCTATATCTATATCTATATCTATATCTATATCTATATCTATATCTATATCTATATCTATATCTATATCTATATCTATATCTATATCTATATCTATATCTATATCTATATCTATATCTATATCTATATCTATATCTATATCTATATCTATATCTATATCTATATCTATATCTATATCTATATCTATATCTATATCTATATCTATATCTATATCTATATCTATATCTATATCTATATCTATATCTATATCTATATCTATATCTATATCTATATCTATATCTATATCTATATCTACACCATACTCACCTCTCCCCCTGCCTTTGTTTTGCTTGCAGCTACTCGGCCGTGCGGCGGCAGAGCCCCATCGATGCGAACTCGCCTGAGCCGCAGATTCTGGACCATTTGACGCAGCAGGCAAAGCTGCTGCCGCAGGTGGCGCGCGGTGTTTGCTATCGCCTCGCGGCTGACGGCCTTTGGGCGTTCTATCAGCGCGTCATGCAGCTGCTGGCGCAGACCCCAAAGTCCTCCGCCCGGGGCTCGACCCAGGGCGAACGCGAGCTGGCGGAGCTGCACGCACTGAGCTGCTGCCTGAAGGCGGTCTGCACGCACGACGCTGCCGAGGGCGTCGAGGTGCTGCGGCGTGCGTGCGGCGGTCATGGCTACCTCGCGTCAGCGAACTTCGACAGCATCCTGGGCCTGGTCAGCGCGGCGTACACCTACGAGGGCGAGTACACGGTGCTGCTGCTGCAGACGGCGCGCTTCCTGCAGCGCCAGCACGCTGACGCGCAGCAGCGCAAGGCTTCGCTGCCCGCGAGTGTCGAGTACTTGCGCAACAGCGCACCTCTCGTCTGGGGCGACGATCTGCTGGAGAATGTGGCGCGTGCGCTGGAGATTAGCAGCGCGACGCAGCTGGGCGAGGCCTGCCAGCTGCAGCAGCAGTTGCAGCAGGGCAGCAGCGCGGGCAGCGCACAACAGGCCGCCAATCTGGCAGGCAGACGCTGCACGGCGGCAGCAGCTCTGCATGCGCACACCTTCCTTGTGCGCAACTCAATCTCGCAGCTGGCGCGACTGCAGCGCTCAAGCAGCGTGAGCCCCGCGCTGGGCGCGCTGCTGCAGCAGCTGGTCGAGCTCTTTGTGCTGGACACTTGTCTGCGCCAGCGCGGCGCACTGCTGCAGTGGAACCAGCAGAACTTCGGGCAGCCTCAGCTGGCGCAACTGGAGCAGCGTTACGAGCAGCTGCTGCAACAGCTCCGCCCTAACGCAGTGGCCCTCGTCGATGGCTTCGACTTCGACGATCGTGTGCTCGGCTCCACGCTAGGCTGTCGCGACGGGCGCGTCTACGAGCGCCTCATGGAACACGCGCGCACCAATCCGCTCAACCAGACGACGGTCAACGCTGGCTACCGCCAGCACCTGCAGCCTCTGCTCCGAGGCAAGCTCTAGGAATTGGGGATAGGACTGGAAGTCAGAGCTGGAGCAAGTGCAGGAATGGGAGCAGCAGCTGGAGTTGGTGTAGAAACTAAATTTGGAGCTGGAGTAGGAGATGAAGTGGGAGCTGGAGTAGAAGTAGGAGTATGAGCTGTAGGAGGAGCTGGAGTAGGAGTGGGTTTATGAGCTGTAGTAGGAGCTAAAGCAGGAGTTCGAAAAGGAGCTGTAGTAAGAGCTGAAGATGGAGTAGGAGTAGAAGCTGCAGTAGGAACTGGAGTTGGATTACAAACTAGGAGCTGGCGTATGAGTACGAATAGGAGCTGGAGTGGGATTATGAGCTGTGGTAGGAGTGAATACTGAATTAGGAGATGGAGTAGAAATATAAGTATGAGCTGTAGTTGGAGTTGGAAAAGGAGCTGTAGTAGGAGCTGGAGTAGGAGTGGGACTTTGAGCTGTTGTAGGAGCTGGAGTAGGAGCTGTAAAGGGAGGTATAGTAGGTGCTGAAGTAGGAGTGCGAGTAAGAGTAGGAGTTGGAGCTGGAGTATGAGCTGTAGAACTGAAGTAAGAATAGGAGCTGGAATAGGACTTCGAGTAGGAGCTGAAGTAGTAGTTAAGATAAGAGTATGAGTACGAGAAGAGACTGGAGCAGCAATGGAAGTTTGAGGTGAATGAGGCGCAGTGGTGGGAACAACAGCAGCAGCGGGTACTGAAGCAAGAGGCGCAGCAAGAGCAGCAGGTGAGGTAGGTACGGGAATAGGAACTGCAGCTGGAGTGGCAGCAGGAGTCAGAACAGGAGCATGAGTAGTTGTAGAAGAAAGAGTTAAAGCCGAAACAAAAACAGGAGAAAAATCAGAGGCAGGAGAAAAATGTCAAGCATTTGGAGCGGCAGCAGGAGCAGAAACAGGGACAGGATAACTGGATTAAAAGAGGGAACTGAAGCAGTGGAAATTGATAAAGCTGGCAAGAAAGCTTGAAGAGAAGCAGAGACGAGAGGAAGATCAGTCTGCAGCAGGAGCAGGTGCTGGAGCGGAAGCAAGAATAAGAACAGGAGCAGCAGCAAAGCAAACAGAAAGTTCCGAAGTAGGAGTAGGAGTTGGAACGGGAGCAGGAGCTGAAGCCGCAGCAGGAGCAGAGACAGGAGAAAAGTATGAAGCTGAAGCAGCTGGAACGGGCGCTGGAGCAGCAGCAGCCAGAGGAGGAGCCGCAGCTTTTGCTTGTGATTAGATGGATTTATTTGCGACACAAAAGCTTGTGGGAATTAGGCTACAATTCAATTAGTTGCTAAGTATCAGATACAGATACAACAAATACAGATCTAGATCTTTATAATATATATATGAATATATGCGTACACATTAAATAGGGAACAAACAGAGTGAGGAGGTGGGGGTATGGTGAGGGGCTGCGACTAGAACATCTTTTTCTTGACGGCCGTGTAGCGCTCCATGTAGACGTCATAGCCGTCGAGGTCGGTGAACTGCTTGGAGTTGAAGAGATTGCCGTCGACGGCCAAGTTGCAGATCTTCGAGTCCTTGAGGATGCGCGGAGTGAGGGCAATGGCCTGCAGGCAGTTCTCCTCGAGGCGCAGCGTCTTCAGCTTGGGGCAGTCGGCGATCTCCTCGGCCAGCGTGGATATCTGGTTCTGGTTGAGGTTCAGCTCCGTCACGTACAGCGCGCCCACCTCGTGGGGCACCGCGGTGATGTGGTTGCGTGACAGGTCCAGCACGTCCAGCTGCTTCAGCCCGCAGAGCATGGTGGGGAACTGGCTCAGCTGGTTGTTACTCAGGTTGACGGTCTTGAGGTGCGTGCAGGCGTTCAGCGTGCGCGGCAGGCGCGTCAGCATGTTGTCCATCAGCAGCAGCACCTCCAGCTTGAGCAGCTCGCCGATGACGTCGTTGAGGTCGACCAGGCGGTTGCCGCTCAGATTGAGATGCTTGAGTCCGGTGAGGCGGCCCAGCTCGTCGGGTATGTGCTCGAAGCGATTCTCGGACAGGTCGAGCGTCTTCAGCACGTTCGGGTAGGTCTTCAGCTGCGGCGGGAACTCTTGCAGGCGCTGCAGCGAGATCTTCAGCACGCCCGTCTTCTGCGCCGTCTCCAGGTGCTGCTTTATCTGTTTGTTGCCCATCGTCGTCCCTGTTGCTGTCGCTGTCGATGTTGTCGTTGTTGTGCTTCTGCTCAGCGCCAGGCTGCTCGCTAGCGACTGCGGCCTCATATCGATAGTTGCCTATCGGCTTGAACGATAACACGCACAGCGGGCGAAATCAACTCTGTTGCGGCGCTGGTGGCAACTCTAGCACGACGCAAAGTGCTCGCAATATATCAAAATTTTGATTTAATTTTTGGTTAACAAATTTTGACAGCTGCTGCCAGAGACAAGAAACTGAACGCCAAGCAAGGAGCTTAAATCTGTTTTTTTTTTCTGGAAATTTCCTTTACTCTTGGGTGTTTTATCACTGCGCGAGAAATACATATATTAAGCATAGAGAAGAAAAAGCAAAAGAAGTAGAACGCGAGCAGAGCTGAGGCTACATACATATGTACATATGTGCATAGGTAAGCGGAGCGAGCGCTAGATTCAAATAAGCAATCGCGATTTATTTAACTAGACAAAAATATTGCCTTGCAGAGGCTTGCGTATTATTTATTAAGATTGAGATGATAATATGCAAAGAGTTGCAGTGCAGTATTTTTTAATTGCATACGCAATATTCAATGAAATATTGAAATAGTTTATAAATCCTGTTGGATATAGGCAACTGATTTTATGGACATATGGACAGCACGCCTATTGGAGCATGTCAAATTATTTGTATTGCCCTGGGAAAACTTGCATGTCGAGCGAAGGTGCCTATGACAGCTATGTATGCACATGTATGTTGTAATAGGACGATTTTGATGACACTCAGCGAACACAGCATATTAGCAGCACTAGTAAAATGAAATAATGAAAATCGGCCTATAGACTCTCTGGCAGCTATACGATACATCGATGCAAACTGACTGGTCATTATTAGTATTATTATTATTATTGTTATTATTTTTATTATTATTGTAAATATTATTATTATTATTAATATTATTATTGTAATTATTATTATTATTATTATTATTATTATTGTAATTATTATTATTATTTTATTATTATTATTATTGGTAGACTAGATCCAGATCCGTGTTGCGGAATATTTATACTGTTAATATTTGTAATATTAATTAATATTCATGTATTCATTTTACCATCAGTGCAATATATTGCAATTCATTGTGGACGCATAGCACAGAGCGTACAGCACAGCACGCTGTTATCGATAGTCACGCGGCGCGTGGAGTGTGCTTGGGGCGCGCTTCGCAACACTGGCGATTTCACCACTGCGAGAGCTGTCATAAAATACAAGCGTGGACTGGTTGACTGACTGACTGGCAGCCGCTCCGGAGGAAAGCAAAAGCAAGCGAGGATAAAACGGTGAGTGATTGCTGCACGCACTGGCACTGCCGATCGGCGGACGAAGGCGTAGACGCAGACGCCGACGCCGATGCCGGCGAAGACTGAGCTGAGAGTGAGAGCGAGACTGAGACTGAGAACCTTCTGGCACTTTGCAGCATTCGCAGGCGACGACCGCAAGTCGAGTTGATTTCGATTTCTGGCCAACGCAATTGGTTGGGGCTGACCGTGAAGCACGCGCTACAGTGGCAACTCGAGCAAAAGCCGGTGTTCCAGCAGAACTCCAGAGAGAGCGAGAGAGAGAGAGAGCAGAGTGTGTAAGAGAGCGAGTGGAAGAGAGCCTGTAGAGCAGTTGGAAGCAGCCATGCCGAAGGACACGATCGGAAAGGTGCAGGAGTACAAGGACTCGCTGATCACAAAGGCCGAGATCCTCATCACGAAGGGCTTCCCCGAGAAGATCGTGGAGCTGAACGAGCTGCTCGCAACGCCCATGTTCAACGAGCGCAACTTTTGCGAGGTGCATCAGGACCTAAACATTCCGGTGCTGGCGCCCGTCCTGGTCAACAATCACGCCGGCGAGGACAACGCCAGCGATGAGTCGCCCGTGCCGAAGCGCGCGCGCAAAGACGACACCATCAGCGGCACCACCGTGCTGGGCGTGCCCGCCGGCACGGTGCCGTGCAACAAGCCGCTCTGCGACATGATCAAGGTGGTCAAGCCGATCATCCGCAAGCTCGTCGAGGACTGTAAGTTCGATCGCACGCGACACTGCGACTAGTCGCAACTAATCGCAGGCCGTATTTAATCGCTTATTCCTTTTGCCCATCCCTTAGCCAATCTGCTGAAGATGTGGATCTCGTTCATGATACCCAAGATCGAGGACGGCAACAACTTCGGCGTCTCGATCCAGGAGGACACACTCGCCGAGATCCAGACCGTCGAGTCGGAGGCGGCCGCCTTCTTCGATCAGATCTCGCGCTACTTCCTCTCGCGCGCCAAGGTTGTCTCGAAGGTCGCCAAGTACCCACACATCGATGACTATCGGAGGGCCGTCGTCGAGCTGGACGAGAAGGAGTACCTCAGCCTGTGGCTGGTCGTCTGCGAGGTGCGCAATCGTTACTCATCGCTGCACGACATAGTCATTAAGAATCTGGAGAAACTGAAGAAACCGCGCTCATCCAACGCCGAGAGCTTATACTAGAGCGACAGAGATGGAGATACACACACAGCAAGAGAAAGAGAGAGGGAGAGAGAGAGACGCCCATTTGTTTCTGATGAATTTCCTTCAATTTTATAACGATCACACACACACGCACACACTCCTGATTCCTGATCGATAGCCTAGCACTCATACACCCACACACACACACATACCCGTACAAATCCACACACACACAGACCACTCAAGCGGTTTGGGGCAGGCCTACGTCTTCCCCGCACCCTCTCTCTATATACGCATACAAATCCAGAGCCCAGGTCACACCCGTTCTGCGGTGAAAGTTAGAAGTACTTTATAAGTAGAGCGTCGTAAGGCGCATAAACGTTTGATAAAAAACCAGAGGAAAAAATACAAAATGAAAAAAAAAAACAAAAAACAAAAGACGAAATATGTAAAGGGCTTAACGAGCGTGAAAGTTCAAGGAGAATGAAGTGCAGCGATATCCAGATTGCGATCTGGACTATACTGAACCCGAACACTCCCGTACACTAGTATAACATACTTGCAGCGAGATCTATGCTAATTGTTGACTCCAACAAGTAGTTTTAGCTAAACTCACTCACACACACACACACACACATACAAATATACAAACAAACAACACGTAAATAAAACAAAGTCTCGATGGTAAACAACCAGATCTATCAAGAGGTTCCGAAATGTATTGTTCTCGTTTTGGTAGGGGCTCCTTGGCTTGTCCAGCACCTCGCGAGCTCATGCTCGGACCAACCTCAGTTTTGGTGGATCGGTGGCTCTCGGCTAAGTCTATATGGCAACGGCAGCACCCTATGTACCCTATGTAGAATAAAAGTCGTGAGCCGATTGGTCGCCAGCTCGCCTCGTTGGCCGTTCGATCTAGAGGGGGTTTCTCTATTGCCGAATCGATCGAACGTGTATTTCTATTGCCGAATCGATCAAACGTGTATATACGTCTACGTTATGTTGTTAACCTATGCAACTGAATTAAATCCATGCCCGTCTCTGTGTCTGTCCGTCAAATCCTTTGTCCGTCTAGCCATAGCCGTTCGTTCTACCCTTTGTCCGTCTCCAGCAATACAAGCTAAACTCTCTGCTTTGATGGAGCTTGGTACACTTCCAAGCCACACTCTACATGTGTTAACAAATGTCAATGCGGTACAAGCCAGATCAGACCGATATATCGTATATCTATCGGTCGATTGGTATTGTTTAAGATATCATAACCAAACTCGTCATATCTTTTATACCATTTACCCATTGAAAATGGGTATTAACTTTGTGAAAATGTATGTAACAAGCAAAATGAGGCGTGGTAGACTATACGAAATATATACATTCTTGATCAGCATCAATAGCCGAGTCAATTTGGTCATGTCCGTCAGTTCGTCGTCCGTTTGTATGAACACACAGATCTCATGCCCACCGCCTCCGCATCGATAAATACGTTTTTCAATTTTTTGCAAATACTTCAATAACAATAAGAGATTAACGCATCAAACTTGTCAGAAGAGTGTCTTGCAACATTATGCAGAAGTTGGAATTTAGACATTTGGATGCCACGCCCACTGCCCCTATAGCGTGAATATTTTGAATTATAAGAACACTAGCAAGATAGAAGTACCAAATTTGGCATTAAGATCTCTGGTAACATTTTCAAATTTTGGATGCCACGCCCACCGCCCCTAGAAATCCAATTTAAAAAATAATATGTAGAATTATAGTATTATTGGTAGGTATTATATTAGCTACCAATAATATTGACCAACCCTATAAATTTAAATCCGATCGTACAATAAACATAGAAGTCATAGGCGCGAGAAGTTTCCCATACAACCAGTGCAACCCACCAACAGCCAAAGGTAAATGGTATCTTACTGTCGAGTGCACTCGCCTGTAGCTTTCTGCACTTGTTTTAGTAATGTTCCCAACATGCTCTTCAAGCTTTATCGAAATCGGTCAACTATAACATATAGCTGGTATAGCAACAATCCGTTCTTCTGTGACTTGCGAAAATCATTCTTCGCATTCAGAAATGTTAGGCATGCATATATGTAGCCATAGCTTAGTCTATCAAGTTCTTTCCATAGCATATTCGTATTGGATTACTCTATTCCATTGCATCGGTTGACGCTTTAAGGAATTACAATATGACAATGGAGATCGTATGTATGCACATATATGTATATATGGCAACCTGAGCAGCAGTAAAAAGCAATAAAATATGTTCTTACAATTTTTTGTAGTTTTAATCTCGCAAATAATATCTACAGCTTCAACCAACAGATACTCCCATCCAGCCCGAGCCCAACGAAAAGAAACAAGTCACATTTTGTTATACATTTGTTTTGTTGTTGTTTTTATTTTTTTTTGTTGTTTGTATTTGTTTTTATTCTTGTTTTCTTTGCTTTTTAATATGTTGTATTTAATTTTATATTATTATTTGTAAGCTTACAACTTAAGGCATAAAGTTACCAACTAAAACTTATGAACTACACATCGTTTTATCATCGTCTTCGTCATATCAATCATAATCAGCTTTAGCCCGCGCATATCCATACATACATATGTATATATATATATATATATACAAATATGCGATATATATATATATATATATATGCATGTACAAATACATATCTGCTTTCTTTCGTTTGCCATCATTATGTTCATGTTTATCGCATACGCATTCAAACAGCTTTTTGCTATTATTGTTGTTGTTGTTTCCAGACAGAAAACAGAAATTAAAAAAATTACAAAAAAAGAGCTTTTCTTCTGCAGCTTCTTCTCGTTAATGTTATTATTATTATAGAGTTGTTGTTGTTTCGCATATTTAGGCTTGTTATACATACATATTTATCATCATAATCATCATGTTAAACGTTATCTTTATCTTCACCTTCATCTTCATCTTCGTCTCTATCTTTATCCTCATAATCGTCTGCTTCGCGATCAGCTGCGCTTTCCTGCCTTAGTGCAGGCTTTCAAATTCGCTTATTTAATTCCCGCACACTCACTTATTACCCCCCCCCCTCCCCACCCACTTGCAATTACAAACATACGTGTATATGTATACGAATGCGCGCATGTATGCACAACTACTACATACACAGAGTTAGAACTGGGGGCGTGGCAGGCGCACTAACTGGCCTTCGTTGTGTTGCGGCTGTCGCTGTCTCCGTCTTCGTGTCTGTCTGTCTTCGTCTGTGGGTTAGGCCCCCCGATCTGTGCCCTGCTGGCCCCCTTTCACATAGATACAGATACATACGCCTATAGATACACATACACATACACATATATACGCACACACACACATAGTTGCCCTGGATTTACAGAATTTGTCGGTTTCACTCTTCGCTTACACATATGCATACATACATATAGACATATACATATACATATACATACAGATAAATATCTCGAATTTTCCACATAATTTCCTGTTCAGTTTTATCTATATATTTGTGTATATATATATTTTTTATAAAAAAAAATACGGGACACGCTCTTAACTAGCCTACAACAAAGTTGCATGTGTCTGTGTGTGTTCGGGTTGTATGTGCCTGTGTGTGTGTGTGTGTGTGCTTTGCCCTCCTCTCACTTCACTCGTATCCGTATCCGTTCCCGTTTCCGTTTCCGGCTTCTTCTCGTTCCTCTATGAATTTCTTGTTTAGCTTTAAATATACACCAGATTCGCGTGCATGTAGCGCCTATATACACATACACATACGCATACACACACAGCTGTGTGACCGTGTGTGGGTGTTGTTAATATTTTACAAATGTTTCTTGAATAAGTCTTAGCGTTTTGTTGTTGTTTTACCTTTTAGTTTTTAGTTACATTGTGTATTAAAAATATTGAATTTTCGTAGATTTCCTTACGTTCCCCTCTGCCCGCTGCTGCTGCTACTTCTCCTATTTCCTTCCTTTTGTTTTCCCTTCGCTTGTAAAAAATAAGTTAAAAAAAAAAAACAAACAGTAAAATAGCTAAACACTAAAACTGCGCTCGTTACACATAAGTATATGTTATATGTATAAAAAAATATGAATACACACACACATATATATCTCGAATTGTACAGACATATATATATATATATATATATATATATATATATACATATATATATGTGCTGTATACATTCAACTGTTCCACTTAAATTACCTACTCAATCGTAATCATTTATAATATAATAAACGTACACTGTAATTAAATAGCATTAGGCGTAGACACACGCGTATGCAGGCATACGCACGCATGGACATGCATATGCAGGCGCGTGCTCGTACGATAAAAAAAAAACAACGCTTTATAAATTAAAACTTACACGTAGAAAGTAGCAAAAAAAAGTAGATATATAGACGTATGTATAGTAGAAAATGGTCTATTTTTAAAAATTAATTTCCTTTTATGAAATTTACAAAATATCGCTTAACTTAATGTTTTGCAAGTGTACTATCGATAATATATTTACTCGGGTTCTTCCAGTTATAGTTATTATTATTATTTATATATGTATATATATATATTTGTTTGTTTCTTTCTTTTCTTTCTCATTTTGTTTGTTTGTTTTTTTTTTTTGTAGATTTTTTTCTCTTTTCTAAGAACAGCCCAACAGTGTTTTGAAATTTCTTGTTTAAATTTAATGTTCATATATCTTTGTTGTATATTTTTATGCATATATAGGTTCTATCCCCTTCCTCCTCCTCTCTTTCTCTTTGCTCTCCGTGTCATTGTGTATGCACGCGTGTGGCATGTACATTTATATATCTTATGGATCTCGACTCAACTCCTGGCTAGGTTTACGTTCTGGGATACAACGAATGTACGTTAACCTACGTAATGATAAGTGCAACAAGAGTTAGAACGGACGAGGGGGAGAGGTAGAGGGAGGGCGAGAGGGAGAGAAAGCTTGTTTTGTTTTTTTTTTAATTCAAACGCTCTATGCAGCAGCGTAGCTCTGCTTGCTCTGCTGCTCGCTCAAACAGAAGTGAACCTAAACGTGTGCCGCGTGCTGTGTGCTGTCTTTGGCCGCCTTTATCTGTCTTTAGCTGACTTTGTCTTTGCAATTGGCTCGCTTGCTCTCACTCCATTTCTCTCTCGCTCTCTCTCTCACTCTCTCTTGCTGGCTCTCTGTTTGCACTGCTTGTGCGGCTGGCATAATAACTTGTACTTGAGCTTGAACTGCTTGCAAGTGCATAAGACTGGCTTTCCACTCCACTCTCACTCTCTCTCGCACTGCTTGCTCTCTCTCACGCTCTCTGCGAAGCCAGCTGTCAACATTGATTTGTTTTTGTTTTTGTTTTTGCTTTTGCTTTTGTTGTTGTTGTTGTTGTGTCTCTCATACACTCGGCTTAGTTCTTAAAGTCTGTAGTTTGCTCTAGCTCTATACATACACATACATTTACATTTACATATACATATAAGTTGCGTGCTTGCTCTTCCTGCTGCTGCTGTGTCTCTCTCTCTCGCTCTCTCTTGCTGCTGCTGCTGCTGCGCTGTTGCTGTCAATCTCGTTCAGTAATAGCCATGGTTGGCGCCAGCGCCGCTGCCGCTGCCTGCGCCACTAGCATAGTGATGCGCCGCTGCTGCAGCTGCTGCGGCCGCCGCTGCAGCCACGGCTGCCGGATCGCTGGCATAGTGCTGTCCGGGCGTATAGTGTGACGGTCGCTGGTGCTGGTGCTGCGGCTGCGCCTGCGACTGCGACTGCAGCGGCGGCGGCGGCAGCAGCGCTGTTGCCTGATAATGCGCCTGATGATGTCCGCGCGACGAGGCTGGCGGCGGCGGCTGCGACAGCGACTGCGACTGCGTGGGCGACTGCATTTGCGGCGGCGTATGACGATGACGGCGATAGCTGCCGCCGCCGCTGGAGGACCAGCTGAGTTGCTGCTGCTGCTGCTGCTGCTGGTGGTGTTGCTGCTGCGAGTGCTGCTGCTGCTGCTGATAGACGATGGCTGCGCTGTGTTGATTGACTGCTGGAGGCGCCGTCGCTGCTGCCGTCAGAGTGCGCATGCCCGACGACGGCGCCTGCAGTCACAACTAATCCTCGTCGCTGAGCGCTTCATACTTCGACGACAGCAGAGGCTTCGGTTCGCTGGCCGCAGCCGCTGCCGCCGCGGCCGCTGCTGCCGAGACGCTGGCATTGATG
Source organism: Zaprionus bogoriensis (assembly GCA_035046045.1). Lineage (NCBI taxonomy): Eukaryota > Metazoa > Arthropoda > Insecta > Diptera > Drosophilidae > Zaprionus > Zaprionus bogoriensis. The sequence goes on along the minus strand of JAWNOI010000082.1, from coordinate 461,912 downwards.
GGGCCGCCGCTGCCGACTCCGGCGCCAATTGAGGTGACGACGCCGCCACCGCCGCCTCCAGCGCCGACGAGGCCAACAGCGCCGCCGCCGCCGCCGGCGCTGCCACCGCCAATAACAGAGGCGCCGGGACCGCCGCCGCCGCCGACAACCAAGCTAACGCCGGCTGCAGCTGCGCCCGCCTCGCTCAGCGCATGCGCCACCTTGGCGCTGAGATGCGCCGACGCCGACGCCGACTGATGCGCCAGTGGCATCGAGGTCGGCGGCGGTGGCGGCAGGCCGCCGGCAGCACTGGGCACAGTCAGCGCGCTGAACGGATAGGCGTACGTGCTGGCAGCGAACGCGTTCACCGCCGACTGCGACGGCGGCGGCGCAGCTGCAGCGTGGTAGGCGGACGCATGATGGCTGTTCGAGGAGCTGCCGACGCCAACGCCAACGCCGACGCCACTGCCGGCGCTGCCGCCGCTGGCAGAGCGACGGCCACTGTCGACGACCTCGTACTGGTTGGGCGTCTTGCGCGAGACGCTCAGCTCGTGCGCCGGCAGCGGCTGCTGCAGCGACTCCTTGCCGCGATGCTGCTGCTGCTGCTGCTCGTTGTGATCGGCGACGGCGGCGGCATGCGCGTGTGCCGCGGCTGCAGCGTGCGAAGCCTGCGCCGCGAGGATGTGCTCCTCGAAGTCGGGGCGCAGCACCTCGACAATGCGATTCTTGCCGCCGTAGCCGATGTCGTCGCGCATCACCTCCGCGATGCGATTCTTCACGTAGTTGTCGAAGTTCGATCCGGAACCGGAACCGGAGCCACCACCTGCTGCTGCTGCTCCGCCTGCGCCCGCTGCACTGCCCGGCGGAGCGCCTGGCGCTGTGCGCTGTTCAGCTGCCGCTGCCGCTGCTGCTGCCGCTGCGCTCTGCTGGGGCGGCGCTGCGCCGCGTCCGACTACGCTGCCCGGCGGTGCCGCGAGAAAGTAGTGGCTGGCGGGCTCGTGCATCATCAGCTCGTGCGGATACTTGCGCGGACTGACCGCTTGCGGCATGCGGATGATGCCGCGCGCGTCTTCGCCGGGCGTGTTCGCCCGACCGCCGCTGCCGCTGCCGCTGCCGCTGCCTACGCCAGCGCTCGGCGGTCCGCCACTGTCTCTGCCGCTGCCACTGCCGCTGCCCCCGCCGCTGCTGGCGCGTCCGCCGTCCACGGCACCCACCGGCGACTGCTTGGCCCGTTCGGCGGCAGCGGCGGCTGCCGCGGCCTCCTCCGCCTTCTGCTGCTGCCGGCGGTTCTGCTTCCAGCGGTCGGGCGTGATGATCGACTGCGCGTCCTGCAGGTAAGGCATGTACGCAGGCCGCAGGTGCGGATTCGAGCCGTAGTCGTTGGTGATGATCGAGTCGGTCAGCTCGCCGAACGTGATGCTCTTCGTGTGGATCTGCGGCGGCGGCGGCGCCTGCTGCTGCTGCTGTTGCTGCTGTGGCGGCGGGCCCGACGCCACGCTGGCCGCCTGCGAAGTGGGCGTGCCGTGATGCGAAGGCGGAGCACCGCGCACGGCGCGTGCGGAACCGGTCGGCGGTCCGCCGGCCGACTGCGCCTGCTGCTGCTGTGTCTGCTGCTGCGGCGAGGGACCCGTCGAGATGCGCTGCTCCTGGTCGAGGTCGATGTTGATGACGCTGGGCGAGCTGGCGGAGTTCGGCTTGCCGTTGTTCTCCGCGGAAAGTAGGGGCACAAGCCCGCCCGGCGGTTGGCGTATGTCGCGATGGTACTGCGAAAGAGAAGCGGGGGGAGGAGCGGGGGGAGCAGAAGAGCAAGATAAGTATGCAGTGCGATCATGGCGTTGCGCTGGACTCACGTAGGCGGGCCGCGGCAGGTTGTTCATATCGGTGCCGGAGCGGCTGATCTCGTGCTTGATGATGGCGTCGATGAGCGTCTGCGCACTCAGCTGACCGGACATGTCCTCGGGCGGTTTGCTCACATGTGCCTGCCGGTAGTAGCTGCAGTGGGAGAGAGCAAGGGAGAGAGATGTGGTAAAATAGAGAGCGAATGAAGAGAGAGAGATATAGAAAGATATAGAGAGAATATAGGAGAGACATGAAGAGAAGTTTTTAGAGAGAAGGATGTATGGATAGGGAGATGAGGAGAGAGAGAGAGCAATAGCGATGGAGAGGCGGATGTACGGAGACAGATGGATAGAGAGTTGAAGATGGGTATTTAGAGACAGATATGGAGAGAGAGAGAGAGATATATAGAAAGAGATATGGAAATAGAGACATGGATATGTGGAGATATGAAAGATGGAAGAGGAGAGAGGAGGAGAGAGATGTGGAAAGAGAGAGATGAAGAAAAAGATATGGAGATAGAGAGACAGGGAGAGTTATGGACAGAAAGATACAGTGAATGAGGAAGGTAGAAATAGCGAGATATATGTAGAGAGAGAGAGAATTGAGAGAGAGAAAAAAAGAGAAACGTAGACATTAGTAGAGCGAACTGCTGCTACTGCCACTGCCTGTACTTACGCATCGCGCTCCCGATCCGGTATGGTGCGCGGTGGCCCCGTCTCGGGCCCACGCATGTAGTGCACGTGTCCGTGCGGATGCGGATGTCCGTGTCCGGGCGGCGGCACCGCAGCGGCAGCGGCGGCCATCATGCGCTCCATGCGGCGATTGTCGCGATCGCGCTCATCGGCGGCGCGCTCCTGTTCGCGTCGCTCCTGCTCACGCCGCTGGCGGTCCTGCTCGCGCTGCCTGTCGATGCGGTGCTGCATGCGTTCCTGGTTCTGCAGCAATTCCTTCTGCAGCTCGCGGTCGCGCTCAATGTTGTGCTGGCGATGGTCTCGCTTCGCCTGCTCCATGCGGTGTATCGCCGCCGCGTTCAGATGCTGCCGGTACTGCTGCGCCGCCAGATGCTGGTGCACTGCGGCTGCCATGTGCTGCTGGTGGATCGCCACCATGCTGTCGCGGTAGCGCAGCTCGTGGTGCGCTGCCGGCGGCGGCGGTGGTCCGCCCTGCGCCTGCGATACTTGCACATGCGTCGGCGGCGGCGGTGGCGCCTGCTGTTGTTGCTGCTGCTGTTGCTGTTGCTGTTGTTGCTGCTGCTGTTGCTGTTGTTGCTGTTGCTGTTGCTGCTGTTGCTGCTGCTGTTGTTGCTGCTGCTGTTGAACTGCCGACGGCGACTTGTCATCCTTCTGCGAGGGCACCGGCAGCTGCGGCTGCTGTACCGCGACGTCCACGAACGAGGCCAGCGCATCGTGACCAGCTGGAAACAGGGAAAGAGACGAACGGATGAGCAACTGGACGCTGGCGGGAGTCTCAAGTGGGGGTTGGGGAGCGGCTCGCTTACCTGGCGGATAGTTGTAGGGCAAGTGCAGGCGGTGCGGTGGCGGCGCCGCGGGTGACGGCGGCTTCGAGCCCGTGTTATGACGCTGAATCACGCCTTGGCGCTGCGGCGGAGGCGTGCGATGCGGACTGGGCGTACTAGAGTAGGACAGAGAGAGAGAGAGAGAGTGGGGAGAGGGATAGAAACAGGGAGTTAGGTTATTATGAAATGAGCACATATCTAACTTGAATCGTAATACATAAATATGCATATATCTTAGAGTGTGGTATATAGTATTATATTCACAATCAGTCACATGAAACTGTAACGATCTCAATGTTAGTTCAGTCTCTTGCTGATCGCCAAGAAAACTCTATCTGATGGAGTGATGCATAGCACATGGTCTTTGTCCTTTTAGATCGTGCTGTAAACTATATATTAGTTTTCAATGGTTCGATTATATTTACACAATGCATCGATCAACGATAGTCTAGATCGCATGATGAAACTAAGTGATCACAATATCGTGTATTAGCACTTTAGTTAGCTGATCGCTACGATGATTACCGATAGAAGCGCGATCGTATGTCGATCAGGAATAATGCCACAAAATAAAATACTCTTCAAACTATCATGCAGTTATTACTACATTTAAAATCTGATCTATACACTCTGAACGATACAGTTCAAGTCATGGCACTATATTCGATCGATTCCAATGTAACATGACACGCGATTATTTCACTCAAATGGATTAGACCAAGATCATAGAGCATTCGACCGACAAACGAACTAAGATTCGGCTAATATGTAGTCTGATCGATCACTAGCTTATTCCATTTCTGATCGATGCACTTTCATTGATGTAGTTAAGGTCGAAACAATATAACCGATCGTCGACTGACGACGATCGATTTCTTCACGCTGATTTACACACTCGTAAATCGTAGTATTATCTCTGATCGACAAGCGATCTTAGGCTCTATTTCAATACTCCCATCGATCACTACTATATCCTAATACTATATCTTATTCACTCTAAACGATATATAGTATGTAGTATATCCGATCTTCCACTCGATGTACAGACTCCGATCTGTATAACCAAAGTCATAAAGTACTTCGATCTACTCACCTGTTGGAATGATCTGCCGGCGAGGCGCGGCTGGAGTACTCGGCGCGTCCGCGAGGCTGTGGCTCCTTCTCGTAGCCAGCGTAGACCGCTGCGCTGCCGCCGCTGACGCTGTTGCGCGGCGAGGGAGACTCCTTGTCCGATCCGGAGCCGGCACCGCCGCCGGCGCTGCTGCTGCCGCGCGAGACGTTGCGCTGCTGCTGACCCTGCATCTGTTGCGATGTGATGTAGTCGTTGATGACGATCTGCCGCGAGCTGAGCACCGACGGCTGCTCGAGGACGCCGCTGTAGGGCGATCGCGAGTAGGGCGAGCCGACGGTGACGCCGACACCACCAACACCACCGACCGCACCGACGCTAACGCCAACGCCAAGATTGACACCGACATAGCCCTGCGGCGGCGGAGCCTGCGGCGAGGATTGCTGCGGCGGCACCGCCTGCGCGGGGCTCAAGCGCTGCGAGCTCTTGAAGAAATCGTAGGCACGCTTGTTCTCCAAATGCGAGGGCAGGTGCAGGGGCGTGCCCTGCGTGATGGAGCCATGCTTGCCCGCATCTGTGGGGCAGCCGACGCCCGGCGGCGTCTGGCGCACCAGGCCCTCGTACTTGGGGCTGAGCAGCGTGGACGAGGACGAGGCTGCGTGCACAATGATCTGCTGCTGCTGCTGGGCGCTGTTGGTGGGCGTGCCGTGCGTAATGGAGCCGCCCTTGACCAGCTGCAACTGTTGCTGCTGCTGCTGTTGCTGCGAGACGGCAACTGCCTGCTGCTGCTGTAGCTGCGACGGCGAGGGCGACTGGCCGTGCAGATGCTGCTGCTGTTGCTGCTGCTGCTGGGGGCTCAGCTTGGGCGGCAGCTTGGAGACGCGCGTCGGCGGCTGCGGCAGCGCCGGCGGCGGCGGCGTCGGACGCGTCATCTGGCTCTGGCCAATGGGTACAGGTACTGGTTGCACATAGAGCGAACTGGGCGGCGCACCGCCAGCGCCGCCGCCCACCGACGGTGCCTTGACAACGTGCAGCGGCTGATAGGAAAGGAAGCTCTGCGGCGGTGGACCGCCGGGCATGGACAGCGCGTCGCCGCGAAAGATGCTCGGCGCGGAGCGCACAATGTGCTTCAGCCGCTCCGAGGCAGCGGCGGCAGAGCCACCACCACCGCCAGCAGCGGCACCACCTCCAGCAGCACCACCGCCGGCAGCCGAGTGGTGCGGCGAGTGGCCGTCACGCGGCGGCTTCTTGATGCTCAGGTCGAGCGTCTGCGGTTCTGGCTCCACTGGCGGCAACCGCTGCGGCGGCGGACCGTGCGCCGTGTGCGTCGGCGGTGGCGCAGGCTGCGGCTGCTGCACGTGGCTGGCCGAGACGTTATAGATGAGCGTGTCGGGCAGCGTGGGCGTGGCCGTGCTCTTCTTCAGCACGGGCGTGATGGTTGCCTTGTCCACGGACTGTTGCTGCTGCTGCTGTTGTTGCTGCTGCAGCAGCGAGGGATGCGAGAGGTGCACGTGGTGCGCAGCAGCTGCGATCGCCAGATGCGAGTTGACCACGGTGGGGATCAGCGTTGCCAGATTGTCGCCATTGTTGCTGCTGCTGTTCGCGTTGCTGTTGCTGGCGCTGCTGTTGCCACTGCTGCTGTTGCTGCTCGTGTTGCTGCTGTTGCCTCCTCCCCCGCCTGCGCCACCGCCGCTGCTGTTGCTGTGCGCGTGACTGTGTGCTGCGCTGTTCACAATGGTCGGCGGTCCGACGCGCGAGCTGAGCTTCTGCACGGAGGTGCCATGTGGCAGGCCTGGTGGCGCCACCTGCTGCTGCTGCTGCTGCTGTTGATGTTGCTGCTGCTTCAGCAGCGCGTTGCCATCCTGTCGATACTCGCGCACAATTGTCAACTCCTTGCGCTCGAGATTATTGTGTTGTTGTTGCTGTTGCTGTTGCTGCTGCTGTTGCTGCTGCTGCTGCTGCTGCTGGTTGCTCTGCTGCTGCTTGTTGCTGCTCTGATTGCTGCCGGACAGCTGCGGCTGTGGCTGCTTCTGCTGCTTCAGCTGGCGCTCGATCACGGAGTAGACGCAGTCCTGCACATTGTTGACAGCCTCGCGCCGCATGCTCATCGGTCCGTTCGGCTGCTGCTGCTGTCCCATCATCGCGGCAGCAACTGCTGCTGCTGCTGCTGCATTGTTGTTGCTGCTGTTGCTAGTGTTGTTGTTGCTGTTGCTGCCGTTGTTGCTGCTATTGCTGTGGCCCAGCGAGAGCGCAGCGGCCGCCGTGTGCGCCATGCCAATGAAGTTGACCTTGGGACTCTGGCGATTCGCCGGCGAGTTCTCGTTCTCCTCGTCCGCCGTCTCCGTCGCGGATGAGTCGTATTCCTCGCTGGTCTTCTGCTTCTTGGGCGCCTGGCACGACGGCGGCAGCAGGCGATCGCGGTCGCGATCTCGATCGTTATCATTGGCAGTTGCTGCTGCCGCCGCTGCTGCTGCTGCTGCTTTGGCGCTAATGCGAGTTGGCGTTATGGTCAGAGCAGCGCCTGAGGCGTCGGCAACGCTGCGCACGTTGCTCATTGCTGTTGCTGCTGCCGCTGCTGCTGCATTCGCTGAATGCTGCGTTCCTGCTGGCGCTGCCTTCTGCGGCACTGGCGGCGGCTGTGGCAGTTGCTGCTGCTTTTGCTGCTGCTGCTGTTGCTGCTGCTGTTGTTGCTGCTGCTGCTGTTGTTGCTGTTGCTGCTGCTGCTGCTTCGTCAGTTGCGACTTGTGACGCTGCAGTATCTCCGGACTGTCGACGGACGCCGTATCGGATCCGCCGGGTTCGCGCTCATCGCACGACGAGGTGCTCACGTCGGTCTCATCGCCCGCGCTGACATCGCCGGCGGCGCCACCGGCACCTGCAGCCGCACCGCGACGCCGCTCGTCGTCCGTGAGATTCAGCTGCGGGTCGAGCTTGCGCCGTATGCGCATTAGGCAGGCCGAGCAGCAGCGCGTCGCGTGCGGCGGTATCTGGAACTCGGCCATGAGGGGATCGCGCAGCTCGGGCGACAGCTCGAAGAGGCGTGTCGGTATGTTGCGCATACGCTGCGCCCGCTCCTTGGGATTGGGGCACGTCGGCAGCGGGCAGTTGGGGTAGCGGTTGCGCACAGACTTGCACTGGCAACTGTTGCAGACGCGCGCACCTGCCGGTATCGTCTCGTCCGCGATGGCATACTGCTGGCCGCGCCCCTTCTTGAGGGGGCGCGTACGCGGACAAGCCTCGGCCTTGCACACAAAGCAGCTCGCCAGTTTGTCTAGAAGAGAGAGAGAGAGAGAGAAAGAGGGGAAGAGGCCAGATGAGTACAAGTTGAGCAAACACATTATAAAAAAGCGATTTAATTAAAGGCAGAGCAAGTTGTAAAAAATGCTGGAGAGAAGGGCTAAGCCGAGGTAGGACGAGGGGTAGGCCGGAGGAAAAACCTGCCAGTTTGGCAAACGGTAAACAGACAGAACGACGGCACGAGGGCGAAACGCTGGCTGCCCGGCCGGCCAGCTGTAACGGTAGTGCCAACGGTAACGGTAACTGCAGCGGTAGCTATAACTGAAGCTGTAGCTGTTTCGTATCTGCTGCCGGACAAAGGCCCCTGCAGGAGCAGGGGTGGCTTTCATTAAGCCACTTAACAAATAATGAGCAGCAGCATCCGCCAATTGAATATTTCAAGACCTGCAGCCGTACACCCTTCCACGCTCCGCGGTCGATTGCCTGAGCAGGGAACGCTGCGAATGGAAGGCTAAAGCAAACCGTAGAACAGCGAATGAGGCTTGTATTTTAAGCACTTTATGCTTATCGATAATCATCGATTGTTGTTATAACCGATTGTTATCGACATTAAGGATATACATCGATATGTTGGATAAGCTCATTGTGTACCACATGCAACACCAATAAAAATATAGAGTCGATACCCTACAAAAACTTATCGATGAACATGACATTTTGCAGCCTGTTTATCGACAATTTTAAATTCAATCAATTACAAATTTAATTATCGATTGTCTAGCAGCATTCTATGCCGTATACAACCCCAGAGCTGTAGAGCCTTACAATTACTTATCGATGTTCGTGATATCTTGCAACATGTTTACTTTTTTATTATCGATATTTTTGAAGAATTTTGATCAATTATTAATGCGATTATCGATTGTCTGCAAGCATTGCTGCGCATTCTAAAAATAACAGCAATATAAGTACAGTCTTCGAGTGTGATCGATAGTGAATGTTATCGATTAATCATTCTGCGAGCCTATTGAACTTGACTTGACTGCTAGTAGTTACTATTATGTCTCAAAAGCCATCAGCCGATTAACACCAAACATCGATTGTTCACTTATCGATAAACTGAATTTACTTTCTGCTCTGTGCTAAGTAGTAAGTGCAAAGAGCAGTCAGCTAGCTTTCAGCTTTCCTGTCCATTTTGAAATCCCTGCAATTAAAGCCGACTCATCAGCAGGGCATGAAGAAGAAGAAGAAGAAGCTAGGAGGAAGAAGAAGCGAGAATCGAAAGTTCTCGCGCGAAGAGCAGCCTGTCTTCCACTTTGTGTTTGTCTTAGTTTTTTTTGTTGTTGTGCCATTTAATATTTTTACAATTTTAATGATGTGCAAATAGAGAAGCACTGAGCACTGAGAGGGTGCAAGCAGAGCGAGAGATGGACGGAGAGTGGGAGCGAGCGAGAGAAACAATGCGGCGCACTTAATCAAAATCAATGTAATTAAAATAAAGGCAAATAGAACACAGCCTCGTCCGTCGCGCGTCTCTGATTTCCCACAAAGGGGAAGGGGCTACTTATGTACGCTGAGTCCGCAGGGGAGTGGGGGGGGGGCAGGGGGAGTGATGGCTGGATAAAATCAATCAACGTTTAAATGCCAGAGACAAACGTCAAGGTTCCAAGGAAAAGGACGACGTCTTCCTCACAACTGACCAAAAAGCAGTTGATGTACAAGCGAAGCTCCGCACTTTGCACCCCCTCTGCACCCACCAGTGTACTGTGCGCTTCCCGTACACCCACCACGCCTCGTCCAGTCCAATGTGCGTCGTTGTCTCTGTGGAATATGGAAAATACATCAAAGTAGCCCTGGCCCAAGCCCGAGCCCGAGCCCGAGCCCGAGCCCGAGCCCGAGTCCCACCCCTGCCCTCATTCACATGCAGCTCATACAGTCCACTCTTCCTGCTCTCCCGCTCTCCCCTCCCGACCCGCTGTACTGCCCGTCATTGTCCTCGATTCTCCATGTTCGGCCCAAGGATGCAGAAGGCAAAAGGCAAAAAATGCTTTTTGCCCGCGCAAAGTGAAGCGTTTAAATTTTAATAAACCACTCATTTTAATTTTGATTGTCGCCCGTCAATGGAATGAGAGAAAGGGAGAGAGAGAGATAAAATGGAGCAGAGGGAAGGACAGACCGCGGGCTGGGGGATTACCATAGGTCGTCGTATCATTGCGATTTTGTCTGCTTTGACCAGCAAATCGTCGCCAAGTGGGCAAAAATATGTGCATATATAAATGGATATATGTTCATGTTCAGATCTACATAGGAAATCAGTTTTTTTTTAACTTAAATTTACATTTATTTTTCTCAGTGTGAAAGCAACTCTATATATTATATACATACATACTATATACCTATATATATATTCCTAATCGGCATTTCATACATCGGAATTCATTAGAACTGATTTTAGATATAAATTTTAGAAATCATATTCGATCTGCTTTTATATTCAGCGTTACTGCTTTTTCAAATTCAACATTTTAACTACACTCTATCCGATACCAGAAGATATAAGCAAGCACACACACACACACACACACACACACACATATATATATAAAGGCACACTCAATTTTTGTGCCAATCGACAGAGCTATGAAAAAACGTTGCCTACTTTTTTGCGCAACAACCGAAAAAATGGCTAATTGAATTGATTGAGGCGATTGAGAGGCGCGCGCCTGCTGCTCGATCAAAATGCAATTATAAAATGCAAATTAAATAGAATTGCAAAATAAATATTTAATATTAATAATAGCGAATGCCAAAACAACAGCAACGAGAGCGAAAGACAGAAAGCAAATACTCGCAGCAAAGATGCAAAAGTTTAAATAAATGCAACTGCAATCGCTGCACGTCAGAGCTGAGCGCAGGCAACAGCAACAGCAACTGCAACAACAACTCAAATAAATTAATTAATAAAAGACAATTGGTCGCTCGAATTTTTTTGTGGACATCCCCAGTGGGCGTGGCACATGCGTCACAATCCCAACGCCTTTTTTTTTCATTATTTAATTTTTGATTTTAAAAAAATTTATGTAAATATTTAATGCACTTTTCGTGGCATACGACGGCGCAAGGGAAACGCACACACACACACACACACTGACTTCCTTTTGCAACCTACAGTCCCTCCCCTCCCACACATCCTGCCAAACGTGGTCAAGTGTGCGTTGAAGCGGTAAATTTTATTTTTCATTTTGCTTACCAAAAATCAAAAAAAAAAAAAAAAAAAAAAAAGAAATAGCGAAATACATAAATACAAATAAAGCTGGCGTAGCCGATGAAAATCTGCGAAATTGTTTTATTGCTTAATTTGCATTTTCTGCAGCGGCCAAGGCGACGAACAAGCTGAACGGTATTGAAAAATATAAATAATATATACTGAGCGCATTACGTGGTATTTGCTTGTCAATAACGCATCAACATTCGAATGAAGTTAATTAAACGATTAACTCGATGCGATTGTTGAAAAACATTTGTGACGTGCTTGTCGCCTGACAAATGTCGAACAAAGCGCCATGTTGTCGGCTTCATGTCATTTGCTCTGCACACACACACACACACACGCACACACAAGCACGCACGTAATGCAATTAGTCGACTTGTTGTCCTTGTTTGTTGTTGTTCTTGTTGTTGTTGTTGTTGTTGATATTACATCAATTTAACGAAAAATTAAGTCAACTGTAATTAATACATATTAATGGAAATTTGTGTTAATTAAATGTTGCCTCAATCCCGCACACACACACGCACACACACGCACACAGACGTGTATTGTTTTGTTTTCCCATCAGCATAACTCGCATATGGAAAGTTTTGGGCTCTCGCTCTCGCACTATCAGACTCTCCTGCTCCTTCCCCCACCGCCGCCGAGCAATAAGCTTTAAAGTACTTAATTCAATCAACATTACTTTTTGTTGACCAGCACAGCCGCTGCGACTGCGACTGCGACGGCGACTGCGATGCTGGCTCTCTTTGCATTTCGATCAATTTTATTAATAATTCAATCAGTCAAAAATTATTTGAAACGCCCCAAAGGAAAACAAAAAAGTTTTGCTCGTTTTGCGGCTGCGGCTGCGGCGACGGCGACGTCGACGTGTGCCTGTCTTTGCCTTGGCACGCTGCTGCGAGAGAGCGGGAGAGTGGGAGTGCGGGAGGGAGCGGGAGAGAGCGCAAGGAAAGATGAAACGCCGCGAAGGCAAGCAGGCCACAGCGTTCGAGTTGTATTTGCACAGCGACGTAAGAACAAAAAACGAAAAGGAAAACGAGAACGAGAAGGCAAGAAAAAAGAGCGAGTGAATTGAAGGAATCCGGCGGCAAAACGAAAGCAAATCAAAACGACAAACAAAACAAAACGAAATGCGACGCAGCGCGCGGGGGGGGGGGGGGGTAAAACATGAAATAATTCCATTAGTACAATTTCTTTTGCAAGTACAAAGAGTAAATATTGCGCACGGGGGAGTACAGCGAAGGAAGGGGGAGCCGGGGGAGCCAACGAGAGGAAGCGAGAGCGCAATGATGCTGGCCATTGGCTTGCGTTGCCTCGCATATGTGAGTGAGAGCAGTGTGAGGTGAGTTGAGGTGGGAGAGTGGAGAGAGCGAAGAGAGGGAAGAGAGGGAGGCAAGGCAACCACAAAAAGTGAGTTGTAGCAGCGCCTACTTATTGCCTTGACCTACTGCACAGGATCCTAACTCACACAACAATACTCACCTCACCTACCCCCTCCCACCTACACACACCCACGCTCTCACTCAATTAATCATTTCTGCTGACGAAAACGTTATTTAGCCTTAGCAATTAGACAATTAAAGTGTACAAAGAGCAGATTAACACGCTGCAGCTGCAAGCAGTGTAAGCAGTGCAAGCAGTGCCAGTTCATATTTCGTCCTCTCTCCGTGTCTAGTAATTAAATTAGTTGTATTTGCAAACACACACAGACACATGCAAACACAGCTGCCCTCACTTACAGTGCACTTGTCTGTGTAAGCGACCGAAATCAAAAACAAATTCAATCAAATTCACTAACAACATTTCGCTAACGAGTGCCAACAGCAGCAACAACAACAATGGCGGCCAATTAAAAAATATACGACGCGCGCACAAAAGTATGCGGCGCGAAGGAGAACGCCAACAGCGGCGACGGCTAATTAGCACCATGGGGAATTTGCGCTGCCAGAAAAACTTGCGTAAGCGAAAGACAGCATGCACAGCACAGAGAGACTGTAGGAGCGTGAGCGAGAGAGAGAGAGAGAGAGTGAGGAAGCAGGCAGAGCAGCGCAGCGCAGCGCAGGGCCGCAAGCAGTCGGCAAGCAGTGGCAGTGGGGCAGCAGAAGGAAGTTGCCTGCCAACTTGTGTAAACATCAAAGAGCAGGCAGGCGCGTGCAGGCGCGGGCAGTCGCAGAGCCGGGAAGCAGCAAGGAGCAGCAGCAGCAGCAGCGACAGCGAGCAAAAGGAATTATGTGCAGCAGCAGCAGCAGCAGCAGCAGCTTCTGTCGCCGACGTCGAGCAGCTGTGACGACACACATTCGCGTGCTGCTTGGAACACATGTTCGCAGCAGCAGCGCAGCAGCAGCGAAGATCGCAAGTACAAGTGGCTGAGATGCGCCTCGTGCACACACACACACATACACTCATACAAATACATACATACATATAATTGTAAATACGGTTAATATGAACGTCGCGTCACTGCCGCTGCTGCCGCTTCTCGTTTGGCACTTTTAATTTACGAAATGGTGTTGATTTAACGGCGCGCCTCCCCCCTGCCTCCGCCAACCCACTCCCCCTCCCCACTCTCTCTCTATACCAACAAACGTAGGCGTCTCTGCTGGGCAGCGGCAGCAGTAAGAGAGCTCGCTGTGTGCTGCTAGCAGCGTGGGGGGGGGGGGGGGAAGATGGTGAGGGTGAGTAGGTGGATTGCGCTGTTCGGCTGTTGCTCTGGTGAATTACTGGGCGCACACACACACACATACAGTCCAGCGCGCGTGGCCAAACCGACAGCAAACAAGCATCATTATTGTTGTCGTCATCATCGCCTCGAAATCTCGAACGTCATTCATTTATTTCGCTGGCTTTGGTTTTTCTCAGCGTTTCTCACTATTTGTTGTTGCTGCTCTGCTTTTCGCTTTTTCGCTTCTTTCTTTTTTCTTCTTTTTTTTTTTTTTTTTTTTTTTGGTAAACGATTTTCACTGATTAATAAAAGTCGCTGGCGCTGCTCATACACGCACACACAAACACACACACACACACATACTCGAAACTGCGCCAGCGATAATCAAAAGGGTGTGCAATTTTAATTGAGCAATTTAATTACATATGTAAGCAAAAGCCAAACGACAAGCAGTGCGCGCTGCAGAGAGAGAGAGAGAGGGAGAGAGCGGGTCAGACAGACAGCTCAGTTGAGAGAGTGTAGAGCAGTGTGCAGTGAGAGTGGAAAGCAGTGTGGAGTGTGAGCAAGCAGCAGCAGCAGCAGCAGCAGCAGCTCGTGCGCTCGCTCACATACCATAATTAGCAGCCAAGCAGTGTGTGTGTGTGTGGTCCGCTGTATGTGTAGGTGCGCACAGCTTGTGTTTGTGTTGCGAGCTTTCGTTTTCGGTATTTGGGTTTAAGTTTGTAATTAGTTTGTCAGCGCCTGCGAATAGGCAACAGTTGAACTGCAACCACCCCCCCCCCCCCTACCACCTTTTCTACACTCTACTACAGCTGAGACTGCGACTGTGACCGCGACTTATTTCAAGCTGAGCTTAAATCGCATAAGCAAATCGTTAGTTTTCTATTACCAAACGTGCTGTGGAAATACCCTGTATAATGAAAATCGAGTAGGGTATGCTGAAATGCAGCGGGAGCTTATAGTAACTTAATTTTGCTGCAGATACTATTGCAGTTGTGCATCAAGCTATAGATACAACTGCAGTAACAGACGCAGATACATTTGCAGATCTATATATATTTATAAATATATACATATATATTATATATATATACTATATACATAGATTTATATATTCATAAACATATCTAACTATATATAATAGTTGATGACAAACTAAAAGATACAAATAAACAAAGAGATACATGCTGTTCCTGCTACAGATACAGATACAGATAGAGCTGCAAGCATGCCTGTGTGACCCAGATTCTACTTAAATTCGATTTGTATACATATATCTGCATCCGCAAGGCATAAATGTATCTTCACAGCTGCAGATACATCTGTAGTAACAGCTCCAGCTGCGAGTTTGGGTACTGCCGCCACGCGCCAAGGGAGCCTTTTGCTGTTAAATGTTTGCTCGCCTCCAATATGCGCGGTGGGGTAGAGGAGTGGGGGGTGGGTTGTAGGCAGATTTACTTTGCCAGCGAATCGGGTAAATGAGCAAATGCGAGTGAGTAATTATGATTTACTAATTAGCAAACACAACACAGCGGCACACACGCACACACACACACACACACGCATGTGCACACACATGAGACTGGACTGAACTGAAAACGCGAATTCACTTCCTCTTCCTCTCCCCCCCCCCCTCTCTCTCTCTTATAAACTACCAAACTCTGCGGCTTTGCAGCAACACGAAAAGCGCAGATAAGCAGAGAGTGGAAAGAGGCAGGCGTAGGCAGAGCGGGGGGAGTGACACAAGGGGCAGAGGCAGCGAAAGGCTCGCGCGACTAGCGTGTAAGTCTATTAATTAGCTGCACCTGCAACGTTGCTCGCTGCCAGCCAACATTCCCAATTCGTAGCACGCACACACACACACAGACACACACACACTCTCTCCACTCCCCCCCCCCCTCCCTACAGCAATTGCAACAAGGATTTGCGCATCAAATTCGCTAATTGTTTTTGCCTTTCGGTGTGTCTGTATGTTTGTGTGTGTGTGTGTGTGTGAACTGCCGAAGTAAGTGTGCACACATACACAGCAGCACTGCAGCTATCCCTGCTGCTGCTGCTGCTGCTGTTGTTGTTGTTGTTGTTGCTGCTGCTGCTTTTGGGGGCCCAAACAATTAGCGTAATTTCAATTTTGTTCAAAATTTCATAAGCAGCCGCCGTCGACGCTCGCCCAACGCTCAACTGTGGCTGACACATGCCTCTGCAGCGCTTGCTCTGCTCTTCCCTCATCCCTCACCCCTCCCCCCCCCCCAAACACACACACTGGCAACAACAAGAGTTAAGCCGCCACCGCCGGCAGGCGTTGCATACTTTTGTGCGCGCGCTTTTTGACAGTCGCCCGCAAAAGCTATACAAATGTGCCTGTCTGTGTGTGTGTGCGTGTGTCTGTGTGCGCTGCATTTAGTGAGGCAAATTTGATAGCAAACTGCCCCGTGCCCCGCCTCCCGCTGCACTTTTGGCAGGTGTTTGTCCTGCTCAAGCGATTAGCGCGCCGCGCTGCATCAATCAACTTCAAATCGAAATGGAAATGCAAATGCAAGTGGCAGAAGGGAGGGGGAGGGAGAGGAGGGAGGGAGGTGGGTTAACATGCATTCCGTGCTGCACTTGTTGTTGGTATTATTATCATCATTTTCACTGTGTATTATTGTTAAGTTAACAGATTAGTTGGCAATTCGCATTCTCTTCCGTTACCGGCACTTCTCCTCCTCTTCCCCTCTCGAGTGTCTCTCTTTCCCTTCGGCCATATCACTGAGCCCCCCTCTCTCTCTCGCTCTTCTCTCGCTTTCGCACTCTCTCTCTATCGCTCTCTTTCTATCGCTCTCTTTCTCTCGCTTTCGCGCTCTCTCTCTATCGCTCTCTTTCTATCGCTTTCTCTTTCCTTCTCTCTATCATGTTCTCTCTCTCTCTCTTTCTTCCTCGCCCGCTTTCTCACTGGTTCTTCCTCTCTCTCTCTCTATTTCTTTCTCAACCTCTCTTTCCATCTCTCTCTCCCTCTCTTTCTCTTGCACTCTCTCTAGCTCACTCTCTCTCGCTCACTCTCTCTCTCTCTCTCTCGCTCACTCTCTCTCTCTCTCTCTCGCTCACTCTCTCTCGCCTTCTCTCGCACTCGCTTCTTCTTTTGATCTTGCTCTTCTTTTCGGCTGTTTTTGTCCAACTCTTTCCTGTTTACCCCTCTTCTTCCCTCTTTCTATATTTCATTTCCTACGCGCCTCTTTTCTCTCTACATCTTCAGTTTTTAAGTCTTGCGTCTTTCTATCTCTACACTCTCCGTCTCTCTCTCTCTCTTAATGCCTTTTCCTTTTTTCCTTCTTCCTCTCTCTCATTCTTTTTCTCATATCCTCTCCCATTCTCTCTCTCAATCCCTTTCTCATTCACTCTCTCCCTTTTCCACTCTTCATCTTTCTAGCTGCAACTTCTTCTAAATTCCTCTCCCTATGAGTATTTCCTTCTTCCCATTTCCCACACTCTTTCTCTTCTCTTCTGCGACTATTGTTTCCGTTCTCCCCCTGCCTCACTGCCGCTTCCCTTCCCACTCTTCCCCCCCCCCTCGAAAATTGTGCACGCTTTCAAATTTAGTTTTTGGCGCTTTTTGCTCTTTTTCTTTTTAGAGTGCGCAGTTACAGGTATCTGTGTGTGTGTGTTGTGTGTGTAAGGGTATGGCTGTGTACTAGTGTGTGTTTGCCGTGCACAAAAAGAATTTTTAACTAACACAAAATGGTTGTTGATTTGAGTAAAGCGAATGCCTGTGCCCCATGGCTGGGATTAGTGTGCTCACTGCCTCCTCCTACTCCTACCCCTACCCCTCCCCCTGCTCCCTTCTCCATCTCTGCCCCCCTTCCCCGCTTGTCTAAAAGTTCAATTGCAATCTTGTTAGCGAGCAGGCAGCAAAGTGTGGGCCAGGGCCAGAGCAGGCTGCTACCAAAAACACCTCTGCGAGTGGCGCGCTCTGCTGTTGGCCATGTTGTTGCCTGGTTTATTAATGTTGACCGTCAATTAGGTTTTAATTGTCATAAAAGGTTTGCCCGCCCCCCTGCCCAACACACAGATACACACACACACAGAGAGAGAGAGAGAGCGCAATACATGCAACAGCAGCAGCAGCAGCTGCTCATGCACAGGTGGCAACACGTGCGTGTGAGCTCGTTGTCGCCGTCTCTGTCTCTGCTCAGCCAGCGCTCTCTCGCTCACTCTCTCTCTATCTCTCCCTCTCTCTCTCTCTCTTTCTCCCACACAAAACAAGTCCAGCTGGGATAAGCTACAGCAGCAGCACAAGCGCACACTGGGGGGAGGGGGAAGGGGTAGGGGTGAGCAGTTGCTTGTCAACATGACCAAAAGGCTCAGCATCAGTTTTGCATGTGTGTGTGTGTGTGTGTGTGCATGCAAGACAAAAGCCAACAGTTGACAGTTATGCGTACGTGTGTGCGTGTGTGCTTGTGTGTGTGTGTGCTGCAGTCGCTCGATTGGCTGCTGGCAGGCAATTTGCCAACTTACTGCAAAGATCAGCAAAAATGTATTGACCCCACCGCCCTCCCCTACCAACAGCCACACGCATACATACAGCGCGTGCGAGGGAAAGAGAGAGCGAGCGAGCGGGGGAGTCAGGGCAAGGGGGAGGAGGGGAGGGAGGCTGGTGTGGCAACTGGCAGAGAGTAAAGCTAATTGCGCAGAGCTTTTAACCGTCGCGTTAATTGAATTGAATTGCAGGTGATGCGGCCCTGCTGCTCTGTCCGCCTGCTTGCGCTGTGTGGCCCACTGTCGCACAGTGGAGCGGAAAGGCATGTCAAGTGTTGTTCGTAGATAACAATGAGTGCTTATATATATATATATATATATATATTTACATATATTGATATATAATAAATATAAAATATCGATAAACAGCAAATGATCGATAATTTATAAATAACTTTTCAGAATTAATCGATTTTTGATTATATCGCTATATGCTCTGCAAATAGGCAAATTATCTACGGTAAAATATCGATAAACGTAAATAATGCAACAAACGAAAACTTGTAACAGGAACTGTTACGTCGCCAGCTATCGATAACATATCGTTGGACAACAGAACGATAGCTGTTGCCAAAAAGTGAAATTGTTACAGAAAGTGTAGCGCAGCTATAACTTATCGCAGACCTTAGCCAGTACATAACATATCGATATCGACAGTTATCGATTGTCGTTAAATCGGTACGTTAAGCAACGCTTGAAATGGCAACAGATATTGCTATTCAGCTATAACTGTAAGCACAACCATTCGCCAGTTATCGATAACATGTCGATAAACTCGCTGAGTGCAGTGCACAGTTACCGCGCAGCGATAATGGTGTCCATACGCAGCGACCAGGTCAGAGTGCATCTGCTGCAGTTAAGTAGCGTTCGCAATGAGCGGTTATGCACGGACACGGACACGGACAGACACGGACACAGGCTCGGGGATACGCCCGGATATGGCTGGATATGTCAGGATAAGAACGGGCGAAGCGCCAGACGCCTGGGGATTAATGCAGCATTTAACAAATGTGACAGATTGACGACGACAGGAAACACACACACACACACACACACACACACACACGCACACTCAAATGAGTGTCCGTCTGTGAATCTGTGTTCGTGTGTGTGTGTGTGTGTGTACATCGATGCTTTACACAGTTGACATTTTGCTTTCGTTTCTTTTCGCATTTCGCTTTTCACCCGACCCCTTCACCGCCCACTCCCCTCCGCACGCCCTATCAATTTTTCTGCCCGTTTTTTTTCTGCTCTCTTCTTTGTACTCGGGCAATTTATGAAATTTATTTTTTGCCTACGTTGTGATTATTTATTCAAAATGTTGAAACAACCGACACAAGGGTTAACTGCAGCATAGCGTCAGGGGCAGGGGTTGCCCCTGACTGAGGAGGGGGGAGGGTGGTTCGGTCACTTATTGCTAAATAAATGAATAACACAATTTATGCATGACGAACATTTATAATTACATTTCGAAATAATTTAATTAAAATTGTTAACGCTTGATTGAAGTTTAATCGGACTGGACACAGCAGCAACAACTACAGCAACAGCAGCAACTACAACTACAACTACAGCAAATGCGACAGCAACTTAATTAAATTAGCCCATCGGCAAATGAATGAAAATAAAGCGAGCACAGAACTGAACTGACCGATTGACCATATCTCGAAAAATGCATCTCTCTACAGCTCTGCCTCGCCTCCCCTCGCTCAGCCCCGTTCGGCTCCACAGTCAAACATTTTTTGACAAATTTGTCGCATGGCAAATAGAACACAGGGGCGTGGGCCGCCACAACGGCTCTGCTCTGGCAGGGGCGCCGGCTAGCAGGGGCGTGTCAGCTGTGGCAGCTTTGGCAGGTAGTCGACAAATAAAACCGATCAGCAAGAGCGGTAATTAAAAGCCAACCAAATGTCCAAATACCAAATGCCACACAAATAAAGCCAAACCAAACACACGCACACACACAAAGCTACACACATACACACACACAAACAGACAAGCACACACATTCCGATAGAAATCTTGGAAAAATTAGTTAAGGCAAGTGTGAACGCAGCACGACTAAGCGTTGCCCTATAAAATACCCGAGCTTGACAATCTAAAGGTAGTTAAATATACATAATAAATTCCAAATCGAAGTCCATTCGAAACTCCAAAATTTAAACTCACAATTTATAATTTTACTTTAAAAAATATTTTTTTTTACTTAAACCGATTGAATATCCCTTGAAAATTTGAAACAAATTTGGACTAAAATTATACAAATGTCGGACTGAAATATTAATCGACCTTTGAACTTGAAGCCAACCTAAAGCAGATCTAACTAAGTATATTCCAGCGTAACTGGATCTAAAAAAAAATCGTACAAGTTCTTATAAGACCTTATTACCTTAAGTAAATTTAAAATTCTTACTTTTTTTTCAATTTTCTTTATTTTTTAATTTTTACTTTATTTCAATTTTCTTTATTTTTTTAATTTCAAACAAACCATATTCAGTTTTCAGTTTTCCACAATTTCTTCGCTCAACTTAACCTCAATTGTTGTGTTAATTGCGCGATCTTCTTAGCAGTGCAGCGACTCCCGCTCTGCGTTAGGGCATATCTAAATAGTAAGCTAATAGTCCCATGCACACATGCCCAGGCAGGCAGGCGGGCAGCCGGCAGCCAGATAAAGCGTACACTACTCTCCCACACACACACACGCAAAATCAACACACACACACGCACACACACAGAGGCGTATGTAAATATGTGTTGGTTATGCCCACAAATCAATTAAGTCGATTGAGGCGCCGCTTTTTGAGCATAGACATGGCATAAGGGCAATATCGGAGAGTACGGAGAAAGGCAGGTGGAGTGGGAGTGACTGGTGCTGGTGCTGGGGGTGTTACATGGAGCAGAGGACGGACAACAGTGTGTCGGAGATTGACGCAAAGCTAAAAGGCAAACGGATTTGCCGTTCAGTTGCCTCCGTAATGCCAATTCGCATTCATTTTGGCATTTGTTGCACGAATTCACAAAGCGAGTGCAGTGCGCGGTTAGCAGAGGGAAGTGCAAAGGGGCAAGCGGACATGTCGCATCGTTGCGCATAAGCCGCATAAAACTGAACAATCATGGCTAAGCAATAGCTATAGAATACTTGATCATGAGTTTTGTTAGAATGTCAAATTTACAAACATTATTTATGTATTTTCTTGGCATATTTTTCCTTTTTAGCTTTTGCCCTAAAAAGTAGGCAACATTTTTTTTTGATTCATTTAATTTATCTTGTGCTAAATATTTACAATAATTCAAGCGTTTTTTTTTTCAGAAGTAAAGCTATACATTTTTAGTCAATTAGTCAAATGTAGCTGGAAATTGTCTCTAAGCTACGCCGCTTCCTTCAAAATAGCCCTACAACATTTTGTTGCATACTTTGCGGGTGCTCAAAGAAAGAACTCAAATAGGAGAATAACGAAAGCTTCGCTTAAATGCAATAAACATTTGAAAAAAATTTAAAAACACTTGAATAAAATTTGAAAAAAACATTTTACGAAAATAAAAATAAAATAAGCAACAATTTCAAAGTATTCATACATTTTACAACTTTTTTTTTAAATTATTTTAAAAATCTGTAGTAAACTTGAAAGTGTTTTAATTTACAATGTATAAATATTATAATTGTTTTCGAAACTTTAAATGCTTTATAAATGTTATATATTGCATTAAAAATGTTTCTAGTAAACAGTTCTAAATAAAATCTATACAAATACAGTAATGATTTTAAGGCCAATTTAGCAACAATTTATGAAATAGAAGAAATGTTTGCAATTTATAAAATATTTATGCAAACTAAAAACCAATTTCTAGCAATTTAGAAGCCAATTATAGGCACATATAAACAATTTTTAATTGCTTTAAATAAAAACTATCTCTGTAAAAACATAAAATAATTAAATTCAAAGCAAACAAAAACACAACAAAAATGCATGCAAAATATTCCAAATCAAATTCGGTTTAAACTATCAATTTGAACGCCAGCAACAACAACAACAGCAGCAACAGCAGCAGAACAGAAGAACAAGCAATTAAAGCGACCAACCGACAACAAACAAAAACGCAGCGCAGTCGACAGCAGCCGAAGCAGCGCCAGCAGCAGCAGCAGCCGAAGGACGCACACAGCTGACAGGAGCGCACACACATGCACACAAACACGCACACACACAGACAGTGTCTGCTGGCTGAGTCTGAAAGCGTCTGCCGCTGCGCAGCGGCGCTCTCGACGTCGGCGTTGGGCTATAAAACGCGGCGAGCGCCACGAGGCAATCATCAGTTCGCATTCGCGTCGCACACGTGCCGGATCGCCGCCTATCGCTCGCTCGCTCCCACTCCCACTCGCAGTCGCACTCGTCGCTGTCGCTCTGTCTCGCTCGCACATTGAGTCTGCCTTTTTTTTAGCATATTTTTTTGATGTTTACAAATTGGTTAACTGGCAGCAGCAGCAGCAGCTCTGCCAGCAGCAGCTCTGCCGGCAACAACTCTGCCGGCAGCCGGCCCTGCTCGACGCTGAGCGTCATGGGCGTCGGCGGCGTCATGTCCACGCCCCCGGATGTCATTCTCGAGGTTGGCCCCGCGCCGAGCAACGTGCGCTTCGTGGCCCACGCCCTGGTGCTGGGCATGCACAGCGGTTACCTGCGCTCCGCCATACGCATGGATGAAGCGGCAGCAGCGGCGGCGGCAGCAGCAGCCGCAGGTCCCGGCCTGACGGCAAGTGTGGCGGCTGCTGTGGGCGTAGTCACTGGCGCTGCTGCTGCCGCTGCGGCTGTGGCTGCTGCAGCTGGAGCAGCAGCTGGAGCTGGAGCTGGAGCCGGAGCAGGAGCAGTCGCTGCCAGCGCTGGCGGCGAGCTGCTGCTGTACTTGGGCAACGTGACGGCGGAGCAGTTCGCTCCGCTGCTGACGTACATGTACACGGGTTACTTGGATCTCAACGTGGACAACATCTTCGCCGTGCTGCTCGCCACGCACGTGCTGCACATGCCGCGCGCGCTGGAGATTTGTCGGTACGCAGAGGCAGACAGAGAAGGCAATGAAGAGAGAGATAGAGAGAGAGAGGGAGAGATAGAGGAAGCTTCTGCTCAGAGCGCTCCGCAGTTCTTGCAGTTCCTCTTGGAGCTGCCCGCTGCAGTGCCTCCCGATTCCCTCGCTGCTCTCTCGCAGTTCTTGCCACTTGCTCGCCAGTTCCTTATGTTTTACTTCTGATCTATTCCTCCTTTCTCATTCTCATCTATTTGCTCCTGCCGCGCCGCGTGCTGCTGCGTTTAGCTCCTTCCTGGCACGCGCTCAGACCGAGGGTTATCTGAGCGGCAATCCGCAGCTGCAACAGTTGCCGTTGACACCGAGCGTGCCCAAGATCATACGCCCCATTGCCAGCAAGGCGACCCTGCCCAACTATGGTTTCCTGCCAGCGCTGCCACCGCCTCCACCGCCCCCGCCACTGGCAGTGCCAGCAACAGTTGCTGCTGCTGCTGCTGCTGCTGCGGGGTCAGCAGGCTATGCGACTGCAGCTGAGCCCGAGCCGGAACTGGAGCTGGAACTGGAGCTGCTGCAGTCGGAGCCTGACGAGGAGGATGAGGACGTCGAGGTATTCATCGACAGCAACACGGCGACGGACAACGAGCAGGACATGGAGGACTGCAATGTGTCCGTGGTCAGCTCCATGGCCAGCAGCAGTGCGGGCAGCAGCCTAAACATCGAGCGCATCGACAGCAGGCGCACAGCAGCAACAGTTGCCGTTGCAGCTGCAGCCCCAGCAACGACTGCCACTGCCGCCGCAGCTACTGCTGTCACGCCCACACCCACACCCACAGCCACACCCACGCCTACGCCCACTGCCTTGCCAATTCCATTAGCAGGCAAAGCTGCTGCGTCCAAGCAGCGTCGCAGTAACAACAACAACAACAACAACAACAACAGCAGCAGCAGCAACACACGCAAATCTCAAAGCAAACGCAACAGCAGCAGCAGCGGCAGCAACGGCGGCAACAACAGCGTCAGCCACGCCCCCTTGCCACTTGCACAGCTCGAGACAGCAGCGCCTGCAGCCAAATTCATTATCGATGTCGCCAGCTGCGATGGTCCCGTGCGCTTTCGCCGCATACTGAACACGGCCTATGGCCACAAGCCGGAGAGCTTGGAGAGCGCGGCGGGAGGAGCAGCAGCAACAGCAGCAGCAGGCGCACTTGGAGGAGCAGCAGCAGCAGCAGCAGCGGGCTGCTCTCTGGGCCAGCGCACGCAGCAGAGCGTCAGCTACTCTTTTCATCAGCAAATGGCGCGCGCCATAAGCAGCCAGCAGCGCCAGCAGCAGCAGCAGCAGCAACATCAGCAGCAGCAACAGCAACAGCAGAGCGAGAACAGCGCAGAGCATGCAACAACAGCAACAGTTGCTGTCGCAACGGCAACAGCGACGGCGACGGCGACGACTGCTACTGCCACTGCTGGCACGCGCAAACAGGCGCATGCGGCGGAGCTGTTCGTGTGCGTCTACTGCAAGCACACGTTCAAGTCGCAGTACTGCTACCAGAAGCACGCGAAGCGCCATCTCAATCCGCTCAGCCTGGACAAGAAGCTGGGCGAGCACAGCGATGCGGAAATGGCAACAGCTGCGGCAGCAGCGACAGCAGCAACGGCAGCAACTGCCACTGCTAGTGCAACAACTTCAAGCTCAGCAGCAACTGTTGCTGCTGGCGCTGGCACGGATGCTGCTGCCGTCGCGCTGCTGCGGCGCGAGGTGCGCCCGCTGGACATGAATGTGCAGTATTATCCCTGCAAGACGTGCGGCAGCAAGTTCCCCAGCTACTACTTTGTGCACAAGCATCGCAAGCTCTGCCACGCCGACGAGCTGGAGACCAACAGCAGCAACAACAACAACAACAATAACAACAACAGCAACTCGAACAACAACAACAACAGTAGCAGCAACAGCAACAGCAGCTGCTCGAAGCGCGAGACTGCTGCCGCGGAGGCAGCTCAGACAGCGCCCTAAACGCACTATGTAACGATAACGATAACGATATCGATAACGATAGTAATCAACGAATTTAGCACGCAAACCACACACATGCACAACACTTTTTTTTGTCGTTTTAGTAATTAGTGAATGTAAAGCAAGCATAATAAACGAGAGCATAATCCCCATCAGATATGCCAGTTTTATCGATACCTGCATTGTTATCGCTGGATTTCTATCGAAGGTAAATACAAAAGCGTTAACTTGAAATCGCTGCTGGAAAGACAGCAAACAAGATTACATTGCCTATACAAAACTCATTTTTAACTATCGATAAAATATACTGAAAAAATAAATTTACCTATACATAGGCAATTTCGAAAAGCATAACAAAAACATAACAAATAAAATTCAGGTGAATTTTAAAACCGAAACAACTCGTACTTGGCACTTCGATTAACGATAACTTTAAGTTACAAGAGAAATATAGTTTATAATCAACAAGTAGCCATCAAATTGTACATTATAAGAGCTACAGCGCCTTGACCTAACCTCAATTGACCATATGAATTTATATGAATTTATAAATTGTCAGCAAATGTTTATCGATAGTCCGTAATCACTTGAATTAAGTTAGTAAGTGATGACATACGCATGGTTGATGCAATAATGCATGTTTCTGTGGAGCAGCAACATTATGAGACTATTTATATTTATCGATAGTCAGTTATCGATTTATTTGCGTCTGCCGAACAGTGGCAAAATATATTACAAAGCGAGCACCATTGATAAGTAGTTATCGATAGCAATCGATAATATATTTATCGATTCCACCAACTCTTGTTCAGAACAGCAAGTTGGGCGAACTCCTACGTTTCTTTCTCCCTATCACTCTTGCACTTGGCCACAGAGTGGGGGCGGATGTGGATGCTGCTGCAAAGGCCATGGTTGTGTGGGTGTGCTGTGGGTGAGCTGTGGGTGGGTGGGTGTTTCGGCGGGCGGCGGGCAACGGTTAATGCAAACAGACGTTTGCGGCAATTTAATAATTAAATGAAATCACTTGCATAATAAAAAAGACGTTTACAAAAATTTTAATTTAATTGAGTT
Source organism: Zaprionus bogoriensis (assembly GCA_035046045.1). Classification (NCBI taxonomy): domain Eukaryota; kingdom Metazoa; phylum Arthropoda; class Insecta; order Diptera; family Drosophilidae; genus Zaprionus; species Zaprionus bogoriensis. The sequence continues at coordinate 435,735 of JAWNOI010000082.1, read as the reverse complement.
TAATTAACTCGCCAGGGAGATGACAGACAACAAACGTAGAAGGAGGCCCAGAGAGCAGAGTGAGAGCGAAAGGACGACAGGGAGACAAAGTGGGACAAGGAAAACTCCAGGCGAAGCACCGGGAACGGAAGCAAACAGTCCGCAGTGCGCTGAGCTGTATGACAGACCTAGCAGACCGGGCAGACAAAACAGATAGAGACACGGACAGACAGACAGACAGACAGGCACGCAGATGAAGAGGCAAACAGAAATACTGGCAGACAGACAAAAAGACATAGACACACAGCTTCTTAGACCGACAGACAAAGAGACCAAGAGTGAGAGACATACAAACAAGCATACAGACAGACAGGCAGACATATAGAGCAGACAGACATAGCAGACAAACAGACTAAAAAAACAGATACAAATGTATAAACATATACAGGCAGACAAAGAGTGCAGTCCTACAGACAGACAGAGCATACAGAGCAGACAGTGAGACAGACACGTCGTCAAACTCGCCCATTACCAATCAAGTCGCCCTTCTCAACTCTTCTGCCTTGGCGACACAAGCTCAGCTCGAGAACTCGCGCCTTGAGTCTTGAGGCAATTGCAGAAGCATCAAATATTCATTGGGGACACCGGAAGAACCAAGAAGCAGCATTAAGAAACAGCATAGAGAAAGAACCCCGCGAGGGGTCATTGTGTGGGATAACTGTGTAAACAGACTGCGCGGCACAAAGTGAAATTGCAAATTGCAAAAACGCGAATGCATCTTTGATGAGCACGAGCAAAGGACGAAGCGAACGGACAATGGAATGCAGCTATACGAGGCTCCTACCTCCCTTCTCCTCTGCTAGCCTCCTCGAAAGCTACCCTAAAGCTCCCAAAAGCAAAATGAGATAAGGGTAGAGCTTGCAAGTTTCGGGAGAAACTTACAAACTTGAAACGGTTACCCTAGGCTCCTGCCCTAGCCTAGCCATAGCACGAGCCTTTGAAAAGCTTCACGAAAGCTATCTTAAAGCTACACAAAAGCTTCTCCGACTAAGTCAGCTTGACGCACAGCTTGAAAGTCGCGTCTATGGAGCTTTGATTACTTCGATTGAGATAAGCTTTAAGCTTCCAAAAGCTCTTAGCACATTCGATTGTATTTAACTTGCATCTGCACTTACCTTTGCCATCCAATGCCAGAACCTCCGATGCATCCATCGGCGTCGGTGCTCCTGCTGCTGCTCCTCCAGCTGCTGCTGCTGCTGCTGTTGCAGTGACCAATGTTGTTGTTGTTGCTGCTGCTGTTGCAGCCGTCGACATGATCGACGACGCATTAGCAATCAGAAGCAGCGACGAGGACGAAGCAGCAACCGGCGACTTGCCCAGGTTGGCGATTTGCTGCTGTTGCTGCTGCTGCTGCGACGCATCTTTGGAGTTCAGTTTGTTGTTGTTGCTGTTGCTGTTGGTGTTGTTGCTGTTGGTGTTGCTGTTGCTAATGATGTTGCTGCCGTCAGTTGTGGACAAGTCGAAGCGTTTCTTCTTGGCATCGCTGTGAAGGGTAATCGAATGGAAACATGTTAGTTTTGTTGTGCGAGCTTTCTCTTTCTATCTCACACACTAGTTCTTTCGCTTTCGCTATCTCTCTCTGTTTCCCTAGCTTACACACAAGCGCGCTCACTCTCTCTCTCTCTCTCCCCAATATAACTTTCTCTTTCTATGTTGCTCTAACCCTATCACACTGTCTTTTTCTATACTATTTTTTATGCACTTCTCTATATATCATATCAATCATATATAGCCATACCAACTTCCATTATATCGTCTTTATACATATATACTTTTTCGCGCTGTCTTTTTCTCTGACCACTGCAGAGAGATATACCTCTATATATTTATAATAATTTCTTCATTTGTATTCATATATAAAATTTTCTATAGACATTTTGCAATATGTTGTAAACTCTCTTTATATCCACAAGTTTCTATCTGTGTATGTTTCTATATATGCCCACAAATATCATCATTGTTCCTGTCTATATTGGTATTTTGCTTATCGATACCTTTCTATAGATCTGTACCTCTATTTAGGCGTTTTTCTCTAGATCTTTCTAAATACATAACTGACATGTCTCAATGCATCCTTCACTATATATCTTATTTTTTCTTCTTTCTTTAGATTTGTCTCTATATTTTTTTCAGAAATCTATCTTTAAAAATCTGTCTATATCCCTATAAATCTCTAATTATCCCTATGGATCCCTCTCTAACTCGATCTATAGAGTCTATCGTCTATCTCTATAGATCTCTCTCTATCTCTATAGATCTCCCTCTATCCCTATAGAAATCTCTCTATCTCAAAAGATCTCTCTAATCCTATAAATCTCTCACTATCCCTATAAATCTCTATTATCTCTAAAGATCTCTCTCTATCTCTAGGCATCTCTCTCTATCTATAGAACTCTCTCTATCTCTAAAGATCTCTCTTTCTATAGTTCTCTTCCTTCTCTACCTATGGATTTCTTTACATTACATAAATTTCTCTTGTTCTTTACATTTAGCACTTTCTCTCTAGAACTCTCTCCCTCTCTCTCTCTAGATATTTCTATTTGGACCTTTTCGTTCTGTGTACATCTGTCTCTTCCATTCTCTCTCTCTATATATATATATATCTTAATAGAACTATCTCTATAGATCTCTGTTTCTCTTTCTGTATTCATATTTATTCATTTCCTTCATGTTATCATTATACATTCACATATATGTATCTCCCAATAAATCTCTCTATTTCGCTCTGTGTCCCTGTCTCTCTCTCTCTCTCTCTCTCTCTCTCTCTCTTTCATTTAGCTTACCTAACATCCGCATGCAGGTCATTGCCTGTGCCCAGTCCCTCCACCTGTGCCGCCTTCAACTTCTGCCCGAGATAGTTGCCGGCCGTTGTGGCCGTTGTCAGGGTTGCCACCCCGCTGACAGGCTCCGCTGTGGCTGCTGCTGCTGCTGCATTCGCAGGCACAGCGAAGCCGGCAGCTGCAGCGCTGGCCGCTGTCGTCGTCTTGGCGATCTTATCGCCGCTTGCATTGAGCGTCGTTCCAGCTGCTCCTGCCGTTGCTGCTGCTCCTCCCGCTGCGTGTGCTGCTGCTCCGGCGGCATCATCGTTGGCCATTGGCGCTGGCGCCTTCACATTGGACATAACAACGCTCTGGTAGCCCGGCTTGAAGCCGTTGAGCGCCACGCTGACCGCTGTCGTTTGTGTGGGCGTGGCATTGGCCGCTGTTGTCGCAATTGTTGTTGCTGCAAATTGATGAGGAAATCAAGTGATTAGCGTGGAATCGATAACACAGACAGCGACAAGTATATCGATAGGCGTATTGATAATAACTGGTTGGTTTGCAATCGCACAGATAAATGTCGATATCAACTGCTTTTACAACAGCTTATGCGCTATACCACCTAAATCGATAACAGCTATCTATCGATGTGCCGATAATTGTACAGAGTGTATTGATAGCCGCAGGCTATACGCAACAGCGAACTATCGAGTACATTGACACATATGACAACTTATCGATAACAACTAACATGTATGTGTAACAACTAAATCGATAGCTGCATGCCTAACAGTAACTTATCAATCGCCCTCTGTCGATAACAGTCATATCGATAACTCTTACAATTCTTCTTGCTATCCGTTTCCGCTGCAGCTTCCGCTGCTTTCGCTGCGCTGCTCTCTGCCGCTGCTGTCGCCGCCTGAGCCTGCGACTTGGACGCCTTGGACGCTGCAGTCGCCTCAGTTGTTGTTGTGCTCGCTGCAGTTGCAGTTGCTGCTGCTGCTGTGGCAGGTGCAGCCTTCGCCGCTGCTGTTGCCGTCGCTGTCGACGTCGCTGCTGCTGCTGCTGCTGTTGCTGCGTGTTCCTCAGCGGTTTTGGCTTTGGCTTCGCTGCTGCCCGTTGAGATCTCGTTGCCTGACGCTGCAGTTGCTGCTCCCGCTGCTGCTGCTGCCGCCGACGTCGCTGCTGCTGCTGCCGCTGTTGCTGTTGCTGTTGCTGTCGCATGCTTGTCCGCGGCAGCGGCATTCGCCTTGCTGCTGGCAGCATCTGCCGCCGCATCACCCGACGAGGCAGCTGACTTTGTGGACGCCGTCGAGGTCGCTGCAGATGTTGCTGTTGATGTTGCTGCTGACGCTGATGCTGCTGCTGCCGCAGCTGCTGCGGCTGCTGCTGCACTCTTGGCGACCTTTTCGTTGCCGGCGGCAGCCTCCGCTGCCTTGGTGACCGCGCTGGCCTTCTCGGCGGCACACTCGGCCGCCTTGGCGGCATCAGCTGCCGCCTTCTCGGCGACGCGCTCCCGCTCGGCGGCGCGCTCGGCACGCTCGCGCTCCGCGACGGCGCTGCTGCGATTGGAGGACTTCTGCTGCTGCTCGCGCTGCAGGCGCGTCGTCACGCCCGTCGTCAGCGAGTCGATGATGCACTGCGGCTGCTGGGCCTGCGCCTTGGCGGGATTGCGGGAGCTGCGGGTGCGCTGGCGCGACTTGCGCAGCAGCTGCTTGTAGTTCTCCGTCTTCTTGCTGAGGTAGTAATAGCGCACGCAGTCCTGCGGCGACTTGCGGTCCAGGCTCGCCGCGATGGCGCCGAAGTTCTTTGGGTGCTGCAGATACTTCTCCTTGAAGGTCTCCTTCTCGCCGGCGGTCCACAGGTTGATGGCCTTGCGCTCCTCGTGGACGGCCACCATGTTCTTGATGCGGCCGTTCTCGTTGTGGTAGGCGCAGCGGCGCTGGCGGGCGTCGTGCATCAGGGGCGGTATGACCGCGTACGAGCGCATCTTCTTGTCTTCGAGCGCCTGCTCCTGCAGTCCGTCCACGATCTCCTCGAAGTCGGCCTCGCTCTTGATGCGCGAGCCGACGCGATTGAAGCGCTCCTTGTCCTCGCGCTGCTTGCGCAGCTCCGTGAAGACCTTCTCGAAGAACTCGCGGTTCTTGGCCTCGCGCGCCTTGCGCTTGGCGCTGCCCTCGGCGCGCTCACAGCGCCGCTGCCACTCGGCCTGGTCCTTGGTGTACTTCTCCACCAGCTCCTGGTTGTACTCCCAGCGCTCCGTCTTCAGCTTGTGGATGTGCTGCAGCAGCGGCCCGCGCACCAGCGTCTGGTGGCGCTTGATCAGATGCGTCAGCGTCTCCACGTCCAGCGGCTGATTGTACAGCGGCAGCCAGGGGCGTGGCCGCTGCGAGGTGCTGCCCGCAGTGGCACTCCCACTTGCCGCTTGACTGACCAGGGAATGTTGTGCGGCGGCAGTCTTGCGGTTCGCCTCGTAGATGCTCTGCGCCAGCATCTGTGTGCGCCACGCCAGCTCGATAATCTCATTGCCGCCTCGGCCATTGCCTCCGCCGGCGGCGGCACTCTCGGCTGCTGCCTGCTCGGCGGCAGCCTTCTGCTGTCGCGCCGCATTCGCCGACGCGGCTGCCTCGTCCATCAGCGTCTTCTCCTTCTTGCGCAGCGTCTCCATCACCGTCTCCGCGCACTTGATCTCATTGTCCACCTTTTGTATCTGCATGAGCAGCTCCTCGGTCGCAACGTTGCTGCTGCTGCTGCTGCTGCTGCTATTGTTGTTGTTGCTGCTGCTGCTGCCGCTGTTGTTGCCTGTGCTGCTGGTGTTGATGTTGCTGCCGCTGCTGCTGCGCACTCGCTCGTCCGCATTGTCGCTGGGCAGCGTGGGGGAAATGGCCTCCACCTGAGAGCAAGATGGGAGTAAGATTAGTTCCAAGTTTCTATTGGTAGTAAAGCAAATGACAGAAGCCTGAAAGTGGCAATGGGCTGAGGGCTACAGCAACCTGTTCGACTGCTGAAGGCTGCAGCTACCAAGCAGAGCTAATGCCAATAGCAGTCAGTTTAAAGCACATTATAGCAAGACCAAAGTTACAAAGTGCCTAAAACTGTCAAGTAGACTGCGATATCTCTGAACGTTTTGAGCTTGAAGCTCGCATTGCTAGTTGCAAAGCACATTAAAAGCTTCAACAGTGTTAGACTGACTAAAGCTATATGCGAAAATATACTACACACGGCTAAAGCTATCAAAACCACTGAACAGCGAGCTTTGAAAGTCCATTAAGAATTTGAAAGCACATAAAAGCTTTACGCAAAGTGCAAAGTGATACCTTATAGTTTTAAAAGCACATGGAAGCTTTCAGAGCGCAAGAAGCTTCTATAACTGTGACTGTCACGTGTCTTCAAAGATAATATTGAAGTATCCACTAATATTTTAGCTCTTTCAAGAGCTTTCAAAGCACATTTACGTTATCTACCGAAATAATACCACTGATCAACTGATATCAAACATAAGGCAACTAGCCGTAATTGACTTTTCTTGGCTTTAGGCAGCGCTCAAAGCACATTAAAGCTATAGGACATTGACTCAAATGAAAGTGTTGCTATCTTCGAAGCGCTTTCAAAGCACTTTAAATCGAAGCTGTCTTCTAGCTGCTCTAACAGACTTTTGTTTGGCTTTCCAGCAGCTTTCAGAGCTTCGAATTTAAAGCTCTGCAAAGTAAAGCAAAGGCTGCAGCCAAGCCAAGTCTCACCACTTTTGCCGCTTTAGGCCAATGTCATTGCACTCACCTGCGGATGATACGCTTCTGGTGCCGCTGGCGCAGCCGTCGCTGGGCCGCTGTTGCCGCTGCCGCTGCTGCTGTTCATCTGATCCGCGGGAACGCTCACCGAGACGACCAACTGGCCGCCTGGACCGCTGCCCGCGGCACTTGTGACCGTTGGCGGCGGCGCCAGCGCACGCGTTGCATGCGCCTGCGACGTCAGTTGCTGTTGCTGCTGCTGCTGCTGTTGCTGCTGCTGCTGCTGCTGCGCCAAGGGGTCCATCTTGATTTGCTGTATGGCCAACTGCATGGAGGACATGTGCAACACGGGCGCATGATTGCTCTGGCGACTGTTGAGCTGCTGCTGCTGCTGTTGCTGCTGCTGCTGCTGGTGGGCGGGCGATGAGCGTTGCTGTGGCTGTTGTTGCTGCTGCTGCGTTTGCGGTTGCGGTTGCTGTTGCGGCGCTGGTGGCGGTGGCAGGTGATTCATGTTGCTGGCGTTTGTCTCACTCAGGCGTTGCTTCTTATAGGGTTGCCCCACGCTGCCGGGTGGCTCGGGCGGTGCCTGATGCTGCTGCTGTTGCTGCTGCTGCTGTTGTTGCTGCTGCTGCTGCTGCAGGCGTTGATTGACCGCCGCGACAGCTGCGACAGTGGCATTGGTCAGGTATTCGTTGGGGTACTGCAACGCCTGGTGGGGCAGCAAGAGACGCTGCCCGCCGACCATAATGCTGCCCTGTTGCTGTCCCCCTGCTGCAGCATTGCTGCTGCCTCCGCCGGGCTGCTGCTGTTGCTGCTGTTGCTGTTGCTGCTGTTGGCTGGCATAATGAGACATGGCTTCCATGACGAGCACTCCGCCCGATTGGGCACCCGGCGGCGCCATGCTTCCCGGCGCAACTTGGACAACGCCACCGGGTGTGCCGGCAACCACACCGCCGCCCGGCGGTCCGCTGGACTTGCTGCCGCCGCTGGCACCGCCGCCGCCACCGCCAGTAGCAACTGCTCGCGCCGCTGTGCGCGGAAACTCGGGCATGCGTATGTAGTGGTTCTCGCGGTAACTGGCAACCGGCGCGATATACGCCGGCTGCTGCATGAAGCCCCGCGCCGCATCGCCGAACTTGGCGTAGCTGTTGGCCACCGCTGCGATCGCCGCGCTGCTCGGTGGACGCGGTGGCGACAGTGGACTTGCCGCAGACCGGGATGATTGCTGCTGTTGCTGCTGCTGCTGCTGTTGTTGCTGTTGTTGTTGCTGCTGCTGCTGCTGCTGCTGCTGATGGTGGTGGTGGTGATGCATTTGTTGCTGCTGTTGCTGCGGATGGGGCTGCTGCTGTTGCTGCTGCTGCGGATGGGGCTGCAGCAGCCCGAGCGTCTTGGCGTACTGCTGCGACTGCTGCTCGAGTGTCCTATATGATCAGTGGGGGCGAAAGAACAGCAGATTATTAGATTTGTGTGTACTGAAGAGGATCTATGCACATAAGAAATACTCAATGAGATGAAACTGTTTGAAAGATACTTTCTATAAAGATACTGTTTGAGAAGATGCTCTGTACATTGTTGGTTTTGGCGTAGAAGATACTTTGCATGAAAAAGATACTTAATATCTTCACCATTTTTTGCTTAATAGGCAGAAGGTGACGTTTTATGGTTAGAAGATACTCTATATATGAAAGATACTTTCTATACATCAGATATTTTATATCTGAAAGATGTTTTATATATATGATACTTTATATCTGGAAGATACTTTTTATATAGACAGATATTTTGTGTCTCAAGGATGCTTAAATATATAAAAGATACATTCATACATAATAGAATCTTTACATCTGAAAGATACTTTCTATATGGTGGACATTTTATATATGAAAAATGCTTTATATATGAGATACTTCGTATCCCAAAAATACTCTAGAGAGTAACTTATATCTGAAAGATACTTTCTATATGACAGATATGTTGTAACCCAAAGATCCTTTGTATATGGAAGATACATTCATACATATGAGCTACTTCATAATTAAAAGATACTTTCCATATAAAAGATACATTCATACCTATGGGATATTTTATATCTGATAATACCACATTTCAGATATTTCTGAAAGATACTTTCTATATTTAGAAGATACATTCACACATGAGATAATTTATATCTGATTTCTATATCTTTCTATACTTTCAATCAATTCATACTTATGGAATACTTTATATCTGAAAAATACTTTCTTTGACAGATATTTTATATCTTTATATCTTTTATATGACAGTTATTCCACATCTGAAAGATGCTTCATTTATAGAAGATACATTCATACTTATGAGATTCTTTTTATCTGAAGGTACTCCACATATAAGAGATACTTCTTATTTGACAGATATTTTATTTTATTACATTCAAACCTATGGGTGACTTTCCATCTGAAAGATACTCTGCATTCACACTTTTGAGATACTGCATATCTGCAAGATACTTTCCCTATATAGAAGTTACATTCATACTTTTTAATACTCTATATTCGAAAGATTCTTTCTAGTGACAGAATTTTATATATGAACATTTTTTAATATATAGAAGGAACGTGAGAGCTTAATACCAATTTCTGCATCTCTATTCTATATCTCACTTCAATATAGCTTCGCCTGATTCTCTATTTCTTTTCTATATATCTTCATCGCATAACTCGTTTACCATAGACAGCGTTATGCTATACCTCGATCCTTTGTCGCAGTTCTATGCCAAAAACTGCAACTCTTTTTCGAGTCTTTGATCCATACTATATGTATGTATCTTTATTCTATGGTATATCTTTAGGTAGATCACAACCTGTGTAGATATGTTTGTACTATATCAACCATACGTATCCGATTTTTATTTTCATTTTATATCTCTGTTATCTCTTATATATATTGCTGCAGCTAAGATACTTATTTAAACTATTTCCAGATCATTGCGATATCTCAGTGACTACTGCTTGTGATCGAGACTATAGCCACACATATGGCAAGCTAAACTGCCAGATCGCAGGACTGTGCGAACTGCCATATACATACATGCGCCATAGATGTAATTCAATTACGCGATCTGCAACCGCATCGTCGCTCGGAGGCAGGTGTAGTCGCTGATGTGGGCTTAAGATTGCCGAGCCAAGTGGATAAACATGCCTCTGACCCCAATGGCGAATCTACGCTAATCTCATCATATCAAAACTGAACTGAACTCGACTCAACTCAACTGACGATTATGATGATGACGATGACGACGATCTTCAATCCTCATCAACGTCGCTCGTAATCACAGCGGGGGCAATTTAGCTAGTGAGGCTGACAGAGAGAGGGCGTGGGGGGGAGGCGAGGCAGAGTTTAGCGTACTGAATTCGTGACGCGCCTTAATATGCAATGCTATCGAGGACACAAACCACGGCCCAATCCGGTTGAACGCCTCTTCGCACATGTTGCATGCGTGCGCTGTTATACACGTAGCGTCGTGTGGGTGAGAGGGAGAGTGTGTGTGTGTGAGTGAGCAGGCAGCACTGACGACAACAACGAGCGAGAGCGAGCGACATTTGCCGTGCTGCTCGTTTTCATGAGTCTCATTGCGTGCGTCTGCGAGTGCGAGAGAGAGAGAGAGAGAGAGAGCAAGCTGCTCGAACATGCTGCAGTTCGAACAGATGTTTGGCAACACGAACATGCGAACGGCAACATCAAACATGTTGCCAAACGACATGTTGCAGCGACATGTTGGCCAACGAACTTGGTCGCATGTCGGTCGCTTGTTGGCGGTTGAACAAGAAGAAGAAGCAATAGCAGCAGAGCGGCAGAGGCGGCAACAGAGGCAGCGACTTCGACTGCGGCAATTTTGCCATGCCGCATGCACGCATCAAACATACACACACACACACACACACACAGACATCACAAAGCTCTGCTGAAACTCACCTCACCGCAGCATAGCTAACCTCACCACACCCCACCCTGAACGCAGACGACGCTGCGACATAATTTAAATGTTTAAAGCGTCGACGCCGACGCCGACGCCGCAGCCCGAGCCGACGCGAATGTTGTGTGTGATTAACGTGCGACGCGTTTGACCTGCGGCCACGACGACGACGTCACGGCGCAGAGCAGGTAAATAAATAGCAAAGAGCGGGGGAAGGTCCCCTGGGAGCGCATGAGAAACACACACACACACACACACACACGCACGCACGGTGCGCTTATTAATTCATTAAATATTAATGGCACACACACTTGCAAATATACACACAACTCTCACACACACACACACAGCATGCTCACAGAGCATGCCGCATGCACACGGCGACGTTGCCAAACTTCACGCGAGTGCTATTTTTAAAGAATGAAACATGCGACGACGAGCACAAGCACACACACACACACATAGACACACACTTACACACACACACACAAACGCTTTAAAGCTGCGCTTGTTCCTCTAACTCACCCCCCCCCCCCCCCTCCCTTGGCAAGTACTGGCAGCACTCTATCATTCAGTTGCTTTCTCTCTCTCGCATCGCATCGCTTGCTCTCGCTCTCGCCTGTGCACGCCTAATTCAGCTTTAAAATCCGACGCTGGCATCCAAGTACCATCAATCATATCGACCTACAGCAATGTATATAGCTTTATATAAGTGCAATCGTGTGTGTATCGCGCAGATACGCCGCTACGCAGATACGCCACCCCCGCTGCTTGGCAATTTATGAGTTCCTTTTCAAGTTTGTATCCGCATCTGTGTCTCTCTGTCTGCGTCTGTGTCTGTGTCTGTGTCTGCGTCTGTATCTGTATCTGTGTCTCTGTATCGCGTATCCGTATCTTTAACGCTCGAGCTCGAGCTTCGCTTAGATGTCTTACCTGCAACGAGAGAATGAAGCGAAATTGTGGAATTTAGTCGACTTGCTTGTCTATATAAAAGAGATATATATATTTATGTATTTATTTGTGTGTATAAGTGTGTGTGTGTATGTGTGCTACAGTTTGTTGGGCAATTGTTATATATTGTGCGACATAAATTGGGGTCCATCATCATCATCATCATCATCATCATCATCATTCCCTCATGGAATCACAGATTTCTATGCCTTTAACAATGCTCGAGCAGACGAATTCTGGCTATGTCCAGATACATGTGCAGTATAGATATGATAAATGCGTGGCAGTTACTTGAATATTTACTCTAGATATAGATACAGATACAAATACAGATACAGCTGCAGATAGTACAGATGCAGATACAGCTACAGATACAAGAGACACAGCTACAGCTATAAATGCAGATACAACTACAGCAGATACGGATAAAGATACAGCTACAACTACAAAAGATACAGCTATCTGTAGACATACAGCTGAAGATACAGACAGGAAATACTGCCACATATATGGTATCTATGGGATATACAAATAAAGCTACAGATACAGAGGTCAATACAGAGATACAGTCTAAGTATCTGAATCTCAAGCTGCAATTGTCTCTGTAAATGTATCTATATCTCAAGCTGTTATTGTATCTGTAAATGTATCTATATCTCAAGCTGTAATTGTGTCTGTATATATATCTGTATCCCAAGCTGTATCTGTATCTCAAGTTGTATCTGTATCTTAGGTTGTATCTGTTTCTGTATCTCAAGCTATATCTGTAGTTATATTTGTATTTGCATCTGTTTTGTATCTGTATCTCAAAATGAGACTGAGACTGAGAGACAGAGACATATCTGCTTTCTCTCTCCTTCTCCTGTAATTTATAGTTTTTGGTTTTCTCAATTCTGGCCTTTTCGCCCTTATTCCTCTTTCCTTCAACATTGTCTCTTTCTAAATTCCTTTTTATCTTATTCGCTTTTTTCTTCTGATGTCATTTTCTTCTTCGACTTCCCATTTTTGCTTTATTTTGCAGGTTTTTCTGCTTTCCCTGTCTCCACCTTATTCTACTTGCTTTATCATTTTTGTGTGTCCATTCCTCCTCCTCCTTTATGGTACCTTTTCAAACCGTCTCTCTCTCTTTTGACGCTGTCTCTCTCTCTATCTCTCTTCTCATTTTCCTCTCTCTCTCTTCTCATTTTCTCTCTCTTCTCATCTTCTCTCTTCTCATCTTTTCTATATTCTCATCTTTTCTATCTTCTCATCTTCTCTCTCTTCCCATTTCTCTCTCTCTTCTCGTTTTCTCTCTCTTCTCATTTTCTCTCTATTCTCATTTTTTTATCTTTTGTTCTCCCTTTTACAACATTCCATCTACTTCCACGAGTCTCTCAATATATCTTCATCGATTTCCTTTTTTAATTTTTTTTTTAATTCCTCCTCTCTTATTCTCTTGCCTTCTCATTTCTCAAAATTCCTCACTCTCACTTCTCTTTTTCGACAGTATAATCTTTTGCACTCTCCCATTTTCTAATTAACATATCTCCATCTCTTTTTCGCTCTCGATAACGCTCTCTCGAGTCTCTCAATATATCTTCATCGATTTCCTTTTTTAATTTTTTTTTTAATTCCTCCTCTCTTATTCTCTTGCCTTCTCATTTCTCAAAATTCCTCACTCTCACTTCTCTTTTTCGACAGTATAATCTTTTGCACTCTCCCATTTTCTAATTAACATATCTCCATCTCTTTTTCGCTCTCGATAACGCTCTCTATCTAACTCTCTCTCTCTCTCTCTCTCTAACTTTCTCTCTCTAACTCTCTCTCTCTAACTCTCTCTCTCTAACTCTCTCTCTCCAACTTTCTCTCTCTAACTCTCTCTCTCTAACTCTCTCTCTCTAACTTTCTCTCTCTAACTCTATCTCTCTAACTCTCTCTCTAAATCTATCTCTCTAAGTCTCTCTCGCTATTTCTCTCTCTCTCCATCATACTCTATTTTTTCTATCCATCTCTCTCTCCCTTTGTCTCTCCATCTCTCTCTCCGTTTGTCTCTCCATCTCTCTCTCCCTTTGTCTCTCCATCTCTCTCTCCCTTTGTCTCTCCATCTCCCTCTCCGTTTGTCTCTCCATCTCTCTCTCCCTTTGTCTCCCCATCTCTCTTTCCCTTTGTCTCTCCATCTCTCTCTCCCCTTGCTTCTCCATCCCTTTTTGCTCTCCATATCTCTCTACCTTTCTTTTCTCCATCTCTCTCTTTTTTCTCTCCATCTATCGTTCTCTCTCTTTATCCACCTCTCGCTATTTCTCTCCCTCCACCCCACTCTCTCTTTTTGTCACCATTTCTCTCGGTGTCAGTCTCAAAATTAAAGCTTTGAAAAGTTCATCTCTAACATTGGAAATCGAACTCAGTCACTCTCTCTGTCTCTCTATTTCTCAGACACGCTCTACCATCTACCACCTACCCCTCTGCCACCCCTTCTCTCACACACTTTAAAGCCACGAGCAGCAACAACAAATAATTAAAACTTGCAGCTTGAATAATTCTTGTTTTGTTTTCTTTTTTGATGCAAAAAGTTCGCAGGCAGCGCAGCCAGCGTCGACGTCGACGTCGACAGCGGCAGCCACATGTTCCGTTACGTGTGTGCTGAAATGCGCGCGCGTTTGTGTGTGTGCGTGTGTGTGTGTGTTGGTAATTTAATGTGTGTAACTTTTGCCTGGCAGCATCCTTCTTCTTTGCCTTTCTCCCCCTTTCTCTCTTCCGCGCCCACGCTGCCTTCTTGCCCATTAAGCAGCCACGCCTTGTGCGCCACAATGCATGTGTGTGTGCGTGTGTGTGAGTGTGTGTGTGTTTGAGTGCGTGGCATATATAAAATATAAGAAGAAAAGGAAAAACTAACAAGAGCAGAGACGACGAAAGGAAGAGAACTACAGATAGGAGGAGGAATGGGAGCGGGGGAGGTAGTGAGCCTGGGCGAAAGAACAGAGAGAGGGGAAAGGGGCACAAACTAAATAAAGAGCAAGAAGAGGAGAAGAGGAGAAGGAAGAGAAGGCAGAAGAAACGGCAGCGGCAGCAGCGGCAACTACGCAATACAGCGCTGCGCTCGGGGGCACAAGTTGTGTCCTGTTCTGTCTTGTCCTATCCTGTCGTATCCTGTCGCAACACGCGCCACTGCGAGAATGCGAAAATGTGAAAATGCTGCTGCACAACAAAGTTGAGGCAGCCCAGTGTGTGTGTCTGTGTGTGTATGCCTGCACACACACACACACCCACACACACATATCAACTCCACCTGCCGCAGCGCAAGCGTCTGCTCTTCGGCTCGAGGCATGTGGCAAGTGCAAAAATTTATCGATTTTTGTTTTTGCAGAGTTTTTGCGCGCGAAGTGGTGTGCAGGGCGGAGGGTGGAGTGGTGGTGGGCGGTAGGTGCGGCTGCTGGCAACATGCCCCCAGAGCGACAACAACAACAAGAAAAAAGAAAAAGGAAAAGAAGAAGAAGAGGAAGAGTTCGTGCGCTGCGCCTCAGGGCTGTTGGGAGGCAGGGGGCAGCAGTGGGAGTGGGAACAGTTGCAAGTGGGAAGAGGGTAAGCAAGAAGAACGTATAGTATAAATAAAATGTAGCGGGTGGGAATAGTTCGAGTGGGAACAGTTGGAAATAGCAGAGAGCGGGAACAAATAGGAGCACTAAAACGTGTGCACAGTACCGGGTGGGTACAGTATAACATGGGAACAGCTGCATTGGGAATAGTGCGGGTGGGAACAGTTGGCGGTGGCAGAGCGCGGGGAGTAGAAGCTTTAAAACGTGTACACAGTAGCAGCTGGGAACAGTTGCAGTGGGAATAGTGCGAGTGGGAACAGTTGGCAGTGCCAGAAAGTAGAGTGAGAGGGTAAAGGGGAAGAGTAGGACCAGTGGGTGGAAACAGCAGCGTGTGGGAATAGTTCAAGTGGGAACAGTGGGGGGTCGGGCTAGGGTCAATTAGCATGGAAAGACTTGGTGAGTGCACAGTACTGAATGGGAACAGTCGCCGCAGCAGCAGCTGTGGCAAAGCTGTGCACAGCAGGCGGGGTGGGAGGAGCAGCGGCCGGACAGCAGCCGCTGCGCTGCGTTCTGTTTGACGCCGACGTCAGCTCTGATTATTGTGCCGGCAGCGCCAACGTAGTCGAGCTTGAGTTGGAGTTGGAGTTGTTGTTGTTGTTGTTGCTATTCCTTTTACTGTTGTTGTTGTTGTTGTTTTAGGCGCAAAACTTTGCACACGGCACGTAGCACAGCAGCAGCGGCAGCAGAAGGACGTCGCCAGCAACTTTAAAAACAAACTTTGCAAACATTTATTTGTGTATGTGTGTGTGTAAGTGTGTGTGTGCAAGTTCGTGCATGTGCGTGCGTGTTGTCCTTCGTGCGGTGCCGCGCCGCCTGCTGTGCGCCATTAAATTCTCGCTGCAAATTTAATTTGCGGTTGAGACTTGCCACCAGCTTAACAGACTTTGAAGCAGAGCAAGAGCGAGACAGAGAGAGAGAGAGAGAGATAGCTGTTGGGTCAGCTGCACTGAGAACGGCGTCGCCCAGGCAAGTGTGAAATTGGCAACTGCCAAGCGAAAATTTGTTTAACAAACTCTTTAAGAAAGTTCCCAGTGCTATGGAAGCGAGAGAGAGAAACAAAAAGAGAGGAAGAGAGAGCCGAAAGAATAGTCAAATTGTCTGGTAGATTGTAGCAGGAAACTTCTCGACTGTCTTAATTACAATCAGTCGAAATCGAGAGAGAGGAGAGTTTTTAGAGCGCAAAATATAGCGATAGTTACGATAGTTTTGGGAAGCTTTCAAAACTTAAGCGCAAGAAATAAAGAGGGGGAAGGGTAGAAGGAGAGTTCTTCAAAAAAAAACTGCAAGGAATAGTCAATGCCGATAGTTGCGATAGGCTGTGTATGTATGTTATGCCGATAGTAGTCAAAACTAAGACGATAGTCTGTGCGATAGTTTTGCTATTTGCAGGGCTCTCAAAAGTTAAGCGAAAAAATAAGGAGAGAAGGAAGAGCTCAGGGCGATAAGAAAAGCGATAATCTGTGCCAAAAGTTGCGATAGTATCGCTTTTTAAAAATCTTTCAAAATGAAAGCGGAGCAGCGAAAAAAATAACTAAAGCAAACCTTAAACTATACCGATAGTAGCGATAGTTTGATAAGAGAGATGGAAAGAGAGCCATCTTAATAATTTCGTTATATTACGAGGAATTGGCGAGAATTTTGTTAAGAACTATTTGCAGATCTTAAACCAGGAAAATTCGAAATTGTCAGATCGAAAACTGCAAACTATTGCTCAAACGATGAAAGATTCTATGTTTTGAATACTGAGATGAATTAAAACGTTTATTGGAAAAATACTCAAATTATTTCATTTAGGAAATTCCATCATCCAGAGTTAGTTCGGGTGAAATGAAAATTAAATTAGTAGACCCAAGAACAACTGTGGAAAGAGACAGTAATAAAATGATTGAAAGAGAAGCTGTTGAAAGAGACAGTTGTGAAACGGTTGAACAAGAAGCTGAAGAAACTATTAAAAGAGCATAAAGACGGCACTAGTGAATGTGCGTCTGTGATTGACAATGGATGGAATACCCCGGCATCCGATATACTATATATATAATATATATAATACTAACAAACGCAATATTATTTAAAATATTTGACACTAATATTAAAGTCTTTTTGCAATTAAATCAATTTGCGCAAGTACAACAAAATTCTCACTCTTTCTCTCTCTCTCTCTCTCTCTCTCTCTCTCTCTCTCTCTACAAAAGTTTGTGCCAATTTTTTTTTCGTGCACTATGAAAAGTTGGAAAAAAAACAACGGGAATTTTCACAACTATTTCCAGTCCATTTCCCCAGTGGCTCGTTCAAAGGACAATGTCGAGGAGAGAGACGACTACAGAGTAGTGTGTATGTGTGTGTCTGTGTGCGAGTGTATCTGTGTGTGTACACTGGGGAATTTGCTAACTGTGTTGCCAAATTTAGAAACTCACACACACACACACACTTATATATATATATATACACACCCGCGGGTCCGGTAAATGTAATTAAACACGGAAATTCCCAACATTCTCTCGCCCATGGAGAATACAAATGCCAGCTAAATTAAGACAGGCAGAGAGGCAAAAGGGGGAGATCTTGGAAACACTATTGACAGTAGTGTTATTAACAATACTAATGTGATTAAATGCGAGAGCAATTCAAAGCTAATGGTGAAGCAATGAAATAGCATTTGTAGTTGGGAAAACTAAGGTTAAGGTTTTTCATTTCCAATAATTCAAATTTGTACTTTTGAAATTTGTAAATATATAGTAGTGTACGGACTCTATTGAGGTCTTAATTTTTTATTGTTTTTTTTTTTTTCAAAAAAACTAGATAAAAGCATGGAATTCAAGTTTTTAGTTGAAAAAACTAAAAGTTTTAAATTTCTAATAACTAAAATATTTTACTTTTAAAATTTTTAAATTGTTGCATCTGTTCACAAGCATATAATGCACCGACTCCACTCAGGCCTAATTAGAGAAAGGTTCTCAATGTTTTTGATTTTTTTGAGAATCGATTTTTTACATAAAATAAAAACGACAAGCATAGAATTCACATTTGTTTAAGTTTTTAATTTTCACTAACAATTTTTTGTTTTTAAAATTTTAAAACTTTTGAATCTGTTTAGAAGCAACTCCATTAAAGTTTAATTGATGGAAAGTTCCCCTAATTTTTTTTTAATCTATTTTTTTTATATTAAGTCAAAGCTACATTTATAAAGAATGTTTGTGTGTAAAAAGTTATTTCCAATACGATGATTATTAATTGAAAACATCGATGTATATAAATCTTCTTACTTCAAAAATAGGTCTTGGTCTTTTTCTTTTGATCCGATTTCCTTAATTCTAGATTAAGTTTGCAAGTAAATACTTTTTTATTTGACTTCTACCCAAAATTGGCATATAAAATTTATTTATATTTATTTTTTATTTATAACTTTTTCAGTTTTGCATAAAATTTTCATATATTGCTTGATTTTCGGTCGAATCCCGAAGAAATTTTCCTCCTTACTTTTTTCTGGTTGCTTCATAAATCTCGCTGTGATATTTTGAGATTACAAATAGATAGGAAAACCTTTCATTGATCGCTTCAAACATGCCTTTGCACTTCGAGCTTATGGAAAAATCGAAAACTTGTGTCTGGCGATTATCGCTAGTAATTTAGAACATACTCATCTATTATATACATGGTCTATATACATACTATAATTGAAATCGTTTCACTCAACTTTTCCTGCTCCTCCCTTTCCCGCTCCTCTCATTTCGCTGCAATTTCGCAGCTGTTTTTACAGCTGCTTCGACGGTAGTCAGCAGTTTGCCAGTTGCTGTTGCTGTTGCTGTTGTTGTAACTGTAATTGTTGCTTCTGCTGCTGCCAATCGCACAGTAAGCATTTACAGTACAAGGCGTGAAATTGTGCGACTTTCAAATACCCTGCAATCTCTGCTTCAACCTCCGTGTTAACTTTTACTCAACTTTGAGCGATTTTCTCATGTCTAGGAATTCAGAAACTATCGAAACTGTTTCAATTATACGTCTAGCAAGTCGATTTAACTTGGTAAGATTTGAAAAGCCTTGGAAGCTCGCAGCAAAATGTTGTCGTAGTAGAAAGAAAACTAAGGATACAATATCTCACACTATATGTCTTTATATGCTTCACATTTAAAGGGTATATCGAAATGACTCCAATTACACGACATCAGCGTAATGCTAAACATCAGACCGAGACAGCAAGAAAGACAGAGCCAGAGCAGAGCAGCGGAAAGACTTGAACTTGGTCAGCGAATTGACTAGACAAGCATTTATAGCACATGCTCACTATACAGATATGCTATATGCCATATGCCATATGTACCATGTGCCATATACCTTATACTTTATGCCATGTGCTATGCTATGCCCAATACATACAGCAACATGCGTGTCTACAGTTCCGAAAGGCAAATCTGACAAATCGAAAAAGTCAGGCACATGCAAATTTTCACATAACTCTGCGAATTTTAGTGGGGGAAGAGCATGGTCTATATAGACTGAGAGACGCAGAGAGGGAGAGCGGGGGTAGGGGTTACAACAGGGGCCGGGGTTCTGTACATTGAACTTTTAGCGGATTCCCAGCGGGGCAGCAGAGACTTTACTCGGCTACATGGCCTAGGGTCTATGGTCTATGGTCTATAAGCGGTCTCGTTCGCTCGCTCTCTCTCACTCACTCTCTCTGTCTTGCTCTCTTTCTCTCACCATCTGCTTCTGGGTTTTGGGGCTATTTCTGTGCGATTTATGGCAGCGTTTCGTTTGAAATTAACTGCCCTGAAAGTTTCATAAACACAATCGGAACTGGAACGGGAACGAGAACGGGAATGGGAACGAGACGGCGGCTGCCCGTGAAGAAGTGCGCAGTTGCAGTTCCCGGAGAGGGGCTAAAGTGTATTGCAGATGGAGGAGGCGGGCTTGGGGGCAGATTGAGCGTTGAAAGGGGTACGAGACGGCAACGATTGCGTATCTAATCTGGGCCGTAAAAACATGCTTCATGCGATATGCCGCCGCGCCCCTCCCCCCACCCCTCGTTGCTATCAGTTTCGCGCCAAAAAATAATAATAAAAATATGGAAAAAATTGGTGGTGCACTAAACGCTCACGTCTGGTTTTTTTTCCTATTTTTATTTCTAGTTCATTGTTATCATAAGGCGCACTCTTGAGCTCGCTGTCGATAGTTCTAATCTAATCAAAGCACAACAGAAAATGCCAACAAGCGTCGTATAACTATACAAATACTATATACACTATATGCGCTATACACACTGTATACACTAGCGACAATGTGTGTTCGCAGGGCAACAATAGAAATTGCACAATTTGAGATACGCTTACGCCTCCAAGCCGAAAATACTTGCAAGCTAAAATTTTACAGTCAGAGCGTATAGGGAAATATAAATTCGCTATATTTCCCTATACGTTTTATATATATATATCTTTATTTAAAGTTTAAAATATGTTTTTACAAATATTTTTAGAATTCTATTGTGGAACCTAAATAAAACTATTCGATTTCAAATTCCTGCCAGAAACATTGCTTCAGTAACATCTACAAATACTCCTGGTTATTATGTGCACTTCTCAATGCGGCAATTAGATTTAACGATTATTTAAAAAAAAAAGTATTTTTTTTTATTAGGCGTATAATAATGTTAAATATCATTATATCTCAATATCTCTTTTAAGTAAAGATATACGTTATATTCGAAATCTTTGATATTTTGAGTTATCATAAAAAAATGCATACTCTATCCCATAATGTATTATAAAGCAAATAATCCATGTCATGCTAATACAATTTATTTAAAATAATACCATTTTACCGGTATATACACTTTTTTCACAAAAAAAAAAAAAAATGAATAAAAAAAATATAAACAAATATAAAATATATAAATAAAAAATAAACAAAAAATAAATGAAATAAATAAATATAAAAGACATTTTGACATTTTGATATACTATGAACAACCCTAACCGCAATACCGAACTGCACTATAGACTCGCCCGATCCAGCCGATAGGCAGAGTATGTGGTGGCATATCAGTTAATATACCATGAGTGGGTGTTAGAGAACGTGACACTCGATAAAGGAAAACAAAAAACCACAAGAATTTACAATCCAAGGGTTTGAGGGACGCGCCACAAGGCGAGGTTCATCAAGACGTCGCGCCGCGCCGCGACACGACACTGATTACGGTATATACTATACCGTATATATACTATGCACCATATGCAATGAAATACGAAATACTTTTCCATAAACAAATCCCGACGCATCGAATCGACGCAGTGCGTCGATTGATTCACAATACAACAACAACAGCAACAACGACGCCAATGAGTCCGCAGATTGTGACCTATCGGGGAAATAATACAATCTGATATCGCTGCGATCGCGTACAGATTGTGACATTCAATATGCCGCTTGCCTGTCCGCCTGTCCGTCTGACGTTTGTTTGCTTTTGTATTCTCTAAAACAAAATCGTATCGTAGCGTGTTGCTAATCGCAGTTACAGGGAATTTCGACTGTTATACAATATTCGCGCGATTTATGACAGACAGAGAGAGGGAGGGAGGAAGACAGCAAGAGGAAGAGAGAGCGAAAGATACGCAAATCTAGTTCCTGGCCTCGAGAATGTTTCTGTCAGATACAGTTGGATACTAAATAGTTGAAATAGTTTACTCGATCGAGAGATATAAAAATATATAGATCGATTTAGTTGAGATACAATTTTTCCAAACGGGATTCTCAATCGATAGGCTTTTAGTATGTAACATAAAACAGAAAAATTCGTATAAATAAAATTTCTTTAGAAGAATATATAATAGTAACTAAAGTATATGCATAAATATTTAGATTGAATTGCGACTCATTTTTTCGACATAGATATTCATACTTTCATATGGCAAAGCGATAAATATATACAGCGAAGCTCGAGCTATGAAAAGTCTCAGATCAATAGAGCTAGCAAGTGTACTATATACGAGGGTCGTTCAATAAGTCCTTAGAAAATCCGAGTGAAGAAATCCGAAATCCTATTTTTTGGACGGGATAAAAATGTTGGAAAAACGATTGGCAAAATAAAAATAAAAAAAACTTCTGCAAAAAACATGGTTTTTATATTTATTATTATTATTTATTTTTTCTAAAGACATATTGAACGACCCACGTACATAGCTCAAAGCTCATCAAGTTTGAGCTGGACATGATTAAGATATATTTTTTCTATAGAGTTTTCACAGTGCGCAGGTTTTAGCATACTTCACATCGATAGACAAGGCAAATATCACCGCTTTGTTTTGGCCCATAGTTTGGTTAAGTTAGTGCACAATTCTAGCGTGTGTTGTGCCTGTGCTTTCTCTCTCCTCTTTCTTGCCATTCACCGATTTCCTCTAGGCTTGCTTTTGCCTCGTTGCGTTGGATGAGCCCGATGGCAGTGCATACATCATCGCAACGACGTCGACGGCAATTGATGATGACAAACCCGGTTAATTACTACAATTTGTGGTCTGGTCAGGCACCACACACGCACACACACACTCGCACTGGCGCACTATTTATAGGCTTGTTTCGATAAAGTCAATGGAACGGGGCAACTTATCGGGAATTATAATTAATGGGGGCTCATCAAAAATGTGCAAATTGCGCCTGGGAAATTGTGCAAATGTTCGACATTTGTTCAGACCGCGTCGAGTGCGTTCTTGGCCCAACTGCATGACTAACGTCTAACGGTTCACAGCCCGTCATCTAGCGGTCTATGAATCGAGCATGATTCATTGCTGCGCACGTGATAGCCTAGAAACCGTGGTATCCACTCTGGGGTTTGTCCAGCAGTCAAAACTATTTACACTCTCACAGCGAAAGCTCAGTATCTCAGCTTAAGTTTCTGTCAATACTATAGATACGATATGATTTCAGATACGTCCATATAGCAATGCACAACTGCTGCGCTTAGATACCCCATTGCAAACCCAAATTACAGGGTGCACACAATGCACTGTAAGATTGCACCATTACACGACGCACATCATTTCAGCGAGTGTTTTTCTATTTTCTGTATCTATTTCTGCCCCCGGCCGCTTCTCTCTAGAGCTGCTCTGCCGCCGCCTCTGCCGGCGTCGCTGTCGCGCAGATCATTGCAGTGCGAACTGCAGTTGAAGGTGATTTAATAATGGGAAACAAACATCTACATCGCAAACATCTACATCTACATCCACACCTACATCTACACCCACATCTACCTATATTCCTCTGTCGCTGTTTGCTCTGCTCTGGCTCTCTCTTTCTGTAGCTCTTCTTGCACTTTCCTGCTTTCTAGGCGCATTTTTTGCTTTCCTTTTTGTTTATCCTCTGTCATTCCTTCTTCCCTTTCTTTGCTTCCCTGTCATTTTTCGTATGTTCTATTTCTTCTTTCTCTATTTTTTCTTTCTCATTCTCTATCACCTTGTTACTGTCTCTCCGTCTGTTTGTCCGTCTGACTACTCGTCTGTCCGTCTGTTTAGCAATCTGTTCGGTCTGTTCGTCTCTTTGCTTGTTTGTCTCTCTGTATGTCCGTATGCCTTTCTATTCATCTGTCTGTCTGCTTAACATCGTATATATCCGACTTTCCGCTGTTATTTCTGTCTGCTGGTCTGTCTGTCTGCTAGTCTGTCTGTCTGCTAGTCTGTCCGTCTGCTGGGCTGTCTGTCAGCTAGTCTGTCTTTCTGTTGGTCTGTCTGCCTATTGGTTTGTCTGTCTGCTGTTCTGTGTGTCTGCTATTCTGTCTGTTTTTTGTGTCTGCTTTATGTTCGTATGTCCGTCTGCTCATCCGTATTTGCGTATGTCTACTGGTCTGTCTATCTGTTAGTCTCTCTGACTGCTTGTCTGTCTGTCTGCTGACCTGACGTTTTGCATATTTAACTTTACTTCTGTCTGCATTTGTCTCTTTGTCATTCTCTCTGTCTTTCTTTCTGCCTGTCTGTTTATCCGTCTTCCTGTCTACAAGTTTTGAATACATTTATAGTACTGGATATCTCGCAATCGTGTGCGCTCAGCTCTAGCCTCTTTTACTTATTCATCCTCGTCTCCCCTGCCCTGTTGACCATACATTGTTATTGCTGTTGTTGTAGTAGTTGTTGTTGTTGTTGTTGTTGTTGCACTTATAAATAGACTTGGCTGTCGCCATTGTGGCCGTTAATTGCTTGGCGATCTCCGCGCTTTTCCTCGCTTTTTTGCTTTTCGCCCACCTCCTCGCCTTCGTCGTGTTCTTCGCCTTCGCGTTCGCCTTTCCCTCCCCGCGTTGCCACTAGCTTTTCCTTTTGATGTTTTCGTTTTCTTTAATTATAATTCATTACGTATGCGCACATTTTATTTATTTACTGCTCGTTTTTTTCGCTTTTCTGCTATTTTTGCCCCAGTCCCCTCCCCACCTTTTTGGTTTCTGCTGCCTTTTGGCGCCCCCTATCGGCTGCTATTTCTCGCTGCGACTGTTGTTGTTGCTGTTGTTGCTGTTGTTGTCACAGATTGCACTTGCCCATGAGCTTCGGCATAGAGGTAGGTCGGGGTTCGATCGACCGAAAGCTTAATCGAGATACATTCTCTATGTGTGGTAAGTATCTTCACAGGGATCAGTATCAAAAGTATCTTTACCTTTGAGCCTGCCACATCACAAATCAGTGAACTTCTTTAGATTGTGCTCTATATCTAGAAATATGTGGGTGACACAAATTGTTTTGAGACTACATCCGTATCTCTCAATATGTATCTATCATCTATAATTGATGGCCTCACATAAATATATGAGTTCTTTATTTAGAACCTTATTTTAAACAGACTATTTATAGCTGTAGTTCGTCTCTTCCAGCACTTTATGTCTGTATCTTTTGCCAGCCACTGTAAATATCTGCCAACTGCAGCTCAGTCTATACCCTTAGCTATAACTGTATCTCAAGCTATAGCCATTACTATATCTGTGACAATATTTATAGCCATATCTGCATATATAAATATACCTATGCGACTTTTTCAGTGTATCCCCAACTGCAACTGTATCTATATCTATGTATCATCATTGTACTTTTCACAGCAATCGTATCTTTTAGTACGATATCTATATTTTGGCCTACATCTGTATCTTCAGCTGCAACTGTAGCTATATTTCTGTCCCTAACTGTATCGATTACCTGCACCTTTAGTGCAATCGTATCTCTGTCTTTTTATAACCATAAATTTAATAGATTCAACAACAGCAGCTACTCCTCTCCACCTACTCTACAGGATATGCTGTAGTCGGTCACACACACCCACATACTCACACACACGCATACATATGCTGTGCCACAATTGTAGACACACTTGCGTTTCCATTGTAAGCGTTTTTATTTCGTTGGCAGCTTATTACAGCTGCCATTATTATAGCCATTGTCGGGCGGGAGGGAGTCGGCTCAATCAGTAGCTGCTCCCTGTCTCTCTCTCACATTCCCTCTCTCTCTCTTTCGCCCACTCGACGACTGTAATCGCCGTTGCATCACACAACGACACTCTACGAAGTGCCACTCGACATGCAAGTGGGAAGCTGCGCCACTCGTGGGTCCAGGGGCAGTGGTGATGAAGTGAAGAGGGCTGCAGGGGGGCCACCTTAAAGCTCAGTGGGGATTTCGCAATAGAGAAATAACTGTCAGGTGTTTTCTTTACTTTGTATGCCACTTACTCCATACCCATTAATAATGGGTAAAACAGGTAAAAATTGTATATTAGTTTTGTGCAAAAACGAAGGCGTGGCAGACCATGTATGTCTGTATGTCCATCTGTCTGCCCATCTGCCTGTCTTTACAGCAGCCTTTACGTCTGTCTGTCTGTCCGTCTGCCTGCACGCCTATCTGTCCGTCTGTATGTCCATCTGTCTGTCCTTCTGTCTGTCTGCCCTTCTGTCTGTCTGTCCTTCTGTCCGTCTGTCCTTCTGTCCGTCTGTCCTTCTGTCCGTCTGTCCTTCTGTCCGTCTGTCCTTCTGTCCGTCTGCCGGTCTGCCTGTCCACCTATCTGCTCGCCTTTCTGCCTGTCTATCTATCCGTCTATCTGTCCATCTGCCTGCCCATCTGTCTGCCCATCTGTCTATCTATCTGTCTGTCTGTCCATCTGCCTGTCCATCTGTCTGCTCGTCTGTCTGTCAGGAGCTCATTACATAAAAGTATTTAATATTACGAGTTCTTTTTTAGCTGCCAAAGTAGGTGAAGGGTATCTTGCGGTCGAGTGCCCTCGACTCTCGCTTTCTTAACTTGTTTTTATTCGCTCAGTTTCTCGCACAATTTGAGCTGCAAATTGAATTTGGAATTAAGTTGTGTTTTGCTCTGTTGCATTGCGTTTGGTTTCTCGCTGTGCCACGCCCCGTGGGCGAAATTGATTTAGCAACTACAATAGAGATTTCTGAGAACTATGAAATTGCGCTGGGAGCGAAGGCTTCAAGCAGTTCGATTCTATTGATTGGCAAAGTCGACGCCAAACTCGTTCGACGCGCTGCCATGGAAATGTTTAAGCGCTTTGAAAATGTCCAAGAAGAAATGTTCGAACATAACTGTAAAATGCAGAGAACTCTACAGTTATGCCTGAAAGGGCACTGAACGCGAGTGCCGCCAGCGCAGTTAATACCCTGTAAATTAAACGGAACTCTTGTGTAATAGCAGACAGCAGCTGGACGAAGCATCTAATTGCCTTTACAATTAATTGCAATAAATACCATGTACAACAAGAGAATTTAATAGGGAAATTTCATGCGGAAAATACCCTAGAAATACCAGGCATTACATTTTTCATGCTGCTAGGAAACACTTTCCACTCCTAATAAAATACCCTGTAGTACGTCCCATACGCATATACAGCTGTGGAAAAAATAACATCACCACAGCACCACAAGAAGTTTATCGAAACTCGTACTGCACACATGTAAATCTTTTTAAATACTTCAAACACATTTTTAGCAAATACCCTGTAAATTAAGGCACAGCCCTGCCGCCACACATTCCGCTCAAACGCAACCAAATTCGCTCAACCCAGCCTCAATCTGGCAGTGCACATAGCACACATAGTTGGGCCTCATCGAATTCCGGGAGGGAGAGACCTTTAAAGTCAACTGCAAGTGGCTCAATTACTCCCCGGCAGGACGAGCACTTGTTCCCGGTTCGAAGCTGCCGGTTCCGAGTTCCATTTGCAGTTCAATGCGATATTCAATGCGCGTGCATCGCCAGGTTTCAGAAACCAATACCAGGCAAATCATCGTCATAGATACATGCATACATATGTATGTGGCTTGCATACACACACACACATACATACTAACACATATCTGTGCTGCTTTTGTATTAATAGCAGACGCCAGTTAACTGTGAGATACAAGATACAAGATACAAATTGCTAGATATGCGTTACAATTTGCCCCTGCCGCTGCCTCCCTACAACTACAACAACAAGAACTGAGCATAGTTAAATAAACTACAAAACGCAGGCAGGCGAACTGCCGTTCGGGGGAGGGGTGGGTGGTAGCGGGGGGCGTCGCGAATGGGGGCGGAAACACAACACGAGCGGCAAAGCTGACAAGCGAGCGACGCACGTCAACGACACCCAGTTGCGAGTGTGTGTGTGTGTGTGTGTGTGTGTGTATAGAGAGGGGGACTGACAGAGACGTTGCACATAGCTGTGACTGCATGTGTGTGTGTGTGTTTGTGCCGGTCGATAAACAAAAATGACAGCAGGCAGCGTCGACGACAGCAGCTGGAAGACTGCGCAGCTGACAGCGCTGCCGGCGGCGCAGTCGACAGCTGATAGCGTGGCGCAGTTGTGCCGACGCTGGCGTCGCCGTCGCCGTCGCGTTTGACTCATTAAATATTTTGCAACCTTGACCGTTCGAGAGCGATTAAAATGTGTGTGTGTGCGAGTGTTAGTATGTGTCTGCGTTGAGTATTTTTATTTGTTGTTGTTGTTGTTGTTGTTTTTGTTGCTGCTGTTTCTGCTGTGTGTCATGGAAGGCAAGTTGAGCAGAAACCGCAGCCTATATTAAGCCGACTAACTGACAGTCAGAACAACAGATACAGATACAGCTATCGCTACAGCTACAGATGCAGCTACAGATACGCAGATACAGTTCAAGACAAGCTACACAGCAGTCGGCAATTTGGCACAGATTGACACAGATACAGGCACATTTGCTGCTGCAGATATAAAGAAATGTACAGATACAGCTACATGTGCAGATACGGATATATTTTTGTGCTTCAGAAACACTTTCTGCTATAGATACAATTCCAGATACAAACAACAGATACGTTTGCTGCGGCAGATACAATTCCAGCTACAGACACATGTGCTGCTACAGATAAATGTATAGAGATACAAATACCTGCATAGATACCGACACATATAGAGCTACAAATATAGCACAGATACATTTACACACACAGATACACTTTGTGCTAAATATACAGTTGCAGATAGAGATACATTCTCTGATACAGCTACAGTTGCGATTACCTGCTCAGATACATACCTACACACATACCTATATGCATATTCATAGATACAGATACATTGTAGCAGGCGCGCCAAGCTTGCGATTTTATTTACAGGGTAGCAAACGCACTCGTGAGATACTTTTGCTTTATTTATTTTCCCTATTTTCCTGCTCTCGCTCTCGCTCTCGCTCTCTCTCTCTCTCTCTTTCTCGCTCTCTGCGCTTTGTTTGTACTGCGTACTCGAGTTCAATGCAAATATTTGGACAACGACAGGAAACGAGTCACAATAGCAGCGCAGACAGGCGGCCAGGGGGGATAAGGGGAGAGGGAGCGGGCAGGGTGCTGTCAGTTGAGTTGTACACACACACACACACAACAAACACTCGCACTACATTATAGCCAAAATCTGAAATAAACTCTGTAGCGTCTGCTCGCTACAGAGAGAGATAGATAGATAGAGAGAGAGAGAGAGAGGGAGAGAGAGTGTGAGGGAGTTACGAGACAGGTAGATAGAGAGCGTAAGGCTGAGATAAAGCTCGCTAGCCTGTCCCTTACGGCATTCTAATGAGCTCTAATTGCCCGTGCAATTGTAATAACTTTTGCCTCAACTACAAATCGCCATTCGCTTGAGAACCCAATCATTAAATGTCCATTAAGCCAGCTGACCCCGCTCCCTGCCCCAGCCCCTTGCCTAGCAGAGTATCTACCCCTGCTGCTGCTTCCACAAAATGTCCAAGTAGGCGTGGCGCCAGAGCGTAGCTGAATGCGTTTATTGCCGGACATCAATCAATTGTCGATTGCAGGCGAGCACACACAGTCACGACGACAGATACCCTAGAACTTTCGATATGATTTTCCTACTCTGTTCTTTCAGCTTTCTTCTGCTTTGTTTCATCTTTCTGCTATCTTTTTTTTTGGGTCTCTGCTCTGTTTGGCTAAACGACCTTTGCAAATTACAGAGTGAAACCCGTTTGAGCTTGCCTGCAAGCATTTGACCCCAGACCGACTGGCCCCTGCCCCCTGCCCCCAGCCTCTTCTGACACTATCTCGTTATTTCTCTGTCTCTCTGTCTCTTATTCTGCCTCTTCCCTTTGTCTTGCTTCTTTCTTCTTGACAATTCTGGGCATTCGCCAGTCGTCGACTTCTTTTGCGGTCGTCCGTTGTGCGCTGCGTCCATTTAGCTCTCTAATTGCCGTTTCGTTGGCAGAGCGGGGAGGGGGGAGCGGAGCGAGGCGCAGGCCAAAAGAGAACTCGACACTAACTGCTCGCTTATTGACGTGCTGCGTTCTTGTTGTTATTGTAGTTGTCTTTATGTTGTCCTTACTGTTGTTCCGACTCCCACTGCCTGCCTGCCTCTCTCTCTCTCCTATCTCTCTCTCTCTCTCTTTCTCTCTCGCCTCGTTGCGGCAGGTCAATAGTGTCAAATTACGTATAATTATTTTTTACTTAAGCAACGTGCGTGCTGCGTCTGCCACGCCCATCAGCCCGACTGACTGACTGACTGCCCAGTGTCCCCCCCTCTCCCCTACCTCGGCAACTCTTTAGTCTCGTCTACCCCCCGCTCTCGCTGCCTTGTGCATCGCACACTTTACTTAGTCATCGGCTCTGCCTGTCATATATAAACTGAAGTATATGTAGTTATGCATATATACATAATATACCAGCGTAAATATAGTATATATAGCTTATATGACAGGCACATTCCGCTTTGACTTTTGCTCTTGCTTCAATTATTAAACGTTTGTGAATTCCCTACGTGAGTTTCTTGAGTTTAGTTTAGTTCAAAGTATTCCGCGCCGACCACACCCACTTCCACCTCCCTTCGCCCACTACTTTTCAGTTATTTGAGTCCGCAACTTGCGATAAGACTAGCAAAGTATTCTATATACTCGGAAATCGACTAAGCGTGCAATGCGTTAACCTTGTAATCGATTAATAAAGTAATCGAGTAATCGGCAATCGGTAATCAAGGTTGGACTAGGTCTAAACTAATCGATAGACTGGACTTTGGCTGTACTTCCAGCACTGAGTAGCGCCTCAAGCTCACAGCTCCATCGAAAATCTGCTCGATCGATATATTGAATATATTCAATCGTATTGCTTGCTTATATCCACCTTCATCTGCTTCTTTTTGTTTTCTTTCCTTTCCTCAGCACTTCCATCGCATCGTTTTTTATTCTCCCCAGCTTTCTCGAGGAGCTTTCTGCGGAACGAGAAGTTCCCCATTTCTCCACTATTCTTCTCTTGTATCTCCCTTGTATCTCTCTTGTATCTCTCTTGTATCTCCCTTGTATCTCTTTTGTATCTCTTTTGTATCTCTCCTGTCTCTCTCTGGTATCTCTCTTGTCTCTCTTGTCTCTCTTGTCTATCTATCTTCTTTCTCTATTTTCTATCTGTCTTCTCTCTCTATCTCTATTTTCTATCTGTCTTCTCTCTCTCTCTATTTTCTATCTGACTTCTCTCTCTCTCTCTCTCTCTCTCTCTATTTTCTATCTGTCTTCTCTCTCTCTATCTCTCTCTTCTGTCTCACTGTCTTCTCTCTCTCTCTCTCTCTAATCTTACTCTCTTCCCTCTCTATCTCTAATCTCTCTGCCTTCTTTATCTCTCTAGTCCCTCTTTCTTCTCTCTCTCTCTCTCTCTCTAGTCTCTCTGTCTTCTCTCTAGTCTCTCTGTCTTCTCTCTAGTCTCTCTGTCTTCTCTCTAGTCTCTCTGTCTTCTCTCTATTCTCTCTGTCTTCTCTCTTATCTCTCTATTATCTCTTCTCACTCTATCTTTCCTTCTTCCCTATCTTCTCTTCTCTATCTATCCTTTTTTCTCTCTCTCTCTAACTTCTCTTCTCTCTCTCTAACTTCTCTTCTCTCTCCCTAACTTCTCTTCTCTCTCTCTATCTTATCTTCTCTTCTATCTCTACCTTCTATTCTCTCTACCTTCTCTTTATCGCTCCTCTATAATCTCTCTAATCTCTATGCTCTCAATCCACTTCATAGACCCTCGACTCTCTCGCCCACAGCACTCTCTGTTCCCCCTACTCTTCTCTCTTCACTCTCTCTTTCTCTTGTCTTGCTGCACTACTCTCTATCTCTGCCCTCTCGCCCCTCTCGCCACACTCTGTGCCCGCTTATCGCGCAGTGCTGCTATTTGGGTTGCCGCTACCGCTGCTGCTGCTGCTGATCCCCGCACTTGGAGCTCCTTATCAGAGTCGGGGCTAAAGAGTGCCGAGCAGCAGCAGATGCAGGGGTGTGAGGGGGGAGGCAAGTGCTGTGCGATTATCAATGGCGCGAATGCAAACAGGAAATGAGCTGCTGCTGCTGCGGAAATATCTGTGTATGTGTGTGTGTGTGTGCAAAAGTTATGCTACGCAACGAAGGAGAGACAGAGAAGGGGGCCAGGGGTGAGGTTGGGGGGGTATTAAAAATAAGTAGGCAACTCACCTATGAATTGGCGAAGCGCTGGCAGCTGAAAGTCGCTGTTGATACGCAGACATATTTGCGGCCTGCTGCTGCTGCTGCTGTTGTTGTTGTTGTTGCTGCTGTTGTTGCTTTTGCTGCTGCGCTGCTTTGTTTTGCTGCTGCTGCTGATTAGACGCTGTTGCTTGAGGATGTTGCTGATGTAGATGGTGGGACGTTGGTCCATTATCATGCACTTGATGCGACGCGGCAGCGTTTGTTGCTGCCGCGTTGTGCTGCTGCTGCTGCTGCTGGCTGCTTGCAACACGTTGCTGCTGCTGCTGCTGTGGATGATGATGATGATGATGGATTTGTTGCTGCTGATGCTGTTGATGTTGCTGATGCTGCTGCTGATGCGGATGTTGCTGTTGTTGCTGCTGTTGCTGTTGCTGCTGCTGCTGCTGCTGTTGTTGTTGTCCACCGTTTGTGGCGTTGTTTGTGGGCGGCGGAGCACCGACCTGCACTGAAGAGGAGCGTATAGCTGCTTCCATTTCATGCCGAACTCTTTTGGCTTAAACACTTGTTGTTGCGCTCAGAAGTTGTTGCTGTTGCTGTTGCTGCTGTTGTTGCTGCGAATGAAGTGTTGCTGCTGCTGCTGCTGTTGCTGTTATCACTGGGCTGCACACATGCAACAGCATTGCACTGCAACATAGTTACAACAACATTCGAGAATGTTTCACTTGCTGCTGCTGCTGCTGTTGCTGCTGTTGTTGCTGTTGCTGTTAACACTGCTTGCTGCAACAGCAACAACAAGTCGTCGCACTGGCGCGACACTCAACAGTGGCCTGGCAGCAACTGCTGCTGTTGTTGCACTGACATAACGATAGACTAAAGTTGTTGTTGTTGTTGTTGTTGCATTTGCACTCACTTTAATTTGTTGTTAATTTATTTGTATTATTTACTTTTAATATGCATTTGTTGTTGCTGCTGCTGCTGTTGTTGCTGCTGCTGTTGTTGCTGCTGTTGTTGCTGTTGCTGTAGTTGCTATTACTAAATTAATCATTTGCTATTTACACACACACTGCGACTGCTGCAAATAGATGGAAACAAGAAAAAAAAAACAACATTGTGGATATTTTCTGATTTGATTCACAGCGCACGCACGCACGCACGCAGGCACACGGCGAGGTGAGGCGAGGCGAGCGCATGAAATGCGGCAACGTCGCACGCACGAGACGCCGCCATGTTGCCCGTTTTCTCTGGCTGCGTTGATTTTGACTCATTTGCACGCTGTTTCATTTTTATTTGAGCTTATTTATTTGTTGCAGCGTCTGAGAAAAAAAAAATACACACACACACACGCACACATATGTGAGTGTGTGTGAGTGTGTGCGCTTCGAAAACTTGAAAAAAATAAAATAAACTTTGGTATTGTAACGAAAATCGAGCACACAAATTTGTTGACACATATTTTGTTGCAATTGCCGTGTGCGCGCGTGTGTGTGAGTGTGTGTGCGTGTGTGTGGGAGCTCTGCTATTGTTGTGTGTGTACGCAAAAAGCGCCTAAACCAAACGCGATGCGACACGACGCGACGCGACGCGACACGCACGTAATGACGACGGCGCTACTACGTGGGGGGTGTGGGCCGAACAAAATTTTTCCATTAATTAACAACTTTGCACACTTCTCTCCACTGCTTTTTCCGATTTCTCGTTTCGCCCATTTTCCATAGACTCGTTTTTATCATCTTGCATATTATCACTTTAAAGAGAACTTCAGGAACAGAAAAAAAAAACCAACACAAAACAAAAAGTAATTTCTTTTCTTTTTTGTTTTTTTTTTTTTTTTTTTTTGTATTCGTATTCGTATTCCTCTTGTCCACACAACCTGTAAAGAGAGCGAGAGAGAGGGAAGAGCAAATGCTTTTGATTAGTTGCCAATTGTGATAAGGCAAACCCAGAAGGGCAATACTAATATTTAGATAATGATAATGATAATTACAGTTGGGAGAGATACTCAAACACTCGGTGGATCTGTCAAGATCGCTAAATTGCAATAATTTCAAGCTAGTACTTTAGTTAGTACTTTTGCAATACTATCAAAATGATTGTAAATATAGATAAAAATTTTAGCTTTTAAATTATCTTTACTTATAAATACAGCTTCTTTATCAATATTATCGTAATGCCATCGCTAATTTTATCTTGCAATACTATCGACTTGATCGTTAGTGGAATCGCTTTATGTTTTGGTTTTTATACCATTAACCATTAAAAATGGGTAAAAAATCAATAGCCGAGTCGATTTGGTTATGTCCGTCTGCCTGTCCGTCTGTATGAACGCACAGATCTCAGCTATTAAAAGAGTTAGAAGTACCAGACTTGGTGAGAGTGTGCGTGTATTCAATACACATAAGGAGTTTATTTCAAAATTGATGTGCCACGCCCACCGTCCACGCAAGTCGATAAATGTGTTTTTTTGATTTTTTGCAGATAATTCAATAACAAAAAGTGATAAACGCACCAAATTTGGTAGGAAGGTGTCTTGCAACATTATGCACAAGTTGGATTTTAGACTTTTGGATGCTACGCCCACCGGCCCCATAAATCGTTTTTATTGAATAATTAGAAAAGTAGAGAGTTAACCAAACATTTTTTGGCATTCTTGTTGCTTGCCACAGTACTGATCTAGCCTATAAATTAGTTTTATATTTAGTTTTATTTTCCGATCGCATTGCGTAACTCTGTGGGGTCTGGTGGTTAGAGGTATGGTTCGCAAGTTCCACATTTCGTGAGTTCGAGATTGTTTTTTTTTTTTATTTTATTTTTTGCACTTTACTGAAAAATATATTGTAGTATGTGATATTTTTAATCATATTGAGGAACATGGATGATGGAAAAAAGTAAGAAAAATCAATTGTTCTCAGCAATACACACAATAAGAAACCAGAACTGGGATTCGAATCTTGAAAAAAGTCATAGAGCTGACAACTCTTGCACCAAACCACCGCTATAAACGAAACATTGGTTACAAGTTTCAAGTATGTATGGTATGTATTTTTGTATAGATGTTATAGGCGCGAGAAGTTTCCCTACAGCAGCAGAGACGGAGCAGAGGTTTGGCGTCAAGTATGCATGTGTATTTGACTTCGAAAATATTATTATTATTATTATTATTATTATATCATTAGTTCGCAGAATAATAAAAGTTATTAATATTAATCTTTTTTTTTAAGAGCCAAAGGCAAATGGTACGTATCTTACTGTAGCTTTCTTCCCTTTTTTTAATAATTTTTTTTCATATTAATTACTGCTTGTCTGTCAATATTATCGTTATTTATTTTTTTAAATGGATTTAGCTCTGCTTATTATTTGCGCCATGTTCTACAATATTATCTATAGTAGCATCGGCTAGTGTAACATCCATAACATAGCTTTACCATTTGAGAATTTAGTCAAATTTTACTGGAAGTGTTGCAAGTTGTCGACTTCAAGTACTGAAAACTCTTTGTCCGCTCGTCTGCAATGCTGATTCATTTTCTATGATAGTAAGTATTGAATTCAGTGGAATTAACTATGATTCGGTTTCAGTTCTGCCAGAGTTGCGGTTAGTTCGAAGTTCGCTTCCACGGAATTCGCAAATCTACGACAAAAAGTCACTTCAAAATCCCCAGCAAATCTTCAATCTTAAACACACATACATGTATGCATGTGTACACTTACATCACTCGATGACTTCTATCGCTGCAATCGACGCTCTGATAAGCTATCAGCGAGCTTTAGACAACGATCGAATTAAAGGCCAAAATTAGTCCCAAAAACAACAAAACAACAACAATAATAGCAATTTCACTCACACCCACACACACGCGCACATACGCACACACACACACACACACAGACTCATTTATCATCCATTTCCATTTTCATTTCCATTTCCATTTCTCAGCCCCGCGCCAGCATTACAAAAGCCAGTGAACGACGTTCGAACGCGTGTTGCCTACGTGAAAAACAGAAATCCGAAAACAGAAAACAGAAATCAGAAATCAGAAGCAGAAGCAGAGCGAGCGCACCAGCAGCGGCAGCGGCAGCGGCGGCAGCAGCTGAAAGTAGCCAAACGAGCGAGGCGAGCGCATGCAATAATAATATCAGAAGGCAGCGGCAGAGACGGAGGCAGAGGCAGCGACGGCAACGCCAGCAGAAAGCTTCGCGCCGTCGTCGCACCGGTGTCGACAAGCTGAAAACTGAAAGCTGAAACTTGGCAACAGCGCACGCGGGGCCACATGTTTTGCTACGCTGCCAATGCGACGGCGACGGCGACTGTTATTATTGTTATTGTAGTTGCTGTTGTTGTTGTTGTTTCTGTTGCTGTTGTTGTTGTGGTTGTTGTGGTTGTTGCTGCTGGCCAGCAACATTTCTGTTTTTAATGAAAGCAATTAAACTGCACAGCCACAAGTAAATACCAACAGAAGTAGCAACAATAACAAATAACAGCTGGCAAATAGCAGAAGCAGAGGCAAAAACAACAACGACAACAACAAAAACAACGAATCGCAGTTTACAGCAAATGGCGAGAGAACGAGCAACTCTTGGCAAATTTAATTCACACTATGAAAATTGCACAGAAATTGAATTGAATTTAAGCAAACGGCAAAAACTCTCACACACACATACACTCGAAAATTAAGCACAAAATTCCACACAATCAAGAAAAAAAAAAAAAAAATCAGCCAAGCGTCGCCAGCGAAGTCGGTGGCAACAAAAGTACGCAAAGCACAGGCGTCGTTGCCAAACTTCACACAAAGCAAAAGACAGCAAAAAAAAAGAAAGAAACAAAAATGAGAAAAGAAAAAACAAAAACAAAGACAACGTAAGAAACTTAAGCACGAGCAAGATTGAAGCAGCGGCAGCGGCAGCGACTGCGACTGCGACGCAAATGCGCTGTTGACAATTTTCAGTCAGCCCCAGCGCAAACAAATTAATAAAAATAACAACACACACGCACACCACCACCACTACTACCACCATACCACCGCCAAGCCCAACAACAACAACTACAACAACACACAAAGGCAAAAGCAGCAGCAGCAGACGACGTCGACGTCGACGACGACGACGACAATATAAAAGAGGCTTAAAACTATCAGTAAAAAGAAATAAGCAAAACTGCGCAGCTGGCAGCGCCGTCGGCAGCGCAGCCGACAACGATGCCAACAACGTATAATAATAATAATAATAATAGCATAAAAAGAAATTATAAAAAAAAAACCAACTCGAAGCAAAAGCAAAACAGCAATGGAAAAAATGATACTGTGCTGCCGCGGCTGACGTCGCCGTCGCCGCCGCCGTCGAGCAACATCTGCTGAGAGCGTGAAAGCGAGACAGCAGCGCGCAGAGCTCACAAGTCATACACACGAACACACACATATATATATATATATATACATGCATACACACAAGTCAAAGCGGGAGAGCAGCAGAGAGCAAGCGAGCAGGCGACGACTGACTGACGACGCAGCGTTCGGTCGTTCGTCTGTTCGTCCGACCGACGCTCTGTCAATCAGTCGGTCGTTATCGTCGCGCAAGGCAATGGTAAAGAGTCGGTGGAGTCGGGGGAGAGGGGGACTGGCAGTTGGTACGAGCTGTGGGGCCACTGCTGAGGTTGTTGAGCAAAAACACAGAGCAGCGACGCGGGAACTTGAACACACACACACACATACACACACGCATCTATATATCTATAGAAATAAATACATACACACACACACACACGCATACACTCAGACATGCCATACAAATGCAAAGCAAACAGCAGGCTGGCTGGCAGGCAGGCAGACCGGCGCAGGCAGCGCTGTAACTGCGCTGCTTTGCCGCATGCGTTGTTGCTGTTGTTGCTGTTGTCGTGTAGAGTAAAGTATTCTTGTTGGTTACGCGGCGCGCGGGTGACGCAACAGCAAGTGCAAGGCGGGCAGCGCAGCGAGGGGGGAGGGGGGGGAGCAGGCAGCGCGCCGTTGGCAACTGAATACGACACACCGAACGAGCACGAACACACAAACTCACAGGCACACAAGTATACAAACACACATACAAACACAAACACACACACACATACACTTGCGAACGAGCGCAAAAGGCAGACGCAAAACTCGCAACGTCATAACGAGTCGAGCGACTAAACGAACGACTGACCGAACGACCGTCGGCCCGAACGCCCGACAGCACGACGACACGACGGCACGACAGCCCGAACGAACGACCATTCGTCAGTGAGTCGTGCATGACGTGCACAAAAATCCCCCGAGCTGCGCTGCAGCAGTGTCGCTGTATTAGTAGTGTACATGTTCGACTGTATGTGTATGTGTATGTATGTGTACGTGAAAAATGATAGGGAGACGACGGAGAACAAGCAAACGAGTCTAACGAGTAAAACGCAGCAGTAAAAACGACGGCGACGGCGACTGCGACTGCGACTGTGGATGGGCAGCGCAAAGGGGAGCGCGCGCGGGTGTGCGCAAGGTGAAACGTAAAAAATACCGAGTGTAAGAAGAAGCAGGCAAACATACACACGCGCGCAGAGAGTGGCAGAGTGGCAGAGAGAGAGAGAGAGAGCGAGAGAGGGAGACGGTATAATAATAATAATAATTGTGGAGCATTGGCGCGCTGGCATAAAATTCACTCACATACACACACACACACACATGCAGTCTCTTGAGTGTGTGCCTGTGTGGGCGTCAGCAGCGCAACGGCGGCAAAACCAGCAACGCTGAAAAACCCAAAACGAAATGAATAAAATGGGCAAAACAGACAGGGCAAAAGGAACAGCAGAACAGACAGAGAACAGAATCACGAGTAGGCCGAAAGCAATTTCTAAGAGATAGCGCCGCTGTCGCTGCCGCTGCTGCTGTCGCTGCCTGCGCCGCTGCCCCCCGTCGTTGTTGTTGTTGCTGTTGCTGTATTAATGTGGTTGTTTGGCTGCTTTTGCTGCCGCTGCCGCTGCTCGGTCGCTGCGCTGCCTGCTACTGTCGAGCATAAAGTAAAGTATTGATTTTTGGTTCAAGCTTTAATTTAGTGCGCCAGCTTTTATTATACCATTTACCCATTGAAAATGGGTAAAAAATGGTATATTAACTTTGTGCAAATGTATGTAACAGGCAGAAGGAGGCGTGGCAGACCATACAAAGTATATATATTCTTGATCAGCATCAATAGCCGAGTCGATTTGGTCATGTCCGTCTGTCTGTCCGTCTGTCCGTCTGTCCGTCTGTCCGTCTGTCCGTCTGTCCGTCTGTCCGTCTGTCCGTCTGTATGAACACACAGATCTCAGCTATTAAAAGAGCTAGAGGCACCAGACTTGGTGGGAGTGTGCGTGTATTCAATACACACAAGAAGTTTATTTCAAACTTGATGTGCCACGCCCACCTCCTCCGCAAATCGATAAATGCGTATTTCGATTTTTTCTAAATAATTCAATAACGAAAAGAGATAAACGCACCAAATTTGGTAGGAGAGTGTCTTGCAACATTATGCAGAAGTTGGATTTTAGAATTTTGGATGCCACGCCCACCGCCTCTAAAAAACACATTTTTATAGTTTAAAAGAAAACTAGAAAAGCTAGAAGCGCCAAATTTGAAAGTAAGGTGCCTGGTAACATTACGAAGAATGTTTGATTTTCAACTTTTGGATGCCACGCCCACCGCCCCCAAACTATTGAATTTTAAGAAAAGTAGGGAAATAACAAAACATTTTTTTTAACACTCTTGTAGCTTACCATAGTACAGATCTACCCTATAAATTTCAATCCGATCGGACAATAAACAAAGAAGTTATAGGAGTTTGAATCTCCCATATAAAGTTGTGGGCGCTTAGAATTCCAACTAGAATGTTGAACTGACGCAGCAGAAGGCCGGCATCAATAAAAGTCTCATTTGCCGATCGCTCCGCGTAACTGTGTGTGGTCTAGATGGTTGCATGCAAGATTCTGGTGCGTGTGGTCGCGGGTTCAAATCCAGCAACGGGCAATTTTTTTTTTTTTTTTGCCGATCGCACTGCGTAACTGTGTGTGGTCTTGATGGTTGGCTCGCAAGTTTCTGATGCGTGAGGTCGCGGGTTCAAATCCTGCACTGGGCAATTTTTTTTTTTTTTAATAATTTTGCGCTATATGAAAAATATATTATGCAAAAAAAATAAAAAAAACCAAAAACTTTTTCTAAGCAATACAAAAAAAAGAAGACTGCGTTTGGATTCGAACCGGGAACATTTAGTTAAAGAGCTGACAACTCTAACAACAAACCACTGAAGCACATGGTCTGTTCCTAGGCGCGAGAAGTTTTGCATACAGCAGCAGAGACGGAGCAGAGGCTCGGCGTCAATGCTTGTGCCGACTGCGCACGCACAATCGGCGTGCAGTCGGCATGTGCCATTAGCGTCAATGCATGTGTATTTAATTTCGGAAATATGCGATGCGTTGTTATTAATTCGAATAAAAGTAATTAATATTAAGAATTATTTTTAGCAGCCAAAGGTAAATTATAACTTACTGTCGAGTGCACTCGACTGTAGCTTTCTTCAATTTTTATTTTTTAATAACAAAGAAGTTATAGGAGTTCGAATTCCCCATACAAAGTTATGGGCGCTAGCGATTCCTAATCAAAACGTTAAATCGACGCAGTAGAGAGCCCGCGTCAATAAAAGCCTAATTTGCCGATCGCATGGCGTAAACTTGTGTGGTCTAGTGGTTAGAGGTCCGATTCGTAAGTTACAAAGTTCGTGAGAGTTCTTGGGTTCGAATCTGGCGCGGGACGATTTTTTTTTCTTAATGTAAATTGCTTTTTTTTT
Source organism: Zaprionus bogoriensis (assembly GCA_035046045.1). Lineage (NCBI taxonomy): Eukaryota > Metazoa > Arthropoda > Insecta > Diptera > Drosophilidae > Zaprionus > Zaprionus bogoriensis. The sequence goes on along the minus strand of JAWNOI010000082.1, from coordinate 395,035 downwards.
ATATTTATACCATTTACCCATTGAAAATGGGTAAAAAATGGTATATTAACTTTGTGCAAATGTATGTAACAGGCAGAAGGAGGCGTGGCAGACCATACAAAGTATATATATTCTTGATCAGCATCAATAGCCGAGTCGATTTGGTCATGTCCGTCTGTCTGTCCGTCTGTCCGTCTGTCCGTCTGTCCGTCTGTCCGTCTGTATGAACACACAGATCTCAGCTATTAAAAGAGCTAGAGGCACCAGACTTGGTGGGAGTGTGCGTGTATTCAATACACACAAGAAGTTTATTTCAAACTTGATGTGCCACGCCCACCTCCTCCGCAAATCGATAAATGCGTATTTCGATTTTTTCTAAATAATTCAATAACGAAAAGAGATAAACGCACCAAATTTGGTAGGAGAGTGTCTTGCAACATTATGCAGAAGTTGGATTTTAGAATTTTGGATGCCACGCCCACCGCCTCTAAAAAACACATTTTTATAGTTTAAAAGAAAACTAGAAAAGCTAGAAGCGCCAAATTTGAAAGTAAGGTGCCTGGTAACATTACGAAGAATGTTTGATTTTCAACTTTTGGATGCCACGCCCACCGCCCCCAAACTATTGAATTTTAAGAAAAGTAGGGAAATAACAAAACATTTTTTTTAACACTCTTGTAGCTTACCATAGTACAGATCTACCCTATAAATTTCAATCCGATCGGACAATAAACAAAGAAGTTATAGGAGTTTGAATCTCCCATATAAAGTTGTGGGCGCTTAGAATTCCAACTAGAATGTTGAACTGACGCAGCAGAAGGCCGGCATCAATAAAAGTCTCATTTGCCGATCGCTCCGCGTAACTGTGTGTGGTCTAGATGGTTGCATGCAAGATTCTGGTGCGTGTGGTCGCGGGTTCAAATCCAGCAACGGGCAATTTTTTTTTTTTTTTTGCCGATCGCACTGCGTAACTGTGTGTGGTCTTGATGGTTGGCTCGCAAGTTTCTGATGCGTGAGGTCGCGGGTTCAAATCCTGCGCTGGGCAATTTTTTTTTTTTTTAATAATTTTGCGCTATATGAAAAATATATTATGCAAAAAAAATAAAAAAAACCAAAAACTTTTTCTAAGCAATACAAAAAAAAGAAGACTGCGTTTGGATTCGAACCGGGAACATTTAGTTAAAGAGCTGACAACTCTAACAACAAACCACTGAAGCACATGGTCTGTTCCTAGGCGCGAGAAGTTTTGCATACAGCAGCAGAGACGGAGCAGAGGCTCGGCGTCAATGCTTGTGCCGACTGCGCACGCACAATCGGCGTGCAGTCGGCATGTGCCATTAGCGTCAATGCATGTGTATTTAATTTCGGAAATATGCGATGCGTTGTTATTAATTCGAATAAAAGTAATTAATATTAAGAATTATTTTTAGCAGCCAAAGGTAAATTATAACTTACTGTCGAGTGCACTCGACTGTAGCTTTCTTCAATTTTTATTTTTTAATAACAAAGAAGTTATAGGAGTTCGAATTCCCCATACAAAGTTATGGGCGCTAGCGATTCCTAATCAAAACGTTAAATCGACGCAGTAGAGGGCCCGCGTCAATAAAAGCCTAATTTGCCGATCGCATGGCGTAAACTTGTGTGGTCTAGTGGTTAGAGGTCCGATTCGTAAGTTACAAAGTTCGTGAGAGTTCTTGGGTTCGAATCTGGCGCGGGACGATTTTTTTTTCTTAATGTAAATTGCTTTTTTTTTATATTTTTATACCATTTACCCATTGAAAATGGGTAAAAAATGGTATATTAACTTTGTGCAAATGTATGTAACAGGCAGAAGGAGGCGTGGCAGACCATACAAAGTATATATATTCTTGATCAGCATCAATAGCCGAGTCGATTTGGTCATGTCCGTCTGTCTGTCCGTCTGTCCGTCTGTCCGTCTGTATGAACACACAGATCTCAGCTATTAAAAGAGCTAGAGGCACCAGACTTGGTGGGAGTGTGCGTGTATTCAATACACACAAGAAGTTTATTTCAAACTTGATGTGCCACGCCCACCTCCTCCGCAAATCGATAAATGCGTATTTCGATTTTTTCTAAATAATTCAATAACGAAAAGAGATAAACGCACCAAATTTGGTAGGAGAGTGTCTTGCAACATTATGCAGAAGTTGGATTTTAGAATTTTGGATGCCACGCCCACCGCCTCTAAAAAACACATTTTTATAGTTTAAAAGAAAACTAGAAAAGCTAGAAGCGCCAAATTTGAAAGTAAGGTGCCTGGTAACATTACGAAGAATGTTTGATTTTCAACTTTTGGATGCCACGCCCACCGCCCCCAAACTATTGAATTTTAAGAAAAGTAGGGAAATAACAAAACATTTTTTTTAACACTCTTGTAGCTTACCATAGTACAGATCTACCCTATAAATTTCAATCCGATCGGACAATAAACAAAGAAGTTATAGGAGTTTGAATCTCCCATATAAAGTTGTGGGCGCTTAGAATTCCAACTAGAATGTTGAACTGACGCAGCAGAAGGCCGGCATCAATAAAAGTCTCATTTGCCGATCGCTCCGCGTAACTGTGTGTGGTCTAGATGGTTGCATGCAAGATTCTGGTGCGTGTGGTCGCGGGTTCAAATCCAGCAACGGGCAATTTTTTTTTTTTTTTTGCCGATCGCACTGCGTAACTGTGTGTGGTCTTGATGGTTGGCTCGCAAGTTTCTGATGCGTGAGGTCGCGGGTTCAAATCCTGCGCTGGGCAATTTTTTTTTTTTTTAATAATTTTGCGCTATATGAAAAATATATTATGCAAAAAAAATAAAAAAAACCAAAAACTTTTTCTAAGCAATACAAAAAAAAGAAGACTGCGTTTGGATTCGAACCGGGAACATTTAGTTAAAGAGCTGACAACTCTAACAACAAACCACTGAAGCACATGGTCTGTTCCTAGGCGCGAGAAGTTTTGCATACAGCAGCAGAGACGGAGCAGAGGCTCGGCGTCAATGCTTGTGCCGACTGCGCACGCACAATCGGCGTGCAGTCGGCATGTGCCATTAGCGTCAATGCATGTGTATTTAATTTCGGAAATATGCGATGCGTTGTTATTAATTCGAATAAAAGTAATTAATATTAAGAATTATTTTTAGCAGCCAAAGGTAAATTATAACTTACTGTCGAGTGCACTCGACTGTAGCTTTCTTCAATTTTTATTTTTTAATAACAAAGAAGTTATAGGAGTTCGAATTCCCCATACAAAGTTATGGGCGCTAGCGATTCCTAATCAAAACGTTAAATCGACGCAGTAGAGGGCCCGCGTCAATAAAAGCCTAATTTGCCGATCGCATGGCGTAAACTTGTGTGGTCTAGTGGTTAGAGGTCCGATTCGTAAGTTACAAAGTTCGTGAGAGTTCTTGGGTTCGAATCTGGCGCGGGACGATTTTTTTTTCTTAATGTAAATTGCTTTTTTTTTATATTTTTTTTATATATTTTTATACAATTTATTTTATTTTGTATTATTTCTTCGAATAGGGTAAATGGTATCTTACAGTCGCGCGCGCTCGACTGTAGCTTTCCTTACTTGTTTTTATATATTTTTATACAATTTATTTTATTTTGTATTATTTCTTCGAATAGGGTAAATGGTATCTTACAGTCGCGCGCGCTCGACTGTAGCTTTCCTTACTTGTTTTTATTTCTAGTTGTGTGTGTGTGTGTGTGCCTTTTTTTTGTTGCGTGCGTGTGTTTTTATCAGTTATTACTCTAGCTCTGCCGCCGTCAGCTCCGCTGCCGGGCTGCAGCAGTTGTTCTTGTTGCTTTTGTACATATTTTATGATTTTTTTTTTTTTTTTTCTGTTGCTGCTGTATAAAAATAATCGCATGTGAACGCGAACGAACGCGCATGGAAAACGTGTTTTTCAGCCAGAAAATTTGTGTCGTAGGTTTTGCGCGTGCTTTTGTCAGTGTGTGTGTGCGTGCGTGTGTGTATGGTGTGTGTGTGTGTTTAGCTTTCACAACAGCGCGCAAGACTCGCATACACTCACGCACTCACACACACACACACACACACACACACACACACACACACATGCAGACACCGCTCCTCCCCACTCCACACGCTTTGCACTTGTTCTGCAGCATATTCCAAAGTGCAACAGTAAAAGCAACTCAACAGCAACAACAACAACAATGGCGAAACGCATATGCAGCACACATGCTCGGAGAGACTCCGGCCCCACCCCCACCCCCGCACTAAAATCAGTTGGGGGTTGCTGTCCACACACACACGCACACATACGCGTTGCCCGGCAACAAAGTCGCATGCTAAAGCGATTCGCATCCCTCGCACTTTATACTCCTTCTTGTGCTACCACCCCCCCCCCCCCCCCTCAACGGTGCTGCTGCTGCTACGCCACTTGCATTCTACGCCTTTCTACGCGCTTCTTTTCCGCAGTTGCACTCGCATTTGCATTAATAACTAATACACGCAGTCTAACACATGTTCCCCCACTCTCTCCCCCTATCGCCATCTCTCTTTATACACATATTCGTATGTATTTTTCTCTTCAACGGAATTTCGTGCTTGCTGGAGCCAAGAGTGGCGCGGAGGCTGGGGCGGGGCGGGGTCGGGGTCGGTAGACTCGCACTTCAAAGGCAATCTCTAATCCTATTCACGTCAGATTTGCGGGAATCTCGGAAGAAGGGAACAACTTCAAGAGTCTAAAAATAATTCGCAATCAAAAGAGAAAAAAAAAAATAAATTTTTTCTCTATGGAAAAATACTAAATGTTTAAAGATTTTAAATTCCATCAAATTCCGTAAAAATTCTGGAATTTGAGAAAGTTTTAGTATTTAAACAGTAGAGAGTAGAGCAATATATCTATCTATTTTTTGTATACTAATACCATATATTTGTATCGAATTTTATTTCCCCAAAATTTCGCAAATAAGATATTTATATTTGGTATTTAATGACATATTTTGCTGACCATGTGAAGAAAAGTTTAAAGAAATGAGCATTAAATTTATAATAATTACAGTGAGTCAATTTTAGTTTTCACTGGTATTTTCTATGGAGATTAAAATCCATTTGGCACCTACACGCCCCTATAGTAAGTTTTCAGTTGGTTTTTTTGATATACCAGTTAAATTGTATATACATTTTATTTGCCTAACAGATATATTACTTTATGGTGCATAGTATACATTTTTTATGAGTATTAAAAATATCAAAAATATTAATTTTTTAAAAATATATACCATATGTTTTTTTAAAAAAGAAAATATTCATTTTTTAAAAATATACATTTGAAAAATTTTCGACAACACTAAGAAATGTGAGAAGCTATAGTACAGTGGCTCACAGCTAATTTCGTGCCGAGTTTACATGGAATTTTTAGAACGTATAAATGTTAAGCTAAAAGGAATTTCTGATCTGGGTCACTATTCAGTATAGTTCAAGTAAATAACTTTATTCCAGTAGCTGATCGGACGACTTACAGTCATGGAAAAAATAATAGAAGCATGTAATTTTTTTTTTTTCTTAAAATTTGCTTCAGTGATAACCTTTTTTTAATTCTCATAATTTTAAAGTAATACTTCAGAATATTATGAAATTTGACAAAGTTACTAAAGCTGAAGTTTTTATTGGGTATTTTGGATTTGTAGGACAATACGTTTTCCCTCGCCCCCAATGAATATTGCGACGCGGGAGGGAAATAGTTGCCAATGTGGCAGATTACTAATTAAGGTACGTGGTTTTAGTTTTAAACTCTACACATGAAATTTATCTATCAGTATATGTTTGCCCACGTACAGAAGAAAACATATACCCACATGCGTTGTATGGAAAAATATAATAATTCTTATAGGGAAACCCCCTAGGAGTTCAAGTTACTATGAAAGATATATTACACTCGTAGGTTCCCCAATAAGGTCAACAGATCTATAACTTTGTCGGGGATTGCGTAAAAATAAAGTACTGCAAACACCATTAGTACCATAATTCCGAATGGTGGTAAAACAATACTGAGCTTGATATAGAAACTTGGAGAATTATCTTTGCTTAATCTAATCTTAGAAACTGCAACCGATTTAACATTCAACCTATAGTTATAGTTTCGGAACTCAGACTAAAGCTAACCTACAAATGAGATTAGTCTGAAGATATTTTTTTGTTTTGCCTTTTCCCTTCGAAATACCACAAAGTATGCTCGTCTGGGGTTTACACTCTCCTCTTGTAGTATTACGGGTTCCAGCTGAGAGTCAGTTAAGAACAATATAAACTAGTTCCGCAATACTCTCGCGCATGCCTTTCAACTGACTCTACCATGATACTATAACATTTATACAGATATTCTATACCACAGATCGATTATAATCGCCATCAAGAGAAACTCCTCGTCTTTTTTTTCATGCTGCGTCACTGTGTCAATTGTTTAAATATTTTCATATAGTTATCGCCACTGAGTTGTCGTTGTTGTCGTTGTTGTATAAGCAAAGCAAACATAAAAATTCCATTAAAGTGTCAAGTGACAGGTTTCTGCTCTCCCTCTCTCTTTCCCTCCATCTCTTCCTTTTAATGGTTCTATTCCTGTTGACATTTCGTGTGGGTTTTTGCTTCGGTTTTTTCTGCTTGTTTGTTTGGTTTTTCGGCTGGCAAGTGGGTGTGGCACGTGCGCCCACCAGCCCATCAGCCCACAAGCCCGCAGGCAGCAAACGCGCGCAACCTTTGAATAACTGTGAAAATTGCCGGCCGGCCGGCAGGGGGCGCCACCTGGCATGCCATAAATATGGGCGAACGGCTTAAATTGCTGTAATTTAGTTTGCATATTTTACGCGCACACACACACATACAAACACACGCTTAGTCAGATAGCACACCCAGGGGGGAGGGGGGGTTAGTAGGCCTCTCAAATTGCAGTTAATTTTCGCCTGACAGTACGCCACGCCGCAAGGGGCAAAAAACGTCACAAGGACGTTGAGCTGGCGCGCGGGCGGAAAAGAGACAGCGCAACTGAACAAGAGCAATAGAAGCAGAGAGCGAGAGGGAGTATGTGTGTGTGTGTGTGTGGTAGAGGGAGAGCGAGAAACCGTGGAGTCCTAGCGCGCAGAGCACACGAAACGAAAAACTTGCAACGTTGCCAAATTTCATGCCCGAAAACAGCGGCAGCGCAGCTTGCGTATCTCTTGTTGTTGCTGCTGCTGCTGCCGCTGCTGTTGCTCTTGTTATTGTTGTTGCTGTTGTCTTCTGGGTAAAAGGAAAAATCAATACGCGTTTGCGATTGCATTTAAATGAACTCCGCAGCAGCGAGGCGAAAAATGCCTGGGACAAGTAGGGGCACAGCCAGGCTGAGCGTAGAGTCGGGCCTAGAAGAAAGGGTGGCGCAACAACAACAACTCGAACCGGTTAAGCAAGAACAAGAATAAGAAGTTCTACGTGCGACGCTTCCACAAGCAGCAGCAGAAAAAGCACACAGAAAGGAGAGACAGCGAATGCGAATGCGAAGAGGCAGCAGAAGACCGATAACACAACAACAGGAAAACCACAGGCCACGTATCTGTCGGCTATATACATAGCTATACAACACACACACACAAACACACACACACACACACACGCACGCAGCCAGGCAGCTGTATATAGCTTCTATATGAGACGAAGAAATTGGAAGAGCGCAGGCATAAGTAATATTTGCATAATTTCAATGCTAATTAGCGCGGGCATAAAAGCCAAACGAGTTGAAAGAGTGAACTAAGCTATAAATACTCACACATACACACACACACACACACACATATGTATAGCCTGAGTAAACAACAGAAACTCGTTTTTTTTTTTTTTTTTTTTTGGCGCTCATTCAGCTTAAACTTCCAATAACAGTTGCAAATTTACACAAAAAACAAAACAAAAAAATTAAAATTATTCGAAATTGGTGCAAAAGCACACACACACGCACACAAAGACAACTCTGCAAATTGACAAAAATTAATCGAATTAGAGAGTTGCGGTGAATGTCGACAGTGGTACGAACTAGTGTTATTCCAATAAAAAAAAATATCGATATATACATATATGTATATATAGATATATTATCAGCAACCCTAGAACGCGTCGAAAGTCGCGACAAATGATATTCCATTTAAAAAAAAAAAAAAAAAAAACAAGTGAAGAAAGCTACAGTCGAGTGCACTCGACAGTAAGATACCATTTACCTTTCGCTGTTAAAAACTAATTCTTAATATTAATTACTTTTATTCGGCGAATAACAATGCATCGCATATTTTCGAGGACAAATTCACATGCTTTGACGCTAATGGCACATGCCGACTGCACACTGACTACACGACGACTGTGCGTGCGCAGTCGGCGTGCGCAGTCGGCGTCGGCGTCGGGCCTCTACTGCTGTGAGCGAAACTTCTCGTGCCTATAACTTCTGTGTTTATTGTCCGATCGGATTTAAATTTATAGGGTTGGTCAAAATTATTATTATCTACAATAATACCTAAAAAAAATTTCGGAAACTTTTCTACTTTTCCTATAATTTGATTTACCGATTTACAAAATCGATTTTTGGGGGCGGTAGGCGTGGCATCCAAAAGTTGAAATTCCGCATTCTCTGTAATGTTACCAGGCACCTTACTTCCAAATTTGGTGCTTCTAGCTTTTCTAGTGTTCTTTTAAACTATAAAAATGTGTTTTTTAGAGGCGGTGGGCGTGGCATCCAAAAGTCTAAAATCCAACTTCTGCATAATGTTGCAAGACAACCCCCTACCAAATTTGGTGCGTTTATCTCTTTTTGTTATTGAATTATTTGGAAAAAATCGAAATACGCATTTATCGATTTGCGGAGGCGGTGGGCGTGGCACATCAAGTTTGAAATAAACTTCTTGTGTGTATTGAATACACGCACACTCCCACCAAGTCTGGTGCCTCTAGCTCTTTTAATAGCTGAGATCTGTGTGTTCATACAGACGGACAGACGGACAGACGGACAGACGGACAGACGGACAGACGGACAGACGGACAGACAGACGGACATGACCAAATCGACTCGGCTATTGATGCTGATCAAGAATATATATACTTTGTATGGTCTGCCACGCCTCCTTCTGCCTGTTACATACATTTGCACAAAGTTAATATACCATTTTTTACCCATTTTCAATGGGTAAATGGTATAAAAAAAAAAAAAAAATGTATATTGATATACTACTATCAACAACCCTAGAACCAACCGGCACCACGAAACTCTCAAATTCCGTTTCCGTGAGATTAAAAACTTTAAGCATAGCACCATACAAATACATACATAATATTCCCATTCTCATTTAAGATCTTAACATTTGCATTTCATTCCTTTTGGCCGTAGTTCAGACCCACTTCGATTATCTAATCGGCAGAATACTTCCAAAACTGTAGCTGAAATCTTCTCGTCTCGAATCTCTGGAGATCCGCTTCAGAACGAAAACATTTAGCATAGCGCACATAATATTCCCATTTAAGCTCCGAACCGCAATCCGAATTTGCATTTCGTGAACTTTCTTCTGTTCTTCTTGGTTATGTTCAGGTTTTGTTTCAGCAAATCCATTTCGGGTTCTCTGATTATCTCTAAATAGATGAAATCTTCTGTACTTTAACACAAATAACACCATCTAAAATACAGAACTGTTAGCCACATTTGCATATCGTGAACTTTCTGTTCGTTTCGGCTAAATTCAGGTTTCACTTCTGTAAATCTATTTCTGGTTCTCAGATTATCTAATAAGTTTTCAAATTTTCTAGTTGAAATATAGTGCACTTCAGAGTAAGTATCATAAGCCTAACACGGATATACCCATCTAAGTGCCAAACCGCAATCCACATTTGCATTTGGTGAACTTTTCGCTCTGTTCTGGTCTCCAGTTCCGTGAAATCATACGGTTTATTCGCAGCAGTGACTCAGTCCCAGTATATCTATATACTCATTCATTCATAATAGTCTGTCTTTAGTCTTTACGGTGAACCAATTTTGTGTATTCTGCACTGCGATCAAATGTACACCCAATATCATATCAATTTTTCTTTTTGGAACCAGTAAACAAGTGGGAAGACTCATAGCACTAACGGATTCCCTTTCACGAATTCACGATAAGGAGCCTGGTCTACATCAGCTCTATGGAATGGAATGGAGTCTCGAATAGCTTCTGTGTTTATGGCCAGATCCGATTGCCAATTCCAGCATAGCTTTGATGCATGTTGCAGTACACATAAGCTACGCGTACAGCAACAACCTTGTGGGTTTCACATGATCACAGACACTTCAAAGCCGATTTGCCTGGGAAATGGGCGTGGCAGGCGGTGTTTGTAATACATCTACACTGCTGCTAGTGTAGAGTAAACTTTATGCAAAATTTGGTTGCCGTAGCTCCCGTAACAGCTGAGTTCTTTTGGGGCAGTTCACACAGCTTTATCTCGACTGAGTTTGAATGCTAAAAGTTTTCCCAATAAGAACAATGATTTGCGGTGGAGACTCTGCTATATATGGTACACTATGCTATGTGTATACTGTATATATGGTAATACTATATACTGGATTTATTACTATGCGCCCATTCACAATCCAAAGATAACTCCACCACAGTGCCTCGAGTCATAAGCCTGTGCTGTCGATTTCCACTAGCGATAAGGCAGATATGAACTGTCTGATATGATGGTATATTTATAGAGATGATACATAGTATATATCTCTAGTTATCAACAGCCTTATCACGGCTGGCTTTAGTATCTACCCTTGAGTAATCCCAAATCAGGGCCAGCTAAGACCTGGGCGTTATGCCATACGAGCACTTGATTGATCTCGATTGAGATCCCAAGTATTATCTATGTAAATGGAGTCCAAACTTACCACTGGAACGTTGTTGGATCACGGCTCCAAGTCTCTTGCTGATAGATGAGCATTACGTATGCATGGCTAGGCGGTGTGTGTGTGTATGTGTGTGTGTGGGCGTGCATATATGTGTGTAATACACCGATACAGGTTTATATGCGAGATTTGGGATTTGTATCCGATTTCGACGATTTTGTTACGCGCTTTTCGCTGGGTTTCGGGTTTTTCGGTTTTCGGATTTGCAATTCAAATTTCATGCGAGATTCTTTGGAAAATTTTCAATCTATATACAAATGCTATATACATGTATATAGACATATATAAAAACTCCTTTGCGCTGGACAAAAACCACACAAAAGACGAAAACGTAACGACGACGACGACAACGGCGGAACGTTAAAACAAATTTTTTTCTTATTGATTTTTCTTTGTTTCGTAAATTCGTTGGGAAAAAAAAATATAAAAAAAAACGAAATTATGCAGATTTTTTTTTTGCTGTACATCTCGAGCATGTGCGCGCTAGGTATACCTAGCCAGATAAATATCAACGATGTATGCGTGTGTCCATGTGTGTGTGTGTGCGAAGGAGCTGGCAGAAAATCATTTGGAATTTTGGTGCTGGGCGGTGCCCCGCACCGCAGCAAAAGTTTTAAACAAATTGCCCACTGTGCATGTGCGTGTGTGTGTGTGTGGGGCTTGGCTTTGGCTCGCCTTTGGCGCTTTTTATGCCACACTTTGCTGCTCTCTCTCTCTTTCTCACTCACACACTTTTTCGCTCTCGCCCAGCTGTGCATAAAACAATTTCAATTTATTATATAAAAAAAAAATAGCAAAGAAAGAGGAAAAAACAAGCATTTGCCACTTTAAAAAGCACACACAAAACGTAGGGAAAAAATTAGAACTGGAACGCAGATGACGGCGACGGCGACGTCAGCAGAGCAGCAGCCGCAGCTAAGAAACACACACACACACACACACACACACAGACACAGGCACATATACTGCTTGGCAGAGCGAGAGAGTGCGACCCAAACGTACATACATATAGCTGTATACACGTACACGTACACGTATATGCAATTGTGCGCGTGTATGTGTGCACTGCGCTGCGTTTTTATTTGCGCCTCTTTTCACTGCGAAATTCGTACATAGATCTGCATTGCATTTTGGGCAATCGAAGCAGCAAATACATAAGCACACACACACACACACACACACACACACGCAGGCAGAGCTAAAGCAAAACGCGACGCAATTTTCCAATGTTGTTTTCTTCGCCTTTTCATTTTATACATATACACACATCCACACACACTCACACACACGCACACACACAGCGAAATTTACAGTTATATTGCGACCACGACGGCGAAGTGAATAACTTTTCACATATATATATAATTTTATTTTTTTTTTTTAGATTTTTGCAGCTGTTGTTGCTTTGCGTTTGCCTTTGCTTTTCGTTTTATTTGATTTTATTTCGCACGATTTGATTTGATTTTATTTTCGTTTCAATTGAAATTATTTTTGTTGCTTTTATTTGCATTTATTTTTTTTTGTTTTGTTTTGTGCTCATTTCATTTGATTTTATTTTTTTTTCATTTTCTCGTTTTTCGTTTTTTGGGCTCAGGCGCTGCTGCCGCTGCCGCTGCCGCCGTCGCTGGTGCTGCGAAATTGTTGCACTGCATTTTTTACCTTGCGATTTCAGATTTCAGATTTGCGATTTTCTGATTTCTGATTCTGTTTCCGATTTCAGATCGAATTCATGCGGAGCTGAAGAAAATGTTCTGCATAAGATTTTCACATGCTCTGCACGCGCCGCAGACACAGACACCGGAGTTGAGGACACAACGTTATCCGCCTGCGAGTGTGGTTTCTTTCTGAATTCTCCGAGCGCATGCGAAAGCTGCCAGCGAACATCGAACTCGAACTCGAACTCGAACCGTGTTCGCTGCCAACATGGGAAGCGGGTTTGAACGACGCGCACACTGCGCTGTCAGAATATTGGGCATGCCGCCGCATGCCAGTCGTCTTAACAATTATGAAACATATGTACATGTGTGTGTGCGTGTGCGTGTGTGTGTGTTTGTGTGTATTATACTGGCGCAGCGTATGCGCAATGGCCTGCACGCCACTGTACTAACCAGCTGGTACGCGGCTGTAGTGCCGTTATGCGTGGCTTCTGCCCTCAATTATTGCCGCTACTGTTGGTTGCATTCGACGCGGACTGAAGCCGATGTGTGAGTGTGTCTGTGTGCGTCTGTGTGTGTTTGTTTGCCGAGCTGCTGAGAGTTTTACAGTGAAAGTGAAACACAAACACACACACACACACACAGACAGCAGCGTGCAACCTGCAGCATGCATGTTGCATTCTCGCCGCGCTCGCTTATGTTTCGTGTGTCTATTAATATTGCCCGCTGCTGTGTTGTTGCACTTGCTGCCGCTGCTGCTGTTGTTGTTATTATTAGGCGGCAGCTTGCTGCAACATACATACATACATACATAGACGGCCGGCCGGCGGTGGCCTCATTGCTGTCATGCAACATTTCTAAGCGGCGCACTGTTGCCGCACTTCAGCCAACACGGGCACATGTTCGAAGCGAGTGAAGTGCGGCAACGCAGCGCATACACTTGTGCGAGCCTCGAATCCGGCAGCGAGCGTCGACTGCGTCGACTGCGGACGCTGCTGTTTATAACAGCATAAATAAATAAGAATAAAGAATAAAAGGCAAATGGCATAAGCAAACAACAAAAGCGGCAACAGCGCCAGCAGCAGGCGTTGACTAAGTTCGCTTTAAGCGGCGGCGGCGGCGGCGGCAGCGCAGCAGCAGCGCAGCGCAGCCAGCAGACGGCCAAGAACTAGAATGCCAGCACACGCAACATGCACACACGCATGCATGACGTGTAATGCTTGTCCGTGTGTGTCTGTGTGCGTGCGGTCGTTCATACACGTTGCGCTTGCATGACACTCACCGTCAGACTCTCTCAGTCCGCTTCACGCGCAGTCATTCAGCGCGTTCAGTATGAACAGCGCGACGGCAGGTAGCGGCGGCGGCAGCAGCAGTAGCAGCGACAGCGACAGCGGCAGAGGCAGAGGCAGTTCGATGACGATGACGACGACGCCCAATTTGTATGACGAGAAGGAGGTGATGGAGGAGTTCATCAGCTGCTACAGGCACTTCAGGGCGCTGTGGGACAACGGCTCGATGGACTACCTGTCGAAGAAGAAGAAGGAGCCCGGCTACCAGGAGCTGCTCAAGATCCTCAAGCGGGTCAACCACGACGCCAGCGTGCAGGACGTGAAGCGCAAGATCAACTCGCTGCGCTGCTGCTACCGGCGCGAGATCAAGAAGATTCAGATGTCCTACGACAGCTACGAGCCGCGGCTCTGGTGGTTCCACATGATGGACTTCCTCAAGCCCGTGCTCAATCTCAGCCTGAGCACCACACCGACACTGACGACGACGACGACGACGACGACTTCGACGTCGACGCCGATGCTGGCGTCGACCTCAACGCCGTTGTCGCGCGTCAAGCACAGCGGCAGCCTGGACGACAGCCTCGACGAGGCGAGCATGCATGTAAGTGTGGCCAGGGTTGCCAACTTCTTTTCTTTTTAGAGTGTTGGGGTAAAAAAAAAAACATTTTCAAGAAACAAAAAAAACTGAGAAATTCAACAAAATTGTTTGAATTGTTTTCTATATTATCGAAAATATAAAAAAAAAATCAAAATAAGTTTAGGATTTATTTTACCATATTTTTTATAGAAAGTATAAAATACATGCAGAATTACTGTAATTAAAAAAAAAAAAAAACAAAATAAGTTTAGGATTTATTTTCCATATTTTTTAAAATACATACAGTATTACTGTAATTAAAAAAATCAAAATAAGTTTAGGATTTATATTCCATATTTTTTATAGAGAATATAAAATACATACAGAATTACTGTAATTAAAAAAATCAAAATAAGTTTAGGATTTATTTTCCATATTTTTTATAGAGAATATAAAATACATACAGAATTACTGTAATTAAAAAAAATCAAAATAAGTTTAGGATTTATTTTCCATATTTTTTAAAATACATATAGAATTAATGTAATTCAAAAAAATCAAAATACGTTTAGGATTTATTTTCTATATTATTTATAGTGAAAATAAAATGCATACAGTATTACCGTCATTTTCGATAAAAAAAATAATTTAAAATATGTTTTGCAATTATTTTCTTTACTATTTATAGATAATATAGATAATATATAAATATATATACAGAATTACCGCAATTTAAAAAAAATCAAAATAAGTTTAGGAATTATTTTCTGTATTATTTATAGACCATATAAAATACATACAGAATTTTTGTTATTCATTGTTATCACTAAGAAATGGAAAGGATTTAAATTAATTCGAATATTTCTATAATTTCTTGAAGTTGAAAGCAATACACGCACCAGTCTAGTCTTTCTTTGAAAACTGTAAAACTTACAATGTTTATATTGGAATTAAAAATCAAAATTTTTTTGGTTTTTAACAGAAAGTTATATGTTTTTGAAGAATTGGTTTTGAACGGATAATCCAATAATTCGCACTTGGCGTGGCGGCTATCGTTCGGTTTAGCGAGAACCTACTGTACCACACCTATATATAGATACTAATTAATTAAAAACAGTTCGCTTGAAAAAACTTTAATTTTGAATTTTCCACTTCATATTAAAAAAAAAAAAGGCTTAAGTCATATTACAATAAAAATACAGAATTTTTTAGTTTCTGGAGGCTAACATCAAAACAAGAATGAGAAAAATTCGAAATTTAGAAAATAAAATAAAAAAACCCATTAAAAATAGATTTTAATTTTCAATAATCCCGAATTTTCCAATTCAAATTAAAAAAAAAAACAAAGGCTGAAGTCGTATTACAAAACTCCTGAATTTTCGGTTTCCGGAAGCTATCTTCAAAATAAGATAAATGCAAAACTTACATTAAAAAAAAACCCAAAAAAAAATCATTTTAATTTTTAAGAGTCCATAATTTTCTACCTTAATTTAAAAAAAGGCTATAGTCATATGAAAATAAATCCAGAATTTATGGTTTCCGGAGGCTATCTTCAAAACAATAATTAAAAAAATGCAAAACTTGGAGACTTAAAAAAACTAATTAAAATTATTATTAGAATTTTCTACTTCAATTAAAAAAAAAGAAAAAGGCTAACAAAAATACGTAAATTTTCGAAGAATGAAAAAATCATAAAGTGTTGTTATCTATTCAAAACAAGCTAAATGAATTCTACAGACTCGAAAGGAACTTCAGTCCGTTATTCCCCCATAAAAGCCAAATTTGACGGAAATTGCCGCTTTGCTCAATGCCCCCCCAACTTATGTGACAGCTAGATTTGGCGGGAAAAAGGCAACATCGGCAGACTTGTGCTGTACGACAGCCACGCGAAGTGTGTGTGAGAGAGCGAGGCAGAGCGACGTGTACTGAGAGAGCGCCAGTGCGAGCGAGTGAGCGAGAGCCTGCCGGGGGTTGCTTGCATGACAGACAAGTTCGACGGCGCGCGCTCGCCGTCGTACGACCGCGTTGGACGACAGTTGTAAACGCGCCGGCCATGATGTCGCATCAGGTGCGCAAATCTAGCTTCTGGCTCGAGTTCTTCCAGCTGTACCGCTCCATGCCGGAGTTGTGGCTGGCCAACTCGAAGGAGTACCGCAACCGCAAGCTGAAGGCGCAGTCCTACGACCGCCTGCTGCAGCACATGCGCCAGTCCGACCCCAAGTCCAACATCCACATGCTCAAGCGCAAGATCAACAATCTGCGCACCTCCTACCGCCGCGAGCTGCGCAAGGTGCTCGAGAGCAGGGCGGAGATGGGCGGGGCTGGCCCTGGTGCTGGGCCAGCGGGGGAGTACGTGCCTTCCCTGTGGTACTACAACGAGCTGGACTTCCTCTACGAGCAGGAGACGGGCGAGGCGCAAACTCTGCTCGCCTCGCCGCACTGCCAGCGCAGCGGGCAGAGGCACGAGCAGCACAACGAGTTGTCCGACAATGACAACAACGACGGCGACGACGGCGACGGCGACGACATTGTCGAGCTGAGCGTGCAGCATGCAGCAGACGAGGCAAATACTACCAACACACACACGCACATATATAAACGCCTTTTATATAATTTATATATATAACAAACTAAAATAAAAAAAGAATGAAAAAAAAAATAAAAATAAAATAACAAATTAAAATAAAACATAACAAAGTTAGATAAAATGACAAATATTAAAAAAAAAAACAAATAAAATAAAACAATATAATAAATTAATAAAAAAAAAAAAAAAATTTACGCAAAAAAGAAATTAAAATGAAAAAAGAATAAAATAACAAATTAAAATAAAACGTAACAAAGTTAAATAAAAAAGCAGATATTAAAAAAAAAAAAACAAATAAAATTAAATAATATAATAAATAAAAAAAAAGCAAAATTTACGCAAACAGAAATTTAAAAAAAAAAAATTAATAAAAAAAACAATATAAAAAATGAATCATAATTTAAATAAAATAAAAACAAGAATAAAAATGAAAATGAAAATAATAATACAATATAAAAAATGAGTCACTTAGTCAAAAATAAAAAAAAAAGTACACTAATTAAAAACAAATATTAAAAAATAAAATAAAAACATAACATAAAAAGTAAAAATAAATATATTTAATAAACAACAACAAGAAATACATCCAACAAAAATATAAATTAAAATAAAATAGAACAACAATTAAAATTAAAATAAAATACGACAAAAACTAAAATTAAAATAAAAAATGTAGTACTATAAAACACAAAAAAATAAACTGAAAGAAAATATATAGAATCAAAATAAAATATAACAAAGATAAAAAAATAAAATAACATAATATGTAATAAAAAAAAAAAAACAAAAAATACACCTAGAAAGAAATTTAAAACAAAATAATTAAAAATGAAAAAAGAACAATATAAATATTAAAAAATTAAAAAAAATAAAACAATAAATATAAAAAAATTTACTTAAAAAAATTAAAATCAAATAACAACCAAAAGCAACAACAAAAATTAAACAATGATAAAAATTTTAAAAATAAAAATGAAATAAATAAAATGAAAAAAAAAAACTTAAAATATAATAAGAAAATAAAAACATGTATATAAAATAAATTATGAAAAATTAAAATGATATAAAATACAACGGTATCAAAAAGAAGAGAAAATAAAATATTTTATTAATTTATAGGGCATCAGCTAGTCGCACAACTTTTTTTTAACTAATTTCCTCTTTCTCTCTCTCTCTCTCTCTCTCTCTCTCTCTTTCTTGCAGGACGAGGAAATCTTCGCGGAGCCCTTTCAGCCCGAGGAGGACATGCTGGTTATTGAGGGCGACGGCGAGGTGGAGACCGAAGTGCTCGGCGACGTCGACGCCGAGGGCCTGGCAGAGACGGAGCCAGAGCTCGAGGCAGAGCCGCAGCATCAGCTGCGGCGCCTGAAAATCGAACACAAGTATCAGCCGCATTCCAGCGCAGTCAACAGCAGCAGCAGCGGCAACAACAACATCAACAGCAGCAGCAGCAGCAAGTATTCGCATTCGCATTCGCATCCGCATCCGCATCCCTATGGCGCACACCAAATGCAGCAACAACAACAACTACAACAACAGCAGCCACAGCAGTTGCAGATGCGTCGCAGCGCTGCGCTGCGCCGTCAACGCCAACGCAGCAGCGACTTTGACGGCGATGCGGACGCCGACGCCGACGTCGATTACGACGTCGACGCGGGCAGCAGCAAGAAGCGCCGCCACTTGCTGATGCTGGAGCAGCGCAGCGCGGAGCACGCGGAGAGCGAGTGCGATCTGATTGGCAAGCGTATGGCCGCCCACTTCCGCAACATGCGTCCCGACCAGCGGCTCTTCGCGGAGCGCATCATCAGCGAGGTGCTCGTGTACGGGCGCATGAATCGCCTCTCGCTCGACGCCCGCTTCCTGCCCAATGGCAATGCGGACATGCTGGGGCACGAGGAGGTCGTCTATGGCCGGGGAGGCGGCGTGCGGGATGAAGGCAAGTAGCGCAGCGCGACTGATCGCTGGCCATCGATAGTACGGCGATAGTTCAAACGTGTGATATCGATACCTAGAATGTTCACAATGTCGATAACGCATATCGATATATACGTAATAGTTTCATTTATTGATATCGATAGTTCACTGTGATATCGATAGATACGTGGCAGTTTCATTTATTGATATCGATAGTTCACGGTGATATCGATAGATACGTGGCAGTTGCAGATATTGATATCGATAGTTCACTGTAACCTTAAACGTGTGCTATCGACAGCTTAAAATCGCGTGACAGTTTAAGCTAATGTTATCGATAGGCATGCGATAATTTCATATACTACAATCGATAGTCCACTGATAGTTCAAACATTGGCTGTCGATAGTTTGCGACACATAATATCGATAGCCAGACGACATATCGAAAGACAATACATTTTATATCGATAGGTCGTCACATCCATACTATCGATAAGACATCAGATAGTGAAAGCAAATGATATCGATAGATAATACTTGCTATCGATAGCCAAGTGTTAGTTTCCGTTCTAATTGCTAGTCCCGCGATAACTCGAACTCAAGCTATCGATGTGCAGGCGATAGTTGAAGGGAAAACGCTTCACGCTTTGTCCGTGTCCGATTCCGTGTCCGTCCGATAGAACTGAAGCTCCGCTGTTCTCTTTGTCTTTGTCGTGAACTAGTTCATTTTGTCGTGCGCAAGTGCAACTGAACTTTGTACTTAACTTTCCGTCAGGGGCAGGGCGTAAGGGGCAGGGGGCAAGGGGCTGCCTTGGACAGGCGGGGGAGTTGGCAGGGTATTTGGGACTTTGGCTTTAGCCATAAAGCGCCAATTAGAGCGGTGGCGTTGGCAACGGCGGTCTAAAGGCAAACAGCGACAACAGCACACACGACCGACAAAAGTGTCGCAAACGTTTTCCTTGCCAGCAACCAAATTTTGATGTACAAAAAAAACTTTGAACAGAATATCGACGTGGCGAGTGTCCCAACAGAAACTGTTTCAACCGTAGATAAACGAATGAAATGTTCAACTTAAGCTTTAGATATATACTATATACTATACACGATTTATGATTGTATGTTGGCACTTTTCCAACTTGACTTTTATATGTGTATGCAACAGCAAAGACTTAATAAACTTCAGTAGTTGCAAGCGAATTCTGCGAAAGTTATGTGCGTTCTTATTTTTGGGAATATCAAAAACTGTCTATAACTATGCATAGCCAGTATTATTTTCATTTAAACAGTTTTTCTCTTTCTACATTATCTTTTATGTCTTCGAATTTTATATTTTTTATTTATTTAGGGTTGATTTAAAATCATTTTTTTTTTAAGTAATTATTTTTGTTTTATTTTGGAATTTTTTTTTTTATTTTTTTATTATATTAACAATTTCTTTCTCTATTTTATTTATATAACATTAAGCGCACAGAAAGACCCCATTAGTAAATATACTATTGATCAGCATCGACAGCTGAGTCGATCTAACTATGTCCGTTTGTGAACTCTCAGTGAAACGTGGAATGAAAACGCAAATAATTTTCCATGTAACTATGGACACTTTATTATTCTTTTTTTTTTAATAATTCTGTTATTATATTTAGAACTTAAATTAAATTTATATGCGATCTACTAATTTAACCTAGTAATACAATCAGTGCTTCTATAGCGAAAATGAAACTTAGTTTAAGTATTTAAAAAAAAAAAACATTAAATATTGTAGCTGAGCTCAAAAATATTAGTTTGAAAATTAATGAATTGCGTCCTAACTGAATTACTATATATGTATATGTATGGCTGTATATAGTAACTGAATAAGCAATAAAAAATAATATTTTTTTGTATATTAACAATTTTATTTACACACTTTTAGAATTTAGTCCGAACTTTAGTTGTTCTTGCGTATTTCCAACTGCTTGCACGAACACGAAAACGACGCATTCGTCGCCTGCCGACAAGCCGTAAGTTTGTGCGAACTGAAGAGAAAAATAAAGAACCGTATAGTCCGTAAACCGGTTTTTATCAGTGCTCGCAAATAACTGTTGACTCCACGCAAACGGTCTTCACATTTACTTTCGTTGTTGTGAAAAAAAGAAATAATATAATTTGTTTAATAGAACAATTTAAATTTATTGAAATTTTAAATTAAATTTATTTTCAAATATTTTTGTTAACAAGTTCGATATAACAAAATGCTTTCATTTTTTTTTACATTAAACCATATATGAATATACTACATGTATATTTTTTTTTTATATTATGTGTTAAGCTTTATAACTAGTAAAGCGTTCCGATTTTTTGCACTTATCGCACCTCTTCCCTCACTTAATATAAAGTGTAGGGCTGAGAACGCCCGTTCGACGGAAACTTGCGTTGCAGGTGTAGCCAGCACAACCTGCGCTACAGCACTTATATAAGGAGACTTAAGCAGCAAGTCATTAAAAAATTCCAGTATATTTGAATTTAATGGCATGCGATCATATAAAGCGTCGAAGTTTTCGATGTCAACATAAATTTGGGCAAGTTTTGTCGACGATATAGGGCTAACATCTCTCAACTCCAGTAAACGAGAAGCTATTTTTTTTAAATGAGCCTTTCCCAAACATTTCTGACAGTTCGTCAAAATATAATTTACCCGAGGATCCATGTAGATCGCTGCCAGCAATGCTTCATTTTCCAACAATGTGCTTTCTCTTATTGTGATCTGTGCCGATAGTTGTTTTTTAATCAAATTGTCGCTATCCTCGCATTGCGATTTCAGTTCCATCCATATTACGAAGAACTCACTATAAACTAAGTGGTTGTCTTGTAGCTTTAGGGTTGCCTGGTATGCATCACTGAAAGCGTCAATGTACGTCTCGATCCAATCCCAATCGGCACCCACCCAAATAGAAGACTGCGTAGCCAGGAAATCCTTTAAGTCCAATATTTTTTTCAGCATTAAATAAGTTGAAATCCAGCTTGTAGCAACGTCGAGCCATGGTATGTTTCTTTGGTTCTCAATTAAGATACGTCTGCATAGATTTTATAAAATATAAATATATATATACTCATATATATATTTATATATACGTGGGTCGTTCAATATGTCTTTAGAAAAAATAAATAATAATAATAAATATAAAAACACTGTTTTTTGCAGAAATTTTTTTTTATTTTTCAACATAGTCCCCTTTTAGCTCTACACACTTTGACAATCGTTTTTCCAACATTTTTATCCCGTTCAAAAAAAATAGGATTTCGGATTTCTTCACTCGGATTTTCTATGGACTTATTGAACGACCCTCGTATGTAACTAATCACTACTCACATATATGTTTCTGTGTGCAGCGATTTGCATAATGCGCGACAGGAACTTATTTTGTCGGCGATCTCCTTTGTCTTGTTCACTTCGAATACGCACAGTTGCAGAGTGTGTGCTGCACACCTCGCAGGGTGTATATTGGCAAGTTCAATAGTATCCAGTTCATTCAGGAGATTCTCACTTTCTGTGTCGTCTTCAAAGGGGGATTCCTCATCATTTAACACTTGGTCGGCTTTTATCATGTTCCGTCCATTATCAGACGTAATGCTGTGTGCATAAATATGAAAATTCGAAAAAAAAAATCTCCTTCACATTTTTACAAAATTTTTACCTGTAGATCTGATCTAGTGATATTCCATAATCATCTAAGATTTCTAGAATTTTGTTCCTCATGTATATTCCAGTGTTAGATTGCCCGAGCTCAACCAGGCCTAAAGTCTTTACCACAATCTCGGTTTTAACCAGGCTTGCGTGGACCATTTGCAAATTGATTGCTAGAATGGCTTTCTCCATTCTGGTGGCAACATCGATTTTCAGCGACACCAGCTTCCCCTTCACAAGCACCCTTATGTTTTCTTTGACCGACTGCTCTTTGACTGACACAAAACTCATAATATTGCGAGACGTTACAGGGTCCATGTCAAGTGCATCATATATTGGATGCATTATTTCCTTGAAGCCTTCACTGTCCAGATATGCAAATGGTTTGCCGTCCGTGGTTACTATCTTAATCAAAGAAGCAACAATTGCTTCTTCGCTCGTCTGATACGATATTTTTCTTCTTCCTTCACATTTCGTTTCGGTGGAACATTCAGAGTTGTTGAACTCATTGAAAACTTCCATATGTTTCGTTGTTAAATGCCGTCTTAAGTTTGTTAAGTGAGCGCCGGACAATTTAATACCGCAAACACTACACATTGACTTGTTCTCTTCAACATTAAATTTGAAGAATTTGTGCACTCTTTTACTCATGTCTTTTCCCATTTTGCACAACAAATGTTTCACAACTGCACAAACTCAATTAAATGCGCATACAATGCATGTATACTAAAAACAAAAAAACAATTAGGGGTTCGGGAACGAGCTCGCTCGCGCTTCGGTTGTTTCAAGACCGTTTTGTCGCGCTCAGTATGTGTTCGTATCGGAGCTCGCGAGTAACTGTCGACCGGTTTTCTGCTTGCGCTCTCTTTGCGAGCACAACCCAAAAAGTTCGTACGCTCACTCTGAGCAAGAGACTCTTGCTGTCTTCGTCTATGTTTTGTGTTGAGCGCTTTTCGTTGAGCTCTTTGTACTTCGGTCTTTCAATGAGCAGTGCGCTGAGAGCAGAACGAGAAACACTCGCACAAAGAGAAACACTCAGCAAAAGACAAATTGGGTGGAAAACTCAACGCAAATGTTTTTCACATTTACTTTTGTTGCTGTGAGAAAAAATATAATATAATTTGTTTAATATAACATTTTAAATTTATTTCCAAATATTTTGTTTAACATGCTACATTTTAATTCCAAGTTCCATGTAACAAAATGCTATCAAAAAGCAAAAAAAAAGTTTCAGAAAAGCCCAATATATTTTGATTAAATTAATTAATTAAATTAATTAAGTGAATATTTTTCGTCTGAAAAACATAAGCAAACTATCGTTTACTTCACTGAGCACGACAAAACGGTCTAGGAAAAACCGAAGCAAAACAAAATAGAAAACAAAACGGTTTCGCTCTGAGCGCAACCCAGCTCATTCAAGAATAGGGCTGCCAACCATACTGTTTTTGACTGCATTATACTTTTTACTGTTGAACAGAAACAGAGTATACAAAATACTGTTTCCAGCGTACGAATTCCTGACACTATTAGTATGTAAATATTTTTACTCAAGAAAGTTCATTAATGACAGTGTGGTAGGTTAAATTAGGATTGCTGATATTTCAAATTTAGCGATATTGATATTACCGCGATCCTTAAAAGACATTATTGATATTCCCAAAATATGCAGGTGCAGACAACTTGTCATTAAACACTTCTGTCACATTTCATCATTTTGAGAGTTGAAATTTATACTATATAGACTCAATATTATAATGATGATTTATATGCAGAGGTATACATTTTATAAAAAAAATGAGCTCCTTATATATTTCAATTTTAATTTTAATTGTGGATAAATAAATGATATTTTTAAATGATTGTAAATTAATAAATTGTGCGAAAGGCTTTAAAAAAAATATGTATTTAAATTAACGAATAAATGAAATACGGTTTATTTACCTAAAATACTGTTTAAGATTATTATCAAATTAAAATATATATTTTAAAAAAATGATTACAAATTAATAAATTGTGTAAAAAGCTATAAAAAAATATGTATTTAAATTAACGAATAAAGGAAAATACTGTTAAGAATTATTATCAGATTAAAATAAATATTTTTTAAAAATGATTGTAAATTAATAAATTGTGTGAAAAGCTCTAACAAATAGGTATTTAAACTAACGAATAAATAAAATACAGTTTATTTTCCTAAAATACTGTTTACTATCAAATTAAAATATATATTTTTTTAAAATGATTGTAAATTAAAAAATTGTGCGAAAAGCTCTAAAAAAAAATATGTATTTAAATTAACGAATAAATGAAATACGGTTTATTTACCTAAAATACTGTTAAAGATTATTATCAAATTAAAATATATATTTAAAAAAAATGATTATAAATTAATAAATTGTGTAAAAAGCTATACAAAAATATGTATTTAAATTAACGAATAAAGGAAATACGGGCTATTTTTCTAAAATACTGTTAAGAATTATTATCAGATTAAAATATATATTTTTTAAAAATGATTGTAAATTAATACATTGTGTGAAAAGCTCTAACAAATAGGTATTTAAACTAACAAATAAATAAAATACAGTTAATTTTCCTAAAATACTGTTTACTATCAGATTAAAATATATATTTTTTTTAAAATGATTGTAAATTAATAAATTGTGCGAAAAGCTTTAAAAAAAAATATGTATTTAAATTAACGAATAAATTAAATACGGTTTATTTAGCTAAAATACTGTTTAAGATTATCAGATTTATTATTATCATAATGAAATATATTTTTTTTTCTTGTAAAAAGAGTAGGCAACCCTATTCAAGAACCCATAAATTGCTTGCTCTCCGAGTCTTTTCGTAAAGAGTAAAGACACTTATGTATGTATTTGCAGACAACGAGAAACGGTCGACAGTTATTTGCGAGCTCTCCCAGCACACACTCGCACACACACACACTCATACTGACACACACGCAGCGCTGGCAACAACCACCGACTTAAGCATATCGCGTTCTCGTGTTCCTCGTGCTCTTCTTCTGCCTCTGCTGCCTCGGCTGCTTCTGCGTCTTGTTCTTTTGGCTCGTTTCTTGTTTCGTGTTTCGTGTTGCTTATGTCTTTTTTTTCGCCTTTTGCTGCTCTCTTTCTGCGACGCTCGCTTTAGCAGCTTTAATTTGCTGCCATTGCCGTTGGGGTCCGTTATCCAGTCGATGCCAGTGTATGTCTGTGTGTGTGTGCAAGTGTGTGTCTGTGTAAGACAGCTGCCTTGGGATTGCAACTGGGATTGGGATAGTCATCCGAATCTGAGTCACCTGACACGCTCGCTAGACAACGCGCGCTTGCTGCTGCGCTGCTCCGGCAGCTCAGTTAACTCTCTAAGAAGAAGAAGCAGCAGCGGCAGCAGCAGCAGCGAAAGCAGCCAACGCTTCTGCCATCTTTTATCCATTTTACTTAATTTTTTTGTTGGTATTTTTTCACTTTTTTGTCGTTCGCCTGAGTTGAATGACATTTGCGAAGAAGAATTTGGCTTAATATCATTTTATTAGCATTAGGAAATCGGAAATGAAATCACTGTGGTGAGCTGCTCGACTACTTGATGCCCTTTCAGCTCTATGGAGTTCCACTTCTCACATAAACTTTGCATTTCGATTGGCCTTAAATACACAAAAAAAAAAAAAGAAAACAAAATAATCGCATACGGCAGTCTTGGCTTCCAATTTGTTTATGGCTCTTGTATTGGTTGCGGACAGCAAGATGGTAGAACATACAGGGAGACGGACAGAAGGAGAAAGAGACAGACAGTCAGATGGACGGGCAGACTAAAAGACAGCTGAAGAGTTATACGCAAAGGCGGACAGGCAAACGGACAGACACATAGGCAGGCGGACAAACGGACAAGCGGACAGGCAGGCGGACAAAGCTAGAATACGTTACTATATGCAACTATATATATATTTTTAAGACCTGCCACGCCTTCAGCTGCTTGTTGTGTACATTTTTGCGGCCTTCAACTATTGCTTATGGGGAAAAAAAAAACATTTTGTCAAATTTTAAATTTTTGCCAAAATGCTTAAACATTTTATAACGAAATGCTAGCATTAGGCGCAGTTACAGCTGAATCAAACCTAGCCGAAACCTTGGCTTAACAAAAAAAAATACGCTTGAGAAAATACAAAATGCAAATTTTAAAGCGCTAATGTTACAATAAAACTGTAAAAATACTAAAAGCAAAATATGCTTGAACAAATTCTAAATGCAAATACCAAAATCAAAATAGTAGTTGCGAAAACGCGAAATAGAATAAACGCTCATGCTACAATGAAACTCTCAAAATACTAAAAAAAAAATACACTTTTAAAAATACTAAATGCACATACAAACATAGCATTTGAGTGGATGCGAAACATAAATTTAAAAACGCTAATAAAAATTAAAATATCAATAATCAATAATATCAATACGAAAATACTAGCTAGTACCAATACTAAAAAAATACAAAATTCCAAAATAGTATTTGAGAGAGTGCGAAATACAAATTTTAAAATGCTCATGCTACAATGAAACTCTAAAAATACTAAAAAAAAATAAATACACTTGAAAAAATACGAAATACAAATACCAACATAGCATTTGAGAGAATGCCAAGCATTAATTTTAAAACGCTAATAAAAATTTAAACTCTAACTAATATCAATACGAAAATACTAACTAGTACCAATACTAAAAAAATACGAAATACAAATACAAAAAAAATACAAATTTTAAAACGCGAATGCTACAATAAAATGCTAACTAATAGTAGTACGAAAATAGTAGCTAGTACCAATACTAAAAATAACAACAAAAAAGTATAAAAAAAATTGTAAAAAAAAAATAAAATAAAACATATAAATAAAAAAATAAAAATATATAAATATAAAAATATAGCTTTTGCAGTGTGACATGCTCTAATCTATAACCAACAATATCGATAGCAGCTGCATTTCATGCGCTTATGTCGACTACACCCCCCAGAGCTATGCTATGGTACCCCCTTACCCCTTACCCCCCTTCCAACAGCTAGCGACACCTTTTGGCGATTATTTCTGCATTTCATGCGCCATTCTCTGTCTCCGTTTCGCGCGCGCTCTCTCTCGCTCTCCCTGTCTCGCTCTCTCGTTCTCTCTGTCTGTTTGTTGCCTTGCGCGCTTTTTGCGCTGCTTTTATTGTTATTCGAGCACTTTCCTCATTCTTTTGCGCTCATGTGGAAATACACACACACACACAGCAGCATATAAATACTGCGCAATGTGTGTGTGTGTGTGTGTGTGTGTGTGTGTTTGCATAAAAGTTTTATGTCTTGCTTTGCGCTCGCTGCTGCTGCTGTTGTTGTTGTTGTTGTTGTTGTTGCGTATTAGCAATTCTCTTTTTGACTTTTTCGCCGTCGTCGTTTTTGTTGTTGTTGCTTTTGTTGCTGTTTATTTTGTTTTGTCGTTGTTGTTTTTGTTGTCATGGTCTTTAATTTCCCTTTGCTTGCCATTTTTACTGTTGCCATTCGACTTTGCCCCCGCGAATCTCATATGCCCCCCTCCCCCTCCCACTCGCACGCTGACCAACGCGCAGCAGCGACGGCGGCAGCGGCGGCGGCAGCGGCAGCAGGTCATTAAAATAACTTTGTTGCTTTGTCCTTCCTGTGTTCGTTTCGCCTTGCTCTGCAATTTCATTCGCACTGTTGTTGTTGTTGTGTTGTCCGCGTCTGCGTCTTGTGCGCCAGCTTCGCCCTTCACCGCAGCGATTCTTTCGCCTTGTTGTTGTTTGCTTTGTGTTGCTGCTTTTGTACGTGCTCGCACACACACACACATACATACATACATTCTTGTGTGTGTGTGTGTGTGTGCCGGCTTAAATGCCGGCTCCAACAACTTTAGCCAAATTACTGCGTTGGCCCAGCGACGTCTTGGCTTCTGCTTTGTCATACAAAGTTGCCGCTGCCTCCCTCCACCCACCCCCCCCCCCCACACTACGCAGAGGCCGCAATCAACCGCAATCAGCACAACTCTGTGCGTATATTGCATGTGCGTATGTATTTGTGTGCCTGTATGTAAGTGCGTTCGCGCGCGCGTGTGTGTGTGTTTGTTGTGAGCGGGCAAGGAAGCGGCAGAGGCAGAGCAAATACATGGCACAAAATGAAAATGGCAAAACAAGGTCAAGTGTAGGGAGCAAAGTTTGTTTGAGTGCACACACGCACACACGCACACACACGCACGCACACACACACAAACTATAAATAAAAAACGAAAGCTCACGCTCGCATAACTTTTTCATTAAGCGCGCTTCTCGCTGTTGTTGCATTTGTTTAAACAAAAATTTGTCAGGCCGTTGGCGTTGGCGTCGACGTCGGCGTCGGCGTCGGCGCTGGCGTCGCTGCCGTCAGCTGAGTCACGCTCAACAGGCGAAGCGCGTAGCATTTTGAGGTTAGCTTTTTTGTCACATTGACGACAAAATAATTTGCAGCAAGGTGCGAAGCTTGCCCGAGCTGAGCCCAGGCCCACGGGCCCAACGCAGCCGGCGTCGACGACACCTGTGGCTGTGAGCAGCGACGGCGGCAGCGACAGCGGCAGAGAATAAAAACCCAATGGAAAACAGAAAAATGCACAATAAAAATCGAAGCGAAAATCAAGAGCAAAACCGAAATCAAAACAACCCTCAGCAGCGAGAGATTCGCTTACAGCGGCAGCGCTGCAGTCGACGTCAGCGCTGCGCTGCGCTGCTGCTGGGCCAGGGGGACGGGGCAGGCGGGCTATGACCGAAATGGCACATGTGTGACGTATGGCGCTGCACGCAAAAAGCAAAAAAAAAATGCCATGCTTTCGCGTCGGCAGCTGAAAGTGTAACTAAAATACATACAGACATACACACATACATGCACTCACGCAAAAGCTGTACACACACACACACACACACGCGCGCACTTTTATCTACTGTGTGTGTAATTGTATACAAATTATACATATATCAAAGCACTCGTATGTGTGTGTGTGGACAAAACAGCCACAACAACGTCGCAAAACGAAAAAGAAACCTAAATAAAAAATTAAATGGAAATTTCTGATAAAAAAAATACACGCACACAAACACATATATGTATGCTGAGTGTGTGAGCACATTCAGACGCACACACACACACACACACATACACACGCACTCACATTGCCAGTCCGGCCAACGTGAAAATGAACTAGGCACAAGCTGAAGTTTGGCAACGCCGCCTGCTGCTCAGGCAGCATAACAAAGCGCTGCCGCTGCCGCTGCTCTGCCAGCGGCAAAACGTAACGAAGCGACGGCAGCAGCGTCGTGGCACAGTGGTCCAAGCTGCCTACAGACAATTGGAATTTCAACAAAATAAAAACTACTTAAATTACTTAAAGCTTTCAAATTTATTACAGTTTTGTCAAACGTAATTGAACTTCATTTTTTTCCCCCCGCTGTGAACAAACAACAAATCCGAACTATTTGATAAGCGAACCCACTGTTGGCCGCCAGACGTACACGTACACATGCACACAAACAAACAGCCAGCAAGTATGACGGCCGTCGCGACAGACGTTGCAACAGAAAGCGCGTCAGAGAGCGCAATGTAAATGTAGTTTTTGCGCTGCACACACACATGCACACATGCATACAGTAACTGCAGCAACGGCCAGAGCGAACGAGAGCGAGAGAGAGAGCGAGCGCTGAGGAATCGACAAGCAATGAGCAGACCCAGTGGTAAATTGGCTGCGTCAGCAAGAATCAATGATATTTGGGCAGGTTTCCTGCAAATTAATTTCATTTCTATTCTCTCCACACTCGCCATATGCACAGCAAACAGCTAAAAGCACATGCCATCGTTGCCATGGAATATCGTTAACATCCAAGAGCTCTTGGACGTGACAATGTGCCCCGGTCTGGCCCATGCGAAAATCGATCTATTATTATTCACATCACAAGTCCGAGCGATCCTATCAAATATTATTTTCTATTTTTAAACGCTTTGGGAATGTGTAAAATTGACGTGCAGCGCTTTTTTATTTTCATTTTGGCTGCCGCAATTTGTCATCGCAATTGCAATTTGACTATAAGCAGCGACATTAGCCCACACACACACACAGGCATACATACAATATAGATATTGCCTACTATGTATGTACATGTGTGCGTGCGCGTATAAATTTAATTCATATGGAAAACAGCACAAAGCACAAACACACACACACACGCACAAGTACATGCGTCGCAGCTGAGCACTCTGCAAATGCGCCAGCGGGTGGGTGGCATGCAAAAAAATAATCAAAACAAGTAAGGAAAGCTACAGTCGAGCGCGCGCGACTGTAAGATACCATTTACCCTATTCGAAGAAATAATACAAAATAAAATAAATTGTATAAAAATATATAAAAAAAATATAAAAAAAAAGCAATTTACATTAAGAAAAAAAAATCGTCCCGCGCCAGATTCGAACCCAAGAACTCTCACGAACTTTGTAACTTACGAATCGGACCTCTAACCACTAGACCACACAAGTTTACGCCATGCGATCGGCAAATTAGGCTTTTATTGACGCGGGCCCTCTACTGCGTCGATTTAACGTTTTGATTAGGAATCGCTAGCGCCCATAACTTTGTATGGGGAATTCGAACTCCTATAACTTCTTTGTTATTAAAAAATAAAAATTGAAGAAAGCTACAGTCGAGTGCACTCGACAGTAAGTTATAATTTACCTTTGGCTGCTAAAAATAATTCTTAATATTAATTACTTTTATTCGAATTAATAACAACGCATCGCATATTTCCGAAATTAAATACACATGCATTGACGCTAATGGCACATGCCGACTGCACGCCGATTGTGCGTGCGCAGTCGGCACAAGCATTGACGCCGAGCCTCTGCTCCGTCTCTGCTGCTGTATGCAAAACTTCTCGCGCCTAGGAACAGACCATGTGCTTCAGTGGTTTGTTGTTAGAGTTGTCAGCTCTTTAACTAAATGTTCCCGGTTCGAATCCAAACGCAGTCTTCTTTTTTTTGTATTGCTTAGAAAAAGTTTTTGGTTTTTTTTATTTTTTTTGCATAATATATTTTTCATATAGCGCAAAATTATTAAAAAAAAAAAAAATTGCCCAGCGCAGGATTTGAACCCGCGACCTCACGCATCAGAAACTTGCGAGCCAACCATCAAGACCACACACAGTTACGCAGTGCGATCGGCAAAAAAAAAAAAAAAATTGCCCGTTGCTGGATTTGAACCCGCGACCACACGCACCAGAATCTTGCATGCAACCATCTAGACCACACACAGTTACGCGGAGCGATCGGCAAATGAGACTTTTATTGATGCCGGCCTTCTGCTGCGTCAGTTCAACATTCTAGTTGGAATTCTAAGCGCCCACAACTTTATATGGGAGATTCAAACTCCTATAACTTCTTTGTTTATTGTCCGATCGGATTGAAATTTATAGGGTAGATCTGTACTATGGTAAGCTACAAGAGTGTTAAAAAAAATGTTTTGTTATTTCCCTACTTTTCTTAAAATTCAATAGTTTGGGGGCGGTGGGCGTGGCATCCAAAAGTTGAAAATCAAACATTCTTCGTAATGTTACCAGGCACCTTACTTTCAAATTTGGCGCTTCTAGCTTTTCTAGTTTTCTTTTAAACTATAAAAATGTGTTTTTTAGAGGCGGTGGGCGTGGCATCCAAAATTCTAAAATCCAACTTCTGCATAATGTTGCAAGACACTCTCCTACCAAATTTGGTGCGTTTATCTCTTTTCGTTATTGAATTATTTAGAAAAAATCGAAATACGCATTTATCGATTTGCGGAGGAGGTGGGCGTGGCACATCAAGTTTGAAATAAACTTCTTGTGTGTATTGAATACACGCACACTCCCACCAAGTCTGGTGCCTCTAGCTCTTTTAATAGCTGAGATCTGTGTGTTCATACAGACGGACAGACGGACAGACGGACAGACGGACAGACGGACAGACAGACGGACATGACCAAATCGACTCGGCTATTGATGCTGATCAAGAATATATATACTTTGTATGGTCTGCCACGCCTCCTTCTGCCTGTTACATACATTTGCACAAAGTTAATATACCATTTTTTACCCATTTTCAATGGGTAAATGGTATAAATATAAAAAAAAAGCAATTTACATTAAGAAAAAAAAATCGTCCCGCGCCAGATTCGAACCCAAGAACTCTCACGAACTTTGTAACTTACGAATCGGACCTCTAACCACTAGACCACACAAGTTTACGCCATGCGATCGGCAAATTAGGCTTTTATTGACGCGGGCTCTCTACTGCGTCGATTTAACGTTTTGATTAGGAATCGCTAGCGCCCATAACTTTGTATGGGGAATTCGAACTCCTATAACTTCTTTGTTATTAAAAAATAAAAATTGAAGAAAGCTACAGTCGAGTGCACTCGACAGTAAGTTATAATTTACCTTTGGCTGCTAAAAATAATTCTTAATATTAATTACTTTTATTCGAATTAATAACAACGCATCGCATATTTCCGAAATTAAATACACATGCATTGACGCTAATGGCACATGCCGACTGCACGCCGATTGTGCGTGCGCAGTCGGCACAAGCATTGACGCCGAGCCTCTGCTCCGTCTCTGCTGCTGTATGCAAAACTTCTCGCGCCTAGGAACAGACCATGTGCTTCAGTGGTTTGTTGTTAGAGTTGTCAGCTCTTTAACTAAATGTTCCCGGTTCGAATCCAAACGCAGTCTTCTTTTTTTTGTATTGCTTAGAAAAAGTTTTTGGTTTTTTTTATTTTTTTTGCATAATATATTTTTCATATAGCGCAAAATTATTAAAAACAAGTAAGGAAAGCTACAGTCGAGCGCGCGCGACTGTAAGATACCATTTACCCTATTCGAAGAAATAATACAAAATAAAATAAATTGTATAAAAATATATAAAAAAAATATAAAAAAAAAGCAATTTACATTAAGAAAAAAAAATCGTCCCGCGCCAGATTCGAACCCAAGAACTCTCACGAACTTTGTAACTTACGAATCGGACCTCTAACCACTAGACCACACAAGTTTACGCCATGCGATCGGCAAATTAGGCTTTTATTGACGCGGGCCCTCTACTGCGTCGATTTAACGTTTTGATTAGGAATCGCTAGCGCCCATAACTTTGTATGGGGAATTCGAACTCCTATAACTTCTTTGTTATTAAAAAATAAAAATTGAAGAAAGCTACAGTCGAGTGCACTCGACAGTAAGTTATAATTTACCTTTGGCTGCTAAAAATAATTCTTAATATTAATTACTTTTATTCGAATTAATAACAACGCATCGCATATTTCCGAAATTAAATACACATGCATTGACGCTAATGGCACATGCCGACTGCACGCCGATTGTGCGTGCGCAGTCGGCACAAGCATTGACGCCGAGCCTCTGCTCCGTCTCTGCTGCTGTATGCAAAACTTCTCGCGCCTAGGAACAGACCATGTGCTTCAGTGGTTTGTTGTTAGAGTTGTCAGCTCTTTAACTAAATGTTCCCGGTTCGAATCCAAACGCAGTCTTCTTTTTTTTGTATTGCTTAGAAAAAGTTTTTGGTTTTTTTTATTTTTTTTGCATAATATATTTTTCATATAGCGCAAAATTATTAAAAAAAAAAAAAAATTGCCCAGCGCAGGATTTGAACCCGCGACCTCACGCATCAGAAACTTGCGAGCCAACCATCAAGACCACACACAGTTACGCAGTGCGATCGGCAAAAAAAAAAAAAACAAGTAAGGAAAGCTACAGTCGAGCGCGCGCGACTGTAAGATACCATTTACCCTATTCGAAGAAATAATACAAAATAAAATAAATGGTATAAAAATATATAAAAAAAAATATAAAAAAAAGCAATTTACATTAAGAAAAAAAAATCGCCCCGCGCCAGATTCGAACACAAGAACTCTCACGAACTTTGTAACTTACGAATCGGACCTCTAACCACTAGACCACACAAGTTTACGCCATGCGATCGGCAAATTAGGCTTTTATTGACGCGGGCCCTCTACTGCGTCGATTTAACGTTTTGATTAGGAATCGCTAGCGCCCATAACTTTGTATGGGGAATTCGAACTCCTATAACTTCTTTGTTATTAAAAAATAAAAATTGAAGAAAGCTACAGTCGAGTGCACTCGACAGTAAGTTATAATTTACCTTTGGCTGCTAAAAATAATTCTTAATATTAATTACTTTTATTCGAATTAATAACAACGCATCGCATATTTCCGAAATTAAATACACATGCATTGACGCTAATGGCACATGCCGACTGCACGCCGATTGTGCGTGCGCAGTCGGCACAAGCATTGACGCCGAGCCTCTGCTCCGTCTCTGCTGCTGTATGCAAAACTTCTCGCGCCTAGGAACAGACCATGTGCTTCAGTGGTTTGTTGTGAGAGTTGTCAGCTCTTTAACTAAATGTTCCCGGTTCGAATCCAAACGCAGTCTTCTTTTTTTTGTATTGCTTAGAAAAAGTTTTTGGTTTTTTTTATTTTTTTTGCATAATATATTTTTCATATAGCGCAAAATTATTAAAAAAAAAAAAAAATTGCCCAGCGCAGGATTCGAACCCGCGACCTCACGCATCAGAAACTTGCGAGCCAACCATCAAGACCATACACAGTTACGCAGTGCGATCGGCAAAAAAAAAAAAAAAAATTGCCCGTTGCTGGATTCGAACCCGCGACCACACGCACCAGAATCTTGCATGCAACCATCTAGACCACACACAGTTACGCGGAGCGATCGGCAAATGAGACTTTTATTGATGCCGGCCTTCTGCTGCGTCAGTTCAACATTCTAGTTGGAATTCTAAGCGCCCAC
Source organism: Zaprionus bogoriensis (assembly GCA_035046045.1). Classification (NCBI taxonomy): domain Eukaryota; kingdom Metazoa; phylum Arthropoda; class Insecta; order Diptera; family Drosophilidae; genus Zaprionus; species Zaprionus bogoriensis. The sequence goes on along the minus strand of JAWNOI010000082.1, from coordinate 359,600 downwards.
AACTTTATATGGGAGATTCAAACTCCTATAACTTCTTTGTTTATTGTCCGATCGGATTGAAATTTATAGGGTAGATCTGTACTATGGTAAGCTACAAGAGTGTTAAAAAAAATGTTTTGTTATTTCCCTACTTTTCTTAAAATTCAATAGTTTGGGGGCGGTGGGCGTGGCATCCAAAAGTTGAAAATCAAACATTCTTCGTAATGTTACCAGGCACCTTACTTTCAAATTTGGCGCTTCTAGCTTTTCTAGTTTTCTTTTAAACTATAAAAATGTGTTTTTTAGAGGCGGTGGGCGTGGCATCCAAAATTCTAAAATCCAACTTCTGCATAATGTTGCAAGACACTCTCCTACCAAATTTGGTGCGTTTATCTCTTTTCGTTATTGAATTATTTAGAAAAAATCGAAATACGCATTTATCGATTTGCGGAGGCGGTGGGCGTGGCACATCAAGTTTGAAATAAACTTCTTGTGTGTATTGAATACACGCACACTCCCACCAAGTCTGGTGCCTCTAGCTCTTTTAATAGCTGAGATCTGTGTGTTCATACAGACGGACAGACGGACAGACGGACAGACGGACAGACGGACAGACGGACAGACGGACAGACAGACGGACATGACCAAATCGACTCGGCTATTGATGCTGATCAAGAATATATATACTTTGTATGGTCTGCCACGCCTCCTTCTGCCTGTTACATACATTTGCACAAAGTTAATATACCATTTTTTACCCATTTTCAATGGGTAAATGGTATAAAAATTGCCCGTTGCTGGATTTGAACCCGCGACCACACGCACCAGAATCTTGCATGCAACCATCTAGACCACACACAGTTACGCGGAGCGATCGGCAAATGAGACTTTTATTGATGCCGGCCTTCTGCTGCGTCAGTTCAACATTCTAGTTGGAATTCTAAGCGCCCACAACTTTATATGGGAGATTCAAACTCCTATAACTTCTTTGTTTATTGTCCGATCGGATTGAAATTTATAGGGTAGATCTGTACTATGGTAAGCTACAAGAGTGTTAAAAAAAATGTTTTGTTATTTCCCTACTTTTCTTAAAATTCAATAGTTTGGGGGCGGTGGGCGTGGCATCCAAAAGTTGAAAATCAAACATTCTTCGTAATGTTACCAGGCACCTTACTTTCAAATTTGGCGCTTCTAGCTTTTCTAGTTTTCTTTTAAACTATAAAAATGTGTTTTTTAGAGGCGGTGGGCGTGGCATCCAAAATTCTAAAATCCAACTTCTGCATAATGTTGCAAGACACTCTCCTACCAAATTTGGTGCGTTTATCTCTTTTCGTTATTGAATTATTTAGAAAAAATCGAAATACGCATTTATCGATTTGCGGAGGAGGTGGGCGTGGCACATCAAGTTTGAAATAAACTTCTTGTGTGTATTGAATACACGCACACTCCCACCAAGTCTGGTGCCTCTAGCTCTTTTAATAGCTGAGATCTGTGTGTTCATACAGACGGACAGACGGACAGACGGACAGACGGACAGACGGACAGACAGACGGACATGACCAAATCGACTCGGCTATTGATGCTGATCAAGAATATATATACTTTGTATGGTCTGCCACGCCTCCTTCTGCCTGTTACATACATTTGCACAAAGTTAATATACCATTTTTTACCCATTTTCAATGGGTAAATGGTATAAATATAAAAAAAAAGCAATTTACATTAAGAAAAAAAAATCGTCCCGCGCCAGATTCGAACCCAAGAACTCTCACGAACTTTGTAACTTACGAATCGGACCTCTAACCACTAGACCACACAAGTTTACGCCATGCGATCGGCAAATTAGGCTTTTATTGACGCGGGCTCTCTACTGCGTCGATTTAACGTTTTGATTAGGAATCGCTAGCGCCCATAACTTTGTATGGGGAATTCGAACTCCTATAACTTCTTTGTTATTAAAAAATAAAAATTGAAGAAAGCTACAGTCGAGTGCACTCGACAGTAAGTTATAATTTACCTTTGGCTGCTAAAAATAATTCTTAATATTAATTACTTTTATTCGAATTAATAACAACGCATCGCATATTTCCGAAATTAAATACACATGCATTGACGCTAATGGCACATGCCGACTGCACGCCGATTGTGCGTGCGCAGTCGGCACAAGCATTGACGCCGAGCCTCTGCTCCGTCTCTGCTGCTGTATGCAAAACTTCTCGCGCCTAGGAACAGACCATGTGCTTCAGTGGTTTGTTGTTAGAGTTGTCAGCTCTTTAACTAAATGTTCCCGGTTCGAATCCAAACGCAGTCTTCTTTTTTTTGTATTGCTTAGAAAAAGTTTTTGGTTTTTTTTATTTTTTTTGCATAATATATTTTTCATATAGCGCAAAATTATTAAAAAAAAAAAAAATTGCCCAGTGCAGGATTTGAACCCGCGACCTCACGCATCAGAAACTTGCGAGCCAACCATCAAGACCACACACAGTTACGCAGTGCGATCGGCAAAAAAAAAAAAAAAATTGCCCGTTGCTGGATTTGAACCCGCGACCACACGCACCAGAATCTTGCATGCAACCATCTAGACCACACACAGTTACGCGGAGCGATCGGCAAATGAGACTTTTATTGATGCCGGCCTTCTGCTGCGTCAGTTCAACATTCTAGTTGGAATTCTAAGCGCCCACAACTTTATATGGGAGATTCAAACTCCTATAACTTCTTTGTTTATTGTCCGATCGGATTGAAATTTATAGGGTAGATCTGTACTATGGTAAGCTACAAGAGTGTTAAAAAAAATGTTTTGTTATTTCCCTACTTTTCTTAAAATTCAATAGTTTGGGGGCGGTGGGCGTGGCATCCAAAAGTTGAAAATCAAACATTCTTCGTAATGTTACCAGGCACCTTACTTTCAAATTTGGCGCTTCTAGCTTTTCTAGTTTTCTTTTAAATTATAAAAATGTGTTTTTTAGAGGCGGTGGGCGTGGCATCCAAAATTCTAAAATCCAACTTCTGCATAATGTTGCAAGACACTCTCCTACCAAATTTGGTGCGTTTATCTCTTTTCGTTATTGAATTATTTAGAAAAAATCGAAATACGCATTTATCGATTTGCGGAGGCGGTGGGCGTGGCACATCAAGTTTGAAATAAACTTCTTGTGTGTATTGAATACACGCACACTCCCACCAAGTCTGGTGCCTCTAGCTCTTTTAATAGCTGAGATCTGTGTGTTCATACAGACGGACAGACGGACAGACGGACAGACGGACAGACGGACAGACGGACAGACGGACAGACGGACAGACAGACGGACATGACCAAATCGACTCGGCTATTGATGCTGATCAAGAATATATATACTTTGTATGGTCTGCCACGCCTCCTTCTGCCTGTTACATACATTTGCACAAAGTTAATATACCATTTTTTACCCATTTTCAATGGGTAAATGGTATAAAAAACAAGTAAGGAAAGCTACAGTCGAGCGCGCGCGACTGTAAGATACCATTTACCCTATTCGAAGAAATAATACAAAATAAAATAAATGGTATAAAAATAAAAAAAAAAGCAATTTACATTAAGAAAAAAAAATCGCCCCGCGCCAGATTCGAACCCAAGAACTCTCACGAACTTTGTAACTTACGAGTCGGACCTCTAACCACTAGACCACACAAGCTTACGCCATGCAATCGGCAAATTAGGCTTTTATTGACGCGGGCCCTCTACTGCGTCGATTTAACGTTTTGGTTAGGAATCGCTAGCGCCCATAACTTTGTATGGGGAATTCGAACTCCTATAACTTCTTTGTTATTAAAAAATAAAAATTGAAGAAAGCTACAGTCGAGTGCACTCGACAGTAAGTTATAATTTACCTTTGGCTGCTAAAAATAATTCTTAATATTAATTACTTTTATTCGAATTAATAACAACGCATCGCATATTTCCGAAATTAAATACACATGCATTGACGCTAATGGCACATGCCGACTGCACGCCGATTGTGCGTGCGCAGTCGGCGCAAGCATTGAAGCCGAGCCTCTGCTCCGTCTCTGCTGCTGTATGCAAAACTTCTCGCGCCTAGGAACAGACCATGTGCTTCAGTGATTTGTTGTGAGAGTTGTCAGCTCTATAACTAAATGTCCCCGGTTCGAATCCCAGCGCAGTCTTCATTTTTTTGTATTGCTTAGAAAAAGTTTTTGTTTTTATTTTTTTTTTTTTGCATAATATACTTTTCATATAGCGCAAAATTATTAAAAAAAAAAAAAATTGCCCAGCGCAGGATTCGAACCCGCGACCTCACGCATCAGAAACTTGCGAGCCAACCATCAAGACCACACACAGTTACGCAGTGCGATCGGCAAAAAAAAAAAAAAAAATTGCCCGTTGCTGGATTCGAACCCGCGACCACACGCACCAGAATCTTGCATGCAACCATCTAGACCACACACAGTTACGCGGAGCGATCGGCAAATGAGACTTTTATTGATGCCGGCCTTCTGCTGCGTCAGTTCAACATTCTAGTTGGAATTCTAAGCGCCCACAACTTTATATGGAAGATTCAAACTCCTATAACTTCTTTATTTATTGTCCGATCGGATTGAAATTTATAGGGTAGATCTGTACTATGGTAAGATACAAGAGTGTTAAAAAAAATGTTTTGTTATTTCCCTACTTTTCTTAAAATTCAATAGTTTGGGGGCGGTGGGCGTGGCATCCAAAAGTTGAAAATCAAACATTCTTCGTAATGTTACCAGGCACCTTACTTTCAAATTTGGCGCTTCTAGCTTTTCTAGTTTTCTTTTAAACTATAAAAATGTGTTTTTTAGAGGCGGTGGGCGTGGCATCCAAAATTCTAAAATCCAACTTCTGCATAATGTTGCAAGACACCCTCCTACCAAATTTGGTGCGTTTATCTCTTTTCGTTATTGAATTATTTGGAAAAAATCGAAATACGCATTTATCGATTTGCGGAGGCGGTGGGCGTGGCACATCAAGTTTGAAATAAACTTCTTGTGTGTATTGAATACACGCACACTCCCACTAAGTCTGGTGCCTCTAGCTCTTTTAATAGCTGAGATCTGTGTGTTCATACAGACGGACAGACGGACAGACGGACAGACGGACAGACGGACAGACGGACAGACGGACAGACAGACGGACATGACCAAATCGACTCGGCTATTGATGCTGATCAAGAATATATATACTTTGTATGGTCTGCCACGCCTCCTTCTGCCTGTTACATACATTTGCACAAAGTTAATATACCATTTTTTACCCATTTTCAATGGGTAAATGGTATAAAAAAAATTGCCCAGTGCAGGATTTGAACCCGCGACCTCACGCATCAGAAACTTGCGAGCCAACCATCAAGACCACACACAGTTACGCAGTGCGATCGGCAAAAAAAAAAAAAAAAATTGCCCGTTGCTGGATTTGAACCCGCGACCACACGCACCAGAATCTTGCATGCAACCATCTAGACCACACACAGTTACGCGGAGCGATCGGCAAATGAGACTTTTATTGATGCCGGCCTTCTGCTGCGTCAGTTCAACATTCTAGTTGGAATTCTAAGCGCCCACAACTTTATATGGGAGATTCAAACTCCTATAACTTCTTTGTTTATTGTCCGATCGGATTGAAATTTATAGGGTAGATCTGTACTATGGTAAGCTACAAGAGTGTTAAAAAAAATGTTTTGTTATTTCCCTACTTTTCTTAAAATTCAATAGTTTGGGGGCGGTGGGCGTGGCATCCAAAAGTTGAAAATCAAACATTCTTCGTAATGTTACCAGGCACCTTACTTTCAAATTTGGCGCTTCTAGCTTTTCTAGTTTTCTTTTAAACTATAAAAATGTGTTTTTTAGAGGCGGTGGGCGTGGCATCCAAAATTCTAAAATCCAACTTCTGCATAATGTTGCAAGACACTCTCCTACCAAATTTGGTGCGTTTATCTCTTTTCGTTATTGAATTATTTAGAAAAAATCGAAATACGCATTTATCGATTTGCGGAGGAGGTGGGCGTGGCACATCAAGTTTGAAATAAACTTCTTGTGTGTATTGAATACACGCACACTCCCACCAAGTCTGGTGCCTCTAGCTCTTTTAATAGCTGAGATCTGTGTGTTCATACAGACGGACAGACGGACAGACGGACAGACGGACAGACGGACAGACGGACAGACGGACAGACAGACGGACATGACCAAATCGACTCGGCTATTGATGCTGATCAAGAATATATATACTTTGTATGGTCTGCCACGCCTCCTTCTGCCTGTTACATACATTTGCACAAAGTTAATATACCATTTTTTACCCATTTTCAATGGGTAAATGGTATAAATATAAAAAAAAAGCAATTTACATTAAGAAAAAAAAATCGTCCCGCGCCAGATTCGAACCCAAGAACTCTCACGAACTTTGTAACTTACGAATCGGACCTCTAACCACTAGACCACACAAGTTTACGCCATGCGATCGGCAAATTAGGCTTTTATTGACGCGGGCTCTCTACTGCGTCGATTTAACGTTTTGATTAGGAATCGCTAGCGCCCATAACTTTGTATGGGGAATTCGAACTCCTATAACTTCTTTGTTATTAAAAAATAAAAATTGAAGAAAGCTACAGTCGAGTGCACTCGACAGTAAGTTATAATTTACCTTTGGCTGCTAAAAATAATTCTTAATATTAATTACTTTTATTCGAATTAATAACAACGCATCGCATATTTCCGAAATTAAATACACATGCATTGACGCTAATGGCACATGCCGACTGCACGCCGATTGTGCGTGCGCAGTCGGCACAAGCATTGACGCCGAGCCTCTGCTCCGTCTCTGCTGCTGTATGCAAAACTTCTCGCGCCTAGGAACAGACCATGTGCTTCAGTGGTTTGTTGTTAGAGTTGTCAGCTCTTTAACTAAATGTTCCCGGTTCGAATCCAAACGCAGTCTTCTTTTTTTTGTATTGCTTAGAAAAAGTTTTTGGTTTTTTTTATTTTTTTTGCATAATATATTTTTCATATAGCGCAAAATTATTAAAAAAAAAAAAAATTGCCCAGTGCAGGATTTGAACCCGCGACCTCACGCATCAGAAACTTGCGAGCCAACCATCAAGACCACACACAGTTACGCAGTGCGATCGGCAAAAAAAAAAAAAAAATTGCCCGTTGCTGGATTTGAACCCGCGACCACACGCACCAGAATCTTGCATGCAACCATCTAGACCACACACAGTTACGCGGAGCGATCGGCAAATGAGACTTTTATTGATGCCGGCCTTCTGCTGCGTCAGTTCAACATTCTAGTTGGAATTCTAAGCGCCCACAACTTTATATGGGAGATTCAAACTCCTATAACTTCTTTGTTTATTGTCCGATCGGATTGAAATTTATAGGGTAGATCTGTACTATGGTAAGCTACAAGAGTGTTAAAAAAAATGTTTTGTTATTTCCCTACTTTTCTTAAAATTCAATAGTTTGGGGGCGGTGGGCGTGGCATCCAAAAGTTGAAAATCAAACATTCTTCGTAATGTTACCAGGCACCTTACTTTCAAATTTGGCGCTTCTAGCTTTTCTAGTTTTCTTTTAAACTATAAAAATGTGTTTTTTAGAGGCGGTGGGCGTGGCATCCAAAATTCTAAAATCCAACTTCTGCATAATGTTGCAAGACACTCTCCTACCAAATTTGGTGCGTTTATCTCTTTTCGTTATTGAATTATTTAGAAAAAATCGAAATACGCATTTATCGATTTGCGGAGGAGGTGGGCGTGGCACATCAAGTTTGAAATAAACTTCTTGTGTGTATTGAATACACGCACACTCCCACCAAGTCTGGTGCCTCTAGCTCTTTTAATAGCTGAGATCTGTGTGTTCATACAGACGGACAGACGGACAGACGGACAGACGGACAGACGGACAGACGGACAGACAGACGGACATGACCAAATCGACTCGGCTATTGATGCTGATCAAGAATATATATACTTTGTATGGTCTGCCACGCCTCCTTCTGCCTGTTACATACATTTGCACAAAGTTAATATACCATTTTTTACCCATTTTCAATGGGTAAATGGTATAAAAACATTTTTTTGCTACAATTTGACACACAAAGCAGCTGTCTGCGCGCACACACACACGCACGCATACACGAGCAGAGATCGCTTATATAGCGTACACTGTGTTGCCATAGCTACAGTTGTATGTACCACTTACGTGTTCATGTACGAATAGCTACAGTGCCGAACGAAATTATTGGCAAGCAAGCATTTTCCACATTGGGGCCGCTTTTTGTTATTAACTTTCAAAATTGGTCAATATTTAAGGGAAATTAAATAAGTTTTGAATCAATCCGATAATATAATATATTTCTGCGTTTATGTAAATATTTGCATGCCAGGATTATTTTATGCCCGCTTTATTGTTGACTATGCCTGCTGCTGTGCCAATAATTCAGTGCGGCACTGTAGCTGACAAGCTCACGAACATATGTATGTACACACACATACAGCTACATATACACAAGTATCTCTGGCAGCGGGTTGAGCGTGCACGCCAGTGAGAGAGAGAAGGAGGCATATAGCGTGAGAGGGTCAGAGAGGGTGGCTGTGACAGCACTCGGGCAGGAGACTGTTGTTATCTACTGCGCATTGTCTTGCTGTTGTTTGTGTAGTTGTGTTGTCTGTCTGCCAGTGTATCGCTGTGTGAGTGTGCACAAGAAGATGAAGCAGCAGTAGAAGAGGAAGAGACAGCGCAAGCAGCGGCAGCGGCAGAGCCAGAGCCAGCGGCAGCGGATACCGAATAACTAGCGCAGACGCTTTCGGTCAGGGGAGCGGGCGGGTGGCCGCATGGACGGTCGGTCGTTCGTTCGTTCGGTCGGTCGTTCGGTCGGGCGGCCTGCCAGTCGGTCGGACGAAGTGCCGAGCAAAGCACACAAATCAACATGACACGACCAACGGCAACAACAAGCACACGAATAGCAACAACAGCTACAGCTACAACTACAGCTACAGCTACAACTACAGCTATAGAAAAACCGGCACATTCAACTTCAACGCACACAGACACGCAGACAGTGTCAGACGTAGGGACAGACGCACGCAAGAGAGACAGATAGACAAAGCGACGGGCAAACAGCAGACAGAGAGACACACAGACAGACGGACGGACGGACCGACCGACTAACTGACTGATGAATGCGCCGCAGTTTGCTTTCAGCTTATGAGTGTGCGAGCGAGACGGCGCACGATGATGAGCACAAAGGGGAGCGCCTTAGTAAGAACCCAAGCGGTTTTGCTTGGTGTGGGGGGAGACGTGTGGTGTGTTTGTGTGTGTGTGTGTGTGGGGGGGGGGGGGGGGTGCTGCATGCGAACGAACGCGTCAGCCAGAAATAAATAAAGCAAAAGCCTGGGAGGCAGGCAGGCGTGCAGGCAGGCGGGCAACAAAAGCAGCAACAACAACAACGGCGAAAAGCAGCGCAAATAAAACGAGTAAGACGAAAATAAAAATAACAAGAATATGTAATAATAAAAAGCAAAATAAAATGAAAGCACACGAAAGCGGCGTAGCAGCGTAAGGAGAGAAGAGAAGAATGACCTGTGAATTTTTATGCACACAGAACACATATCATTTCGTATGTACATACATACACACATGCATGCATATGCCTGCATGTGTGTGCGCGCTGCTTGCTTCGGGCGTTGGCATGCCCTGCGACTGCAGCCGGACAAAAGCTGAATGCCATGCAAATCGATGGGTTCGAGTTCGATTCAATGCGGGCAAATGCTAAATGCATTGGTGGAGGACGAAGGGAGGCCTGCTTGCGTGTGCGTGTGTGTGTGTGTATGTGTGTGCGTGACCAATATACACGATTATGCGTGCGTGCGTGTGCAACATTTTTAAGCTGCAGCTAAGCACTTGCATTGTCTTATTACTAATGATGTACATACACATACATATGTAGCCATGTGTATGTGTGTGTGCGTGTGCGTGTGCAGTTATGCCTGTTAATAGGATTTGTTGATTTATTGATTGATTGAATTGCGTGCAATTTGCATTTGCCTCTGCCGCTGCCGCTGCCGCTGCCTCTGCCCGTTATTTAAGCCCATAACAATGCCATCCAATGCGATCCACTTGCGAAATTCCTAATCCGCGCCGAAGTGCTCGCTCTTCTGGCAAATTGTGGAAATTGTGAAAATCATTTTGATTTTGTTAGAGAGCAGCCCCTTCCCCCTCACCGCCACTCGAGTGGGCCCAGCGAGCTGCCATCGATTGGAGAGACAAACTGCAGAACTTGAGCGATAAGTGCCTGTCTGTGTGTATGTTTGTGTGTGAGTTGTACATTTCTATATACGCATATTTGTATGTGCGTGTATGCGTGTGTGTGTGTGTGTGTGTGCAAATATAATCCATGCGAATTATTCGCATAAGCGAATTATCAAACAAAAGTTTGATCAAGAGCAAAGCACGCAGTTGTATCGTTGTGTGTGTGTGTACATAGCTGTATATGGCACAGTGCACCATAAAAGTAGAGATACAGTCAGCTGTCGATAGGGCGGTAAGCTCGAATTCAGGCCCTGAGCGAATTAATAGACTGTTCGGATTAAAAATTAAAAGCAAAAACTATTTTTTTTTTTAATATATTATAAGGAATATATTATATACTAGTGACCCGGCGAACTTTGTTCCGCCTTAATGGCAATAAATAAGCAGTTTTTTTTTTATTTTATTCGAAAAAATCTATATATATAAAAGAAAGTCGTGTTAGTTACACCACTTATAACTCAAGAACGGCAGAAAAGATTTGGCTGAAAATTGGTAGGGAGGTAGCTTAGAGTGCCTGAATATACGTGCTGTGATGTCGTGTCTATCATTTGATGTTTGTCCGGGAAGCAGCAATTGAGTAATTTCTATCCATTTTGGATTACAGGTAAAAGTAATAAAGAGATCTGGCCGGCCGTAATGACGAACATATGTCATTGCATCTTGTGCATATTCATACATATGACGTGGGCTACCAATGTACGTCGCCGGCAGAATAGTTAATCGACCAATATTAGCTGCATTTCCTTCAGTACTAACTGCATCACGTAAATGGATGTACTCCTCAGAACGCAGTTTGGCTTGGTTCAACCTAATAAATGTTAAACGTTCCGTTTCTATTTTTACATACATGTCAACGCAATACTGCTGAAACAATCGACGAAACCGCAGCAAATAATTGTCAGCATTTTGACGAATCATCAAACGATATGCATAATAATTCATTGAGCTAACTTTCTTTGTAGTTTCTTCACCTGAAATTAAAAATTTGATAATTAACCATTTCAAAGGCAAATAATACAGACATTGACCATTATTAAGATACTGATACTTTACCATTCAATGGATTTATCATTTTAATATTAAAATAATATCCATCTTCTCCTTGCCAAAACATCAGTGGGTATTGCAATGCGTCATATGATCGATGAGTTTCCGATATTTGTTGCAGTTGCCCAGTATCGCGACGTGTAAGTACAATATCGCGTTTTTCCAATTGTTCACCAACAATCAGGATGGCAACTTCGTCTACGGTTGGAGCATTAAATGTGCATTCGTGTGTTCCAGATAGTCGTTTATCTGCTTTGATGACAACTTTATAGTCATCATTTGGCATACGCTCTAAAGCACTCTTAAACAACCTGACCAACGCATGATGTTCATGAAGCAGACACTGCAAGTCTTGAAGAATTGCTCGCTTCATTCCTGCATTGATCCCTAGGCGTCGATCAAGTTGTTCTTCCATGTTGCCCATGAAATATATTTGTAAAAATTTATTCTGTGTATCTTCGAAAGGTAGTAATGATCCAATTCGATGGTGAATCTGTCCTTGTGTCTACAAAATAAAAACCATACAGTATTAACTGGGTTATAAACACTTTTTCTGTAGGAGAGTAGTATAATACATACCAATAGATAAACTAAGTTATTCTTTAACTACATTCTATGTAAGTACAAAAATAAATACCTTAAATGTCGGATTAAAACCTCCTTCTTCGATAATGTCTGCCCCAAATGACGTCATTTGGAAACAACTATTGTATTTTCGAGTATTTGCAAGAAAGTGGCGTGATTCTTGTGTTTCGCCGCAAAGCAATGAATACAATGGCTCATGTGGCGGAGTCAACACTGGCAATTTCACTTTACCATTAACGCAGCATAATCCAGGCGTTTCTCCGGAAAACTTTAATGCACCACAATACTCGCAAACAACGTCCATTTGCCCATTGCAAACGCTAGGATGCAAGCTGTAATCATTGCTGCAATCGTATCGAAACGCAGCTCGATTCAAATCAGCAAAATATCTTGTTCTGCGTCGCAAATTATCTATTTGTTGACTTCTGTTGTTCGCTCGACGATTCTGCATTGCCAACCGAGCTGTTTCACGGGCTGCTTCACTTTGCTCTCGTGATTGAGAAGCACGAAGTCGAGCCATACTATTGCTGCGCTGTTCACGTGCAATTTCTTGTTCTTCTTCAGTCCTTTCATTTGCAGTATTTTGTATTCTTCTTGCATTACGGCTTTGTCGGGAAAGATTCGATCGTCTTGGTCGCGGCATTATTAATTAAACTTCACTTCACTTCAATCCACTTGTTAATTATTTATTTAATAGAAATAGTTTTAATATTGATTTCTTACAAATATCAAATTGTCATCCATACGTCATTACATAGCTGTCATTTCACGTCAATTACATAGCTGTCATTTGCGTTTTGTTATACCAAGTCTGATTCTTTTTTGTTATACCACGTTTTATAGTGACTGACGTTTCATGTCAAGTCACAGAGGAACGTTGTCGAACGGGATAAAAAGTATCCTATGTCCGTCTCCTGGCTCTAAGCTACCTCCCTACCAACTTTCAGTCAAATCTGTTCTGCCGTTCTTGAGTTATAAGTGGTGTAACTAACACGACTTTCTTTTATATATATAGATATACAATGAATTAAAAAAGTAATTGTCTGGATTCAAGAGGTAAAAATCGTTTTGTCCCGAATATAAGAAGTACAACGATGAGTATTAAAGTGTCCGAATTGCTGGAAATAGGCAATTTTTCAGAACGGTTTAAATTTATACTTTTTTGGGAAAACAAGAATTTGCATATTTTAATATATTTTTATAGTATGTACATATGTATATGTACAGCAGCAAAAAAGAGAACAGCACCAGCGCATAAATCCATTTTATGGAAATTTCCCTATGCAAAACTCAAGCAAATTATTTAAATATTTATTTATTTAACAAGTTCCGAATTTATTAAAAAATCTTGTGAATTAAGTAAACCCGAGCAAAATACAAAATATCACCGTTCACGCATGCATACCTTATGAAAATTTTACATATGTACAGTATGTTTTCTTTGAAAAAAGAAAAAAAGCAAAACTATTTCTTTTTTAAGTGAATTTTTATAATCAAAATTCCTTTTTTTTTTGTTTTATTCTTTTTAATTATTGCTTATTTGGGCCTTAAATTATTATTAATATTCATAAAATTAATATTAATAACTTATATATAAAAAGTACTAATATAACCAAAGAGATAATTACAATTTTTTAAAGAAGCATAAGTTCGCTATTATTAAAAAATCATGTGAATTAAGAAGAATTTTAATTATTGTAAATATTCGTAAAATTATATTTATATGTATCCAAAGGGATAAATAAATTATTTTGATATGAAGAATAAGTCCGCAACTATGCAAAAATCTTGTAAATCTTGAAAAATCGAATAAAATTACGAGAGCTATTTATATGTTTGTATTCAATATTCAATATGGTGAAAAACATTTACATTACATTCGGCTAAATGTTAACTTATTGAGAAAATACTTTAGGGGTTGTGGCTTACTTTTTTCGACTTATGTATCAACTTCTGCTATTACAGAACAATTATGGCTTGCATATAATACTTGGAAAATAGCTAAAAATCTGTTAAACTCTAATCAGAATCGCAATTCGTGATGACCGATGACATCCACATGCGATAATTATACGTGGGGAACCCCGCAAACGCGTTTGCAATTAAGCTCGAATGTTCTGCGCATACGAACACACGCGCAAATACACACTTTACTTCGGCCTACCGAAGTTTTCATACCCTTGCAGATTCTGTACTTTTTTTGTAAATTGTACTATATATGTTTTTACATATGTATATACAGTTATCAAGTTCAGCGCAGCGAATATGTAAAAGGTTTAAGACTAATAGACAGATAGATAGACAGATAGATAGACAGACGGACAGACAGACGGACAGACAGACGGACAGACAGACGGACAGACAGACGTACATACAAACGGACAGACAGACACACGGAAATACAAACGGACAGACAGACGGACAGACGGACAGACAGACAGACAGACAGACGGACAGACAGACGGACAGACAGAAAGACAGACGGACAGACAGACGGACAAACAGACGGACAGACACACGGACATACAGACAAACAGACAGACAAACGGACACCCGGGAATGGCTAGATTGACTCGCCTATTGATATTGATGAATAATATTGTGTATACATACAGTGGCGCTTTTCTGATCAAAAGTGAAAATTCTATTTGCAAATACATTCAGTAAAGAGTAACCAAAAAAAGAACGGTTTACTTACACTTCTTGGGAGAGAAGCTGAGCATAAAATGCAATGGGTCAAATAAGCTGTGACATAGAAAATTGCAGTATTTTTCTCGTTGGTTGAAAAATGATAAAACCTTTTGTTACTCGTATTTTAATAAAATTTAAGTTCTTTGTTATTTCTATAAAACCCATCGAAAAAACTGCGTCGAGAATGCTTTATTCTGTGCGCTGCAAGCAGCTGCCCAAAATTGGTATGCCCTTCGCAAGGGTATAAACACATACAAACGTATACACACATACACACAGTGAACATTGACTTCAAAATCTAGCGGAAGCAGCAGCATCGCTCGAAACTACGATTACAAGTGCATAATGTACACGCACACAGACACACACACACACATGCACACCTTGTGCATAGGTCGTGCCAAAGGCCTTATCACTAACCCCGGCATCTGCTCGACATTGACCGATATCGATTGGCGCGCGGGCAAGCCAGCACACACACACACACACACACACACACACAGACATGCTGCTACGTCTAGTATTTCAGCAGTTTTCCCGCTAACTTTTTGTGCACACAGCAGCACACACACACACACGCATGCACAGCTGCATGCTCTCTCACTTCGCGCTTTGTTGCTAATTTCTGTTTTGTTAATGCGTTTTATTGAAGTTTTCCATTATCGGCAGATCGCGCGCGCTTCGCTTATCACAACACGGCCGAGCGCATACACATGTCCAGCTCGGGCCCAGCCCCTCCCGCACCGCCGCGCACACATGCACACATGCACACATGCTTTTGCACAGGCTTTCGTGCATTACGAACGAGCGATCGTCGCCAGAGCAATTCACAGTTAAGTCGCCTGTCACATGCGCTCACACACACACACAGACACACGCATACACACTCAAGCACACCTGCATGTGTATGTAAAACATGCATGCCTTAACAGATGCCAATGCGAGCGAAATAAAGAGAGAGAGAGAGCGAGAGAGAGCAGGCAAGTCCGCGAGCAGTGCTGTCAATTAAGCTCTTTTCCCGCCAGCACTGACACTTGATGCCATTTACTCATTACAAAAATGCTAACTAAGTGCAAATGTAGCGGCAGAAGGCGTGGCAGAGCATGCAAAGTATATACTGTGTATATACTCTCGATTTGTCCCTGCCTCTCCGTTTCTCTGACTGTATGAACACGCCACACTCAGCTGTTAAAAAGCTAAAAACACTAAATTTGGCATCGAGTTCGTGTATAACATACGCAGTTCAGGCTTACTGCAATCTTATCTTACCACACCCACCACCTGCCAAAATTTAAATCAATAAGAAACAGAGTTTAATAGCTTAGCTATTTTTTTGGTGCACATTCGCGACCAATTGCAGCTCGAGTGGACAATACATAAGTTATAAGCGTGAGAAGTTTGCTTGCATTTGACTGTATATGTGAGATCGGCATATGTGAAAATGACATGGGAGCAACAACTCGGTAAAAAAATTGTGAATTCTTTAAATAAAAGTCTTTAAAATAAAAATCATAGCTTAGGAATGCAATCGATTTTAGCTTTCTTTACTTGCTTTTACAGTCATCATTTGAAAACGAAAATCTGGCTTATTTTAGTTTTTTTTTAATGACAAAAGGCTAATATAAATTGACTTTTAGGAACGGAAAAAAAATTGAAGTCTACCATATAAAATAAAAATCATAGTTTAGGAATGCAATCGATTTTAGATTTCTTTACTTGCTTTTACAGACATCGTTTGAAAACGAAAATCTGGCTTATATTAGTTTTTTTTTTTAATGACAAAAGGTTAATATATGTAAATCGACTTTAAGAAATGGAAAAAACGTTGAATGTCTATAAAATAAAAATCATAGTTTAGGAACGCAATCGGTTTTAGCTTTCTTTACTTGCTTATGCAGTCATCATTTGAAAACGAAAATCTGGCTTATTTTAGTTTTTTTTTTTTTTTTACAAAAGGTTAATATATATCGACTTTAAGGAATGGAAAAAACGTTGACAGAAGTGTATAGGGGCCGGAGGGATTCCTTTAAGGGGGATGTGGGAGGATAAATAAAGAATTTTCAAATTATGAATAAATCCAGAAAATTACTTATTATTCTATTGAATGAATGAAATGATGAAATGAATAAAGGCGTATTTTTTTTGCCCACAGTAGTATGTTGAACTGATATGAGAATTAATAAATTCGTGTTAATGAATAAAAAAAAACTCATAAATTATATTAAAAATATATAATTATTTTTTTTTATTATTTTTTCTTCACATCGTATGCAAAAAATTGACCACACTCTTTAACAGTATTTTAGTAAAATTGCAGAGATTTTGAATTTAATGCGATTTAGCTTTTTCTTGCACTCCACTGTTGGCAGCACTGGGCGCCAGAGAAGGGAAAACAAAGGCAAACCTGAATTATGCCCGTTGCTTGACATTGCCGGGGCGGACAAAGTGAAATGGTAAACATTGGCGCAGATAACAACAATAGGCTGAGGCGAAGCCGAATAAGCGCAAAAGTAGCGCAACTTGCGTTTTATAATAACAACAATGGCAATAACAATGGCAACCACGACAACACCAACAACAACAACAACAATGCCAGCCAAATGAGAGCAACAACACTGCACTGCATGCAGACTGCTGTGTGAACTGCTTTGCAGGCCACACTGCTTGCACACCCCGCGCACTGCTTGGCCGCGACACGACGCGACTTGTATTACGTGTTGGCTTTCTGCATGCTCTTGTCGCTGCACACTGGAGCAAAGTGATTGAAATACAGTTCAACCAAATGCGAGTGAAGAAATGCGAAATCCCATTTTTGGACGGGATAAAAATGTTGGAAAAACGATTGGCAAAGTGTGTAGAGCTAAAAGGGGACTATGTTAAAAAATAAAAAAAAAATTTCTGCAAAAAACATTGTTTTTATATTTATTATTATTATTTATTTTTTCTAAAGACATATTGAACGACCCACGTATTTAAATTTCGTTTTAATGAGAATAACAAAAACTGCAATGTACGATTTTTTGTCTATTTTTCAACGCTTTGCCCCAGTGTGCGTTGTCGTCGTCTTGGCTTTATTTGTGCATGCTGCTGCTGCTGTTGTTGTTGTTGTTGTTGTTGAAGTTGCCCGCCGCCTTAGCCAACTCAATCAAGTCGCCGTCACAGACCCGTCGCTGTCGCTGTCGCAGTCGCTGCCGTCGCCCCCCGCTCGCAGCGCTGGCGGCGGCCACTGGCACCCAGCAACAACAGGCCCAGCGAGTTGAGGATCGCCTCTAACCGGTTTCCTCTTACTGTCGTCTTGCATATTTTTAGCAACAAGTTGAAACTCGCACGACCAGACGTTGACAACATGTCAAGGGGTGGGGGGAGCAGCAGCATACAAGCAGACAGACAGACAAACAGACAAACACAGTTACGACCGCACGTACACAATGATAGTGTTTGTGTATGCGTGTGCTGAGGGCGAGAGAGAGAGAGAGAGAGAGCAAAGAGCTCAGCAGGCATACAAACAAACGAACACAATTACAAGCACTCACACACACACACACACACACACACGCGATGATAATGTGCGTGTGTGTGTGCGGCGCGGCATTCGCTTGAAACAAAATTGTTTTTATGCTTTCGCAAACGATCCGCGCCAAAAGAGCCGCCACTTACCCCCCGCCGCTCTGACCGAGCAGAGAGCGGAGAGCGGAGAGAACGACAAGGGACTGCTGGACAGACGCATACGACAGCGACCGCAAACATAGCCGCGTCATCGTTGCGGTCGCTCTCGCAGTCGCCGCCGACGTCGACGTCAGCGTCAGCGTCGCCGCAAAACAATTGCCGGCCATTGTTGCTGTTGGGCCCCACGGCCCCGGCGAAGACAGCAACAGCAACAGCGACGGCGACGGCGACGACATTGCATTTTCTCTACACACTTCCCCACACACACGCACACATACATAGTGCATTGCAGTGTGGTGGAATTGAACAGCGAGGGGAATATGCAAGTCCAATTGAACGAATCATTCAAGAGGTTCAACGCAGGGCAGCACGAAGAGTGGCTGCAACTGCATGCTATGCTAATAATACTTTTTAATTACTGCTGTTAATATTTATTTATTAAATTAATATTACTTTTTGTATTTCATTAATTATACCATTTACCCATTGAAAATGGGTAAAAAATGGTATATTAACTTTGTGAAAATGTATGTAACAGGCAAAAGGAGGCGTGGTAGACCATACAAAGTATATATATTCTTGATCAGCATCAATAGCCGAGTCGATTTGGTCATGTCCGTCTGTCCGTCTGTCCGTCTGTCCGTCTGTATGAACACACAGATCTCAGCTATTGAAAGAGCTAGAGGCACCAGACTTGGTGGGAGTGTGCGTAAATTCAATACACACAAGAAGTTTATTTCAAACTTGATGTGCCACGCCCACTGCCTCCGCAAATCGATAAATGCGTATTTCGATTTTTTGCAAATAATTCAATAACGAAAAGAGATAAACTCACCAAACTTAATAGGAGGGTGTCTTGCAACATTATGCAGAAGTTGGATTTTAAACTTTCGGATGCCACGCCCACCGCCCCTATAAAACGAATTATTTGAATTATAAGAACACCAGAAAAGCTAGAAGCACCGAATTTGGAAAAATGGCCCCTGGTAATATTATGCAGAATGCGGATTTTCAAATTTTGGATGCCACGCCTACCGCCCCAAAAAATCGTTTTTTAAATCGGTAAATCTAATTATAGGAAAAGTAGAAAAGTTTTTTGGTATTATTGTAGATAAATCCGATCGGACAATAAACACAGAAGTTATAGGCACGAGAAGTTTCCCTTACAGCAGCAGAGGCCCGACGCTCACTGCGCACGCACAGTCGTCAGCGCGCAGTCGGCATGTGCCATTAGCGTTAATGCATTTAGTGTGTAGTGTATTTGACTTCGAAAAGATGCGAATAAAAGTAATTTATATTAAGAATTATTTTTTTAACAGCTAAAGGTAAATTGTATATTAGTGTCGAGTGCACTCGACTGCAGCTTTCTTCACTTGTTAACTTTAATATAATTTAATTTTATTATGCAAAAATTGTTGTATATAATTTTGTTTCATTTATCTACAAAGAAATTTGCTCGTTGCTTCATCGATATTCTCTATTCTCTATGTCTCTCTCTTAAGCTGCCCCTCTCTTTCTCTCTAATTACGTTCAACAGCCAATTAGATACTATTCCATTTAGCTGCTTCACCTCAGACCAGTCCTATCATTATTAATTTTGCTTTAATTATAGTAATTGATTGCTACGTCCGAATGCCTTTTGCCTCAGCATCTACAGCTTCTTAGTGCCCTTTGCACTCACGCACACACACACACGTGCACGCATGTGTAGATCTGCCACTGCTTAGCTTCTTGACAGTGCAGTCGACTTCGCTTAGCTCTGCTCCGCAGGCTCCAGTTGCATTTCCAGCTGCAGCTGTCACTGCTCGTTCTTATCAGACGGTCAAGTCGGTGATAGCTTATGGCTGGCGGAACTGACCATTAGCAAGCTAATCGCTATGTGAAACTCAAGTCGAAAATAGTGTATTTGAAAGGGCGGGCAGGGGAGTAACTGGGTAAGTGGGCGAAGGGCTGTAGCTGCATTAGTGCACAGCCGAAAAGTATGCTATAAAAATAACACAGAAGGCAAAGCAAGCAGTGCAAAATGCCAAAGGATTTTAGTTCATGCATCGAGTGAAACTCAAGCTACGAATAAGCATTAAAAACAGTTTTAAATTATATAACATAAGCGCTGCTGTAAGACACAGTTTTAATTTTTTTTTAGTTATTGTTTTTTTTGCCAGAAATAAAATTGAAGTAAGAACAGATATCACGATTATTAATTTAACCACTGCAAGAGCATACAAAAGTTTAGCCTAGACTCAAACCCAAATAAAGTCACAAGCAGTGGAATTTATTTGTATTTCGTGTTCTGCTTGCGCTTTTAGTTTTCAATAATCATATTTATTTTCTCCTGCAGTCCTTTCTGGAGGGGAGAAAGTTTGCGGTGCGTTTTCTCACTGTGCACTCTCGAACGAGCCTCTGGTGTCAGCTGGTGTACCTCAGGGAAGTGTCTTGGGTCCCCTGCTCTATTTCCTCTACAGCCACGACTTGCTACAACCTTATGCCAGTTTGATGGGAACTGCGCTGCTGGCGACATTTGCAGACGACGTATGTATCACATATAGATCGCGATGTGTATATGATGCTGCCGACAATATTCAGGAATATGCCGCACTCTTCGAGCAATGGGCTTGGCGCTGGAACTCGAATAAATCGAATAACGTCTGCTACACTTTAAGGCAAAGAAGTCCGCAGGCTGTGAGTATTGGGGGTGCTCTTGTCGCCCAAAATGATTCTGCCAAGTACCTAGGGGTGATACTAGACCGCAGGCTTACTTTTAAGAAGCATATCACTGCCATTGGATAGCGCATACGAGCAGCAGTGTCTAAGCGCTACTGGCTGATTGGTCTGCGCGGTAAACTATCGCTGTCCAATAAGCTAACTATCTATAGACAGATCATTGCGCTGATATGGAATTATGGATGTCAAATCTGTGGACTAGCTTGCGACTCCCAGATTAAAAGAATACAAGTCGCCCAAAATAAGGTTGCCCCGACGTGATAGTGAACATTAATAAAAGTGGTTATAAATTAATTAAAATCATTGGAAATTGCGCTAAAATTTCTAAACATTACATACAGTTGTGCTTGTAAATACATAAGTGCCGCTTTAGTTGTCGCGCGCTTTATGTACATAACAGCAGTTACATGCATCGCAAAGTTGTTGTTTCCTTTCATCTTCTTTGCTAGTGCAGTTCGCTAAACCAGAGCATCGGCTTGCTTTGCTTTGTGCATAACCCAGCAAACATTTTGTGCACATAATTAAATTTAACAAAATAAATTCGTCAGTACGGTATATAAAAGCAATCGCGGTAAAATGCCAATGGACTCAACTATGAACTTTAATATAAACAAAGTCGATTTTTTTAAGCGCAAAGCCAACTCTATATTTGCGCACGCCCAAAAAATTGGACAGTCCCTCAGCAACGATGCGATCAAATCTTCCAGCGAAGAAGAACTGTCATTGCGCTTAGAATTGTTGGACAAAACTCAAGCGTCCTTTATTTTGGCCCATGGCAGTCTCGAAGAGCTTGACTTCAACGAAATTGGCAGCCTAATGCGAGATTAGTTTAAAGAATTGGTTCTGTCATTAAAGGCGGTCGTCCAGCAAGAAATACGAAAACGTAACTTCGCTGGTGTTCGGTGTTCAACAAAGCGGCCTGAAATGTCTATGGATGTATCGTCAGTTCAAGCTCAAAGGAGAGCAAATTTGCCAGAATTGAAGTTGCCGGAGTTTAGTGGCGGCTACGTGGAGTATGTCTATTTCTTCACCATGTTTTCCACCGCCATCGACAAGGATCCCGATTTGTCTCCAATTGCGAAGCTGCAGCATTTAAAATCGTGCCTCAAAGGCTCTGCTTGGGTGCCATCAGAGCTCTGGAAATATCAGCGGATAATTATGCCGTCGCATTCGATATATTAGACAAGCGGTATAATAACAAGCGTCTTATCTTTCAGGCACACATCAGCACAATCTTGGGTATTTAGAAGGTAGAGGTAGTGTCAGCTGTGAAGCTACGATGCTTGTCGGATACATTTTTTGCTAACTTGCGTGCTCTGCAATCCATAGGCAGCTCGGAACGAATCTCTGACTGTATTATCATCCATAGCATCTTGCAGAAGCTCGACATTGCATCGCGAACAGCATGGGAGGAATCTAATACAGCTGATAAGATACCAACTGTCAAGCAGCTCATCGATTTTCTGGAGAAACGCTGTCAACGTTTGGAAAATGTGGAACATTCGGCAGAAGCCTTTAATCAGGCTGAGGCAATATCGCATTTAAATCAAAATCCTACATCAGAAACGGAAAATTCAACAAATCAGCCTTCTTCTAGCAGCCAGCCAGTAAACATCACTACCTCTACTTTTCTGATCGCTCAGAATTCTGTGTCTGATGCTGTGTTCCTGCCAACAGCAATTGTAAATTCAAACAAGTGAAGAAAGCTACAGTCGAGTGCACTCGACAGTAAGATACCATTTACCTTTCGCTGTTAAAAACTAATTCTTAATATTAATTACTTTTATTCGGCGAATAACAACGCATCGCATATTTTCGAGGACAAATTCACATGCATTGACGCTAATGGCACATGCCGACTGCACACTGACTACACGACGACTGTGCGTGCGCAGTCGGCGTCGGCGTCGGGCCTCTACTGCTGTGAGCGAAACTTCTCGTGCCTATAACTTCTTTGTTTATTGTCCGATCGGATTTAAATTTATAGGGTTGGTCAATATTATTATTATCTACAATAATACCTAAAAAAAAATTCGGAAACTTTTCTACTTTTCCTATAATTTGATTTACCGATTTACAAAATCGATTTTTGGGGGCGGTAGGCGTGGCATCCAAAAGTTGAAATTCCGCATTCTCCGTAATGTTACCAGGCACCTTACTTCCAAATTTGGTGCTTCTAGCTTTTCTAGTGTTCGTTTAAACTATAAAAATGTGTTTTTTAGAGGCGGTGGGCGTGGCATCCAAAAGTCTAAAATCCAACTTCTGCATAATGTTGCAAGACAACCCCCTACCAAATTTGGTGCGTTTATCTCTTTTCGTTATTGAATTATTTGGAAAAAATCGAAATACGCATTTATCGATTTGCGGAGGCGGTGGGCGTGGCACATCAAGTTTGAAATAAACTTCTTGTGTGTATTGAATACACGCACACTCCCACCAAGTCTGGTGCCTCTAGCTCTTTTCATAGCTGAGATCTGTGTGTTCATACAGACGGACAGACAGACGGACATGACCAAATCGACTCGGCTATTGATGCTGATCATGAATATATATACTTTGTATGGTCTGCCACGCCTCCTTCTGCCTGTTACATACATTTGCACAAAGTTAATATACCATTTTTTACCCATTTTCAATGGGTAAATGGTATAAAAATCGATCTGGTGCTTGGATTCCATGCCGTGCACTGCTCAACTCTGGATCACAGTTGCACATTGTTACGTTTCGTTTGGCACACCAGTTACAATTGCCACGGCAAAGGTCAACAGCAGCTGCTGCTGGGATTGGTGATTCCAGATTTGTATCCGACGGATTTTCTGTAAGCATTAATCTCAAATCTCTTGCTTCAGATTATTCTGTCAGCATCTCTGCTTTGGTTGCTCCTACCATAACGGACAATGGATGGAGAATCCCAGCCAATATTAAGCTAGCCGATCCTGAATTTTATAAATCGCAGAAAGTGGATTTACTCATTGGAGCCAGTCTTTTCATTGACCTGTTATGCGTTGGGCAGATCAAGCTTACTGCAGGCCTGCCGTTGCTTCAAAAGACTCGACTTGGATGGATTGTCACAGGCGGAGTCAATGATTCAAAACAATCTACAGCTTTAGTTGCTCAAACTAAACTCGAACGTCGTCCGCAGCTAAAGGCTCAGTACTCTACATTCATTCAGGAGTATTTGGAACTGAGGCACATGTCTCCTGTGAAGAAAGATTCGCTACAGCTTTGCAGATATTTTTTGCCCCACCACTGTGTGCTGAAGGAACAAAGCACTACGACCAAGCTCCGTGTGGTTTTTGATGGCTCGGCGAACTCATCCACTGGTTACTCGTTGAACGATGTGGTGTTGGCAGGCCCCACTATTCAGCCTAAGCTCTTCTGCCACATTGCTGCAATAATCAATTCAAGACCTTTGGTGCCTCATTCAGAAAACCCTGCAGATCTTGAGGTGCTGACTCCTGTTCATTTTCTTGGTACTGCACCTCTGGTTCTGTTTCCTGAGCCTGATGTCACAGGACTAAATCTTAATCGTTTGGATCGCTAGATGCTGTTGATTATGCAGTTATGCAGCCGAATCAGCATACAAAGAAACCCAGTGATTGATCACTCTTTCTCTCTTTTTACTTTTGCCTAGCTTTGGCCTTCTCCCTGCGTGCAGAGGTTTTATCAGTTCAGTTCGGTTTCAAATCGCCTACAGTCGAGAGAGCGTATTTGCAAACAAATAAAATTTCGTTTCGTTGATCTGCACAGGCAACGTCGTGCCTGCTTGCTTCGCATATATACCCAAAAACTAAATATTGTTAATATCGCCCTGTGTGGCCAAATAAATATAATAAGAATTAAAATATTCATCAGTGGGTGTTTATTTGGACATATGTGCATACATAGCTAATGAAAAAGCTCATTAGCTCAACAGAGCAATTGTTGAGCACTTTGTTAAAATGAAAATTGAACTCCACACATACCAAATGAAGGTAGATAAGCCTCATAGAAAAGTAGTTAGGGAGATCCATCACAGCACACTATACAGCGAAATTGTTGCGAACTTCAAAAAAATTAGCTTCGATGCTCTCCAGGTGCATAACCCAAAATCAATTTTTTATTAATATTAAAACATGCGCAAAAATTAATGCTATATATGATATAGTTACACTATGCCGTTTACGAGTAAGAGTAGAAAGGGTGCGCAAAACATCAGAAATCGCCCAATGCATACGATGCCAAGAATTTGGCCACACAGCGAAGTACTGCCTCCGACATCCCAATAGTGCTCGATCTGGCGAATATAACCTCACGAAGCTATGCATACTACTGTGGGCAAAAAGAAAAGTAAAATATTTTTGTTAAGTCAAAATTCTTTATTTATTCTCCTAAATCAATTTCATCCCCTTCAAAGTAATCCCCTCCCGATAAAATACACTTATGCCAATGTTTTTTCAAATCCTCGAAACAGGCCAAATAGTCCCTTTCCGGTATAGCCATGAGCGCCCTCGTCGATTTTTTTTTATCTCTTCAATCGACTCGAAACGCGTTCCCCGGAGTGGTCTGTTGAGTTTTGGGAATAGCCAGAAGTCACATGAAGCCAAATCAGGAGAATACGGTGGTTGCGGAACGATATGCGTCGAATTCTTGGCGAAAATGGTCACGAAGAACGAGTGCAGTGTGCGACGTCTTCGGTACCAAACGAGATTTGACTTTTCGTAGGCCCAAACGGTCTTTCAAAATGGTTTTCACAGATCCTTCTGATATTCCGATTATATCAGTGAGGTCTCTCATAGTCAACCGACGATTTTTGATCACTAATTCCTTCACTTCATTGACGTGTTGGTCATCTGTTGACGTCGATGGTCGTCCGGAACGCTCCAAGTCATCAACACGTTCCGAACCCTCTTTAAAGTATTTGTAACACTTATAAACATTTTTCTGGGGCATGGTAGAATCACCAAAGGCCATCCCCAAACTTCCTCAACGTTTCCGCAGCCGAAATTTCATCACGCAAACAAAATATGATGGCACTTCTTTGCTTAATTAAATCAGACATTGTAAAAATCGCCAAATGCACTCTTGATCGTTTGGTAAACAAAAGCGTAAATATAGTACTCATACTGACATTGACATGAACTTCCCGCCAAATGTCATCAACAGTCCTGCCAACTCGAGAAAAAAAGAACTAGCTCGCCATCTTAAGACCGCGAATTTTAAATTGAAAATTCGCCTTACTTTTTGCTCACAGTAGTACGTACCTAACCTAACCTAACAACAACAAAAACATCAGCAACGATAGTCAACTCAACAGCAACACCAACAGCAACATCAAATGCCTAGCACTTCGGGAGGCTTACCTTATGCCTCAATCGCCAGAAATGGAAATGGACCTGCCCAGCGTCGTCTACATGATCTTCAAGCGCAGCAGCAAATACAGAAACCGAAGGAAAATCGTTTGCAACGACAACAGATGACGTCCAGTCAATACTGGAGCAACAGCAGCAGCAATTTATAAAATGGCAACAACAACTCCAGCAACAGCAGCAGCAGCGGCAATTCCCATTGTGGCTATAGCATTAGCAGTAGCAGGAACAACATTAGCGAAACAAGCTTAACAATCAACGACTGGAAAGGCTCGAAAATATGGTTTTTGAATTGGTCAACTCGATCAGGCAATGGACTGGAAATAAATCTGTTATCCAGCACCACAACAACGCTTCAGCCTCAAAATGAACTCCCTAAAAATCCTTATCTTAAATTCAATGGCATTTCAGGCAAAGCCAAAGAAGTTGAACTTTTCGCGTATAACAACGGCGTTGATATCCTTCTCTTAAATGAGATAAGGCTTAATCAAGGAGAAGTTTCCAAAATATTTGGATATTACTTCTATCCTACATATAAGCCATTACGGCACAATCACGACATGGGCGGAGCGGCAGTATGGGTGAAAAGCTCTCTCAGCTATTTTCCACAAGGCGTTATTGAGACACAAACCATTCAAATGTCTTCGATTAAAGTTGCCACAGGCTTGGGATATATGGTAGTAAGCGCAATATACTGTCCTCCAAGGCATAAGATCGAGGAAAGGTATTTATCTGATATACTCGCTTCTTGTGGCCAGAGGTATTTGGTTGGAGACGACTGGAATTCTCGACATTGGATGTGGGGCGATACTTACAATTCACCCAGAGGTCGTAAGCTAGTCCAATCTATTTCTGCCAGAGGGACTAAAATTCTTGCGACTGGCTCACCAACTAGAGACCTATATGTAGGTAGTCACACTGCTACTTGTATAGACTTTGCACTATACCATGGGATACCGGACTCTCAAACAAGTATTTCCCAAAATTGGGATTTGGACTCTGATCATATAGCCCTGGTTGTTATCCTGTTTACAAGTGGTGCTAATGTTGGACCAAATCCTCGGCTAATCACAAGTCGAACGGGTCTTAATGCTTTCAACTACAACGGCGTCGAGTTGCAACACACGGCGCCCAATTGTCCCCAGGAGAATCCGACGGAAAGGACTAACAGGACGGTGAAGACGATGATAGCGCAATATGTCTCGGGGCACCAGAGCTCATGGGATGAGCTGCTCCCGGAGATTTCGTTGGCTATCAACACCAGCGTTGCCGACTCTACAGGATTTTCACCGGCTTTCTTGATGCAGGGAAGGGAACCACGCTTGCCGGCCTCCCTGTATCACGAGACGACACCAGGATCGGCCAGCATCCCCCAGACGCCGACGGAACGGGCAAAGAAGCTGAGAGAGATCTTCGACATCGCCCGAGCCAATATGCAGCGTGCCTCCCGCGACCAGGGGAGACATCACAACCTCCGTCGTAGGGAGTGGCGGCCCACCCTGCGCACCAACCTGCGTCCAACACGGGCGAAGGTTTTGCGGCAAAGCTTGGGGCGAAATACGAGGGACCTTTCATTGTGAAAAGTTTCGTTTCCTCCAATATCGTAAGGCTGGTAAAGGAAGGAGAGGAAAGAAGCAAAGTGGCCAATGTCGCTCAACTGAAACCATACCACCGACACGAAGAGGACGTCGTCGACGGCGACAACGTCGAAGCGACGGCGGAAGAGCGGTAAGACAAACGCTTCCCCGACGCCTTCCGCGAAGGGGAAGAAGCACTGAACTAACCTGCCTAACTCTTAACCCTTATCAAATAACCGTTCGAAATGACGACGACTAATCTTGTTTTTAAATTAAATCCCCTTAGGTTATGGAAGACGAGGTAATCAGTATCAGCAGCGAGGAGGAAGACTCGATGCCGTACTATCCGGCCGAGTCGGAGGAGTAGTTCGACGACGAAGATGCGATGGCGTATGAACCGGTGTCGGAAGGGGAGGCGGTCGAGTCGGAGCCGGAGCTCGAAGAGGAGGGCTCGATGCTGGCCGAGTCGGAGGAGGAGTTTAACGACGAGGAAGAGGGCTCGATGCCGTACTACACGGTCGAGGATGAGAAGGACGAGGAGGCGACTCCGCCCCGCCAGGAGTACCGATCCCGCGACCCCCGCCGGAATTATCCGGGTTACGGGCAGCGCACGCGTTCGGAGCCTCCACCCTCTTTCCATCATACAGTACATCTCTCCCAAGAGGCAATAGTGGAGAAGCTGGACGGGGGACTCATGGTGATGGTCGTGGAAAAGACCTCCTTCTTCGTTCAAGTCCCGGGGATGCGGCCATCCCCACCCCATGTGGAGGAGCCAGTGTCCCCACCTCCACTGCCAGCCATCGAGGGAGGCCCTCCATCTCCCAAGCGGTTCAGCACAGCCGCCGCCACGAGTGACGACAGGGAGGAGCTCCCGCTTTTGTCACCACCTGTCGGGGAAGGTCCTTCATCCCCCAAGCGACCTCGCCCGACAACCAACGTTCGCAAGGGGAAGAAGGAGACTGCAGGATGATCATGCGATCCCCCGCTATCCGTCGGAGATTTTTGGGATCCGCTGGAGAGGGACCTTACGAGTCTATTCGGCTCGCTCACCGAGCCGTGCAGGAAACCGGAGGCCGGAGGGCCCTCGACGTCTAACCCCGAGGGCCAGTATAGAGGGGGAAACAGACCGTCCGGTCGCACCTCGGTGGTGCCATCCCCGGAGGTTGGCCCGCCAGCTGTTTCTTCTCCATCTGTCGGGAGGAGCGCCGCGTCGCCGCTGGAGAAGGCTGCCAAGGAGGAGGGAGGAGACGATTCCGCGGATCGTCCGAGACGGCAGGTTTTAGCCGAAGGAGTACCGCCAGGAGGAGAAGACCCGTCGGTAGACGGGAGACGCTCGGGGAATCCGACCCCGAAAGCGAATTCCCGAAGGTTCGTATTGCCTTCGCGGATGAAGCCCAGGGCGGCCTGGAAAAGGAGGGCCCCAACCCCCGAGGCGGAGATCTTTGAAGCAGTCGACGGTTAGGAGGAAGGGCTGGAGGATGAGGTAATAGGGAGCCCTGAACATCGGGACCCTCCACCAGTCCAGATGTTCAGCAACATCCCGATCGAGTGGACAATAGATCCGAGAGGGCATCTATCCCCAGCGTGGGTCGTGGACAAAGTGCGCCGGGTCGTCGGGCGACGAGCGACCAAGAAAAGAGTGCGTTTTCAGCTGAGGACACCGGAGGGCGAGTACCAGGTGACATCGCACTCGGACGGTAGGGTTCACCTCTCCTTTCAGAAGAAAGGGGGGTGTGACGCGGGCGCCTGCACCGCTAGGCCGTCGCAAGAGTCACAACGGTAGCGAACAGCGAAAGCGCCCAAACACCAGCTGCGGCAGCCGTCGCAACTAGGAGGAGGCCGCCATCTAGCGGTCGCAACGTAGTTTTAAGCAGCTTGTGACGCAGGCGCCTGCCCCGCTAGGCAGTCACAAGCGCCACAGCGGATACGAGCAGCGGGACACCAATTACGGCAGCCGCCGTAATTAGGTTAAAACACCATCTGCCGGCCACGGCCCAATTAAATAGTATTAAGAAATAGAATTAGAAGCCCGCCATCTGTCGGTCGTGGCTTAGTTAAGTCAGATGAAGTTTGTAAGCGCGCGCGAGAGAGAGAGCGAGGTGAAGATCCGCAAACTCACCACGAGCTTTCGCTGTGGTGGATGCCGAGGCCAGCTTCACGCTAGGCGCGCAAGCCGACGCTCGCTCTCTTGCGTTTGGCCGTTGGAAGAGATCGTACGTGCGCGTTACTAGTGTAAATCGAAGCAAACCAAGTGAAGTGAAAATAAGAAAATAAAGATTGTGCAGAGGACGCACAGACTCGATTGGAAAAAGTGAGTGTTTCTTTGCTTAAATATTTTGTGCTATTTCCTCCCCTCTCCCTTTTGATATTTACTAAATTCGGCGAGCCGAATTTAGCGACGCCGAATTGTTCTGTGCGTGTGAGTCGGCACGTGTCGACTACACGGTGGAAAGGGTAGGCGTAGGTATAGGCGACTTGACGGACGACTCGAGCGTTAGGGAAGGTGGCGGAGCGTGGTCTACCACAAATTCCCCAGCCTTAGACGTTGAGGTAGGTGTCGGCAGCGAAGGTGAGGTGCTGCCCGCCTGAGTGCTCCGACTGAGGTAGGGAAGTGTAGGCGCCGTGGACGCCACGTGGTTCTTCCCGTGAATGTACCGGCGAGAAGGAAGTGTAGGCGCCGTGGACGCAACGTGGCTCCTTCCCGTAAATGCACCGGCAAGGGGAAAGTGCAGCGCCTGAACGGTAGAGGCGAGCCATAGGGTAGAGTGTGTGTGATAGGTGACAGTGTGAGCGGGGGGTAGTCCCGAGGTGCCTCAAGTCGCTGGCGTCTCGGCGACTTGCAAATTTTCTTGTAAGGCGGCCCTGGTCAGACTGAGATCTGTACCTCGGCCTTTCGAACTTCTTTACAAGTGGCGCCCGAGCAGGGACGCTTAGGCGTTGGTAGGCGTGGTAGTCTGTTGACTTAAAGCCCCAACAGCTACCACCAACTCGCGGATACCCTTTCCCGGTATTGACATTTTTTTTTTGTATATATATATATATATATATATACATATATATACTAAACCAAAAAAAAAAGGAATAAATAAACATATATAGAAATATATCCAAAATTTCATTTTTTTTTATTCATATACATATATACATATACCTACACATATAAATATATATATACACTCACACACACAAACACACATATTTAAACACAGGGGGCCATGGGGGTTGATATCACCAGGCAAAAATGACTGACACTCGTGACAGCATGATACTGGTTCTTCAAAAGATACTACCTCAAGTCTACTTGCATGCTGACCTACAATGTCAGCACTCCCAACATTAAATGTTTTGGAGCCTCCACGTGGTGGCCCCTGGGCACCTTATCCCTCGTGGAATAAGGTGGCGAATGCAAGAGGCGCCTCGGACCTGTCGAATCCAGTAGACAGCCCGAAGATCGACAAACTGGACAAAATTACGACATAAGACGACTTGGGCTGACGATTAACGGTATTCTAGGACCCTAGTATGCGGAGTGATATCTAGCAGAAACGGCTCCTAGGCCAATACCGCGATCGCCTCCGTCCCGTTAAAACCTTGGCAGGACTCAGGGTACGTTCGTTGTATGTCGCCATTAAGTTGGTGGTGCAGGCTCGGTTGATTTATATCCCGACTAAAGCAGACTTGGCACTGAACACATGCTCCCATGAAGACTTGTGTCAACCCTCGCACGGCCTCCCTGATTGCGATCATAGACAACCGTGAAGTCGTAAATGCTACTCCACAATCATATAACGATAGCGGCCCTGAGAGGGGACCCAACAAAACAATGATAAAACAATTTCTTAAAAATACGGAAGAGAAATCTTCCACAAATGATGAGAACGTGTTCAAAAAGAGCACCAAAATGGCCAGATCTCCCGTGGCGGGACGACAGGCAGAAGGTGGTGAAACACCAAAAGCCAACACACCGATGGCAAAACACAGGCCGATGACCCCAGTCAAGAAGCCTGTGGAAGAAGATAATGCTCTAGAAGAGCTAACAAAATTAGTTGAACAAGTTCTTGAAACTGTCAACGTTAAGAACACCCGACATATAAATCAAAGTATGAGTATGTTCAATAAAATGAAGAGCCTGTGCGACGCTGCAAGTAAAAATATGCAACGTCTCCTAAAAGGACACAGCAACCTCACCCCACAGGAGACAGGTACTCCAAAAAGGGCAAGAGAGAGTGTGGCAGGGCCTAGGCCCACGCCACCAAAAAAGAGCAGGAAGCTGGAACCTGCTAAACCAAAAACCCAAATAGTGGAACCTGACACTGTGTCCGCCCAGAAGGCAAAATGGACAACAGTGGTGAGGAAATCCCAAAAAGATAAAAAGGTCAGTACTAGGCCTGATGCCATAGTACTGACCAAAACCGGTGAAATGTCATATGCTGACATTTTAAGAAAAATCAAGCAAGACGATGAACTTAAAGGGCTGGGCGAGAATGTCACTCGCATCAGGAAAACCCAAAAAGGCGATATTCTCCTACAACTTAGGAAGAATCCAGCAGAAATGCCGCAGAATTATGAAGCGGCAGTTCAAAAAGTACTGGGCAGCTCTGCGACGGCAAGGACACTGACTAAAGAGGTCCTTGTCGAAATCAGAGACATGGATGAAGTCACCACCAAGGATGACATCCTGCAAGCGATGAAGATTGCTTGTGGGGAAGATTCCATACAGGGGGATAGGATAAGAAGCCTGCGCACCTCCTTCGGGGGGACACAGTCAGCCTTAATAAAGCTACCTGTTGAGGCAGCGAATAAGTTAATAAATGTAGGAAACATCAAAATAGGCTGGGTACGCTGCAGGGTTAGGTTAAAAAAGACCATACTTAAATGCTACAGGTGTTGGCACTATGGGCATATTGCGAGGGCGTGCACCAATGAAGATAGGAGCGGCCACTGCATCAAGTGTGGTGAAAACGGCCATTTGATAAAGGACTGCACAAATAAGGCAAGTTGTGCAGTCTGCAAAGACCAAAAAAGGAGCTCCATAGAGCACCCAGTTGGAAGCAAGGCATGCCTAGCTTATCAAGGTATGGTCAAAAAGAATCAAAATTAAGGTCCTGCAAATTAACCTCAACCACTGTGAGGCTGCGCAGGACCTACTGACGCAGGTTTGCTACGAAGAAAACATCGACGTAGCCCTCATAAGCGAACAATACAGAAATTACTCGACAAGTAATTGGATTAGTGACACAACCGGTAAGACGGCTGTCTGGGCATGCGGTAGCAAACCCATTGATGACACGCCGCTCAACACGGAGCAACACTTCGTTAGGGCAAAGGTTGGGGGAATTCACTTTTTTAGCTGCTATCTTCCCCCCAGCCTAACCCTTGAAAATTTTGAAAGAGCGGTAGATAATATAACCATGCATGCAAGAGGAAAGAACCCAGCAATCATAGGTGGGGATTTTAATGCATGGGCTACCGAATGGGGTAGCAGAATGACAAATGCCAGGGGGCATGCAGTAATAGCATCCTTCTCGACGCTAGAAGTAGTTCTCTTAAACACGGGTAGCACTAGCACTTTCGAAAGAAATGGCAGAACTTCAATAGTAGATATATCCTTTGCCACTAACAGCATAAGCAGAAAAATTCTGTGGCACGTTAGTAACACTTACACACACAGCGATCACAAGGCGATAATTATGTGTACTGGGGACTCAACCCAACGTACCATAATACATAGGGGATGGAAAGAGGAAACCTTGGATGAGGACCTTTTCCGATTCCTTCTGTCAGAACAGGAAATCCTGCGGGAGGCTAATGCTGACACAAAGGCAGCAACACTATCCAAACTAGTGTGCTCCTCATGTGACGCAGCCATGGTGCGAAAGCAACATGGACAAAATAGACGAAGACCAGCTATCTGGTGGAGCCAGGATGTAGAGGAAGCCAGGCGCGGGTGTATCAAAGCTAGAAGGAAGCTAACGCGTAATAGCGATGAAACACGTCGTGAAGCGTTCCAACTATGCTACAAGATTGCTAGAAGAGAACTGAAGAGGCAAATAAAAGCCAGCAAGGCGGCGCACTTCAGAACTCTACTAGAGGATATGAACGTCACCCCTTGGGGGGGTGCTTACAAAGCTGTGATGCGCAAACTCAAAGGGCAGCAAGCTACCCCCCCGGCTTGTCCATTTCTTCTAAGAACAATTGTTGAGACATTGTTCCCTGTTCAAGAAATTGATCAAACACCGAACCCTATGGAGTTGGAAACGACACCATATGACGAACGTATAGAGAATGAAGAAGTCTTACAAATAGTAAAGACTTTTGCAAACTCTAAAGCGCCGGGGCTAGACTCTGTTCCAAATAGAGTACTTAAACTGGCAGTGGAAACGAACCCTGCCCTTTTTGCCGATGTGTACACGGGATGTATCCAACAAGGCATATTCCCAGAAGTCTGGAAACGGCAAAGGCTTGTACTCATACCAAAGGGTAACAAACCACCAGGAGATGCTAGCTCATACAGGCCGCTCTGTATGATAGATACTATGGGTAAAATACTAGAGAAAATAATAGCTAGGAGACTGTGTTCTTTTATTGATGACGTTGGTGGTCTCTCAGACAACCAATACGGGTTTAGAAAGAATAGATCAACAGTAGACGCAATCCGTAGGGTCCGTGACATAGCGCAAGAAGCCATTGCGGGAGAGAGATGGAGAGGTGGTCAGAAAAAATACTGCGGTATAATCACCCTCGACATCAAAAATGCTTTCAACTCGGTGAGCTAGCATCACATCATGCAAGCGCTACGAAACTTAGAAGTTCCTTACAAGAATAGTTCGTAGTTACCTACAAAATCGCACACTCATGTATGACACTGAGAAAGGACGGAAACAGTACGTGGTCACAGGTGGCGTCCCGCAAGGGTCGGTACTAGGACCACTGCTGTGGAATATAGTATACGATGGGGTGCTGCGCCTGCCACTATGTGATGACGCAAAGATAATCGGATACGCCGACGACATTGCTGTCATCATAGTAGGAAAGCACCTCGCTGAGATAAGAGAACGCAGCAGCCAAGCCACAAACCAGGTTAAAGAATGGTTGCACGACCATTCACTAAAATTAGCAGGACAAAAGACTGAAGCAGTTCTTGTAACAAGTAGGAAAATACTTGAAACTATAACGCTCAGTATCGACGGTTTTGAAATTCACACAGGACCAACGATAAAATATCTAGGCGTCCTGATAGATTCCCGACTTAACTTTAGGTCAAATACTTTAGCAGTGAGCGAAAAAGCATCAAGAATGCAAATGGCTCTTGCGAGAATAATGCCAAACACTGGTGGACCAAGACAAGTAATACGATCACTGATATCGCGTGTTACGCTATCTGTCTTGATGTACGCTGCACCCATATGGGCAGATGCGCTGGCAAAGTCAACCTACGCCCGACACTACAACTCAGTGAACAGGCGTAGCGCACAAAGGGTCTGTTGCGCCTTCCGGACGGTGTTCGGGGACGCAATAGAGGTGATTGCTGGTATAATGCCGGCAGACCTAATGTCACAGGACTATAAAGCGCTTTACGAAAGAAAGCATCGACAGGTAGAATTAAGCTTTGATGAAAATGAGTCCATAAGAATATGGCAACGTAGATGGCAAAATGCTAGAAATGGCAGATGGACCTATAGGCTCATAAATAATGTTTATGAATGGGCTAACCGGAAACATGGCGAGTTAGATTTCTATCTGACACAATTTCTCTCTGGCCATGGGTGTTTCCGCCAATATTTGCACAAATATGGGCATGACACAACACCGGTATGCGCACTAGGGTGCACCGAACTGGAAGACGCGGAGCACATCTTTTTTCACTGTCCGTATTATAGGACAGTAAGGGATGGAGCTAATAGAGGAGTCGGGAATACCTTGACAGCAGAAAATATAGTAGGTATTATGCTAGAAAGGAAAGAAAATTGGGATTGCGTCAAAGAAATGTGCGCGAAAATAATGAAAGAGCAGCGTAGGCTAGAAAGACTGCGACACTTGTCGTCGCAGCAACTCAACAACTAGAAAGAGCCAATAGGGCTACGCTCGATCCCTTGCGAAGAAATGCCTAACGGTAGTACTGCAAGGGATCACAACAAAGAGCGAAGGAAACATAGCGGCGAATGGTTTTTTAGTGAGGTTAAAGTCCCACACTATTGCCACGGGGTGGCAATGTCTTTTGAGATTTTTTCCCTTTCCGAACACCGCTATAAAAAAAAAAAAAAACATATTTAAACACACATACAACCACAATCAAAAAAAAAATACATTCCTTAATATACGCGAATCGAGCGAAAGTGAAAAGTGCGCGTCGGGTATACCCTGCGATACCCTATCGAAAAAGTAAACGAAAGAAAAACACGCGGTCCGGTCCGACAGACGCCGCGCGCAAAGAAAGTGACGGCGAAAGAGGACGCGCCGATCACCTAACGGGCCAGCAGTCAAACGCAAGAGCACGCGCCGGTCAGCGGAGAGCGCGCGGGGGGGGTAGCAACGAGGAAGTGCCGTTGCACCCCGAAACGGAATTGCATGTTTTCGAGCGAACGACGCGCGCGAGGTACAGCCCCGACAAGCGAGGTCGGGTGTGAGCGCGCGTGACGCGGAGAGTGCAGCGGGGACTGCACAGTGGGACTAGGTCGGTCGAAAACCGGCGGACAAATACATAATAAATTAAAATAAAATAAATTAAAATAAAATAAATTAAAATAAAATAAATCAAAATAAAATAAATCAAAATAAAATAAAATCAAAATAAAATTAAATAAAGTTTAAAATAAAATAAAGTAACATAAAATTAAAATTAAAAATTTGTAATAAAATAAAATTAGATAAAATAAAATAGGATCAAATAAAATAAAATAAACCAAAATAATATACGAAATCGACTGTGAGAGATCCTGTGTTGAGTTTGAATAAAGAGAAAAAAAAAAGGAAAGGGATCGCCGCAGTCGATAGTAAATTAATAATATATAATAAATAAATATATAATAATAACACTATGGAGAAATCCGAGGCGAGCGGACTGGAGAGAGAAAGGCGTGACAACTCGGTAGCGGCGACCAGGTGGATCTACTACGGCCGCAAGGAGGATCTGGAGGGAGCCCTGCAGGAGTTAGGGCTGGACGCCGAGGGAAAGGTGGACGAACTCCGCAAACGATTAGCTGCCTTCGTCAAGGAGGGCAAGCACAGCCCGGTTGTCTGGAACAAGATAACCGAATGGGAGACCCGGTTCTCGCGAGGAGCAGAGGCCACAGCTGTCGGAGCAAGCCAGTTGCCGAGGACTGAGGGCGATGCGCGGGCCACCCCAGGGCTATCGAGCTCCGGCCCCAACGTTCTGCTGCCCCCTGATTACTCCCCCGTGGGTAGAGTGCGTGCGGCAAGCGCACTCCGGACACCCGTCGGAGCGACAGGAAGTGCATGGAGCACTCAACAGTCGACCTTCCTGGCGTCGGAGAGTACGCGCGTCTGCATCATTCCGGAGCAGGTGCGCAAGTGGGGCATCAGTTTCGGTGGCAAAGAGGACCCGCTGGCCTTCATCGAGGAGATGAAGGAGCGAGCGGTATCCTACGGGATCGAGTTGGACCGCTTACCGTGGGCGATGAGCGAAGCACTGACGGACCAAGCGGCGCGCTGGTTCACAGTCAGTGGCCTCAGAGGAGCGACGTGGGATACATTCCAGAGGGAATTCCTGGAGTTTTTCCTACCCCCTCAGTATTTCGACCGGCTCGAGGACGAAATCCGTGCTCGTGTGCAGCGTCCAGGTGAGCCGTTCAAGGAGTTCGTATTGGACGTGAGGACGCTTATGTACCACGCTGGATATCGGCCGGAGCAGGAGCTCCGGCGTATCTACGAGAACTCTGCGCCGGAGTACCGGATCCACATTCGGCGAGGCGATTTCTCGACTCTTCCGCAGCTCATCCAGATGGCTGCGGAATACGAAATGGTCAGGAGTCAGGAGGACGTATATGCTTCGAGGTTCCGGCAACCCAGCCGAGGTGACGACGGAGGACCACCCCTAGGCATGACGAACCCCTTCCGGACACAGCGCCACCCCTCGCCCCCACCACGGCTTGAACGAACATTGGATCACGTAGCTCAAGAACGCCAAGGAGTGAGGATGCGCTCTCGCTCGTGCTTCGTATGTGGTCAGGAAGGCCACTTCGCGAAGGAGTGCCCGTCGCAACCCAGGCAAGGGAGCGATGACCCGGGAGGAAGCCGACTTCAGATGGCGGGAAATGGACAACGGCCTCGTCGGGATCGGGAGCTGACGGGTGCCGTGCGGAACAACTCCCAGACCTAGTATACCCTCTCAAGGTGTACGAGGGCCGGATCGTCGCTAATATAAGGATCGGTCAGCGAATGATCACGGCGACAGTCGACACCGGGGCAACGCGGAGCTTCATAGATGCGGAGCTCGCTGCAGCGATCGCCTCGGAAGGCGAGACGCTAGAAGCGGATGCCAGGATCAGATTGGCGGACGGGTCGACGGTAAATGTGAAGAACATCTTGCGGGTTCGAGTCGGGCTGGCCGGCGACGAGGCCACGTTGGATCTGCTCATCCTGACCACAATGCTAGACAGGATCATCCTCGGAATGGACTTCTTGTACAGGGTGGGCACCATAATCCAGTGTGGGTCGACGAAGCTGGTCATGGATACGGCGGACGGGAGGATACTCGCGAAGATGAAGAGAGACAGTCGGTATCGAAAGAGGCGTGGCGCGTCGGAGGATCGAGGAGGCAAGCCTCTGGAAACTGGTCAAGGGAAGTCTCCAGGGAAGGCTGTGCCGGTGAAGTCGACGAGGGAGACAAGGACGCCAGACAAGGAGGGTGGAGCAAGAGGAAGCCGTCGGCAGCCCCCGAAAGGTCAGGAGACACCTTCAGAGCAGGCCAAGGCGACACATCAGGGTCCAGGAGAGGCACCAGGGCGTGCAAGGGCCGAGGAAGAGACGGGCTCTAGTCCAGTGAGGAGCAAGGCCGACGCATCGACGAGTAAGCCTTCCCGAGGGAAGAAGGCGAGACTCGCGACGATGAGGAGATCGTCAGAAGGAGACCCGGGGGTGGAAGTAAGGAGTACTCCCCTCGTGAGAGACCTAGAGGCGACATCGGATGCCCTTTCGCTGGGAGTGGCGGAGCTGGCAATGACAGCGGAAGAAGAGACTGCTGGGAACGAGAAGGTATGGCCCAAGGAGCTGGAGGCGATATACCAAGAGTTTCTGGAGAAGGAATTGAAACTGTTCGAGGGGCTGCAAGGGGTGTCACACATCGCCGAACACCACATCATCATGAAGGATGACAAGCCCCTCAAGCAAAGGTACTATCCGAAGAACCCAGCGATGCAGCAGGTGATAGACGAGCAGGTGGATGAGCTCCTCCAAGCTGGCGCGATCGAGCCGTCTCGGAGTCCACACAGCGCGCCAATAGTCTTGGTGAAGAAGAAGACTGGTGAATGGAGGATGTGTATCGACTACCGCCAGCTTAACGCACACTCAGTTCCAGACGCGTACCCCGTTCCAAG
Organism: Zaprionus bogoriensis; assembly: GCA_035046045.1. NCBI lineage: Eukaryota > Metazoa > Arthropoda > Insecta > Diptera > Drosophilidae > Zaprionus > Zaprionus bogoriensis. The sequence goes on along the minus strand of JAWNOI010000082.1, from coordinate 320,102 downwards.
GATAAACCACATCTTGGAGCGCCTGAGGCACGCCAGGTTCATCTCGACGTTGGACCTCAAACATGGATACTGGCAGATACCGGTAGCTGTTGGCAGTCGCGAGTGCACTGCGTTCACCGTGCCCGGGCGAGGATTGTTTCAATGGCGAGTCATGCCATTCGGACTGCATTCGGCCTGCGCTACGTTCCAGAGGGCGCTGGATACCGTCATAGGACCGGATATGGAGCCTCACGCGTTCGCATACCTGGACGATATAGTCGTCATCGGCGAAACCGCAGAGCAGCATGTGGCCAATTTGAGGGAAGTGTTCCGGAGGCTAAGATCGGCGAACCTGAAGATAAACCGAAAGAAGTGTTCGTTCTTTCGAAAGGAGCTCGTTTATCTAGGACACGTGGCCAGCAGCGAAGGGATTCGCACCGACCCTGCGAAGGTGGAGGCGATTAAGTGCTTGAAGCCACCCACGAATTGCAAGGAATTGCGACAATGCCTAGGCATGGCGTCCTGGTACCGGCGATTCGTGCCGAACTTTGCTACTCTCGTGCAGCCTATGACAGCGTTGCTGAAGAAAGGCAGAAAGTGGTCTTGGGGAGAAGACCAACAGGGAGCGCTGAATGCCCTCAAGGATAAATTGACGTCGGCGCCAGTTCTCGCTTGTCCTGACTTCGCGGAAAAGTTCACGCTGCAGACAGATGCGAGCGATCACGGTTTGGGTGCAGTACTGACCCAACAGATCGACGGAGAGGAGCGGGTGATAGCCTATGCCAGCCGAAAGCTGATAAAGGCGGAGGAGAACTACTCGGCGACGGAGAAGGAGTACCTCGCCATAGTATGGTCGATCCGAAAGATGAGGTGCTATCTGGAAGGTTATCGTTTCGAGGTAGTCACCGACCACTTAGCGCTGAAGTGGCTGAATTCTATCGAGAGCCCATCCGGAAGGATTGCTCGATGGGCTTTAGAATTGCAGCAATTTCAATTCGACGTGCGGTACCGTCGAGGGAAGCTCAACGTGGTCGCCGACGCGTTATCCCGGCAACCACAGGAGTCGTTGCAGCTGACAAGAGCGGAGGAGCCGCCTTGTAAATGGATCGCTACGTTGCGAAGGAAAATCGAGAAGGAGCCGGAGAAGTATGCTGACTATACAGAGGAAAATGGAAATCTGTATCGACACCTGGGTCACCGTGCAGACGATGAGGACTATATCCCATGGAAGCTCTGTGTTCGCGACGATGAGAAAGGGAGAGTGCTTCAGGAGTGTCACGATGCACCGACGGCCGGTCATCAAGGAGTCCGGAAGACCATCGTCAGGTTGGCTCAGCGTTATTATTGGCCCGGGATGTTCAGAGACGCAGCCAAGTACGTGAGATGTTGCGAAGTCTGCCAGAAGTTCAAGACAGAACAGCGGAAACCAGCAGGTCAGATGCTCACGCGGCAGGTGGCGGAACCAATGGCCATCCTGTGCGCAGATTTCGTAGGGCCACTGCCTCGATCGAAACATGGTAACACTATGCTCCTGGTGTTCCATGATGCGTTTTCGAAATGGGTAGAGTTGGTCCCTCTAAGGAGAGCTACCACGGCGCATCTGCAGCAGGCCTTTCGAGAGAGGATTTTGGCACGATTTGGGATTCCGAAGACGTTCGTTTGTGATAACGGCGTCCAGTTCACCAGTCGCGCCTTCAAGACATTTCTCTCTACACTCGGCATCGAGTTGCAGCACAGGGCGCCCTATTGTCCTCAAGAGAACCCGACGGAAAGGACCAACAGGACGGTGAAGACGATGATATCGCAATATATCTCGGGGCACCAGAGCTCATGGAATGAGCTGCTCCCGGAGATATCTTTGGCGGTCAATACCAGCGTCGCTGATTCCACAGGATTCTCACCAGCGTTCATGATGCAGGGGAGGGAACCACGTTTGCCGGCCTCCCTGTATCACGAGGTAACGCCAGGATCGGCTAGTGTTCCTCAGACACCAGCCCAACGGGCACGGAAGCTGAGAGAAATCTTCGACATCGCCCGGACCAACATGCAGCGCGCCTCTCGAGACCAAGGAAGGCACCACAACCTCCGTCGTAGGGAGTGGCGGCCCACCCTGCGCTCCGCAGTACTCGTGAGGACGCATCAGCTGTCCAACGCAGGCGAAGGTTTTGCGGCCAAGCTCAGCGCGAAGTACGAAGGGCCATTCATCGTGAAGAGTTTCATCTCTCCTAACATCGTACGGCTGGTGAAGGAAGGGGAGAAGAAGAGTAAAGTGGCCAACATTGCTCAACTAAAACCTTACCACCGGCACGAGGACGATACTGGCGATGGTGATGAAGTCGAGGCGACAGCGGAAGAGGGGCAAGACGAACGCTTCCCCGACGCCCTCGGCGTGGGGAAGACAACACTGCACTAAACCCTAACCTAACCCCTAACCGCCCTCGACTAACTTTTCAAGAGACCGACAAGTAATTATATTTCTTTTAAATTGCATTCCTATAGGTTATGGAGAACGAAATAATCTACATCAGTAGCGAGGAGGAGAGTTCGGTGCCATTCTGCCCGGCTGAGAAGGAGCGGCAGCTTGGCAGCGAAGATCCGACGATGTACCGGTCGGCATCAGAATTGGAGTTCGAGGAGGAGGGCTCGATGCTGGACGACCCGGCCGAGTCGGAGGAGGAAGACGGTGGCGAGGAAGGAGACTCGCTGCCGTACTATACGGTCGAGGACGAGGAAGATGAGGAGATGACGCCGCCCCGCCAGGGGTCAGACGAGGAAGAGGGTTCGATGCCGTATTATACGGTCGAGGACGAGGAGGACGAGGAAGTGACCCCGCCCCGCCAGGAGTACCGATCCCGCGACCCTCGCCGGACTCATCCGGGTTACGGACAGCGTACTCGTCCGGAGCCCCCGCCGTCCTTCCCTCACTCGGTTCATATTTCCCGAGAGACCGTAGTGGAGAAGCTGGACGGGGGGGTTATGGTGATGGTCGTGGACAAGACCACATTCTTTGTCCAGGTCCCTGGGACGCGGCCATCCCCACCCTACGTCGAGGAGCCGCCGTCTCCAATTCCACTGCCGGCCATCGAGGACGGTTCCCCATCCCCGAAGCGGCCCCGCTTAGCCGCCGCCACAAGTTACGATAGGGAGGAGCTCCGACTCCCGTCACCACCTGTCGAGAAGGGTCCTCCGTCCCCGAAGCGACCTCGCCCGACAACCGGCACCAGCAAGAAGAAGGAGAAGGACGAGGGTTGGCTGCGCGACCCCCCGCTATCTGCCGGGAACCACTGGGACCCGCTGGAGCGAGACCTCATCGAGATGTTCGGTTCGCTCACCGAGCCACGTAGAAAGCCGGAGGCGTCTCGGCGACCGGTGCCAGGAACCGCCGCAGAGGGGGAAGCAGACCGTCGGCGCGTACCCCGGTGACTCCGTCCCCGGAGGCTGGCACGACGGCTGCTCCCCTCCCATCGATCCGAAAGAGAGCCACAGCCCCGCTGGAGAAGAGTGCCGAAAAGGCGGAAGATTCGGCGCAACGCGGAGAGCGCGCCGGGAAGCCGACCCCGAGGTGGAGGGTTTTCCCGGATAGCGTATTCCCGAAGGTCAGCATTGCCTTCGAGGACGAGGTCCAGGGCAGCTCGGAAGAGAAAGGACCGAAGAGGACGGTCGAGGAGCTGGTCGCCTCGATGGCGAGAGCTCGCATTGAGCCAAGGGCTCAGACCCCTGAGCCGGAGACCTTCGAAGGGGTCGACGGCTGGGAAGAGGGCCTGGAGGAGCAGGTGCTGGGGAGTTCGGAGCGGAGAGAACATCCCCCGCCTCGGATGTTCAGCAATGTCCCTCTCAACTGGACGATCGACCCGAGGGGACACCTACTCCCGGTGTGGGTAGTAGATAAGGTGCGCCGGATCATCGGGAAAGGGACGTACAAGCAAAGGGTACGTTTCCAGCTGCGGGCTTCGGATGGTGAATATCGGGTGACTGCCCATTCGGACGGCAGGGCGCACCTTTCCTTTCGGAAGAAAGGGGGGGGGGGGGTGAGACGCAGGCGCCTGCCCCGCTAGGCAGTCACAAGCGCCACAGCGGATACGAGCAGCGGGACACCAATTACGGCAGCCGCCGTAATTAGGTTAAAACACCATCTGCCGGCCACGGCCCAATTAAATAGTATTAAGAAATAGAATTAGAAGCCCGCCATCTGTCGGTCGTGGCTTAGTTAAGTCAGATGAAGTTTGTAAGCGCGCGCGAGAGAGAGAGCGAGGTGAAGATCCGCAAGCTCACCACGAGCTTTCGCTGTGGTGGATGCCGAGGCCAGCTTCACGCTAGGCGCGCAAGCCGACGCTCGCTCTCTTGCGTTTGGCCGTTGGAAGAGATCGTACGTGCGCGTTACTAGTGTAAATCGAAGCAAACCAAGTGAAGTGAAAATAAGAAAATAAAGATTGTGCAGAGGACGCACAGACTCGATTGGAAAAGTGAGTGTTTCTTTGCTTAAATATTTTGTGCTATTTCCTCCCCTCTCCCTTTTGATATTTACTAAATTCGGCGAGCCGAATTTAGCGACGCCGAATTGTTCTGTGCGTGTGAGTCGGCACGTGTCGACTACACGGTGGAAAGGGTAGGCGTAGGTATAGGCGACTTGACGGACGACTCGAGCGTTAGGGAAGGTGGCGGAGCGTGGTCTACCACAAATTCCCCAGCCTTAGACGTTGAGGTAGGTGTCGGCAGCGAAGGTGAGGTGCTGCCCGCCTGAGTGCTCCGACTGAGGTAGGGAAGTGTAGGAGCCGTGGACGCCACGTGGTTCTTTCCGTGAATGTACCGGCGAGAAGGAAGTGTAGGCGCCGTGGACGCAACGTGGCTCCTTCCCGTAAATGCACCGGCAAGGGGAAAGTGCAGCGCCTGAACGGTAGAGGCGAGCCATAGGGTAGAGTGTGTGTGATAGGTGACAGTGTGAGCGGGGGGTAGTCCCGAGGTGCCTCAAGTCGCTGGCGTCTCGGCGACTTACAAATTTTCTTGTAAGGCGGCCCTGGTCAGACTGAGATCTGTACCTCGGCCTTTCGAACTTCTTTACAAGCTTAAGTAAAATTAAGAAAAAGAGAGACGGAAGGGTTCACCTCTCCTTTCAGAAGAAAGGGGGGTGTGACGCGGGCGCCTGCACCGCTAGGTCGTCGCAAGAGTCACAACGGCAGCGAACAGCGAAAGCGCCCAAACACCAGCTGCGGCAGCCGTCGCAACTAGGAGGAGGCCCGCCATCTAGCGGTCGCAACGTAGTTTTAAGCAGCTTAAGTAAATTTAAGAAAGAGAGAGAGATCGGCGAACTCACCACGACGAAAGCTTGAGGGCGTGGTGTGACCCGCCTAGATACCCCGACTTAGCTAGGAGAGTATAGGGGTCTGTTGAATACAATGTAATTCTTTTAATTTTAAGATTTTGAAATATTTTTATGCTTTTCCATCCCTTATTTTGTGTAACCCTAAAGTTAAGAAAAAATGTTATCGATAACACAAAGTTGAGTTGAAGAAGAATCAAAAATGTGTGCAGACGTGAAAAACTTCTTTTGTTCTATTTTATAAATCAATTATTGGATAAAAATACATACTTTCATATTAAATTTATTAATAAACATTATAAACACTAAAAGGTGGTGTGTTTATGAATTTAATTGGATTGGAACGTCAAAATTCGGTCATTCAAGCCGGATCAACATATACTTTGATTATTCAGGTAAATACAAGCAACAGTCTGAGTAGGCAAATGTGCAATAGAGACCTCTCTCGCCGGACAAAACTAACACTCTACAAGACACTCATCCTACCCGTGCTCTTATATGGTGCAGAAGCATGGGTAATTTCACAGACGGATGCAGCAGCGCTTGAAGTGTTCGAGAGAAAGATTCTTCGCAAGATCTTCGGTCCCGTTCGGATTGGGGACGACTTTCGCATTCGAATGAACCACGAGCTGTACGAGTTGTACGATGACGTGGACGTGGTCCGGCGCATCACGATACAACGTCTGCGCTGGCTCGGCCACGTTGTGCGTATGGATGAAGAAGCTCCAGCTGAGAAGGTATTCGAAGCGAGGGTCGACTATGGGCGACGACGAAGGGGACGACCAAATCTTCGATGGAAGGACCAAGTAGAGAAGGACCTTACTCTACTGGGTATTTCCAATTGGAGGAGGCGCGCGAAGAGCAGAGGCGCCTGGAGGGAGACGCTGAGGTCGCCCAAAACCCGAAATGGGTTGTAGTGCCACCTAATTATAATAATGCAGAGGACGGCGCATTCCTTGCTTGACCAGACGATAAGAGAGCATAATATCGACTTGGCGCTCCTGAGTGAACCACTGCGAGAAAAACCTACCGAACAATGGCTTGTTGACACTACCGGAAAAGCAGCAATATGGCTTTGCTCGGCGAGGACAAAATATTTATCCAACGCAAAAAGTGCGAGCGGCTTTGTGCGAGCAAAACACGACAAAATTTGGCTCTACAGCTGCTATCTGGCACCAAGCTTACCCCTGAGGGAGTTCGCAGCTATCATGAAGGAAATAGCCGAAGGCGCAAGGGGAAACAGCCCAATTATAATTGGAGGCGATTTTAACGTATGGTCAGTGGAGTGGGGCTGCAGCTAAACCAATGCAAGCGGCCGAACGAGGTCGGAAGCCCCCAACAACCCAACTTTCGTAAAGGCTGGCAGGTCATCTGTCATCGATCTGACCTTTGCCAGCAGCTCCCTAGCCCCCAAGGCGCGTTGGACTTTGAATCAGGGGTACACGGCCAGCGACCACCGCATGATAATCTGCACGATTGATGATCGAAGCAACTGCAGACAAAGCGGTTTGGATGGACGGATGACTTTTGGGGTCGACACGCTCGACGCTCGGAAGTTTGCCGAACGGTTCCGAACCCCCAACCTGAGTGGTTGAGCAAGTGAAGTAGTCCTAGCAATGGAGGAGAGTCTGCATGTAATGCTAGCATACAAACTTGAAAGCCATTTTGAATCCCCCACAGTCCGGTGTATTGGTGGAATGAGAGCATAGCAGAGGCCCGTAGGACCTGCTTGCACGCAAGCAGAAAATATCAGCGCTCAAGAGGTTTCCTCTTTTTTTTCCGGCAAGGCAAGCAGACTATCGCGCAGCACGGTGGCACCTAAAAAGATACATACGAGAAAGCAAGCGAAAGTGCTTTCTAGAGCTGTGCGATGCAGCCGATCGGGACCCCTTTGGTAAGGCATACCAAATAGTGGTGAAGTGGTTCTACGCTGGACGGCAAAGGGCACCATCAGATCCAGGCGAACTACAGGACATCGTGGAAGCATTATTCCCAAGCACCTCGAACCCTGTCAATCTGCCGTCTATAAGGGATTTCATATGCCGACGTATCCGCCGATTATATAGCCAACGCTGCGGCTAGCCTCAAAACAAACAAAGCGCCTGGACCGGATGACATACCCAACAGGGCGCAGAAGCTGGCAATGGTTCTACACCCAGAGGTATTTGCTAAACTTTACAGCGAGTGCATCGCGGAAGGAGTTTTCCCTAAGTCATGAAAAGAACAGCATCTCGTACTTCTTCCCAAGCCAGGCAAGCCTCCAAATGAGGCCTCTTCATATAGGCCCATCTACCTGCTCAACACTCTAGGCAAAGTTCTTGAGAAACTGTTGGGCACAAAAATCGAAGCAGCAATCGAAGACGCAGGCGGCCTCTCCCCCAATCATCAGTTGTGAAGAAATTGCAAAAATCAGCAAAAGACACCTGCATAGGCTGGAAAATCATGACAACCACTTAGCCATCAACATTCTGGACAACAGCACAACGCCATTCAGGCTTAAAAGGTTTCACCCTGTTGATCTCCCTTTCAGAGTCTAATATCTTCCTCAACCAAAGATAAAATATTTACTTTTCCCCCTTCAATGTATTATAAAATTTAATTAATTGCTCTCATGTGCAGATGTAAATAAAGAACATTCAACACAAAAAAATCTGCTGGCCTCCGTAGGAATTAAGTATAGAGTAAGAGTAATTATAAGAGAGAGAGAGGTCGGCAAACTCACCACGAACGTTCGACGTGGTGAGTGCCGAAATTAAGGTTCGCGAAGAACGCAGAAACCAGGCCTCGCTAGAGGTGCAAAAACATCGGATTTTGTCAACATCGATGTTTTCGATGTTTTCCATACACAACAGCGATACATCGATGTATCGGAAAAATACAATGAAAACAACAAGTAAAAATAAACGAAAACAGAATTTAATAAATTAAATTCAAATAAAAAGTCGTAAAGTTTCTTAAAAGCTAGTAAATTAAAATAAAAAGCCTTCAAGTTTCTTAAAAGCTAGTAAATTAAAATCAAAAGTCCTAAAGTTTCTTAAAAGCTAGTAAATTAAAAGTTCAAGTTTCTTATTCACTAATTAAAATAATAACAAAATAACTTTTAAAGCAATACGTTTAAATGAAATCAATATTTTTGTTGATAAACAACAACATATTTACATTCTTTGCTTTTAGCGCAGCTCTGCGTTCTGAGATCAGCTGCCCAGCTTTGCTGAAAAGCCTCTCAAAATCCACTGATGTGGCTGGAATACATAAATATCTCCTTGCGATTTTTTCAGCCCATTGTCATCTGGTGGACTAAAAACATACCAGTTTAAAAAGTCTATTGCATTAAATTTGCTTATTTTCTTATCTTCCAAAACTACAGAGGATCATTCTCTTGCGGAGAGTGCGAGTTCTCAATATACTGCCTTTGTGCAATTATGGCATCAGCTCGGTTGGTCTTTGGCATGGCAGCAATATTTTTCGCCACAAAATGCAGTAGCGATTGGTTTGTATTTTCTGGTGCTGGCAGATTGACATCTTCAGGCGCATTTTGCTTGGGACAACGGAATTCTTGCTTTTTAAATCGAGGGTCAAGCAATGTAGTAACTCGAGTAGTGGTGCGCTGCTTATAAGAAAATAATCTTTTAGTGATGAAACCACTTACAAAATCACATGTTTGTTTGCACTCCTCTGTCTTCATGGTTTGCATCAGGTTATTCAATGTATGAAGCAAACCACAAATCACTGGAATTATTAATGACACAGTGATTTTGGAGCTGGCTGATACTTGTTTAGTCGCATTTTCAAATGGTGCCAATAATGCCGTTAAATCATTTAATAGGTCCACTTCTTCAGCAGTCAATGGCTGTGGTGCTTTCGGTGTTGCAAACATTACTTTTCCTATTGCAGTATTCGTCAAAAGGATGCGCTCTACCATAGCATAAGCACTGTTCCACCTGGTAGGAACCTCTTGTTTAAGGCTGTACTTTTTTCTGTTTGCTGTGCGTCTCTGAATTTAGCGTAAGCAATAGTACTGTTTTTAAAGAATGTTACAATTCGCTAGCTTTTTAATAATATGTCGTTAGGGAAAGACATTTTTGTACAATTAAATTAATAGAATGCGCGAAGCAAGGGAGTTGGCGTTTCTTTAAAATCTCACACGCCTTAATCATTTTGTTGTCATTGTCTGTGACAATTGAAGCTATTTTACTCGAAATTTCCCACTCTTCAAAGACAGAATTTACGGTATCGCTTATATTTTGAGCAGAGTGATTGGTTTCGTCCAATAATTTGTTGGTAGATAAAACTACAGATTTCATTTGATAATCGTTTGAGATGAAGTGGCAGGTTACAGTTATGTAGGACTGCGCACGATGTCCAGGCATCAGTTGTTATGGCACAAAAATCAATAGTTCTTAAAGTCTCTTTAACCTTTTCATTTATTTCCTCGTACAGGATCTTCATATGCACATTTTGAATTGTTGTGCGTGATGGCAATATATAACGAGGATTCATTTATTTTAATAAATCTTTAAATCCTTCGTCTTGCACTATGGAGAAAGGGCGCATATCCTTTGCTATGACTTTTGTTACAGCCCTATCAATGGAATTTTTTCTTATTGAGTCTGCGTCGTACTTTTTAGCAACAAATGGAATTATTGTGCCTTTTGATGGCAGATCTCCATCGTTCAATTTTGGGTGCGCCCGTTTCAGGTGGCACATCATATTTGATGTGTTGCCACTAGTTTTATAATTTTTTTTATAGAATGCTGTTTTCCCGTCTCCTGACTTATCAAAATATTTCCATATCTTGGACTTCCCAAGTTTGTCTTTTTTTTCGCTTGCTGGTTGCGCATTTTCCTCTGATTCGCTGTCGATGACCTCCAAATGATCATCTAAGAGTTTATATGTACGACATGACAGACAATTGCACTATGGGCCAGCCGACCAGTTTTTTTGAACGAAGCAAGATATTTTGATTCTGTTTTTTCTATTAGATAAATATTATCAAAAGGAAGTAGATTTAAGAAAAAAAAACATGGGTGTAGTACTGTCTTTTTTTTATTCAATTTTAAATTTCTAGTGTTAGTAAGGAACAATTGTTTTTACATTTTCCTATAAAATAAGGAAGTTTTATGTTTCAAAACAAGAAGAAGAACATATATCCAATATATTAAAAAGGCTTCCACAAAGAAAAATGTTTGTCAAGGGGGTCTTAAATATGCAAATTCTAAATTAGATCTGGATGTACTGGAAATCATTCTTCTTCACACCTAAACTGGTTTAATCCTCTTTCTCTTTGTTTTCCAGTTGAATATTTACTTGTGATTCCAAATTGTTAAATAAGTCATAATCTGTGTAGTCAGGGTCTTCCAAAGATATGACTTCGCTTAATAATAACTATAAAACTTCGCTGGAAAGTTGCATATTTCTTATCGTCGAATACATCTATTGAGATTTCCAGAAGATATTATCGGATCTGAAGTATCCATTGCACGGTGGAAGATATCAGAAAAATTATTTATTCAATTGCAATTATTGTTTTCTCTTTCAGCTAATTCGCATGTTTTCGTTCAAATAAGACTTCATTGCCTCTGAAATTCTTTCATTTCACCGCTAAATGGTCTAATTTCAATTTCAGAGAAAAGTGGCAAAAAGTGGCATTTTTAACAATATACAATCAATTAGAAATTGATTTATCTACGACACACAATTGGTTTTACGCCTGGACTCGCCTGGACTCACTTTAAAAGTCCATTTAAAAATGAATTTTTTTTTCAAATTTTGATATCTTGGACGACACACTACAACATAAAACTACGAAGATATCACAACTAGTTTATAAGCTTTAAATCACAAAACACGTAGTAAAAACTACACTCTTTATGACCCATCACAAAAATTTAAACAAATTATCGATTTAATTACCTTAATATTAATTATAAAACTGCACTTATTTTTTCACTTTTTCACAACGATTGCTTTTGCATCAGAACATCTGACTTTGACAGCTAAATTCACGAAAGTGGCCACATCTTTTGAAATTTCTGGTATGCAACTTTAAAGGCCATTCTTTTTCTGATGCAACGCCATCAAATGAATTTCGATCAAAAAAACTGGTCGGCTGGACCATAGTGGATTGTAGCAACAGCAAGGGCGGAGGTGTGTGGTATATCCCTAGATACCCCGGCCTTAGACAGTGTGAACTAGGCGTCGGAAACGAGGGCGAGGCTCCACTCGCCTAAACGTTCCGACTTAGCTAGGGAAGTGTAGAGGTCGTTGGCGAGACGTGGGCCTGTACCCGTCGAGACTCTGACAGGGGGGAGAGTAGCGCCTCCTGGCGGCGGAGGCGAAGTGCAAGGCACGCTCTGTGCGGCGTGTAAGAAAAGCACGACTGCAAGGGAGAATCGCTAGCGTCGCCATTCACTCAGATAGGGCATAAGGAGGTCAGGGTTGTCCCGAGCTGCCTCATGTCGCTGGGGTCTCGGCGACTTACAAATTCTCTTGTATATATATATTCAAAAGGAATATATATATGTATACATAGAAACTGCCCTTGGAATTTCACAAAATTAAAATCTTTCATATATATTCATACACATTTATACACACACACTTATATGAATATATATATATATATATATATATATATATATATATATAAAAGTATATATAACATAGTGAAAAGTGGAAGAGAAAAAAAGTGCGCGTCGGGTATACCCTATCATACTCTAACAACTTAACGGACAAAAAAAAAACACGCGGTCCGGTCCGCTAAATAAGTGTCTGCCAAGGCCACGTTGGCAGAAAACGGCAGGCGCCGCGCGCAACGAAAGTGACGGCGAAAGAAGACGCGCCGATCACCTAACGGGCCAGCCATCAAATGCAAGAGCACGCGTCGCACTAGCGGCGAGCGAAGGGGGTAGCAGCGGAAAAGAGCCGTTGCACCCCGAAACGGAGTTGTTTTTTTGAAGCGAGCGGCGCGCGTGGTCCCGACGAGCGTGGTCGAACGAGAGCGGGCGCGGCTCGAGAAGTGCAGCCGAGCCTGCACAGTAGAACGAGGTCGGCCGAAAAGAAAAACGACGGACTTCAGAAAATAAATTCCATAAAATAAATTCAATAATTAATAAAATCAATAAAATCATAGATAAATTTAATAAAATAAAAATAAAATAAAATTTAAATAAATTAAATTAAATAAATGAAAATAAAGTAAAATTAAAACAAGTGAAGAAAGCTACAGTCGAGTGCACTCGACAGTAAGATACCATTTACCTTTCGCTGTTAAAAACTTATTCTTAATATTAATTACTTTTATTCGGCGAATAACAACGCATCGCATATTTTCGAGGACAAATTCACATGCATTGACGCTAATGGCACATGCCGACTGCACACTGACTACACGACGACTGTGCGTGCGCAGTCGGCGTGCGCAGTCGGCGTCGGCGTCGGCGTCGGGCCTCTACTGCTGTGAGCGAAACTTCTCGTGCCTATAACTTCTGTGTTTATTGTCCGATCGGATTGAAATTTATAGGGTAGATCTGTACTATGGTAAGCTACAAGATTGTTAAAAAAAATGTTTTGTTATTTCTCTACTTTTCTTAAAATGCAATAGTGTGGGGGCGGTGGGCGTGGCATCCAAAAGTTGAAAATCAAACATTCTCCGTAATGTTACCAGGCACCTTACTTCCAAATTTGGCGCTTCTAGCTTTTCTAGTTTTCTTTTAAACTATAAAAATGTGTTTTTTAGAGGCGGTGGGCGTGGCATCCAAAATTCTAAAATCCAACTTCTGCATAATGTTGCAAGACACCCTCCTACCAAATTTGGTGCGTTTATCTCTTTTCGTTATTGAATTATTTGGAAAAAATCGAAAAACGCATTTATCGATTTGCGGAGGCGGTGGGCGTGGCACATCAAGTTTGAAATAAACTTCTTGTGTGTATTGAATACACGCACACTCCCACCAAGTCTGGTGCCTCTAGCTCTTTTAATAGCTGAGATCTGTGTGTTCATACAGACGGACAGACGGACAGACGGACAGACAGACGGACATGACCAAATCGACTCGGCTATTGATGCTGATCAAGAATATATATACTTTGTATGGTCTGCCACGCCTCCTTCTGCCTGTTACATACATTTGCACAAAGTTAATATACCATTTTTTACCCATTTTCAATGGGTAAATGGTATAAAAAATTAAATTAAAACATAAATAAATTAAATTAAATAAATAGAATAAATGAAAATAAAGTAAAATTAAACAAGTGGAGAAAGCTACAGTCGAGTGCACTCGACAGCAAGATACCATTTATCTTTCGCTGTTAAAAACTAATTCTTAATATTAATTACTTTTATTCGGCGAATAACAACGCATCGCATATTTTCGAGGACAAATTCACATGCATTGACGCTAATGGCACATGCCGACTGCACACTGACTACACGACGACTGTGCGTGCGCAGTCGGCGTCTGGCCTCTACTGCTGTGAGCAAAACTTCTCGTGCCTATTGTCCGATCGGATTTAAATTTATAGGGTTGGTCAATATTATTATTATCTACAATAATACCTAAAAAAAATTTCGGAAACTTTTCTACTTTTCCTATAATTTGATTTACCGATTTACAAAATCGATTTTTGGGGGCGGTAGGCGTGGCATCCAAAAGTTGAAATTCCGCATTCTCCGTAATGTTACCAGGCACCTTACTTCCAAATTTGGTGCTTCTAGCTTTTCTAGTGTTCTTTTAAACTATAAAAATGTGTTTTTTAGAGGCGGTGGGCGTGGCATCCAAAAGTCTAAAATCCAACTTCTGCATAATGTTGCAAGACAACCCCCTACCAAATTTGGTGCGTTTATCTCTTTTCGTTATTGAATTATTTGGAAAAAATCGAAATACGCATTTATCGATTTGCGGAGGCGGTGGGCGTGGCACATCAAGTTTGAAATAAACTTCTTGTGTGTATTGAATACACGCACACTCCTACCAAGTCTGATGCCTCTAGCTCTTTTAATAGCTGAGATCTGTGTGTTCATACAGACGGACAGACGGACAAACAGACGGACATGACCAAATCGACTCGGCTATTGATGCTGATCAAGAATATATATACTTTGTATGGTCTGCCACGCCTCCTTCTGCCTGTTACATATATTTGCGCAAAGTTAATATACCATTTTTTACCCATTTTCAATGGGTAAATGGTATAAAAATGGCATCATCAGATATCAGCGCATTGCTGGACAGGCAATTGATAACAGGCGAACAGATCCAAAACGTAATAAGAACTTACAAAAAGGACTCGCCTGAGCGAAAACAACAGCATGACTACGTCCAAAAACGCATTGAGAAGTTAGTTTAGCTGTGGGAAATATTTTCTAAAGAGAATTCAAATATAAAAAGTAAAACAGAAGGTGCTAAAATTGAGCACAATTACTTTAAAAATAACTACTTCAATCAAATAAGGGATTTGGTTGTATCCTACAAAGGAGAATTTTATAAACAATTATCCACAATACAAATGGATACTGGATCGGTTACTTCCAGTGAAGAAGAATCAGAACTGGAGCCAATGATTCGTGAACAAAGGGTTCTGCTGAATAGCTTGGAACGCATCATGAACAAAATGACGAATGAAACTCGTCAAGGATTTATGCCAATCATAAATCAGTATTGGAATAAGATAACAACTATCCACATAGAAATTCATAAGAAATTTGAGGATCCTGCAAAACTTGGATATATCGACCAGAGATATCTAGCAGCTGAAGACGCCGTCATATCAGTCCAAACTATGACATGTGAAGAAAGTATCTCCCGTCCTGCCAACATAACCCAAATGCATGCTTCATTGCCGTTGCCGAAGGTTGAAATTCTCAAATTTGATATCTTCAAAAAAATGATTCATGAAGCATCATTACCCATCGTTCAAAAGATGTGGTACTTAAAAACTAGCATCACTGGAGAGGCTGAGCGTTTAATACGCCATCTATCTTTAACCGAAGGAAATTATGCAACAGCATGGAATATGCTACAAGAGCATTTTAGCAACAAAAGAGTGCTAAGTAACGCATTAATACAAACAAGTGAAGAAAGCTACAGTCGAGTGCATTCGACTGTAAGATACCTGTAATAATAAGTAAATATCGATAAGTACATATCGACCTCTCTTCAGTTGAGCGTCAACCACCACACTGATGAGACGTGTTAATAAATAAATACATGATTAAAATAATAATGTACTGAACTTATTACATGGTGTCAGAAGTAAAATACTGTGGAGAAAATCTATATTAAAGCAGTGTTTCTCAATAAAGACTAGTGTTCCCCAAGAAAAACTAATATTTAATGTAGACCTAAATACACAAAACACTTAAAATTGGAGTGAAGTACTAGTTCGTGAGTAAACCACTATTATCGGAAGACTTGTATCGTTATCGTTATATGTTATCGAAAGACAAATAAAACACGTGTGGAGCTTAAAAGAATTGACTTTATGCATAAAACATCAAAAATACAATGTCAGAGACACGGAAGGACCTGAGAGAACTCGATTGTGGAAATCTCTCAACCGAATGGAAAAATTGGAGGCGTGCATTTTTGGTATACATGATTGCCAATAATAAAAATGGCCAACCAGAGTCCACTAAAATTGCAATATTTTTGTGGCTGATTGGGACAAAGGGTGCTAATATCTATAATACTCTTTTCCCAAATGATGGATCCGAAGCATCGCTGCTTGGCACTCCTGCAATCAATCACGAGGCATCAGATGAAGCAGGTGTTAATAGTGCTTCACAGCGCACGTTGGGTCTTGGCAGCTTTTGATGCACATTGCTTGCCACAGAAAAATGTTACAATGGAGTCATTTAAATTCAATAATTTGGTTCAAAAGGAGCGGCAACCATTTAATGAATTCTTGACTGAGCTACGTACTCAAATTGAACGATGTGAATTCAACTGCTCATGTGGATTTTCGTATGAAGAGAGAATGCTACGTGATCGAATTATGACTGGTGTTGTGGATAATAAACTTCAGCTGAAGCTGCTTGATGGACGAGATGAATCACTAATACGCGTAATTGATGTCTGCAAAAACTTTGATTTGGCAAATATGAACAAATCCATCCTATCAACAAAACAGTTGGCATCAACATCTGCAGAGATGAATTCTGTTAATGCGATCAACAAAAAGCGCATTTGCTTCAACTGCGGTGGAGAATGGACATATGATCATAAGGGTAAATGTCCAGCCAAGAACTTCATGTGCCAATGTGGAAAGAAGGGTCATTTTCGCCAAATGTGTCGCAAGAAGGGAAATAAAATGGGAACGTCCGGATCATCGGCAGTGGAATCTAAGCCTGATGAAAAGAAAAACACTGGAAAAATTGATTCTCTTTGTATGGATGAAGGTTCATCTTCAGGTAATTTCATTAACCATAACGAAAACTTGAAAAATAATCATAGTATAAAAAAATTTGTTTCTAGAGTAAATTCAGAGGAATTAAGAAAAAAGCCATGGACAAAGGAATTTCAAATAGGTGAAGCGATAGTTAAATTTAAAGCTGATACGGGTGCGGATGTAAATTGTATTCCTTTGAAAATCATTAGAAAGTTAAACATTAGAATGTTAGATGAACAAAATAAATATTCTATATTTGATTACAGTAACAATAGGATAAAAATCTATGGTATTGCAAAAATTAAAATGAGAGATAAAAAATTGAACATTGAAAGAGTAGCTGAATTCATTGTTGTTGATGACGGGTTTGAACCTATACTGGGACTTAGAGCTTGCATTGATTTTGGCCTTGTTGAACCCTTAAATATTGACTTAATCAAATCAACAGGAGTTGATGCTTTTATAAATGAAAATAAGGATGTATTCTCGGGAATAGGAAAAATACCTGGAAAAGTGACACTTCACATTCGGGAGGATGCTAGCCCAGTTCTTCACTATAGAAAGCGTTTTCCTGATACAATGCTAAGAAAACTTAAGCCGAAACTTGAAGAATTGGTTGAAAAGGAGATAATTTCTCCAGTAGCAAAACCGACAAAGTGGGTAAACAATTTACAGGTCGTTGAGAAAACGAATGGCGATCTGCGAATATGCTTAGATCCTAAATTAAATAAGTGCCTAAAGCGTGAACATTTTTTAATACCAACTATGGAAGATTTAATCTCAGACCTAGCAGGATAGAAGGTTTTTACTGTCTTAGATTGTTCCAATGGTTTTTGGCAATTAGAATTAGACGAAAAAAGTTTACAGTTGACAACAATTATGACACCTTTTGGTCGTTATAAGTTCAAAAGACTTCCGTTTGGTTTGAGTGTTTCTCCGGAAATATTTCAGAGACGTATGGTTCAAATATTTGGTGATATACCAGGAGTTTTTGTTTATTTTGATGATGTTGGTATCGACGTGGACGTGGTCCGGCGCATCACGATACAACGTCTGCGCTGGCTCGGCCACGTTGTGCGTATGGATGAAGAAGCTCCAGCTCAGAAGGTGTGCGAAGCGAGGGTCGACTATGGGCGACGACAAAGGGGACGACCAAATCTTCGATGGAAGGACCAAGTAGAGAAGGACCTTACTCTACTGAGTATTTCCAATTAGAGGAGGCGCGCGAAGAGCAGAGGCGCCTGGAGGGAGACGCTGAGGTCGGCCAAAACCCGAAATGGGTTGTAGTGCCACCTAATAATAATTTTCAAAAGGAACAAAAAAAATTGGTCAAATGTGCGCTACACTTAATGACGCACACTCATGTGAAGGAATGTACCAATACTTCCAACAAGTAGAGAAGGAACTCATCATGGAAAATATGCTATTGGCCAAATCGCGGAAAGTTCGATCACCATTGGACATCGTGGGAAATATTGCAAGCAGTCTATTTGGCGTATTAGACTCTCAATATGCACAAGACATGTCGAAAACAATATCGAAGGTCAAGGACAATGAAGATCATCTTTTGGAGTTATTACAAAACCAAACATCCTTAGTTGATTCAACAATAAACGTAGTGAAACGAGATGAAATTGCATACGCAAAACGACTCAACCTAATTGAAAGTCAAATGAATGCAATAATAAAAGATAAATATCACTGGTACATCACACTGACATCACAACTTACGTTGCTCGCTACTAATCTACAACGAATGCAGAATGAAATCATCAAAGTGTTAACAGACGTGCGCCACAACACTATTAGTCCACTTCTATTATCACCACGACAACTAAAGGAGCAATGTGATCAAATACGGGATCATTTGAAGCCTGATCAAATGCTACCTGTTAGCCAAGAAAACATACTCATGGCATACAAAATGATGCAAGCTGAAGGTACCATAGTAGATAATCATGTGATTATAAAAATAACAGTACCATTGATATCGACACAGGTATTGCACATATACAAATTAATACCGATCCCAGCTGCAAATGTATATGGATTTCATCTGTTCAAAATTAAAACACCATTCATTGCAATTAACAACTATCGAGATAAGTTTGTTGATATGTCGACGGAAGACGTAGCAAATTGTCATCCAAGATCGATAAATGATTTCATCTGTCACAGCAAGCAATCAATGTTCTCTACAGAAATGAGCTGCGAAATGCAACTATTCCATAATAAAACAGACACTTCATGCCATCTGGAAATCACAAATAAAACGTTCATTTGGCAAGAGATGCATAAAAAGAATCAATGGATATTTGCAACAAGGACGCCAATAAAACTCTCAGCTGTTTGCACCGATGGAACATCAGATATCTGGTTACGCAACACAACTGTAACGGCGCCTGCAGCTAGCGTGTGAGCGCGCATACATATTTACTTACGAATTTAGTTTTCGCGTTGACAGCAGTTGACCTGCATTAATTGCAGCCGAGTGGCAACGCAAAGCTAGGCAATCAGCTGCAGCCGAATGGCAACGCAAAGCTAGGCAATCAGCCGCAGCCGAGTGGCAACGCAAAGCTAGGCGATCAACTGCAGCAGAGTGGCAATTCAAAACTAGGCGATCAGCTGTTGCAGGGTTGCATTGCAAAGCTCGTCTTCTGCATCGCAGCCAACTTCGCCGTCCCGTGACCAGTTTCCGAACACGTTCTTTTTTCTGTAAATCCTCAAAGCGAACACACGTTTTCGCAGTCAAATAAAAAAATTAAAAAAAAAAAAAGAAAGGAGGAAAAGTTTAAGTGTGATATTTGGAAAATATATTGGAACATCCATTGCATCGGCGTGCATTTAGGTAAGCGGGCAGCGATGGCTGGGTTTGTTCTAGTTCTGACAGCGTTTTTTTTTTTTTTGGGTTTTTTTTAAAGCCCATCAGTTAGTGTGACGTATTGCTCCGCGTGCAGCCACAGCAAAGGTGCCGAGCTGCACTGACATCGAGGGACTCGATTTAATAAGCATCGCCGGATCGACAGTCGCCCACTGCGTTCACAGGAGTCCCTGCTGGCGGCCGCATGAAGTCGCGCGTCGCCTGCTGCGCCCACTGGAGCCCCTTCTGGCGGCCGCGTGAAGTCGCGCTTCGCCTGCTGCGTCCACAGGAGTCCCTGCTGGCGGCCGCGTGAAGTCGCGCGTCGCCTGCTGCGTCCACTGGAGCCCCTTCTGGCGGCCGCGTGAAGTCGCGCGTCGCCTGCTGCGTCCACTGGAGCCCCTTCTGGCGGCCGCGTGAAGTCGCGCGTCGCCTGCTGCGTCCACAGGAGCACCCTTCGGCGATCGTGCGTGACGTCACGAGCTATCGTTACGTCCGCAGGAGCACCCTTCGGCGGCCGTGTTCGAAGCCACGAGCCGTCGCTACGTTCGAAGGAGCCCCCCCTCATGAAACGTTAAGCTCCAGCTAATCTCCAAAGTGCCTTATTAAAACTTCACTTAGAGTTTTACAAAAAAATTCACAGTGCTGTGTTAAAAGTTTTCGAAATGTTATATTAAAATTCTCCTAGTGCCGTGCTAAAAATGTTTACAATGCACATCTGAATTTTTCACTGTGTCATTCTAAGATTTTCTCACCGCAAATAATTGAATCTCTATGGTGCTTTAAAATTCCTCACGGTGCATAACTGAACCTCCATGGAGCCTTCAAAGATTTTCTCAC
Source organism: Zaprionus bogoriensis (assembly GCA_035046045.1). NCBI lineage: Eukaryota > Metazoa > Arthropoda > Insecta > Diptera > Drosophilidae > Zaprionus > Zaprionus bogoriensis. The sequence goes on along the minus strand of JAWNOI010000082.1, from coordinate 299,718 downwards.
TGCATATATCTAAATTTCCATAGTGCTTTGAAATTTCTCTCAGTGCACATATGCGTTTTCCTTAAGAATTTCTAAAATTTCTCACAGTGTATATATGCATTTTCATTAAGCATTTCTAAAATTTCTCATAGTGAATATATGAATCTTCATGAAGTTTTTCCTGAAATTTCTCCCGTTGCGTATCTGAATTATCATGAAGTCTTTCTAAAATTTCTCATGTTGCATATTTGAATTTTCATAGAGCCTTCAAAAATTTTATCGTTGTGTGTATTTAAATGCTCATAGAGCTTCCATAAAACTTTTCGCAGTGTACATAGGAGATCGCAAGATGCCTACCTAAAAGTTTTACAAGTGTACATCTGTGCAAAGAAGGAAGAACTGAAGTTAAGAAATCAGCTTAAATATTAAATAGAAATGAGAAGTAGGAGAAGTTTGGTATGAAAAATAAACTTAAATGTTAACTAGAAATAAAATAATTATGTAACGAGTTCGGTTTTAAAGAAATTCGATTCATCGTAAATAGCTGGTTGACCTTTTTCCCCCACCATGAATGCTTTGTATTTATTTAACCCTTTGCGAATCAGAGTCGCAGTTCTTTTACAGATGCCCTTCGCAAGATCGATCTTTCGTCGTGGAGAAACAAAGTGAGTCAATACAAAATTTTTCTTTTATTCCTTTGTTAAATTTATACCATGCATTCAAACAAATGAAAATCATATGAAAAAAGAAAGATGCCCTCCAGCAAAAGAACATCAACTAGATTAATCTAAATTCAAAAAACCTATATATATATATATATTTCTTAAACCGAACGCGAAGCAGTATTGAAAGAAAGGTTAAAATATGAAATAAGTATACAAATGTCAATATTGTTAAGAAAACAAAATTAAGTAAATTTTAAACGCATTATGAAAGTGATTCCTTTTACAAAGCGAGAACTTGAAGGATTCTTATTCTCTTTTCGTTGTACTTCATTTAAGTCCCTTGTAAAATGTCTAAGGCGAAGAGCTCTTGCGCTGGTGACTCAAATTTAAAATCTGATTCGTATCAATAAAATTGTATTCACTTAAAATCATGGAGTAGTCGTTATGTTAGAACTCTGTCGAGGATGAAGCGGTCTTAGGGTATCCAAAGGGATCACGCGAATTAAGAATCGGATCCAGTGATCATAGGTAGGGCGGGCCACAGACGTAACACCATCGACGTCTTGTCTATTGAAATTTCTCTTCACTTTTTCCCCTCTTTTCGTTAATCTTGTTCTATTTTGGAGTTCATTTATATTCTCCCGGTTTTCTCTCCCTTATCTACTATTTAATGTAGTATGTCGTCGCAAGCACGCTCACTTTCTGAATTTTGATAATAATAGCCAAGCACCAGATCTGAAGTAGCAAGACCTCCACCCCCAAAGCCGACGAGCTAGAGCCGGATACTAAAGCGTGCCCCGCGAAGTCAGATCTGCGTTCAAAACTGGTCAACGTACGGTTGCACGTTACAGCACCATTCGCAACTCCCTAATAACAGTAATCAGTCAAAGTGGTATAGAAACATCGACGCTCATCTCATACGCCCGTTTTGGAGAAATCAATGGTAACAATACATCGATTAAAAGACAAAATATTACATCCAGGAAAACAAATAAATTTGGCTATAACGAACTACTGGATCTTCAACGGAATCTTGTACCAAACCGAAGACTCAGACTACCACATAGACTTGAGACGATCAAGCATCACCACATCGCAATGTACATCGGCCTAACATTCATCATAATAATATTGACCATTCACTTGGTAAGAAAATGGTACAAAAGAGACAAGAGACCACAGCAAGCCCAGGTACCAGCGGTGGCAATGAGGAAAACCGATACGACTTCGAGTTCGCCGTTCACCATTTACATCGATGATTGTTGAAACTGCGTTCAACGGCCGGGAGGATGTACAATTTCAAGACAAGCAGAAAATCGTGCGCTGCAGATAGGTAACAGATAGTCCCATACAAACAGGCACCGCTGCACATTTACGACCTCACACCATCTGCCAGCACGCATGATTGGACCTGCATGCGTCATAAACTTAAGTGATATAAGATAAGGTTATCCTACTTTACAACTGTCCATACTAATAAACTATGAGATAACTATTGATTATAAGGCTACCCATTGTAAACTATAAACAGATAATAATTAGACCTAAACAAACATTAGTTCTTAAGATATTGGGTATATAAACCCTGCATATTCCACAATAAAATCAGTACTTAACGAAAACTCGTGGTATTCACTTCTCCGTGCTCAATTTGTTTCAAGTACAGATTGCGGCAACAAAATTGTTACTGGTATCAAGAATTAGTGGCATTAGTGGCGGTGGGCGTGGCACATCAAGTTTGAAATAAACTCGATCTGCGTATTCAATACACGCACACTCCCACCAAGTCTGGTGACTCTAGCTCCTTTAAAAGCTGAGATCTGTGCGTTCATACAGACGGACAGACAGACGGACATGACCAAATCGACTCGGCTATTGATGCTGATCAAGAATATATATACTTTGTATGGTCTGCCACGCCTCCTTCTGCCCCTTTTTTACCCATTTTCAATGGGTAAATGGTATAAAAAAGCGCCTGATGCCCGCGAGGTCGGCGGGAAAGAATACCACCCCAGCTAAGTCAGCTTGTCGTAAAAGGCGACTAAAGACAACCAAGGAACTGCAAACAGCGTTGCAATAGCACTTATCCTGCTCACCGAAGTACTACCATTATTGACACGTCCCGGTGAGCCGACACAAAGGACAGAGGAGCAGGCGGAGGTTTTTAGTGCGTAAGAATCGCACATACCCTTTAACTGGAGTAGAAGGGATCTGTCAGAAGATTTTCCTACCGTGGTGCATACCATAAAAAAAAAAAATAAAATAAAATAAAAAAAAGCACGCACGCAATGCAATTAGTCGACTTGTTGTCCTTGTTTGTTGTTGTTGATATTACATCAATTTAACGAAAAATGAAGTCAACTGTAATTAATACATATTAATGGCAATTTGTGTTAATTTAATGTTGCCTCAATCCCACACACACACACACACACCTCGTGGAATTAATTATTTTTAAGGTCCAATTAACGAGTGGGACGAATAGACTGCTGAAGAGGCAAATGGGACGTGCCTGGGACACGAAAAGAATTGACAATGCAATGCTAAAATACATTATTGAAGACCTGGAGAATCCAGTAGGGCAAGCGGAGACAATGGTGGCGAATTTGAACTTACTACTGGAAAAAACATGCGATGCAACAATGCCGCGAAGAAATAACAGCCGCAAGAATTAGCCCCCGGTGTATTGGTGGTGTGACACACTGAGGAATATGAGGGCAAAATGCCACTCAGCGAGAAGGGCGCAGCAGCCGAGAGGGCGCGACAACCATCCACAGCTGATCGAGCAGTACAAACTAGTCCGAGCTGCACTACAAAAAGGAATAGCAAAAGCTAAAGCAGGAGCGTTTAAGGAGCTACTCGCGAGCATAGACGAGGACCCATGGGGAATGGCGTACAAGATAGTGTAGCAGTAAGACTTAGACTAAGCCTAGGTTAACATTATTTATTAATTAGCTCTTAAGATTTATTATATTACTTATAAGTTACCATGCATACCCATATTATTAAGGCCATTATTGTAAATCGTTATGCAACCCTTCCTTGTGAAGGGAAAAACCTATCGAGACCGATAACAGAACAGTCGATAGAATAAATGCTCATTCTGAGATTGACCGCCTAACTTGCTGTTTCAGCTCAGAAGTGGTTGAACTTGCGAAAAAGTTTTTTTATAAAATCTCAGCCTAACCAACAGTGAATAAAATAAAAAATAATTAAAATGGAAGAAACAAAAATTACATTTGACCAATTAAAACATTTGTGTAAAAGTTTTAGTCTTCAAACGTCAGGTTCCAAGGCAGTGCTTATGGAACGTATAATGTCAGTCCCAGACGCAGCAGCTAATTTAAATATAATTTACAAAGGTGGTGAAATAACAAGCGGGCAAAGTGTGACCCCCATTCGGGTCACATCTATAACTTCCCGATATGAGATGTATGTATGTGCTTTTTCTCTGAGCTTTGTGTCAAACATAAATTTTCTCGTCAACCAGTAGGTATAAGTAAAAATGTTATGAAACTTTTTTTTATAGAGAATATAATTTGCACACACAAATACACATATCTGTGTGTGTGTCTACGCGTGTGTGAGTATGTGTGTATCTGGGACGGGCAATGAGGGCGAGCGTGTCGCGATTTTTCAACTTTTTCCTACTTTTAAAACACCATTATCTCGTTAAGGGTTGAGAATTTTGAAAAATATCATATTACCTTTTTTGTAGAGAATTTAATTTCGGCTCGAAAAGTTTCTTACGACTTTCTTCAAAACCCCGTCGTTTACGAGATAGAGCCGAAAAAAGCAAAAAATACCCAAAAAATCGTGCTTTTTGGCGAATTATTAAAAAACTATAACATATAACCCTCTTAAACTCCTTTCAGACCTAGATGGCGGTGAAACGAATCTTTCAAAAAAAAAAAAGTTCAAATCGGTTCAGTAGTTTATGAGAAACCGCTGACACAAAAAAATCTCACATACGAACATACGCACATACACACACACACACACACACACACACACACACAGAACCCTCATTGAAAATGGGTCAGGGGGATGTGAAACGTCGAGAAACGTGAAAATTTCAAGGATCTGACACTCTTCAAAATCGGGGTCGTTACAATAACTTCCCTAGATCGGGAAGTTAAAAAATAACAAAAATATGTATGTGTGTGTGTGTGTGTGTGTGTGTGTGTGTGTGTGTGGGTGGACGGGTGGGTGTGTGTGGGTGGACGGGTGGGTGTGTGTGGGTGGACAGGTGGGTGGGTGAGTGTGTTGTTGGGGGGGGGGGGGGGGCGATGTGAGCGAGCGTGTCGCGATTTTTCAACTTTTTCCTACTTTTAAAACACCATTATCTCGTTAAGGGTTGAGAATTTTGAAAAATATCATTTTACCTTTTTTGTAGAGAATTCAATTTCGGCTCGAAAAGTTTCTTACGACTTTCTTCAAAACCCCGTCGTTTACGAGATAGAGCCGAAAAAAGCAAAAAATACCCAAAAAATCGTGCTTTTTGGCGAATTATTAAAAAACTATAACATATAACCCTCTTAAACTCCTTTCAGACCTAGATGGCGGTGAAACGAATCTTTCAAAAAAAAAAAGTTCAAATCGGTTCAGTAGTTTATGAGAAACCGCTGACACAAAAAAATCTCACATACGAACATACGCACATACACACATGTGAGCGAGCGTGTCGCGATTTTTCAACTTTTTCCTACTTTAAAACACCATTATCTCGTTAAGGGTTGAGAATTTTGAAAAATATCATTTTACCTTTTTTGTAGAGAATTCAATTTCGGCTCGAAAAGTTTCTTACGACTTTCTTCAAAACCCCGTCGTTTACGAGATAGAGCCGAAAAAAGCAAAAAATACCCGAAAAATCGTGCTTTTTGGCGAATTATTAAAAAACTATAACATATAACCCTCTTAAACTCCTTTCAGACCTAGATGGCGGTGAAACGAATCTTTCAAAAAAAAAAAAGTTCAAATCGGTTCAGTAGTTTATGAGAAACCGCTGACACAAAAAAATCTCACATACGAACATACTCTCATACACACACACACACACACACACACACACACAGAACCCTCATTGAAAATGGGTCAGGGGGATGTGAAACGTCGAGAAACGTGAAAATTTCAAGGATCTGACACTCTTCAAAATCGGGGTCGTTACAATAACTTCCCTAAATCGGGAAGTTAAAAATTTCCGAAGAAAAAAGTGACGAAAAATATACAGAAATGAGTGACGCCGAAAAGAACGCCGCCATTCTGTCGCCAACCAAAAAATGTGAAGCCAAAGAATGTAAAGACAATCAAAGTAAAGCAAAAGACAACGAAGTTTTGGAAAAGAAAGACATGGAAAAAGTAGAGTTGCCAGATCAGTACAAACGCATTGAAAAAAAGAACGCCGAAGTTAATGAAAATGAAGTGGAACAAAATCAAAAAATAAATGTAGAGAACCAAAAAGTGGAGAAAAACAAAGATAAAAATGACAATGCAAGTTTAAAATTACAAAATGAAAATTTAAAAAAAGAAATTGAACTAATACTTATGCAAAATGAAATACTGAAGCTAAAAAATGAACTTGAAAGTGCTAAAAATCTAAATACCAACCTGATCAATTTAAACAATGTTGATAAAAAGACAATCCCTTTGGGAACATTAAAAGATTTTTTACCAGATTTTGATGGTGGTGAAAATTTTGAAGGTTGGATAACTCAAATAAAAAGTACGCGTGAAAAATATGAACTATGTGACAATATGACGCGTGCGTTGTTGTGTAGCAAAGTGAAAGGCAAAGCACAACAATGGCTACACTCCAAGTCAAACTATGTTGTAGAGCCTATTGATACAATTATGGATGAAATGTCAATTGTGTTTGGCAAAAATGAAAATAAATTTACAATGCGCCGCAAATTCGAAAGCCGCAAGTGGCAACTGGTTGAGGAGTTCTCAAGCTACTTCAATGAAAAACTAATATTATCAAACGGCTTAAATATGGATGAACAAGAATTTATCCATTATGCAGTGGAAGGAATATTGGATCTTCAACTACGCAATCAGGTCAAGCTGCAGCTGTTTAAATGCAAGAATGATCTTCTTCTGGCCCTACGTGAAGTGAAGCAGTCGTCCAATTCTCAACAGAAACCGAAGTCAGCAGAAAATGGTTCTAAGCTCCGGCAGGCGAAATGTTATAATTGCAACAGTATGGGTCATTACGCGTCAGACTGCAAAAAACCCAAACATGTTGACGGCGCTTGTTATGCCTGCAACCAAATGGGACACTTGGCGAAGGAATACAAACTGATGAAAAGGGTATCGAAGCGATCAAGAATTTTCCAATACCAAAGAAAGTGGTAGAAGTTCAAAGCTTTATAGGACTTTGTTCCTATTTTCGAAAGTTTATTCAAAATTTCTCAATAATTGCGAAGCCATTGTATGATCTCACGAAAAAGGATAAGCCTTTTAAATTTGGGTCAGAAGAATTAGAATGTTTCAATACTTTAAAAGAAAAATTAATTGAAGCACCGATACTAGCTTTGTACGACCCTAATGACGAGACTGAGCTTCATTGCGATGCTAGTGCTTTGGGTTTTGGAGCTATTTTGCTACAAAGAAAGAAAGATGGCAAGTTTCATCCCGTTTTTTATTTTTCCAAACGTACATCAGCGAGAGAATCTGAGTATCATAGTTATGAGTTAGAAACGTTGGCCATAGTTTATGCATTTAACAGGTTCAGGGTATATCTTCAAGGCATACAATTTAAAGTTGTTACAGATTGTAACTCATTAATTCTAGCATTAAATAAAACAAAGCTCAATCCACGAATTGCTAGATGGGCGCTAGAATTAATGAACTTCGATTATAAGCCCGAACGAGGAAAGAGAATGCAGCACGTAGATGCATTAAGCAGAAATAACAATATACTTTTAATAGAAATCACTACATTTGAAGAAAATCTGGTCATATGCCAAGGCAAAGACGAAAAAATAAAAAAGGTAAAGGATCTTTTATCAAATTCAGAACATGAATACTATGAAATGAACAATGGTGTAGTATATCGTAAAAAAGAAGGTAGTTTATTATTTTATGTCCCTGAATCTATGGAGGAGCACGTTTTTTATAAATACCACGACGAAATGGGTCATTTTGGTGTGGACAAAGTTACTGAATTGATAGGAAAAACATATTGGTTTACAAACATTCGACAAAAAGCAGCCACTCACATTAAAAATTGTCTGAAATGTATAGCATACTCAAATAAGTCAGGCAAAAAAGAAGGTTTATTACACATGATTCCAAAAAGTACGATTCCATTTGAAGTAATTCATATTGATCATTTTGGTCCTCTGCATACAAGTTCTGCACAAAGTAAACATATCTTGGTTATAATTGATTCTTGCACAAAATTTGTTAGACTTTATGCGACTAAGACAACCAAAACAGATGAAGCTATAAAAGCATTAAATGATTATTTTAGATCATACAGCAGACCTCGATGTATCGTGTCAGACAGGGGTACATGTTTTACCTCTGATGATTTTGAATCTTTTCTTGAAAACAATAATATTCAGCATATAAAAATCGCCACAGGATCACCAGAAGCAAACGGACAAGTAGAAAGGGTAAATAGGGATTTAGGCCCTATGATAGCAAAAATGGTTGAGAAAGATAAAAACATAAATTGGAATGTCGTTTTGGAAAATATAGAATATGCTATGAATAATACTATTCAAAGAAGTATTAATGAGCACCCAAGTGTTATGTTGTTTGGAGTCAGACAAAAAGGAAAAGTGATAGATAGCTTAAAAGAAAATGTTATAGAGAATGAACAATGTCAGAAAAATAGAGAGCTAGAAGTTATACGGAATAAAGCAAACGAAACACAAATAAAATCTCAAGATAAAAACAAAAATTATTTAGACTCAAAACGGAAAAAACCAATTATATACAAAGAAAATGATTATGTTGTTATAAAAAATTTCAATACACAAGGGTCTGTTTCTAATAAACTTATACCTAAATATAAAGGGCCGTATAAAATTAGCAAAGTATTAGAAAATTATAGATATTTACTTGAAGATGTAGAAAATTTTCAACAATCACAGATACCATATCAGGGTATATGGGCTGTAGGAATACTAAAGAAAATTGTAACGATAAAATTGTAAATGAAGAAGAAAAAGAAAATTGTAACGATAAAATTGTAAATGAAGAAGAAAAAGAAAATGTTAACGATAAAATTGTAAATGAAGAAGAAAAAGAAAACTGTAATGATAAAATTGTATATGAAGAAAAGAATGAAAAACGTAATGAAAAAATTGTAAATAAAGACAAAAATTGTGAAATTGTTATTGAAAATACAGATAAAATTAATTATGAAAAATGTAAAGAAACTAAAAATTGTGAACTACAAAAATCTAGTGTTCATGTTAAAAGTAATGGCAATTGTATTTCTGAAATAGATCATAAGCAAATATCAAGCAATAATATTATAAAAGAACTAGATAAGAGAAAAGTACAGCCAGTTAAAAATATTATTACTAGAAGTATGTCTAAAAGAAATCAGGAGATTCCTTTGTTGTCAGGACGGCCGAGTTGTAGCAGTAAGACTTAGACTAAGCCTAGGTTAACATTATTTATTAATTAGTTCTTAAGATTTATTATATTACTTATAAGTTACCATGCATACCCATATTATTAAGGCCATTATTGTAAATCGTTATGCAACCCTTCCTTGTGAAGGGAAAAACCTATCGAGACCGATAACAGAACAGTCGATAGAATAAATGCTCATTCTGAGATTGACCGCCTAACTTGCTGTTTCAATAGTTTATAAAAGGATCAAAGCAACAGGAGGGAAAGGACAATTAGGGCCAGAAATTATGTCCAGAATTGTCGAGGAGCTATTCCCGAAGCAGACCACCCTCTGGCAACCAGCACAGATAACGACTGGAGAGCAGTTCCCGAGGATAACACCGGAGAAAGTAGTCTCGGCCGCTAAGAGGATCAAGCCCTCCAAGGCCCCTGGACTGGACGGAATACCAGGAGTGGTGATTAAAGCCATAGCTGAGGCCAAACCCGAGATCTTTTGCAATACATTCCAACAATGCATTGCTGAGGGAATGTTCCCTACACGTTGGAAGAATCTAAGACTAGTCCTCATCCCGAAAGGGAAAGGAGCCTCGACCAATACTGCTGGCGGATACCGCCCACTGTGCTTAAGGAGGGACCACGCGGGCTGGCGCATCAGCAATACGGCTTCCGGAAAGGAAGGAGTACCCTTGATGCACTGGAAGAGGTCCGTGAGATAGCCTCAAAGGCGTTAGCGGCGGAAAGATGGCTGGGAGGGGCCAAAAAGTACTGCGCTATAATAACCCTTGACGTTAAAAATGCCTTCAATACAGCAACATGGGCCAGCATACTCAGTGGCATGACTAAGATCGGTATCCCTGAGTATCTAAAGGCGGTGATCGGTAGTTATTTTAGAGACCGAGTACTTTGGTACGATACGGAAGACGGTCCCAAAAGCTACGAGTCGGCAAACTCACTAAAGTACCTGGGAGTCCTAATCGACTATAGGCTTAGCTTTAGTGAGCACATGAAATTTGCCAGCAGGAAAGCGGCTATGGCAACCACGATTCTGGCTAGGCTAATGCCGAATACGGGTGGTCCCAAGATGCCGGCGAGGAGACTACTGGTATCAGTAGCGAAGGCGACACTGTTATACGCAGCTCCAATCTGGAATACCGTAACGGAGAGAACATCCTACCTCAAAGAGGCACGAGCAGTATACCGGACAATGGCCCTAAGACTCATCAGAGGGTTCAGGACCATATCGGAAGATGCGGCACTTGTACTCGATTGCATTCCGCCCACAAAAGAGACGCTGGACACAACACCGAATGGTATTCTAGGACCCTAGTCTGCGGAGTGACATCTAGCAGAAACGGCTCCTAGGCCAATACCGCGATCGCACTGGCACTGAACACATGCTCCCATGTGTCAACCCTCGCACGGCCTCCCTGATTGAGATCATAGACAACCGTGAAGTCGTAAATGCTACTACAAATCATACAACGATAGCGGGCCTGAGAGGGGACCCAACAACATAATGTTTAAACAACAACAACAACAATACCTTAAAAATACGAAGAAAAATCTTCCACAAACGATGAGAACGTGTTCAAAAAGAGCACCAAAATGGCCAGATCTCCCGTGGCGGGACGTCAGGCAGAGGGTGGTGAAACACCGAAAGCCAACACACCGATGGCAAAACACAGGCTGATGACCCCAGTAAAGAAGCCTGTAGAAGATAGTGCTCTAGAAGAGCTAACTCAATTAGTTGAACAAGTTCTCGAAACTGTCAACGATAAGAACATCCGACATATAAATCAAGGTATGAAAGATACGTTCAATAAGATGAAGAGCCTGTGCGACGCTGCAAGTAAAAATATGCTGCGTTTCTTAAAAAGGCACAGCAACCCCACCCCACAGGAGACAGGTACTCCAAAAAGGGCAAGAGAGCGTGGCAGGGCCTAGGCCCACGACACCAAAAAAGAGCAGGAAGCTGGAACCTGTTAATCCATAAAACCAAATAGTGGAACCTGACACTGTGTCCGCCCAGAAGGAAAAATGGACAACAGTGGTGAGGTAATCCCAAAAAGTTAAAAAGATCAGTACTAGGCCTGATGCCATAGTACTGCCCAAAACCGGTGAAATGTCATATGCTGACATTTTAAGGAAGATAAAACAGGACGAAGAACTGAAAGGGCTGGGCGAGAATGTCACTCGGATCAGGTAAACCCAAAAAGGCGATATTCTCCTACAGCTGAGGAAGAATCCAGCAGAAATGCCGCAGAACTATGAAGCGGCAGTTCAAAAGGTTTTGGGCAGCTCTGCGACGGCAAGGACACTGATTAAAGAGGTCCTTGTCGAAATCAGAGACATGGATGAAGTCACCACCAAGGATGATATTCTGCAAGCGATGAAGATTGTTTGTGGGGACGATTCCATACAGGAGAATAGGGTAAGAAGCCTGCGTACCTCTTTTGGGGGGACGCAGTCAGCCTTAGTAAAGCTACCTGTTGAGGCAGCAAATAAGATAGTAGCAATAGGGAGCATCAAGATAGGCTGGGTACGCTGCAGGGTTAGATTAAAAATGACCATACTTAAATGCTACAGACGCTGGCACTATGGGCACATAGCGAGGGCGTGCACCAACGAAGATAGGAGCGGACACTGCATCAAATGTGGTGAAAATGGTCATAAGATAAAGGACTGCACAAATAAAGTAAGCTGTGCAGTCTGCAAAGACCAAAAAAGGAGCTCCATAGAGCACCTAGTTGGAAGCAAGGCATGCCTAGCTTATCAAGGTATGGCCAAAAAGAACCAAAATTAAGGTTCTGACTGAGGTTTGCTACGAACAAAACATCGACGTAGCTCTCATAAGCGAACAGTACAGAAATTACTCTACAAGTAATTGGATTAGTGACACAACCGGTAAGACGGCTGTCTGGGCATGCGGTAGCAAACCCATTGATGACACGCCACTCAGTACGAAGCAATACTTCGCTAGGGCAAAGGTTGGGGGAATCCACTTTTTTAGCTGCTATCTTCCCCCCAGCCTAACCGTCGAAAGTTTTGAAAGAGCGGTAGACAACATAGCCATACACGCAAGAAGAAAGAACCCAGCAATCATAGGTGGGGACTTTAATGCATGGGCTTCTGAATGGGGTAGCAGAATGACAAATGCCAGGGGGCATGCAGTAATAGCATCCTGCTCGACACTAGAAGTAGTACTCCTTAACACGGGTACCACTAGCACCTTTGAGAGAAATGGCAGAACCTCAATAGTGGATATTTCCTTTGCCACTAACAGCCTAAGTAGAAAAATCCTGTGCCACGTCAGTAATACTTACACACACAGCGATCACAAAGCGATAATTATGTGTACCGGGAACACAACCCCACGTACCATAATACATAGGGGATGGAAAGAGGAAACCTTGGATGAGGACCTTTTCCGGTTCCTTCTGCCAGAGCAGGAAACCCTGCGGGAGGATAATGCTGACACAAAGGCAGCAACACTATCCAAACTAGTGTGCTCCTCATGTGACGCAGCCATGGTGCTAAAGCAACATGGAAGAAATAGACGAAGGCCAGCTATCTGGTGGAGCCAGGTTATAGAGGAGGCCAGGCGCGGGTGCATCAAAGTTAGGAGGAAACTAACGCGTAATAAAGACGAAACACGTCGTGAAGAGGCAAATAAAAGCCAGCAAGGCGTCGCACTTCAGAACTCTACTATAGGATATGAACGTCACCCCTTGGGGGTGTGCTTACAAAGCTGTGATGAACAAACTCAAAGGGCAGAAAGCTACACCCCTGGCTTGCCCATGTCTTCTAAAAATAATTGTTGAGACATTGTTCCCTGCTCAAGAAATTGGCCAAACACAGAACACTATGGAGTTGGAAACGACACCATATGACGAACGCATAGAGATTAAAGAAATCTTACAAACAGTAAAGACTTTTGCAAACTCTAAAGCGCCAGGGCTAGACTATATTCCAAATAGAGTACTGAAACTGTCAGTGGAAACGAACCTTGCCCTTTTTGCCAAGGCGTATTCTCAGAAATCTGGAAACGGCAAAGGCTTGTCCTCATACCAAAGGGTAACAAACCACCAGGAGATGCTAGCTCATACAGGCCGCTCTGTATGGTAGATACTATGGGTAAAATGCTAGAAAAAATAATAGCTAGGAGACTCTGTTCTTTTATTGACGACGTTGGTGGTCTCTCAAACAACCAATACGGGTCTAGAAAGAATAGATCAACAGTAGACGCAATCCGTAGGGTACGTAATATAGCACAAGAAGCCATTGCGGGAGAGAGATGGAGAGGTGGTCAGAAAAAATACTGCGGCATCACATCATGTAAGCGTTTCGAAATTTAGAAGAACCCCAGTTCCTTACAAGAATAGTTCGTAGTTACCTACAAAATCGTACCCTCATGTATGACACTGAGAAAGGACAAAAACAGTACATGGTCACAGGTGGCGTCCCGCAAGGGTCGGTACTAGGACCACTGCTGTGGAATATAATTTATGATGGGGTGCTGCGCTTGCCACTGCGTGATGACGCCAAGATAACCGGATATGCCGACGACATTGCCCTCATCATAGTAGGAAAGCAGTTCGATGATATAAGAGAACACAGCAGTCAAGCTGCAGGTCAGGTCAAAGAATGGTTGCATGATCATTCACTAAAGTTAGCAGGACAAAAGACTGAAGCAGTTCTTGTAAAAAGTAGGAAAATACTTGAAACTGTAACGCTCAGTATCGACGGTAGATTCCCGTCTTGATAGATTCCCGACTTAACTTTAGGTCCAATATTTTAGCAGTGAGCGAAAAAGCATCAAGAATGCAAATGGCTCTTGCAAGAATAATGCCAAACACTGGTGGACCAAGACAAGTAATACGATCACTGATATCGCGTGTTACACTATCTTTTTTGATGTATGCTGCACCCATATGGACAGATGCGCTGGCAATGTCAACCTACGCCCGACACTACAACTCAGTGAAGCGCCTTCCGGACGGTGTCCGGGGATGCAATAGAGGTAATTGCTGGCATAATGCCCGCAGACCTAATGTCACAGGGCTATAAAGCGCTTGTGACGCAGGCGCCTGCCCCGCTAGGCAGTCGCAAGCGCCACAGCGGACACGAGCAGCAGGACACCAATTACGGCAGCCGCCGTAATTAGGATAAACCGCCATCTGCCGGCCACGGCCCAACTTCGTATTGTTAAGGAGTAGAATTAGAAGCCCGCCATCTGTCGGTCGTGGCTTAGTTAAGTTAAATGATTTTGTAAGCGCGCGCGAGAGAGAGAGCGAGGTGAAGATCAGCAAGCTCACCACGAGCTTTCGCTATGGTGAATGCCGAGGCCAGCTTCACGCTAGGCGCGCAAGCCGACGCTCGCTCTCTTGCGTTTGACCATCGGAGAGAACAACACGCGCGTAGTGAACCGAAAGTGAAGTTAAGTGAAATTAAAATTATACAGAAGACAATAAAACTCGATTGGATTGAAAGTGAGTCTTTCTTTTATTCATTATTTTGTGTTATCTCTCCTAGAACGGAAAAAAAAACTGGGATTGCGTCAAAGAAATGTGCGCAAAAATAGTGAAGGAGAAGCGTAGGCTAGAAAGACTGCGACACTTGTCGTCGCAGCAACTCAACAACTGGGAGGAGCCAATAGGGCTACGCTCGATCCCTTGCGAAGAAATGCCTAACGGTAGTACTGCAAGGGATCACAACAAAGAGCGAAGGAAACATAGCGGCGAATGGTTTTTTAGTGAGATTCAAGTCCCACACTATTGCCAAGGGGTGGCAATGTCTTTCGAGATTTTTTCCCTTTCAAAACACCGCTATAAAAAAAAAAAAAAAAAAAAAAACACACACACACACGCACACAGAAGTCACACTCGGTCGTGTTTTTCTCCTGTGCTCCGGAAAACTATCAAATTTTTCCCGAACATTCGTGAGCTGGAAGGAAAAAAGTGTTCAGGTGGTGGACCAAGGTCAGAGAAAGCTGACATACCCACGAGCACCACTGGAGGTGTTACCTCTTAGCATTCCAGCGAGAATTAGCAAGCAAGTTGGCACCTGGTGAGACTCCGCTTTGTTGTTGTGGCGCGTAGGCGAAGTGACGCTTGCCAATTTCCCGCCCCAGCTTTACGCTCTGAGCATTCTACAGCAGTGAGCTTTTGAGAGGAGGTGCACTTGCGGCAGTTTCAATTCGAATTGCTACGAATTGAAACAATTATACGATTATTGGAGGCGCTGACGGATCGCTAGGGCAGGAAAGGGTAAATGGTCGCGGATCTGACCAAGCCAACCCCCCCACACTAGTGGTGCCCCTCTAGCGGGGCTCTGGCGACCGAGTCGAAGCGGACAAACTTCCGCCGGTAAAAAGTCGGAAGGAAACTTCTAGCCACCGCTGGAGCCCGACCGCGATCCATGCGCCAGGACCGCAAGTGAGCCGGTAGATATGGCGGATCGAAACGATGATGGAGTAGGAAAGGACGCAAGCAAGGCATTCGCAAAGTCAACGAGGCTGCTTCGCACTTCCCCTTGGTGCGACCCAATGTCCAAGTTCAGCGCCACCAGCGATCTCTAAGGCCGCCTTCACCTTCACGGTGGAGTGCGACACTCTAAAGAGAAGTCGCGACGCTACCAGCCCAACCAGCTCTCTGCGTAAGACGCCCCAGAAGAAGTGCAAGGCGGACCCAACATGCGAGCAATAACTAAAAGAACTCGGCAGCATTCTGGCGGAGCTCATTTTCTTGGTCAATGAAAAAAAGCCGGTGGTACGTCACATTAACCAAGAAATGAGAAATCAGCTGGCAAGGATGAAGGAGCTTTAGAGCGCGGTAAGCGCGAAGCTAGAGACAAGAAGAGGCACAGACGAGGCATGCCAAAAATGCAAACGCACCGACTCAAGCAAGCCATCGACCAAGGCAGTCGGCATCCAAACAGGAGAAGTAAAAGGAAAGGCAGTGACAGTTGCTCCCAGCGGGAACAAAATACAAAAAATCCAAAAAATGAGCCCCGAGGCTGAGAAGACACGAGAAGACAGCTCGTAGTCAAAGGCCAAAAGCCGGTTCCTATATCGGAGGCAACCGAGACCCGACGCGGTGCTGATTAGCGGAGTAAATAGCTTTTCGTATGCGGATATGCTACGCACAGTCAAGAGCGACCCATCGCTTAAGCACTTGTCGCAAAGCGTACTGGGCATGAGAAAGACGGCGAATGGGAATCCTACGTCTTAATAAGGACGCTGAGCATAGCGCGTGCGACTTCCGGGCGGCGGTGGAGAAGCCCCTCTCCGGCAAGGCAATCGTTAAAAAAGTATGCGAACAGGCCCAAGTGGAGATATGTGACCTGGATGAGATCACGACCAAAGATAAGGTTATAGGGGCAGTCAGGGACAAACTCAGCGATCCTGATACAAGTGTTGAGTCGCCAGATCGCCTCACTTACGCTGCCGGTGGAGATAGCTAACAAGCTCTCGGAGGGAAAGATACGAGTTGGATGGGTCACGTGCCGAGCCCGAGTGATCGCGCAGCCGAAGAAGTGCTTCAAATGCCTGGAATTTCGGCATGTAGCGGCAAACTGTAAAAGCGATGAAAATCTAAAAGGAGTTTGCTACAACCGTGGTGAGGCTACGAGGAAAGTCAAACGTGATCATCGCAGGCGATTTTAATGCCTGGGCGACGGAGCGTAGAAAACATTATGAGCACCATCAAGATGACGTGCAGGGCCAGCATGAAGGAAACGAAGAGTCATCACAGACTCCTTGAACCGGTCTATTGGTGGACGAAAGTAATCGCGGACGCACGCAGGGACTGCTTACGCCCAAGCCTTGAGGGTACGAGGCAGGAGTATGTGGAGAAACGCAGACTGATCAAGGAATCAAAGAAAAAATGCTTCTTAGACCTGTGTGACTCGGCCGAAAAAAAAGAAAAATTGAGGCAGGCGAAACCACTCGGCCCGGCGGGGCAACCTGGATAACGGAGATTGTGGAGCACCTCTTCCCAACAGTTCAATCAACGACTCAGCTCGAGCAAGGGACATCCACAATGGCACCACCGAGGGAAATTATGCCGGAGAAGATAAACCTCATAGCCAGAGACGTGCCCTCAGGAAAAGCCCCAGGCCCGGATGGAATCCCGGATATCGCAGTAAAGCTTGCAATGAACAAACATCCAGAAGCCTTTGCAAAAGCCTTCAACCAGTGCCTTGCGGAAGCAATTTTTCCCAAGCGATGGAAGATCCAGAAACTGGTCCTCTTGCCAAAGCCGAATAAGCCACCTGAAAATCCGTCGTCTTGCAGGCCAATATGCCTTATCGACCATTTTGGTAAAACGCTGGAGCGATGCATTAGCGTTAGATTGTAGAAAGCCATCTTTGTAGCAGGGGACCCCTGACCAATGCAGTTCGACTTTCGGAAATCGAGATCGACAATCGACGCTATTGCAACAGTGACGGACATTGCCGCAAGGGCAATCCAAGGAACGAGATGGAGGGGCGGCAACAAGAAGTACTGCTTGATGGTGACCCTGGACACAAAAAATGCGTTCAACTCGGCGCGTTGGGACGTGATTCTTCAAGTTCTCCCAAATCTTGGAGTACCAGACGCGCTAGCTTGCATCATCAAATCATACTTTCGAGATCGCATACTGCTGTACGATACAGATAGAGGAGCGATGGAGCGTTTGATTACCTGCGGAGTCCCCCAAGGTTCAGTACTGGGGCCACTATTGTGGAAAGCTATGTACGATGGAGTCCTGAGATTGGCACTGCCAGGAAAAACGACAGTAGTCGGCCTTGCGGATGACATAGCAATTGTCATAGTGGCAAAAACCCTCGAGGAAGTAGAGAACCTTGGAAACTCATCGGTGGCCATCATAGAGCAGTGGCTTTCAACGGTCGGCATCGATATAGCTCATCATAAAACAGAGGTGGTCCTCATATCGAGCCGTAAACGAGTGGAGACAGCCAAAATCCGGGTAGGAGGTATCTTGATTGAATCGTCTCGAGCAATCAGATACCTTGGAGTCACGATAGATACCAGACTGTCTTTCAGGGAGCACCTGGCAGAAACAAGCAAAAAAGCATCCAACGTTGCCAGAGCGCTGGCGAGAATAATGCCAAACACCAGAGGCCCAAAACAGGGACGCAGGCAACTCTTACAATCCGTGTACGCGGCCCTATATTGGCGAATGGAGCCAGTATTAAATTGTATAGGAAGGGCATGGAGAGTACGTACAGACTCTACGCCCTTAGAATTTGCAGCGGGTTCCGGACGATATCGAATGATGCAGCTGTAGTTATTTCTGGTATGATACCCATCGACCTGCTCGCGTCGGAGGAGTCTACCACAGAGGCGCGAGGTAAATAAACAAGCCAGGGAAAAAACTCTGGAAAAATATCAAAGGCGCTGGCAACAGTCCTTTAAGGGAGGCTGGACACGCCAAATCATCCCGGACGTCAAGAAATGGACGCTAAGGAAACACGGAGAGGTTAACTTCTTCTGGCTGACCCAGATCCTTAGCGTTCACGGCTGCTTTAGGAGCTACCTAAAAAGGTTTGGCCATGACGACAACAGCAGTTGCCCATTCTGTGGTGTAGATGAGACCAACGAACACATCTTGTTCACTATCGGATAAGCTAGATACGGAGGCGATCCTGACCCTGCGAAGCAAAGCCACGCGATGGTACCGCAGAGCCTACAGGATCATATTAACTTTAATTTTCTCATACTAATCTCAAAATGTTTGTTCCCTATTTCTTAAGTTTTTAAATATCTCTCCACCCCCGCATAACCCAATAACAAACGTACCAAATGTAAATAAGCATACCCCTAAGGAAAAAAAATGATATACAAAAAAAAAAATGCCCTCACACTCTGGATACGGTTACGTCTTTTTTCTCCGCTCCGGAAAATTATCAAAGTTTTCCCGAATTTTCGCGATGCTAGAAAAGGAAAGTGTTCATTGTGATAGACCAAGGCCAGCGGCCCCATCTGGAGGTGCTGGATATTTGAGTTCCAGCGAGAATTTGCAAACATTTTTTTTGCTGCCTGTGGAGCACCGTTTTGTTGTTGGAGTGCGTGGGTGAGGGACGCTTGCCAATTTGCCGCCCTAAAGGCCTTGTTGCTCTTGCAAGTTTGCGCTTGCTTTAGGAGTCAGCTGTTTGCGCAATCAGCTGTTGGATCACGGACTGCCAACTCTTCTAAATCTGAACTTTAGAACTCTAAGCTCTGACTATTTCTATAGCAGTGAGTTTCTGAGAGTAGGCACACTTGCGGCATTTTCAGTTTAAATTTGAATTATTACAAACTGAAACATTTCCACAATTATTGGAGGCGTTGACGGATCGCTCGGGCAGGAAAGGTCGCGGATCTGACCAAGCCAACCCCCCCACACTAGTGGTGCCCCTCTTGCGGGGCTCTGGCGACCGAGTCGAAGCGGACAAACTTCCGCCGGTAAAAAGTCGGAAGGAAACTTCTAGCCACCGCTGGAGCCCGACCGCGATCCATGCGCCAGGACCGCAAGTGAGCCGGTAGATATGGCGGATCGAAACGATGATGGAGTAGGAAAGGATGCAAGCAAGGCGTTTGCCAAGTCAACGAGGCTGCTTCGCACTTCCCCTTGGTGCGACCCAATGTCCAAGTCCAGCGCCACCAGCGATCTCTGAGGCCGCCTTCACCTTCACGGTGGAGTGCGACACTCCAAAGAGAAGCTGCGACGCTGCCAGCCCAACCAGCTCTCCACGAAAGACGCCCCTGAAGAAGTGCAAGGCGGACCCAACATGTGAGCAACAACTAAAAGAACTCGGCAGCATGCTGGCGGAGCTCATTTATATGGTTAATGAAAAAAAGCGTGTTGTAAGGCACATTAACCAAGAAATAAAAAAAACCAATTGGCAATGTTATTTAAAATATTGGCCGCCGCTAGCTACTACTTTTGACCATCTTTCTGGCAGCATGCGTATTCCGTGACGAAAGAACTCATCTTTCGAGTCGATCCAAGTATCAATCCAATTTTTGACTTCTTCATAAGAACTGAAGTGCTCGTTAGCTAGACCATGTGCCATCGATCGGAACAGGTGGTAGTCAGATGGAGCAACGTCTAGAGACTACGGCGGGTGGGGTAAGATCTCCCATTTCAGATGTCCAAGATCAATATAAAACGATTAAATCGATTTATATCGACCAATGCTTGACCCTAGCGACATCTATTGGAAAACGGCGGAAGCAAAGTTGTAGACCTAATAATAAATAAAAAATTTATTAAAAATTAATAAATTCGGACCGCGCAGCCAATCCGAGTGCAGCAATCTGGAACTCATCGACCTCGCCAAAGCAGAGACATCCCGCGAAGGAAGCCAACAAAGAAGCCTCTCTACGCCACCAAGCACACACGCAATCCTGCGCAAAAGCATTTGCGCAAGCTACAACAGAACCTCAGGCACGAGCAGCGACGTCAGCACACAAGCAGTCCAACAGCAACAACACCAGCAGACAAAAAGCAAACACTGCTTTGCTAAGCATGCCGAGCAGCAGGAGCAACCTGTGAGGAAGCTACCATGGTGGGAACTCATACGCACGCCCCAACAGGATACATGGGGCAAAACTCCTCAGCAAAACCAAGAAATCATCCGGGTATTGGAACAAAATGCTGCGATGCTCCACACTATAGGAAACACAATGAATCTATTACTTCAAGCCATTCAAAATTTAATTAATATAAAAAACGTTACCAGCGACAATAATACGCCCATGGAAACAGCCAATGACTCTCAAAATGATGCCTAGAAACACCGCAGAGAGACAACGCAACACTCACGCATCCACTACTCCGCTCAATCAGTCTGTTGGTACACACACGGAAAACCAGAATGGCGACTCCTTTAAAATCGCCTGTGGCGTGACCAACAAAATGGTTGAACTAGAACAATACATGCAACGAGAACGCATCCACATCATGATGGTGATCGAAACTCGAGCACCGACTAACTCCAGCTCCCTCAATATAGCTGGATATGCAACGTACACGTCCACCAACCCCCAATCTCATAGGAAAGGGGGAGTGGCAATATACGTGCGCAATGACATCAGACATGCCGCCATACATCCCATTAACGAATCCTTTTTCCAATCTGCTCCTATTGCTCTCTTACCTGTAAATAATAATATAAAAGAAATAATTATTATATCGCCAATATATTGTCCTCCAATCATCAAATGGTCGACTAACCACTTCACCAAAATGCTCAAACACTTTGACAATGCCACAGGAGGAGCTACAGCCAGCTTTCTGCTCTGCGGAGACTGGAATGCTAAGCATTCCTGGTGGGGCAACACACGAGCATGCCAGCGAGGAAGTGCGCTGCTCAGAGCAGTTCACTCTAGTGAACGCTACAATATACTAGCAACGGGTGGGGCCACACATTACCCCTTCGACAGTAGGAAAAGACCTTCAGCCATCGACTTTGCTATATATGCTGGCATAGATGGCTCCCGCCTTAGCATACAGTCTGCCATTGACCTTGACTCGGACCATCTCCCATTAAAAGTTAGCCTGACACCTCACAGTGCACAGAAATACCAAGCTTTGCGGAACCTTTTCGTTTTATGAAGTTAACTAAACGATTAACTCGATGCGATTGTTGAAAAACATTTGTGACGTGCTTGTCGCCAGACAAATGTCAAACAAAGCGCCATGTTGTCGGCTTCATGTCATTTGCTCTGCACACACACACACACACGGGGGGCCATTCCCGAAAGGGAAAGGAGCCTCGACCAATACTGCTGGCGGATATCGCCCACTGTGCTTACTGGACATAGTGGGGAAGCTTTTTGAACGCATCCTGTACTGCCGCTTGGAAACGTACATAGAGGGACCACGCGGGCTGGCGCATCAGCAATACGGCTTCTGGAAATTAAGGAGTACTCTTGATGCACTGGAAGAGGTCCGTGAGATAGCCTCAAAGGCGTTAGCGGGGGAATGATGGCTGGAAGGGGCCAAAAAGTACTGCGCTATAATAACTTTTGACGTTAAAAATGCCTTCAATACAGCAACATGGGCCAGCATTCTCAGTGGCATGACTAAGATCGGTATCCCTGAGTATCTAAAGGCGGTGATCGGTAGTTATTTTAAAGACCGAGTACTTTGGTACGATACGGAAGACGGTCCCAAAAGCTACGAAGTTACAGCAGGCGTTCCTCAATGGTCGGTCCTTGGCCCGATCCTGTGGAACATAATGTACAATGGGATAATTAAAATAACAAAACCAAGAGACGCAGAGATACACTGCTTCGCAGACGACGTGGCAATCACTGCAGTTGCAAAAACTCTCCATGAATTGCAAACAAGCTGTAATGACATCATAAGGGCAGCTACAGGATGGCTTGAGAGCGTAGGCCTCAAAATTGCAGCACAAAAGACGGAGGTGGTACTTCTAAGCAGTAGGAAAGCGGTTGAGAAGCTGCAGATAACAGTAAACGGGGTCCACTTGGAGTCGGCAAACTCACTAAAATACCTGGGAGTCCTAAACGACCAT
Organism: Zaprionus bogoriensis; assembly: GCA_035046045.1. Taxonomy (NCBI): domain Eukaryota; kingdom Metazoa; phylum Arthropoda; class Insecta; order Diptera; family Drosophilidae; genus Zaprionus; species Zaprionus bogoriensis. The sequence continues at coordinate 276,955 of JAWNOI010000082.1, read as the reverse complement.
AGGCTTAGCTTTAGCGAGCATATGAAATATGCCAGCAGGAAAGCGGCTATGGCAACCACGGTTCTGGCCACGGTTAGCCTTAATGCCGAATACAGGTGGTCCCAAGATGCCGGCGAGGAGACTACTGGTATCAGTAGCGAAGGCGACACTGTTATACGCAGCTCCAATCTGGAACAGCGTAACGGAGAGAACATCCTACCTCAAAGAGGCACGAGCAGTATACCGGACAATGGCCCTAAGACTCGTCAGAGGGTTCAGGACCATATCGGAAGATGCGGCACTTGTACTCGCTTGCATTCCGCCCATCGATTTGGAGGTCAAGGCTCTGGCGGCAATGCGCGAAGGGGTCAGTAGAACTAGCGTCAATGAACGACTGTTGGTGGAATGGCAGACCAGATGGCATGATTCACAAAAGAGACGCTGGACACAACACCTAATCCCGGACGTCGCAGCCTGGATAAGATGTAAGCATAAGGAACTGGACTACCACCTAACCCAGTTAATTCCGAACTACGGCTGCTTCCGTGGATATCTAGTGAGGTTCCAACACGTCGATACCCCCCAATGCGTGTACTGCGAGGACGAGGTGGAGACTGCAGATCACGTACTCTGCAAGTGCCAAAGATTCTCAGACGAGCGAAAGGAACTGACTAGAATGACAGGCTCCCAAATGAGACCGAGGGAATTGATTAAGACTATGATGGCGGATGCAGACTCCTGGAAGGCGGGCTGTTCAATCTTATAGAGTACAGATATACGACTATATGTACACCACATCAGCTGTCGGCTTATAAATAATAAGATAGGCCTAACTTTTACGAGCTAAGTAAATATACATACATCCTGGAAGCCGTAAAAGATAGACATACATGTGGAAGTCATAAATTAAACACTTCAGATAGGCCTGACCCAAGCAACACGTAGGAGTCCTTATCTCATATGCAATGAGCATAACTGGACCCACGCGTTGCATCCTTACACCATGTGACCCTAATTATAGATGCACTTGTCGTGTTAGGGCTCTAGTGTAAACCACCCTAGTTTTACATAAAGATAAGTTATAATAAGATTTTGATGTAAATAAAGGAGCCGTGAAGGCGGCTCATTAGTCTGTTTTGGAACTCGTGTCGTGAACTTCATTTCTGCCGTTACATTTTGGAGACCCCGACGTACGCAGTAAGAAAATAAACAGAAATATTTATAAAAGAAAATACTTTCTGTTTCGCGTGTGTTAAAGGAAAAATAATATTGGGTCTACAACTTTGCTTCCGCCGTTTTTTTCGTAAATTCAAGGCTTTATTGTGAAAAAATGGTTACAGAAATGTTATTTAAAATATTGGCCGCCACTAGCTACTACTTTTGACCATCTTTCTGGCAGCATGCATATTCCGTGACGAAAGAACTCCTCATCTTTCGAGTCGATCCAAGTATCAATCCAATTTTTGACTTCTTCATAAGAACTGAAGTGCTCGTTAGCTAGACCATGTGCCATCGATCGGAACAGGTGGTAGTCAGATGGAGCAACGTCTAGAGACTACGGCGGGTGGGGTAAGATCTCCCATTTCAGATGTCCAAGATCGATATAAAACGATTAAATCGATTTATATCGACCAATGCTTGACCCTAGCGACATCTATTGGAAAACGGTAGAAGCAAAGTTGTAGACCTAATAATAAATAAAAAATGTATTAAAAATTAATAAATTCGGACCGCGCAGCCAATCCGAGTGCAGCAATCTGGAACTCATCGACCTCGCCAAAGCAGAGACATCCCGCGAAGGAAGCCAACAAAGAAGCCTCTCTACGCCACCAAGCACACACGCAATCCTGCGCAAAAGCATTTGCGCAAGCTACAACAGAACCTCAGGCACGAGCAGCGACGTCAGCACACAAGCAGTCCAACAGCAACAACACCAGCAGACAAAAAGCAAACACTGCTTGCTAAGCATGCCGAGCAGCAGGAGCAACCTGTGAGGAAGCTACCATGGTGGGAACTCATACGCACGCCCCAACAGGATACATGGGGCAAAACTCCTCAGCAAAACCAAGAAATCATCCGGGTATTGGAACAAAATGCTGCGATGCTCCACACTATAGGAAACACAATGAATCTATTACTTCAAGCCATTCAAAATTTTATTGATATAAAAAACGTTACCAGCGACAATAATACGCCCATGGAAACAGCCAATGACTCTCAAAATGATGCCTAGAAACACCGCAGAGAGACAACGCAACACTCACGCATCCACTACTCCGCTCAATCAGTTTGTTGGTACACACACGGAAAACCAGAATGGCGACTCCTTTAAAATCGCCTTCTGGAACGCCTGTGGCGTGACCAACAAAATGGTTGAACTAGAACAATACATGCAACGAGAACGCATCCACATCATGATGGTGATCGAAACTCGAGCAACGACTAACTCCAGCTCCCTCAATATAGCTGGATATGCAACGTACACGTCCACCAACCCCCAATCTCATAGGAAAGGGGGAGTGGCAATATACGTGCGCAATGACATCAGACATGCCGCCATACATCCCATTAACGAATCCTTTTTCCAATCTGCTCCTATTGCTCTCTTACCTGTAAATAATAATATAAAAGAAATAATTATTATAATAATATCGCCAAAATATTGTCCTCCAATCATCAAATGGTCTACTAACCACTTCACCAAAATGCTCAAACACTTTGACAATGCCACAGTAGGAGCCACAGCCAGCTTTCTGCTTTGCGGAGACTGGAATGCGAAGCATTCCTGGTGGGGCAACACACGAGCATGCCAGCGAGGAAGTGCGCTGCTCAGAGCAGTTCACTCTAGTGAACGCTACAATATACTAGCAACGGGTGGGGCCACACATTACCCCTTCGACAGTAGGAAAAGACCTTCAGCCATCGACTTTGCTATATATGCTGGCATAGATGGCTCCCGCCTTAGCATACAGTCTGCCATTGACCTTGACTCGGACCATCTCCCATTAAAAGTCAGCCTGACACCTCACAGTGCACAGAAATACCAAGCTTCCTTTGAAAAACCGCGACTCCTACCCAGGAATGCTAATATTAGCATCTTCAGAGAGACTCTCGAGCGAAACATTCTGCTAAATACAGAAATTAGCTCGAGTCAGGACATCGAGGATGCCATAAACATTCTAATGAGAAACATACAGGAAGCAGCAGCAGCAGCATCGCGAGGCAGATTGAACTCTCAGCAAAACATCTGTAGAGTACAAGTGAGACATGGAACAGAGCTGGACGAACAAGCTACACGGCTACTAAGAATTAAGAAAGAGTGCAAACGACTGCTCATAACTACGCGAACTCCTGAGTCTAAGCGCAGATACAGGCAAGCACAAAATAAGCTGAAAAAAGCAATAAAAAACCTAAAAAATAATAACATTAATAAGCAACTGGAGCATATTAATACAAAGGATCGCTACATGATGCAAAAATTGTGGAAGCTGACAAGTAAATTAAAAAGGCAACCGCAGGCCAATCACCCACTAAAAATACAGACTGCAGTCAACGGCGGCGTCAACGCAAACAACACAACTAGCAGCTCTTGGACAAAAACTACAGCCGAAAAAGCAGAAGCCTTCACTGCACATCTGGAAGACCGATTCCAAGTACATCTCAGCAGCAGCAGTGCAGAAAGAGACAGCATAAGAGACGAATGGAGAAGCAGCCTACGCCTACAGCAACAGCAACTCCAAGAACAACATCGACAGCCAATACGACCAGTTACTCTGCCTGAATTGAAGCTGGAAATAGCCGCACTGGATCTGACAAAGTCTCCTGGAGAAGATAGAATAGACAATAAATTGATCAACCTACTACCACAAAAAGCACAGTTTTATATTATACTCATCTACAACTCCATTCTCCGAATAGGCCATTTTCCTCAAATATGGAAGCATGCAGGCATACCACCATAACAAATGTATATTTAGGTAGCGGAATTGTAGCCGCACCAAATGTATCTCGTGTGTGCATACCTAAAACAACTAGGTAAAGAGGTTGTAAAATGACCTCCTGCGAGTGGTCACCACATGTTCAGTGATAAGTGCGATCGGAGTAGTTGCTATCTCCCCTATCGCCCTTAGCATGTTTCCCGGAATCGGGAATATACCGATTCGTAGGTCTAAAGATAAGAATAGTTCTAATTCTCAGGTTAGCTATTTAAGTCGAAGATATTCTTAAATAAAAATAGTTTGAAATATCAACTCAACAAAGGAAGACGTGTTTCATTGGACGCTCTTTCATTTTGGTCCTTTGAGCCGGATAATTGTGATCCTTCGAGACTCTGTAACTTTCCCCCCTGTGGTAAGAGGTTCAGAGTGATCAATCAGCACCTGAAAGTCTGTATGTAGTGCTAGACACACGCAGCTTAAGGTAGCGAAAATAAAAAAAAAATCTCTTGTTACCTCCCACCCGAGGTAAGGAACAGAGATATAACAAAAAAGCACCTTCTAGTAGTAAATGACTAAAGGTAGCTTAGAGATTGACAGTGTCGTGTAAGGCGTGCTTGAGGCCCTTAACATCAGCGATATTGTGCGGGAAAATAAATGCAATTAAGCATTTAACCAAAAATTTGCACCTTCAGCTGCAACGACAGAGCGGCGACAGGACAAGCGGCGGCGACTTCAGCAGCAACAACAATAACTAAAAAAAAGTGAAGAAAGCTACAGTCGAGTGCACTCGACAGTAAGATACCATTTACCTTTGGCTGTTAAAAAAATTCTTAATATTAATTACTTTTATTCGCCGAACTAATACAACGCTTCGCAAATTTTCGAAGTCAAATAATACACATGCATTGACGGCGTCAATTTGACGCTAATGGCACAGTCCGACTGCATGCTGACTGCACGCCGATTAAGCGTGCGCAGTCGGCGCAAGCATTGACCCGAGCCTCTGCTCCGTCTCTGCTGCTGTATGCAAAACTTCTCGCGCCTATAATTTCTATACATAAATACATACATACATATGTATTTAGCAGAAACAGATAATGCGCCTCGTTTGGATTGTGGTTTGTTGTGAGAGTTGTCAGCTCTATAACTAAATGTCCCCGGTTCGAATCCCAGCGCAGGCTTCTTTTTTTTTGTATTGCATAGAACAAGTTTTTGGTTTTTCTTATTTTTTTTGCATCTTCCATGTTCGTCATTTTGATTAAAAATATCATACTATATTTTTCAGTATAGCGCAAAATTATGAAAAAAAAAAAAATTGATCGTCGCTGGATTCGAACCCGCGATCTCACGCACCAGAATCTTGTATGCAACCATCTAGACCACACACAGTTACGTAGGGTCATCGGCAAATGAGACTTTTATTGATGCCGGCCCTCTGCTGCGTCAGTTCAACATTTTAGTTGGAATTCTAAGCGCCCACAACTTTATATGGGAGATTCTAACTCCCATAACTTCTTTGTTTATTGTCCGATCAGATTGAAATTTATAGGGTAGATCTGTACTATGCTACAAGAGTGTCAAAAAAAAAATGTTTAATTTCCCTACTTTTCTTAAAACTCAATAATTTGGGGGCGGTGCGCGTGGCATCCAAAAATTAAAAATCAAACATTCCCCGTAATGTTAGCAGGCACCTTACTTTTTTAGAGGCGGTGGGCGTGGCATCCAAAAGTTTAATATCCAACTTCTGCATAATGTTGCAATGTACCAAATTTGGTGCGTTTATCTCTTTTCGTTATTGAATTATTTGGAAAAAATCGAAATACGCATTTATCGATTTACGGAGGAGTGGGCGTGACATATCAAGTTTGAAATAAACTCGATCTGCGTATTCAAAACACGTACACTCCCACCAAGTCTGGTGACTCTAGCTCTTTTAATAACTGAGATCTGTGCGTTCATACAGACGGACAGACGGACAAACAGACGGACATGACCAAATCGACTCGGCTATTAATGCTGATCAAGAATATATTTACTTTGTATGGTCTGCCACGCCTCCTTCTGCCTGTTACATTCATTTTCACAAAGTTAATATACCATTTTTTACCCATTTTCTATGGGTAAATGGTATAAAAATACCGCTGCAACGACCAGAGCGGCGACAAGACAAGCGGCGACAACTTCAGCAGCTAAGTCAATATACAAAATTTTTTTTTAACATATGTACATATATATATGTCGGCGAGGAAGTACTTGTCAGAGAGGAAGTACTGTTTCATGTCGATAGGTATGAGACTTTAAGGTGTGACCATAGACTATGATGGTAGATACTAGTTCTGGTAGAATGGAGACTCAGTTCATGAACTGAGTCTGAGTGTGGCTTCGTGTGCGTTGCTAGATATGGTCTCTCTTGATTTCCTTCTTCTTGTGGTTTCCGGCGTGAGAGAGTCACGCGTATGTTTTGAGAGGCAAGGGTGAGCAACAAAGGCAACGAAGACCCGCTGCATCCGCCAGGATCGAGTATGAAACATCAAAAACCGACTAACAATGACGACCAAAATGAAGATGACTTCAATTCTCCGACATCAGAAGTGGGATTCTGCCCTAACCAAACTTTTTCAAGGGATGTCTTCGCGATGTTAGAGCCGGAATTTTCTGGAACTGGTTAAAAAGCTACAGATGCCGACTAGTGAGTTACAACAAACTAGTGATATTTGCTTGTCGCAATATAATCCGGACATTGCTGAGGTGGATGCCACGCAGTGGTGCGCTGCGGTGGACATCATTTTGGGAGCAAAACCATTAAGTGACGGCGCTCTTATATTAGCATTGGGTAAAGCTTTGGAAGGCGCAGCGGCCCAGTGGTTATCACAAATATGCTTTCCAGATATAACTTAGCAACAGTTTCGGCAATTGAGCAGCGATACGAGACACCGGAGACGCCAGCCGCCGTCATTTTAAATCTTCTTAATAGTCGTTCAAGCAATAGTGAAAGCTTGCCTGTTTTTGTGAGTAGCAGCGTGACGTCAATGTGCACAAAATTGCGTAATTTGAATTCTGAACAAATTTCCATCGCGCTGGTCCTTGGGTACATGGCTAATTTCGACCGGCGTTTGCAACACACAACGCCCGCAAACAATCGACGTGAACTGCAAGCGGAGCTGCAAATATTCTCAGCGCTGAAAGAGCGTCCTGTCACATCAAACTGGGAACCAGAGACCAATCGTGTTAAAGCTGTGGAACTCATATGTTATCAGTGTGAAAAACCAGATCCTAAAAAGCAAGACTGTAGATCTGGTATGAGATTCAAGGCTTCGGCAACTGGAAGGGAATGGCGTTCAGGGCAGCCTCGGCATGGAATGGCAAATGTAATTTGCTACTTATGCCAAGAGCCACTAATTGTCAAAAAGTGCTGTAAAGAAGTCTTTGGCCGGGGTACAGATCTCAGTCTGACCAGGGCCGCCTTACAAGAAAATTTGTAAGTCGCCGAGACGCCAGCGACTTGAGGCACCTCGGGACTACCCCCCGCTCACACTGTCACCTATCACACACACTCTACCCTATGGCTCGCCTCTACCGTTCAGGCGCTGCACTTTCCCCTTGCCGGTACATTTACGGGAAAGAGCCACGTTGCGTCCACGGCGCCTACACTTCCTTCTCGCCGGTACATTCACGGGAAGAACCACGTGGCGTCCACGGCGCCTACACTTCCCTACTTCAGTCGGAGCACTCAGGCGGGCAGCACCTCACCTTCGCTGTCGACACCTACCTCAACGTCTTAGGCTGGGGAATTTGTGGTAGACCACGCTCCGCCACCTTCCCTAACGCTCGAGTCGTCCGTCAAGTCGCCTATACCTACGCCTACCCTTTCCACCGTGTAGTCGACACGTGCCGACTCACACGCACTGATCAATTCGTTGTCACTAAATTCGGCTCGCCGAATTTAGTAAATATCAAAAGGGAGAAGGGAGGAAATAGCACAAAATAATTAAGAAAAGAAACACTCACTTTTTCCAATTGAGTCTGTGCGTCCTCTGCACAATCTTTATTTTTCTTGTTTTCACTTCACTCGGTTTTGCTTCACTTTACACTCGCACCACGCACGTGCGATCCCTTTCAATAGCCAAACGCAAGAGAGCGAGCGTCGGCTTGCGCGCCTAGCGTGAAGCTGGCCTCGGCATCTACCACAGCGAAAGCTCGTGGTGAGCTTGCGGATCTTCACCTCGCTCTCTCTCTCGCGCGCGCTTACAAATTTCATTTGACTTAACTAAGCCACGACCGACAGATGGCGGGCTTCTAATTCTACTCCTTAATACTATTTAGTTGGGCCGTGGCCGGCAGATGGTGTTTTATCCTAATTACGGCGGCTGCCGTAATTGGTGTCCCGCTGCTCGTATCCGCTGTGGCGCTTGCGACTGCCTAGCGGGGCAGGCGCCTGCGTCACACCCCCCCCTTTCTTCCGAAAGGAAAGGTGCGCCCTGTCGTCCGAATGGGCAGTCACCCGATATTCACCATCCGAAGCCCGCAGCTGGAAACGTACCCTTTGCTTGTACGTCCCTTTCCCGATGATCCGGCGCACCTTATCTACTACCCACACCGGGAGTAGGTGTCCCCTCGGGTCGATCGTCCAGTTGAGAGGGACATTGCTGAACATCCGAGGCGGGGGATGTTCTCTCTGCTCCGGACTCCCCAGCACCTGCTCCTCCAGGCCTTCTTCCCAGCCGTCGACCCCTTCGAAGGTCTCCGGCTCAGGGGTCTGAGCCCTTGGCTCAATGCGAGCTCTCGCCATCGAGGCGACCAGCTCCTCGACCGTCCTCTTCGGTCCTTTCTCTTCCGAACTGCCCTGGACCTCGTCCTCGAAGGCAATGCTGACCTTCGGGAATACGCTATCCGGGAGCACCCTCCACCTCGAGGTCGGCTTCCCGGCGCGCTCTCCGCGTTGCGCCGAATCTTCCGCTTTTTCGGCCCTCTTCTCCAGCGGGGCTGTGGCTCTCTTTCCGATCGATGGGAGGGGAGCAGCCGTCGTGCCAGCCTCCGGGGACGGAGTCACCGGGGTACGCGCCGACGGTCTACTTCCCCCTCCTCGTCCTCTTCGTCCTCGACCGTATAGTACGGCAGCGAACCCTCTTCTTCGTCGTCCAACTCCTGACGGGGCGGGGTCATCTCCTCATCCTCCTCGTCCTCGACTGTATAGTACGGCAGCGAGTCTCCTTCCTCGCCACCGTCTTCCTCCTCTGGCTCGGCCGGGTCGCCCAGCATCGAGCCCTCCTCCTCGAACTCCAATTCTGATGCCGACCGGTACATCGCCGCATCTTCGCTGCCAAGCTGCCGCTCCTCCTCAGCCGGGTAGAATGGCACCGAACTCTCCTCCTCGCTGCTGATGTAGATCACTTCGTTCTCCATAACCTATAGGGATGCAATTTCAAATAAAAAAAACATGATTACTTGTCGGTCTCTTGCAAAGTTAGTCGAGGGCGGTTAGGGGTTAGGTTAGGGTTTAGTGCAGTGTTGTCTTCCCCACGCGGAAGGCGTCGGGGGAGCGTTCGTCTTGCCCCTCTTCTGCTGTCGCCTCGACTACATCACCGTCGCCAGTGTCGTCCTCGTGCCGGTGGTAAGGTTTTAGTTGAGCAATGTTGGCCACTTTACTCTTCTTCTCTCCTTCCTTCACCAGCCGTACGATGTTGGGAGAGATGAAACTCTTCACGATGAATGGCCCTTCGTACTTCGCGCTGAGCTTGGTCGCAAAACCTGCGGAGCGCAGGGTGGGCCGCCACTCCCTACGGCGAAGGTTGTGGTGCCTTCCTTGGTCGCGAGAGGCGCGCTGCATGTTGGTGCGGGCGATGTCGAAGATTTCTCTCAGCTTCTGTGCCCGTTCCGTCGGTGTCTGAGGAATACTAGCCGATCCTGGCGTTGCCTCGTGATACAGGGAGGCCGGCAAACGTGGTTCCCTCCCTTGCATCACGAACGCTGGTGAGAATCCTGTGGAATCAGCGACGCTGGTATTGACAGCCAACGATATCTCCGGGAGCAGCTCGTCCCACGAGCTCTGGTGCCCCGAGATATATTGCGCTATCATCGTCTTCACCGTCCTGTTGGTCCTTTCCGTCGGATTCTCCTGGGGACAATAGGGCGCCGTGTGCTGCAACTCGATGCCGAGTGTAGAGAGAAATGTCTTGAAGGCGCGACTGGTGAACTGGACGCCGTTATCACAAACGAACGTCTTCGGAATCCCAAATCGTGCCAAAATCCTCTCTCGAAAGGCCTGCTGCAGATGCGCCGTGGTAGCTCTCCTTAGAGGGACCAACTCTACCCATTTCGAAAACGCATCATGGAACACCAGAAGCATAGTGTTACCATGTTTCGATCGAGGCAGTGGCCCTACGAAATCTGCGCACAGGACGGCCATTGGTTCCAGAAATTCCCTCTGGAATGTATCCCACGTCGCTCCTCTGAGGCCACTGACTGTGAACCAGCGCGCCGCTTGGTCCGTCAGTGCCTCGCTCATCGCCCTCGGCAAGCGGTCCAACTCGATCCCGTAGGATACCGCTCGCTCCTTCATCTCCTCGATGAAGGCCAGCGGGTCCTCCTTGCCATCGAAGCGAATGCCCCACTTGCGTACCAACTCCGGAATTACGCAGGCACGCGCACTCACTGATTCCAGCAGGGTCGTCTGCTGGGCGCTCCATCTACTTTCTTCCATCCTGACCGGTGTCCTCAGCGTGCCCGTTGCACGCACCCTACCAGCAGGGGAGTAGTCGGGAGGCAGCAGAGTATTGGAGCCAGTGCTCGGCAATCTCTGCGTAACCTTTGCGTCTGCTCCAGCGCTCGACGATCCACTCGCTGCAGCCTCCATGCTCTCTGCTCCTCTCGTGAATCGGGCCTCCCACTCGGTCACTTTGTTCCAAATAGCCGGACTGTGCTTACCCTCCTTGATGAAGGCAGCTAATCTCTTGCGCAGTTCGTCCACCTTTCCCTCGGCGTCCAGCCCTAACTCCTGCAGGGCTCCCACCAGATCCTCCTTACGGCCGTAGTAGATCCACCTGGTCGCCGCTACCGGGTTGTCACGCCTTTCTCTCTCCAGTCCGCTCGCCTCGGACTTCTCCATAGTGTTATTATTATATATTTATTTATTATATATTATTAATTTACTTTCGACTGCGGGGATCCCTTTCCTTTTTTTTTTCTCTTTATTCAAACTCAACACAGGATCTCTCACAGTCGATTTCGTATATTATTTTGGTTTATTTTATTTTATTTGATCTTATTTTATTTTATCTAATTTTATTTTATTTTATTTTATTAAAAATTTTTAATTTTAATTTTATGTTACTTTGTTTTATTTTAAATTTTATTTATTTTTATTTAATTTTATTTTGATTTTATTTTATTTTGATTTATTTTATTTTGATTTATTTTATTTTGATTTATTTTATTTTAATTTATTTTGTATTTGTCCGCCGGTTTTCGACCGACCTAGTCCCACTGTGCAGGCCCCGCTGCACTCTCCGCGTCACGCGCGCTCACACCCGACCTCGCTTGTCGGGGCTGTACCTCGCGCGCGTCGTTCGCTCGAAAACATGCAATTCCGTTTCGGGGTGCAACGGCACTTCCTCGTTGCTACCCCCCCCGCGCGCTCTCCGCTGACCGGCGCGTGCTCTTGCGTTTGACTGCTGGCCCGTTAGGTGATCGGCGCGTCCTCTTTCGCCGTCACTTTCTTTGCGCGCGGCGTCTGTCGGACCGGACCGCGTGTTTTTCTTTCGTTTACTTTTTCGATAGGGTATCGCAGGGTATACCCGACGCGCACTTTTCACTTTCGCTCGATTCGCGTATATTTGGGAATATATTTTGTTGGTTGTTGTGGGTGTATGTATGTGTGTGTGTGTATGTATTGGTGTGTTTGTGTGTGAGTGTATATATATATTTATATGTGTAGGTATATATATATATATGTATATGAATAAAAGAATGAAATTTCGGGTATATTTATATATATTGTAGCAGTAAGACTTAGACTAAGCCTAGGTTAACATTATTTATTAATTAGTTCTTAAGATTTATTATATTACTTATAAGTTACCATGCATACCCATATTATTAAGGCCATTATTGTAAATCGTTATGCAACCCTTCCTTGTGAAGGGAAAAACCTATCGAGACCGATAACAGAACAGTCGATAGAATAAATGCTCATTCTGAGATTGACCGCCTAACTTGCTGTTTCAGCTCAGAAGTGGTTGAACTTGCGAAAAAGTTTTTTTATAAAATCTCAGCCTAACCAACAGTGAATAAAATAAAAAATAATTAAAATGGAAGAAACAAAAATTACATTTGACCAATTAAAACATTTGTGTAAAAGTTTTAGTCTTCAAACGTCAGGTTCCAAGGCAGTGCTTATGGAACGTATGATGTCAGTCCCAGACGCAGCAGCTAATTTAAATATAATTTACAAAGGTGGTGAAATAAAAATTTCCGAAGAAAAAAGTGACGAAAAATATACAGAAATGAGTGACGCCGAAAAGAACGCCGCCATTCTGTCGCCAACCAAAAAATGTGAAGCCAAAGAATGTAAAGACAATCAAAGTAAAGCAAAAGACAACGAAGTTTTGGAAAAGAAAGACATGGAAAAAGTAGAGTTGCCAGATCAGTACAAACGCATTGAAAAAAAGAACGCCGAAGTTAATGAAAATGAAGTGGAACAAAATCAAAAAATAAATGTAGAGAACCAAAAAGTGGAGAAAAACAAAGATAAAAATGACAATGCAAGTTTAAAATTACAAAATGAAAATTTAAAAAAAGAAATTGAACTAATACTTATGCAAAATGAAATACTGAAGCTAAAAAATGAACTTGAAAGTGCTAAAAATCTAAATACCAACCTGATCAATTTAAACAATGTTGATAAAAAGACAATCCCTTTGGGAACATTAAAAGATTTTTTACCAGATTTTGATGGTGGTGAAAATTTTGAAGGTTGGATAACTCAAATAAAAAGTACGCGTGAAAAATATGAACTATGTGACAATATGACGCGTGCGTTGTTGTGTAGCAAAGTGAAAGGCAAAGCACAACAATGGCTACACTCCAAGTCAAACTATGTTGTAGAGCCTATTGATACAATTATGGATGAAATGTCAATTGTGTTTGGCAAAAATGAAAATAAATTTACAATGCGCCGCAAATTCGAAAGCCGCAAGTGGCAACTGGTTGAGGAGTTCTCAAGCTACTTCAATGAAAAACTAATATTATCAAACGGCTTAAATATGGATGAACAAGAATTTATCCATTATGCAGTGGAAGGAATATTGGATCTTCAACTACGCAATCAGGTCAAGCTGCAGCTGTTTAAATGCAAGAATGATCTTCTTCTGGCCCTACGTGAAGTGAAGCAGTCGTCCAATTCTCAACAGTAACCGAAGTCAGCAGAAAATGGTTCTAAGCTCCGGCAGGCGAAATGTTATAATTGCAACAGTATGGGTCATTACGCGTCAGACTGCAAAAAACCCAAACATGTTGACGGCGCTTGTTATGCCTGCAACCAAATGGGTCATTTTGGTGTGGACAAAGTTACTGAATTGATAGGAAAAACATATTGGTTTACAAACATTCGACAAAAGGCAGCCACTCACATTAAAAATTGTCTGAAATGTATAGCATACTCAAATAAGTCAGGCAAAAAAGAAGGTTTATTACACATGATTCCAAAAAGTACGATTCCATTTGAAGTAATTCATATTGATCATTTTGGTCCTCTGCATACAAGTTCTGCACAAAGTAAACATATCTTGGTTATAATTGATTCTTGCACAAAATTTGTTAGACTTTATGCGACTAAGACAACCAAAACAGATGAAGCTATAAAAGCATTAAATGATTATTTTAGATCATACAGCAGACCTCGATGTATCGTGTCAGACAGGGGTACATGTTTTACCTCTGATGATTTTGAATCTTTTCTTGAAAACAATAATATTCAGCATATAAAAATCGCCACAGGATCACCAGAAGCAAACGGACAAGTAGAAAGGGTAAATAGGGATTTAGGCCCTATGATAGCAAAAATGGTTGAGAAAGATAAAAACATAAATTGGAATGTCGTTTTGGAAAATAGAATATGCTATGAATAATACTATTCAAAGAAGTATTAATGAGCACCCAAGTGTTATGTTGTTTGGAGTCAGACAAAAAGGAAAAGTGATAGATAGCTTAAAAGAAAATGTTATAGAGAATGAACAATGTCAGAAAAATAGAGAGCTAGAAGTTATACGGAATAAAGCAAACGAAACACAAATAAAATCTCAAGATAAAAACAAAAATTATTTAGACTCAAAACGGAAAAAACCAATTATATACAAAGAAAATGATTATGTTGTTATAAAAAATTTCAATACACAAGGGTCTGTTTCTAATAAACTTATACCTAAATATAAAGGGCCGTATAAAATTAGCAAAGTATTAGAAAATGATAGATATTTACTTGAAGATGTAGAAAATTTTCAACAATCACAGATACCATATCAGGGTATATGGGCTGTAGGAAATATCAAGCCCTGGTTAAATACTAAAGAAAATTGTAACGATAAAATTGTAAATGAAGAAGAAAAAGAAAATTGTAACGATAAAATTGTAAATGAAGAAGAAAAAGAAAATGTTAACGATAAAATTGTAAATGAAGAAGAAAAAGAAAACTGTAATGATAAAATTGTATATGAAGAAAAGAATGAAAAACGTAATGAAAAAATTGTAAATAAAGACAAAAATTGTGAAATTGTTATTGAAAATACAGATAAAATTAATTATGAAAAATGTAAAGAAACTAAAAATTGTGAACTACAAAAATCTAGTGTTCATGTTAAAAGTAATGGCAATTGTATTTCTGAAATAGATCATAAGCAAATATCAAGCAATAATATTATAAAAGAACTAGATAAGAGAAAAGTACAGCCAGTTAAAAATATTATTACTAGAAGTATGTCTAAAAGAAATCAGGAGATTCCTTTGTTGTCAGGACGGCCGAGTTGTAGCAGTAAGACTTAGACTAAGCCTAGGTTAACATTATTTATTAATTAGTTCTTAAGATTTATTATATTACTTATAAGTTACCATGCATACCCATATTATTAAGGCCATTATTGTAAATCGTTATGCAACCCTTCCTTGTGAAGGGAAAAACCTATCGAGACCGATAACAGAACAGTCGATAGAATAAATGCTCATTCTGAGATTGACCGCCTAACTTGCTGTTTCAATATGTTTATTTATTCTTTTTTTTTTTGATTTAGTATATATATGTATATATATATATATACAAAAAAAAAATGTTAATCCCGGGAAAGGGTATCCGCGAGTTGGTGGTAGCTGTTGGGGCTTTAAGTCAACAGACTACCACGCCTACTAACGCCTAAGCGTCCCTGCTCGGGCGCCACTTGTAAAGAAGTCTTTGGCCGGGGTACAGATCTCAGTCTGACCAGGGCCGCCTTACAAGAAAATTTGTAAGTCGCCGAGACGCCAGCGACTTGAGGCACCTCGGGACTCCCCCCGCTCACACTGTCACCTATCACACACACTCTACCCTATGGCTCGCCTCTACCGTTCAGGCGCTGCACTTTCCCCTTGCCGGTACATTTACGGGAAAGAGCCACGTTGCGTCCACGGCGCCTACACTTCCTTCTCGCCGGTACATTCACGGGAAGAACCACGTGGCGTCCACGGCGCCTACACTTCCCTACCTCAGTCGGAGCACTCAGGCGGGCAGCACCTCACCTTCGCTGTCGACACCTACCTCAACGTCTTAGGCTGGGGAATTTGTGGTAGACCACGCTCCGCCACCTTCCCTAACGCTCGAGTCGTCCGTCAAGTCGCCTATACCTACGCCTACCCTTTCCACCGTGTAGTCGACACGTGCCGACTCACACGCACTGATCAATTCGTTGTCACTAAATTCGGCGAGCCGAATTTAGTAAATATCAAAAGGGAGAAGGGAGGAAATAGCACAAAATAATTAAGAAAAGAAACACTCACTTTTTCCAATTGAGTCTGTGCGTCCTCTGCACAATCTTTATTTTTCTTGTTTTCACTTCACTCGGTTTTGCTTCACTTTACACTCGCACCACGCACGTGCGATCCCTTTCAATAGCCAAACGCAAGAGAGCGAGCGTCGGCTTGCGCGCCTAGCGTGAAGCTGGCCTCGGCATCCACCACAGCGAAAGCTCGTGGTGAGCTTGCGGATCTTCACCTCGCTCTCTCTCTCGCGCGCGCTTACAAATTTCATTTGACTTAACTAAGCCACGACCGACAGATGGCGGGCTTCTAATTCTACTCCTTAATACTTTTTAGTTGGGCCGTGGCCGGCAGATGGTGTTTTATCCTAATTACGGCGGCTGCCGTACTTGGTGTCCCGCTGCTCGTATCCGCTGTGGCGCTTGCGACTGCCTGCGGGGCAGGCGCCTGCGTCACAGTGCAGAGTACCGGATTGGGAGTAATATCAAAAAAAAGTGGAGCTGTGCGTTGTGGTGGAGCCTCAATCGAGTATGCTGGCCAATGTTGAGAGATTTCCATTTGATTTGAGAGCTGAGCGCTCATTAATTAAAGAAAGCCTTTCTAATAAGTTAGTTGGTAAGAGAATGCAGAGCAATAAGTAATGACAATACTTACAGTATCACACAAGTTGAATCAAACATCATGATTGATGGTAATTTTTTGGTTGTTTTGTTTCATATAGTACCAGATATGAATATAATATTGTAATTGAAAGAGAAATATTGGCTCAAGGGCTTTGAGTGGAAGTTTCTTCCGATGCTCTGAGGGTGCATTCTCAGTGTTCCAAAGAGCTGTATTGAAAGCTCTTGCTCATTCGGTTGTAATCGCTTATATGGACGATATATTAATTGTTTCAGAAACCAAGGAAGCGTTTAAGCGGTTGCAACTTTTATTAGACGTTCTAGACTGGATTTTCATTTAACATTTCAATGTGCTTTTTCTTGAGACCTACCTTGGCTATGAGATAAAAGTGGGGGAGATACGTCCAAATTTAAACAATATAGAATCGCTAGTGGCTTTGCCACCACCTAAGTCAGTTGCTATTTTAAGACAGTTCTTTGGGTTAGCGTTTCAGTTTCCGATAGAACTGCATACCGACGCCAGCTCTATCGCGTATGGTAATATCCCTTTGCAGTATATAAACTCTAAGTCTCAAGTGGTTGAATGCTATAGTAGAGCAACTAACTTCTGTGAGTTTAGTTACACATGTTATGAAGTGGAAATGCTAGCAGTCGCGAATAAAACATTTTCGTCTCAATCTACATGGGAGAAAATTCGTGTTTTTTATTGACTACAATTCAATCAAATCTTCTTGAAATAATACCGAATTGTCACCTAGTTTTTATCGTTGGAGTTTCTACACACGTTTGAATTCTAAATCAAATACGAAGAAGTTAACGCATGGTACACGTGGATTTTCTTTGTAGAAATCCGGTGTATCAAATAGATAAGTTAGTTCCAAGTAAAATAGAAGAGAAGCGAATTGACTTAACAGAAATGTCGGAAAACTAGATACTGGTGGAACAACAAAAGGTTCCAGAAATATCAGACATTGAAACCAAGTTAAAGAATGACGATTTACCATTGTCATTGGTAGCTACTTATGAAATTGGATCAAATGTTTTGTATTTTATATAGATTCAGAGAAATTCAAGAGCTCGTTGTTGATCTGTAGTCCCTCGAACGATCCCATGGTCAGTTATAAATTAGGTACATGAGTCAATCATGCATCTAGGTTGGGAGAAAACGCTAGACAAGGTGTACGATCATTGCTGGTTTTTTTTTTGGTATGACAAAATATGTTCAAAAATTTGTGGAGAACTGCATGTAGAGTTTCTAAGGGTACGTCAGGAAACCCTCAAATTGAATTACTCATAAAACATTTTTTCTTTTTGAATGCTAATACTTTTATGAATGCAATGAAATCTTCTATTGCCATTTTTGGCGTGCCAACACGTTTTATTGCCAATCAGGGGCGCAGCTTCAAGGGCACAAAGTTTGTTCTAACCAAAAGATACAAGTACATATAATTGGAACAGTTGCAAGTCGAGCCAACGGTCAAGTTATGGTTATGAGTACACTTAAGAATCTGTTGACGGCTGCTGAGACAAGTTCTAGATCGTGGCAAGATGTACTAGGAGATGTACAGTTAGCCCTTAACTATACAGTTAATCGTAGCACTAAGTGCAGCCCTTTAGAGCTTTTGATTGGTAAAGTTACACGTCCAGTAGGGTTGATTTCTATTAGCGATACCGAAACTGAAATTGACAAGATTAAATTATGGGAGTTGGCCGTTAAGAACACTGAAGAGGTTGCTAGATATGAGATGACAAAATTTGATAAAAAAAAATAAAAAAAGGCTAAGATAATAAGATTCTGTGTGGGAGATTTTGTGCTGCTTAAAAACAGTGAGAGACAGCAAACGAATTTAGATTCAAAGTTCAGAGGACCTTGTTTGGTGGTCGAGGTATTGGACGGAGACCGATACGTTTTAAAATCTACACAGAACAATAGACGTTATAAGTATCCACACGAAAGTATGCGAAAGTTACCGGATGTGCAAATTCCGGAAGAGCTTGATGTAAATTATAAAGAACAAAAATCTGTTGAAAAAGAAAAGTGATCGTGAAGTCATGTGATTGACGATGGACGAGGGTTGCTTTAGCAATGTATTTGTTGAATTCGTGAAGCCAAGTATTGGGAGATGTACGAGCAATGTATTTGTTGAATTCGTGAAGCCAAGTATTGGGCGATGGACGAGCTATGTGTTTGGTGAATTCGTGAAGCCAAGTATTGGGCGATGGACGAGCTATGTGTTTGATGAATTCGTGAAGACAAGTATTGGGCGATGGACGAGCTATGTGTTTGATGAATTCGTGAAGCCAAGTATTGGGCGATGGACGAGTAATGTATTTGTTGAATTCGTGAAGCCAAGTTTTGGGCGATGGACGAGCTATGTGTTTGATGAAATGCGCAAAGTCAATGTGTTTGGCGAGTTATTTATTTTGGATTACAAACTTATGATTTGAACTGATTAATGTATAATTTGAGAATGTTTAAATGATCTTTTATTTGGAAATGTAAATGAAAAAAATGGGTTATAGGAGAATATAACCTGAGATATGTTAAAATAACCTACGACATGTTAAAAATAGAAGTTAAGTTATGTCATGGAATTTTATATGAATTTGAGATTAGTTGGTGAAGTTTTTCTCAAGTGTTCTATAAAACTATAAAGTTGGAATGAAACTGAGATGTTAACTGTAGACACGAGGACGTCTATATGTCAGGATGGCCGTGTCGGCGAGGAAGTACTTGTCAGAGAGGAAGTACTGTTGCATGTCGATAGGTATGAGACTTTAAGGTGTGACCATAGACTATGATGGTAGATACTAGTTCTGGTAGAATGGAGACTCAGTTCATGAACTGAGTCTGAGTGTGGCTTCGTGTGCGTTGCTAGATATGGTCTCTCTTGATTTCCTTCTTCTTGTGGTTTCGGGCGTGAGAGAGTCACGCGTATGTTTTGAGAGGCAAGGCAACAAAGGCAACGAAGACTCGCTGCATCCGCCAGGATCGAGTATGAAACATCAAAAACCGACTAACAATGACGACCAAAATGAAGATGACTTCAATTCTCCGAAATATACATATATCCCTAGAAAAAAAAATATAATTTCAAAATGATGTCGGAAAAAACTATAGATTTGCTAAAGAAGTAGTCCGGAATTATTTTGGAAATAGGAAAGTTAGAAGCAAAGATAGGGCTAACTTAGGACGATCAGAAGAGCTTCAAAAACTCTTCATTACGAATCATACTGCCCTTTTCAATATCGGCGTTGTCGATCATGAATATTTTAATACCAAGCAGTATGACATTATTATGATGGTGTTGGCTCAAATCAAATTAAGGTTTGAAAAAGAGTCTCAGAATAATAAGCCAGAATAACATGTTATTCCCACGGCAAACGTTTCTAAAACAAGGAATATGAAAATAGAGATTGAGTTGCCAGGCACTTCAAACGCGTCCAGGATAGAGCAGACATTTCGAAGTCAGGTAGGCAATTTAAAAGCATAATTAGATGAGACGTCTACTCTCATAGACCATAGTCCAGATTTCCTTACTATAAGGAAAAACAAAATTGAGTTTTTATGGAATAAAATACAGAACCTAATTGAACAGGTTAATACCTTTTTCGAGAGTTCTGTGCTTGAGGAGAGTTCGAGAGAGTTCGAGAGTTCTGTGCTTGATAAGCGATATCGAGTTTGATACGCAAAACATATTAACGGCCATTAAAAATCGACCCAGCGTAGTTAATAGGCATGCTGACGTGTCGATGGTGGTGAAGGCAGAGAAATTACCAACCCTGCCTAAAATACAGATTCCCACATTTTTTGGTGATTCCAAAGAGTGGGATCTTTTTTACGAACTCTTCACAGAGCTAATCCACTCAAGAGAGGATTTAAGTCCATCTCTTAAATTTAACTATCTGAAATCAGCATTAAAAGGAGAAGCCAGGAGTGTTGTCACTCATTTATTGCTAGGCGCGGGCGAAAATTACGAAGCTACTTGGGAATTTTTAACCAAGCGTTCCGAGAATAAAAGAAAGATATTCTCGGAACATATGAATAGGCTTTTGGATATGCCCAATTTAAATTTAGATTCAGATAGGCAAATTAAAAAATTCATTTACTCAATAAATGAGTCAATATGTATCATGAAATTGAAGGCACAATTGTCCGAAGAGGTGGATGCCATTTTTGCCCACATAATCCTTCGGAAAGTTAATAAAGACTCGTTAAATTTATATGAAAGTCATGTCAAAAAGACAAAAGACATTCAAGCGCTTTCGGATGCTATGGAATTTTTAGAGCAAAGGCTCAATTCCATATCATCATTGTCACAGGGAGAGAAACCTGTAAAGAAAGTCGTAAATACAACGCATAATAATAATAGCGAAAATTGTGCGTGTTGAAAATTACCGGGACATTATTTAGTCTAGTGCTACAAATTTAAAAGAATGAATCCAGCAGAGAGAAATGACTGGGCAAGAAAAAATCAAATTTGTATAAAATGTCTAAAACATAAGAATATTAAGAGATGCACAAGCGAGCAGCTTTGCTTGACTTGCAACAAACCTCACTATACGTTACTTCATCTTAGAGTTCCGGAAAAAGTAGAACACATGTAGAACAACGACGCACGTATTATTAGCCACAGCCATAATTGAGGTCAAATCAAGAAATGGAGGCTTTGAAAAATTAAGGGCTTTGATTGACAGTGGGTCTCAAAGTACGATAATTTTAGAGAAAGCTTCACAAATTCTCCAATTAGCGAAAATTAAAAATTATACGGAGATTAGTGGAGTTTCCTCAGATAAAACATGCATTTCAAGGCACAAAGTAAGCTTACAAATGAAAACAAACCAAGAAAATAAAAATAATTTGACAGTAGATGCGATTATCCTTCCAAAATTAATGAAGGCACTACCAGTACAAGCGGTTAATATTGATAAGACAAAGTGGGACAAATACCGACTTGCTGATCCCGAATTTTATAAGCCAAGTAGAGTAGACCTAATAATAGGCGCAGATCTAAACGCGCACATTTTTAAAAGAGGAGTTAAAAAAATAGACGGACTCCTAGGTCAGAATACTGAGTTCGGGTGGATAGTGTCGGGCTGCACAAAGTCAAAAGGCAATAACACAATAGTGGCAACTGTGATCGAGTGTACGGATTTGGAAAGGTTTTGGGAATTAAAAGAAGAGAGTAAAGATGATTTAGAATTTCAGGTATGCGAAGAAAATTTCATAAAAACAACTAAAAAAGATTCATCAGGTCGATATGTGGTCTCAATGCTCTTTAAAGATGATCAGGTTTTAGGGGATTCAAAAAACCAAGCAATGGCATGGTTTTTAAATTTAGAGAAAAAATTAAGTAAAGATGCAAATCTAAAACAACAATATGGTAAGTTTATAACTGAATATATAGACTTAGGTCATATGATTGAAACTAAGTCTGAAGGAAAATATTACTTGCCGCATCAAGCCGTAATTAGGGATGAGAGCTTAACAACAAAGTTAAGAGTGGTTTTTGATGCGTCTGCAAAAACAACTAATAATAAAAGCCTTAACGACATTATGTGGATTGGACCTCGAGTGCAAAAAGATATTTTCGATATTATTCTAAAATGGCGTAAATGGCAGTATGTAGTTTCAGCAGACATTGAAAAAATGTACCGACAAATTAATATTTCGGAAAAAGATCAAGAATATTTGCATATACTTTGGAGAAATTCCCCCAAAAGCAAAATAAAAGATTTTAAGTTAACAACAGTAACATATGGTACGGCATCAGCTCCGTATTTAGCAACCAGGGTGTTAGCTGAGATAGGAAATCGATGTCAGGATAAGTCAATTAAAGATGTGATTATAAACGATTTCTATATGGATGATTTAATGATTGGATCAGACAGCATTGAAGAGTCCAATAAAATAGTATGCCTGATTTCAATGGAGCTGGAGAAAGTAGGAATGAATTTAAGAAAATGGATCTCCAATGAGAAAGAAATTATTGATACAGTTGAAAATGCGGGTGAAAATAAAGTAATGAGCATAGAGGAAACGGCATTAGTTAAAACTTTGGGTTTTCAATGGGAACCTTTTAAAGATGAGTTTAAATTTGCAGTTAAGTTGAAAAACAATAAAAAAAATAAATAAGAGGCTAGTGTTATCAAACCTCGCAAGAATATATGATCCATTAGGATGGTTATCGCTAGTGACTATAGTGGGAAAATTATTTATGCAAAGGCTTTGGGCAGAAGAAAACGATTGGGATAAAGAATTATCTACTAACGATTTAGCTGAGTGGAATCTGTACGAGAAAAATTTAAAACAAGTGAAGAAAGCTACAGTCGAGTGCACTCGACAGTAAGATACCATTTACCTTTCGCTGTTAAAAACTAATTCTTAATATTAATTACTTTTATTCGGCGAATAACAACGCATCGCATATTTTCGAGGACAAATTCACATGCATTGACGCTAATGGCACATGCCGACTGCACACTGACTACACGACAACTGTGCGTGCGTCGTCGAAATACGCATTTATCGATTTGCGGAGGCGGTGGGCGTGGCACAGCAAGTTTGAAATTAACTTCTTGTGTGTATTGAATACACGCACACTCCCACCAAGTCTGGTGCCTCTAGCTCTTTTAATAGCTGAGATCTGTGTGTTCATACAGACGGACAGACAGACGGACATGACCAAATCGACTCGGCTATTGATGCTGATCAAGAATATATATACTTTGTATGGACTGCCACGCCTCCTTCTGCCTGTTACATACATTTGCACGAAGTTAATATACTATTTTTTACCCATTTTCAATGGGTAAATGGTATAATCATTAGAAGACATTAGGGTTCCCAGGTGGTTAAAAACGCAAACTAGCATGGCGGTTCAGCTACACGGGTTCGCTGATGCTTCCGAAAAAGCGTATGCAGCAGTCGTATATGCAAAAGTAGGAGAATCCGTTACGTTAATAGCAAGCAAAAGTAAAGTAAATCCTAAGAAAAATAGAAAGACTATCCCTAAGTTAGAACTTTGCGCAGCTCATCTTTTAAGCCTATTGATGAGTAGAACGAAAGAAGCTATTCCCGGCATAACAACGAGTTTTGCATGGAGTGATTCTACTATTACATTAGCGTGGATACGAAATAAGAACTGCAAAGATAAATTTATTAGACGTAGAACTGACGAAATTTTAAAAGTAAAGGATCTAGCATGGAATCATGTAAGATCTGAGGATAACCCAGCAGATATTGCCTCAAGAGGCATCTGTGCTACGAAATTAAAAGATTGTTCGCTGTGGTAGAATGGGCCCAAATGGCTCTCAACACTGGAGGACAACTGGCCCAAGTTACAAATAGATGATAAAGTAACCGTAAATACGGTGATAGTAAAATCCGAAGACACCATTTCTAAGTTGCTGGATAAATATTCAAGTTTTCAAAAGTTGGAACGGGTCGTAGCTTGGATATTACGATTTATCGCCATGAAAGTCAAGAAGATGTCATACCCACATTGGCTGACAGTAAATGAATTATAAATGAATGTTCGAAAAATCGAGGCCAAAAAACTTTTAAAGGTTATATCTCAGTGTTTGTATGCAGGGCAACTAAGGCAATTCATTTAGAAGTTGTGAGTGATTTAACTTCTGATGCATTTCTAGCAGCATTACAAAGATTTATAGCTAGAAGAGGAAAATGTGCCAATATATATTCGGATAATGGTACTAATTTTGTAGGAGCTGCACGAAAGTTAGACGAAGAATTTCTAAAAGCCATACAATACAATTCCAGAGTAGCTGCAGAAAAGGAAACCGAAAAAATTCAGTGTCATTTTATCCCGCCGGCAGGACCTCACTTTGGAGGTATTTGGGAAGCAGGTGTTAAGTCGGTTAAATATCATTTAAAAAGAGTGATTGGAGAAAGTATATTGACATATGAAGAGATGTCAACCTTATTATGCCAAATCGAAGCAGTGCTAAACTCTAGACCGCTATATACGACGGGAGAAGATGTCGATGATAATGAGGTGCTAACGCCCGGACATTTCTTAATAGGTCGACCTACGTTGGACATAGTGGAGTCAATGGATGATAATGAAAAGACATGAACACGCAAAAATACAAATGTATATTTAGGTAGCGGAATTGTAGCCGCACCAAATGTATCTCGTGTGTGCATACCTAAAACAACTAGGTAAAAAGGTTGTAAAATGACCTCCTGCGAGTGTTCACCACATGTTCAGTGATAAGTGCGATCGGAGTAATTGCTATCTCCTCTATCGCCGTTAGCATGTTTCCCGGAATCGGGAATATACCGATTCGTAGGTCTAAAGATAACAAGTGAAGAAAGCTACAGTCGAGTGCACTCGACAGTAAGATACCATTTACCTTTCGTTGTTAAAAACTAATTCTTAATATTAATTACTTTTATTCGGCGAATAACAACGCATCGCATATTTTCGGGAACAAATTCACATGCATTGACGCTAATGGCACATGCCGACTGCACACTGACTACACGACGACTGTGCGTGCGCAGTCGGCGTGCGCAGTCGGCGTCGTCGTCGGCGTCGGGCCTCTACTGCTGTGAGCGAAACTTCTCGTGCCTATAACTTCTGTGTTTATTGTCCGATCGGATTGAAATTTATAGGGTAGATCTGTACTATGGTAAGCTACAAGAGTGTTAAAAAAATGTTTTGTTATTTCCCTACTTTTCTTAAAATGCAATAGTTTGGGGGCGGTGGGCGTGGCATCCAAAAGTTGAAAATCAAACATTCTCCGTAATGTTACCAGGCACCTTACTTCCAAATTTGGTGCTTCTAGCTTTTCTAGTGTTCTTTTAAACTATAAAAATGTGTTTTTTAGAGGCGGTGGGCGTGGCATCCAAAAGTCTTAAATCCAACTTCTGCATAATGTTGCAAGACACCCTCCTACCAAATTTGGTGCGTTGTTCTCTTTTCGTTATTGAATTATTTGGAAAAAATCGAAATACGCATTTATCGATTTGCGGAGGCGGTGGGCGTGGCATATCAAGTTTGAAATAAACTTCTTGTGTGTATTGAATACACGCACACTCCCACCAAGTCTGGTGCCTCTAGCTTTTTTAATAGCTGAGATCTGTGTGTTCATACAGACGGACAGACGGACAGACAGACGGACATGACCAAATCGACTCGGCTATTGATGCTGATCAAGAATATATATACTTTGTATGGTCTGCCACGCCTCCTTCTGCCTGTTACATACATTTGCACGAAGTTAATATACCATTTTTTACCCATTTTCAATGGGTAAATGGTATAAAAATAGTTCTAATTTTCATGTTAGCTATTTAAGTCGAAGATATTCTTAAATAAAATTAGTTTGAAATATCAACTCAACAAAGGAAGACGTGTTTCATTGGACGCTCTTTCAATGGAGACTACTACGGAGCTGATAGAAACCCAAAAGGCTTTGGAAGGAGCCCTGGAAACCCTGTACAACACGGCGGCGGCAGAAGCGAGTCGGACAGACTCCGTACAGCTAGGGCTGTACAAGGAAGAACTGACAGCCATCACTGAGCAGTTCGAGCTCACCGACAAGTGGTTGCTCGAACTCTCAGCAGAGGTAAAAAAGACGCCGTACTTCAAGGAGAAGTACGGCGAACAGATACGTGGTTTAATCTATAAAACGCATGTACTATTAAGTAGTATTAATCCCTTAGGGAGGGCCAGGAAGCCCGATACTAAGGGAATTACTAAAATAAAAAGTATTGAAAAGAAGTTCTCATATCTATTGGGTGAATATCGATCGGTCTTACAAATAGTTAAGGCTGGATATGAATTCGGCCATGTTGCCGTCAATTGCAAAAGCAAGGAGGATTTTCAAGGAGTGTGCTACAATTTCGGGGACGCTAAGCACATCGCCAAACTGTGCGACAAGCCCCCCAGCTGCCGCATATGCACAGGGAAAGGTGTCAAGACAGACCACTTAACAAGTAGCTATAGGTGCCCAGCCTATAAGGAAGCCGTCTCCAAAGTTAAATGTTAGATTACTGCAACTTAATATCAACCACTCTGGAGCGGCACACGCTCTGTTAGACTAAACTGTAAGGGAGAAGAAGATCGACCTGGTACTTCTGAGCGAACCTTTGCTGGGAAAAGCAACAGGCCAGTGGATCAAGGACTTGACAGGAAAAGCGGCTATATGGCTGTGCGCAGCGAACGGAAAGTACCTCTCTAACTCAAAGAGTACGAACGGCTACGCACGAGCCAAGTGTGGCAAGATTTGGCACGCACGAGCCAAGTGTGGCAAGATTTGGCTTTACAGCTGCTACTTGGCGCCTAGCCTAACCATAAACGACTACGCAGCAATCATCGAGGAGCTGACCGATGACGCCAGGAGGCATAGCCCAGTGCAGATTGCAGGCGATTCCAACGAATGGTCAGTGGAGTGGAGGAGCAGCAGGACGAATACTAGTGGCATAACGCTCACGGAGACCCTCGCAGCGCTGGACATTGCTCTGTTAAACACAGGCAACGGTGCCACTTTTGTTAAAGCAGGCATGACATCCGTCATCGACCTGACTTTTGTCAGCAGCTCGCTAGCCCCCATGGCTCGTTGGTCCCTGAACTACGGGTATACGGCTAGCGATCACCGGATGATCATCTGCACGATCGGCAGCCAAAGCTATGACAGACCGAGTGTCCCGAGTGCGCGGAGGGCTTACAGAGTCGACACTCTCGACGCCCAGAAGTTTGCTGCTGAGTTCCGCCCCCCGGACATGGACGGACGGGTAGAAGATTCGGTGCGTGCAATGGAGGAGTGTCTGCTTAGTGCATGCAATACCAGCATAGGATAACGAGGACATAGCCGAGGCCCGCAGGACCTGCCTGCATGCGAGCAGAGCTTATCAGCGCTCGAGAGGCTCATCCATGTTTGAATCTAGGCAAGCAAACTATCGCGCGGCGCAGCGGCAACTGAAAAAATCCATCAGGGAAAGCAAGCGGAAGTGCTTTCTGGAGCTTTGCGACTCAGCCGATCGTGTTCCCCATGGCAAGGCATATCATATCGTGGTGAAGCGGGTGTTTGCAGGACGACAAGGAGCACGAACGGATCCAGCCGAACTGCAGCGCATTGTGGAAACACTCTTTCCTAGCGGTCGGGATGCTGTCCAACCATCAGCTTTAGGAGAGTGTAGGTAGTCAATGCCGCAGCCAGCCTCAAAGCTAAAAAAGCACCGGGTCCAGATGGCATGCCGAACAGAGCGCTGAAGCTGGCCCTATGTCTACGCCCTGGTGCATTTGCCAAGCTCTACAGCAGTTGCATCGCGGAAGGCATCTTTCCTGCAACTGGGAGGGAACAGCATCTTGTGCTTCTTCCAAAGCCAAACAAACCTGCGAACGAAGCCTCGTCGTACAGGCCTATTTGCCTGCTCGACACCCTAGGCAAGATGCTGGAGAAGCTGCTGGGCTCAAGGATTGAGGCGGCAATTGCAGATGCTGGTGACCTCTCCCCCAACCAGTTCGGCTTTCGCAAGGCACGCTCGACAATAGACGCAATCGAGAAGGTGGCCAGCATTGCGCGAGATGCTATTGCGGGTAGCAGATGGAAGGAGGTTCCAAGGAATATTGCCTAATTGCAACACTGGATGTAAAAAATGCATTCAACTCGGCAAAATGGAGCGGCATACTCCGAGCACTGGAGAACTTCCGAGTTCCGCCAGACCTCATCCGCATGGTACGGAGCTACTTCTCTGGAAGAGTACTCCGGTACGACACCGACGATGGCCTGCGTACGCATGATGTCACACTCGGCGTACCGCAAGGATCTGTGCTGGGTCCACTTTTGTGGAACGCGATGTACGACGCCGTACTGAAGCTGGAGCTCCCAGAAAACACTCAACTGATCGGCACGCACGAGCCAAGTGTGGCAAGATTTGGCTTTACAGCTGCTACTTGGCGCCTAGCCTAACCATAAACGACTACGCAGCAATCATCGAGGAGCTGACCGATGACGCCAGGAGGCATAGCCCAGTGCAGATTGCAGGCGATTCCAACGAATGGTCAGTGGAGTGGAGGAGCAGCAGGACGAATGCTAGTGGCATAACGCTCACGGAGACCCTCGCAGCGCTGGACATTGCTCTGTTAAACACAGGCAACGGTGCCACTTTTGTTAAAGCAGGCATGACATCCGTCATCGACCTGACTTTTGTCAGCAGCTCGCTAGCCCCCATGGCTCGTTGGTCCCTGAACTACGGGTATACGGCTAGCGATCACCGGATGATCATCTGCACGATCGGCAGCCAAAGCTATGACAGACCGAGTGTCCCGAGTGCGCGGAGGGCTTACAGAGTCGACACTCTCGACGCCCAGAAGTTTGCTGCTGAGTTCCGCCCCCCGGACATGGACGGACGGGTAGAAGATTCGGTGCGTGCAATGGAGGAGTGTCTGCTTAGTGCATGCAATACCAGCATAGGATAACGAGGACATAGCCGAGGCCCGCAGGACCTGCCTGCATGCGAGCAGAGCTTATCAGCGCTCGAGCGGCTCATCCATGTTTGAATCTAGGCAAGCAAACTATCGCGCGGCGCAGCGGCAACTGAAAAAATCCATCAGGGAAAGCAAGCGGAAGTGCTTTCTGGAGCTTTGCGACTCAGCCGATCGTGTTCCCCATGGCAAGGCATATCATATCGTGGTGAAGCGGGTGTTTGCAGGACGACAAGGAGCACGAACGGATCCAGCCGAACTGCAGCGCATTGTGGAAACACTCTTTCCTAGCGGTCGGGATGCTGTCCAACCATCAGCTTTAGGAGAGTGTAGGTAGTCAATGCCGCAGCCAGCCTCAAAGCTAAAAAAGCACCGGTCCAGATGGCATGCCGAACAGAGCGCTGAAGCTGGCCCTATGTCTACGCCCTGGTGCATTTGCCAAGCTCTACAGCAGTTGCATCGCGGAAGGCATCTTCCCTGCAACTTGGAGGGAACAGCATCTTGTGCTTCTTCCGAAGCCAAACAAACCTGCGAACGAAGCCTCGTCGTACGGGCCTATTTGCCTGCTCGACACCCTAGGCAAGATGCTGGAGAAGCTGCTGGGCTCAAGGATTGAGGCGGCAATTGCAGATGCTGGTGACCTCTCCCCCAACCAGTTCGGCTTTCGCAAGGCACGCTCGACAATAGACGCAATCGAGAAGGTGGTCAGCATTGCGCGAGATACTATTGCGGGTCGCAGATGGAAGGAGGTTCCAAGGAATATTGCCTAATTGCAACACTGGATGTAAAAAATGCATTCAACTCGGCAAAATGGAGCGGCATACTCCGAGCACTGGAGAACTTCCGAGTTCCGCCATACCTCATCCGCATGGTACGGAGCTACTTCTCTGGAAGAGTACTCCGGTACGACACCGACGATGGCCTGCGTACGCATGATGTCACACTCGGCGTACCGCAAGGATCTGTGCTGGGTCCACTTTTGTGGAACGCGATGTACGACGCCGTACTGAAGCTGGAGCTCCCAGAAAACACTCAACTGATCGGCTTCGCTGACGACATCGCGCTTGTGGTGGTGGGAAAACACATTGTAACCACCGAGGAGGCGTGCAATTCAGCCATAAGGAGGGTGCACCACTGGCTAGCAGCAGCTGGGGCCTAGAGGTGCAGAGACATCGAGTGGAAAATCGATGTTATCGATGTTTGCAAATCATCGGAACAATCGATGGCTTGTTGGCCATTATCGATGTTTTTTCACACAACTCTGGTCGTGGTGGCAGCAAACACATAAATTGTAAGTCAAGAGGAATTTTTAAATTTTTTTTCAACTAACTAAATATATAATTCAATGTAGGAATTCTATTGGTGGTATTGGTTGATTTGGATGGATGCAGGATGGACAAATACCTGAAAAGTAAGTATTTTGTCATTAGTTCATGTTGCTAATGTACTTACACACATAAGCACACGTATTTCTAAATTGGCTACAAGACCTTGTTTTATTATGTTATTAGTGAAATATTCAGAATTACATATAATTCACTAACATTTTTTATTTATTTATTTGTTTAATAGGAGCGGAATCGACAAATTCTTTAGAGTTGGATGTAGAACCAAAACGGAAAAGAGAGCGTTCAATTGTATGGGACCACTTCAAAAAAAGCAGTGACAATAATCATGGCATTTGCCATTATTGTGGTAAATGGCAGAAGACCGGTGGCAATACCACAAACCTGCTTGATCACCTCAAGCGCAGGCATCAAAGTCGCTTGAGTACTGAAAGGGGAGAAATGCCTAAAACGATGGCAACTTTTTTAAATAAGGAGCCATTCTATGGCAGCGACTCAGCGATCAAAAAGAGAATTGATCAAAAAGTCATGAATATGATTGCCAAAGACGTGCGCCCTTTCAGTTGTGTTCATGACGAAGGTTTTGTGGAACTCCTGCAGGAAGTAGTCCCGCGCTATAATTTGCCAAGCCGAACTTATTTTCGAGACGTAATGTTTCCCAGGGAATATGATCAGCTGCAGCTTAAAGTGCGTTCCCTATTGGATATCTTTGGACATCTGCACGAAACGATGGTTATATTACCATAACATGCCATTTCGTGCACGAATTTAAATTGAACTCTGCATTGCTATCTACAGCTCCTTTGATAACCCCGACAAATCACAACGCTCAAAATATTGCGGACTCAATAAAAGTAGTGTTGGCTAAGTCGGGTCTGTTATCAAAGGTAGTTACCATCACAACGGACAATGACAGTACGATAAAGAAAGCGTGCGAAATTCTTCAGTTCAAACATTTGCCCTGTTTGGCACATACCATAAACCTACTTGTTCAAGATGTTTTAAAGATGTTGTCAATAAAAAACTTTCTAAATGCAAGGGAATAGTAACCTATTTCAAGCAAAGCACAATAGCCGCTGCAAAGTTAAAAGAAGCACAAAAAACTCAAGAGCCGCTTACATTACTACAGGAAGTAACAACAAGATGGAACAGCGCTTATGAGATGATAAAAAGAATACTAAAATTAAATGAATATATTACATTAACTTTGCTAAAATTGCGAAATGCCCCGGCACCGATCACAGAAGATGAACGTGAACTTTTAAATGAGCTAACGGAAATGCTGCAACCTTTTGAGGAAGCCACGATTTCGATTTCCACCAGCAAAAACATCTCTGTATCGCTGATCATTCCCGTTATTACAGAAATTCATCATAAAATTCATCTATTAAACATAAACACACTAGAAGAAAAATTAATTCATGACTATATAAAGATACGTGTGGTGGATAGATTAGACATATTTGAAACTCGAACAACACCTCGAATTGCAACTCTAATAGACCCCCGCTTTAAAAAGGACGCCTTTCTTAAATCCGCAAATGCAGATCTCGCAGCCAAAGCATTGGAGCAGGAATTGGTGTCCTTAATGTCCATCCATCCACGACGTCAACCAACACCAAGAAAAGAACAAGGACCATCCAAGTTTACATTTTTAACAAACAAAAATTCTGAAAAAGTGCAGTCAACCCGTGCGGATGCAATAATAGCACTGAGGCAGCACATTGAAAAAGAAAACCTTGAAGAAAATGGTGACCCTCTGAAATATTGGGAGGTAAGACTTTAAAATTATTATGAGAAAAATGTTATATAATATTTTTTATAGATGAGTACTGATGATAGCTCCTTAAAAATGGTAGCAGCCAAATACTTGAGTGTACAAGCGTCGTCATGCGAGTCAGAAAGAGTTTTCAGCAAAGCTGGACAAACTGTTAGTGACCGTAGGACAAGGCTCAATCCAGAAGCTGTTGACAAGCTTCTATTCCTTAATAAGAACACACATTTCAATAACATAATTCATACGACTGATATTACTCAGTAATAATTACTGATCTCGATTAAAATCTTGCCTTATTGTTTAAATTCCAGTTGTTTTTTTTTTTGAAACATCGATTTCACTCCATGGTTTTTTTTTAAAACATCGATGGAAGTACACATCGATGTTTCTGCACCTCTAAGCTGGGCTAGAGCTCGCAGCCCATAAGACGAAGGCGGTCCTTGTCTCATCACGCAAGGTTGTGAAGCCAGCCCGCATCATGGTTGGTTCGAAGGTGGTCCACTCGAAGCGAGCAATTAAATACCTGGGCGTGATGATCGACACCAAGCTGTACTTCAAGGAACATCTGAAGTATATGAACGAGAAGGCTGTTACTCTGTACAGTGCGCTCTCACGCATTATGCTCAACACCAGGGCACCAAAGCAAGAACGCCGTCGCCTCTTAATGAGCTCGACTCGTGCAGCTATGCTCTATGCAGCGCCAGTATTTCACGAAGCCTTAAAAAAGCCATCGTACTACCGTGAAGCCAACTCGACGTACCGACTCTGCGCCATCCGAGTCGCATGCGCATTCCGAACGGTGTCGGACGAAGCAACCATGCTGATTGCTGGCATGATCCCGTTCAGTGAGCTAGTTGAGAAAGCTAAGAAGCTAAGGGAGACAGAGAGTAGCAGCAGTAGCTCCCGTGGACAAGCAAGACGAGAGAGTATGCTTCGTTGGAAACGTAGTTGGACTGCCTCATCCAAAGGGCGCTGGACCTACAGCCTCATTCCCGAAGTGGAACCCTGGATTCTTCGGAAGCACGGGCAGGTCACGTACTACCTGACGAAGGTCCTTAGTGGCCATGGGTGTTTCAGAGCGTATCTGAAAAGGTTCACAATAGAGAAAAACGATGAGTGCACATGGTGCGGACGTGGTGTAATGGAGGATGCGCAACACGTGCTGTTCGAGTGCTCCCGCTTTCACAGCCAGCGACTCCAGCTCAAGCGCGTGACCGGGACCACCATCTTGGTCGCCAATCTTGTTCCGCTCATGCTTAATGGCCAGAAGGAGTGGAATGCTGTTTGCAGCTTTAGCGAAACTATCATGGTAATGCTGAGAAGCCTGGAACGGAGAAGGAACGCCGAATAGATGCTGCCCATGGACCTGCGAAGCAATGCTTTACCGGCCACCCGCAGGCCCTTGCCTACTATAACCGTACGACTTCTTTTAGACTAAGCTAGTACATATGATTTAAGTTAGATAAATGATTAAAAAAAAAAAAATATATATACACACATACACACACACACATGGGGGTTGATATCACCAGGCTAAAATGACTGACACACGTGACAGCATGATACTGGCTCTTCAAAAGATACTACCTCAAGTCTACTTGCATGATCTACATGACCTACAATGTCACCACTCCCAACATTAAATATTTTGGAGCCTCCACGTGGTGGCCCCTGGGCAACTTATCCCTCCTGGAATAAGGTGGCGAATGCAAGAGGCGCCTCGGACCTGTCGAATCCAGTAGACAGCCCGAAGATCGACAAACTGGACAAAATTACGACATAAGACGACTTGGGCTGACGGTTCCTAGGATCCTAGGATTCTAGGATCCTAGTATGCGGAGTGATATCTAGCAGAAACGGCTCCTAGGCCAATACCGCGATCGCCTCCGTCCCGTTAAAACCTTGGCAGGACTCAGGGTAAGTTCGTTATATGTTACCATTAATTTGGTAGTGCAGGCTCGCTTGATTTAAATCTCGACTAAAGCAGATTAAGCACTGTACACATGCTCCCATTAAGACTTGTGTCAACCCTCGCACGGCCTCCCTGATTACGATCATAGACAACTGTGAAGTCGTAAGAGCTACTTCACAATCATACAATGATAGCGGCCCTGAGAGGGGACCCAAGAACATAATGTTTAAACAACAACAACAACAATACCTTAAAAATACGAAGAAAAATCTTCCACAAACGATGAGAACGTGTTCAAAAAGAGCACCAAAATGGCCTGTAGAAGATAGTGCTCTAGAAGAGCTAACTAAATTAGTTGAACAAGTTCTCGAAACTGTCAACGATAAGAACATCCGACATACATATAAATCAAGGTATGAAAGATACGTTCAATAAGATGAAGAGCCTGTGCGACGCTGCAAGTAAAAATATGCAGCGTCTCTTAAAAAGACACAGTAACCTCATCCCACAGGAGACAGGTACTTTAAAAAGGGCAAGAGAGAGCGTGGAGGGCCTAGGCCTACGCCACCAAAAAAAAAGCAGGAAGCTGGAACCTGCTAAACCGAAAACCCAAATAGTGGAATCTGACACTGTGTCCGCCCAGAAGGCAAAATGGACAACAGTGGTGAGGTAATCCCAAAAAGTTAAAAAGATCAAAGGGCCTGATGCCATAGTACTGCCCAAAACCGGTGAAATGTCATATGCTGACATTTGAAGGAAGTTAAAACAGGACGAAGAACTGAAAGGGCTGGGCGAGAATGTCACTCGCATCAGGAAAACTCAAAAAGGCGATATTCTCCTACAACTTAGGAAGAATCCAGCAGAAATGCCGCAGAATTATTAAGCGACAGTTCAAAAGGTATTGGGCAACTCTGAGACGGCAAGGACATTGACTTAAGAGGTCCTTGTCGAAATCAGAGACATGGATGAAGTCGCCACCAAGGATGGCATTCTGCAAGCGATGAAGATTGCTTGTGGGGTCGATTCCATACAGGAGGATAGGGTAAGAAGCCTGCGTACCTCTTTTGGGGAGACGCAGTCAACCTTAGTAAAGCTACCTGTTGAGGCAGCAAATAAGATAATAACAATAGGGAACATTAAAATAGGCTGGGTACGCTGCAGGGTTAGGTTAAAAACGACCATACTCAAATGCTACAGATGCTGGCACTATGGGTATATAGCGAGGACGTGCACTAATGAAGATAGGAGCGGCCACTGCATCAAATGTGGTAAAAATGGTCATAATATAAAGGACTGCACAAATAAAGTAAGCTGTGCAGTCTGCAAAGACCAAAAAAGGAGCTCCATAGAGCACCTAGAGCACTTGGAAGCAAGGCATGCCTTGCCTATCAAGGTATGGTCAAAAATAAGCAAAATTAAGGTCCTGCAAATTAACGTCAACCATTGTGACCTACTGACGCAGGATTGCTACGAAGAAAACATCGACGTAGCCCTCATAAGCGAACAGTACAGAAATTACTCGACAAGTAATTGGATTAGTGACACAACCGGTAAGGCGACTGTCGGGGCATGCGGTAGCAAACCCATTGATGACACGCCACTCAGTGCGGAGCAATACTTCGTTAGGGCAAAGGTTGGGGGAATTCACTTTTTTAGCTGCTTTCTTCCCCCCAGCCTAATCCTTGAAAATTTTGAAAGAGCGGTAGACAACATAACCATACACGCAAGAGGAAAGAACCCAGCAATCATAGGTGGGGACTTTAATGCATGGGCTTCTGAATGGGGTAGCAGAATGACAAATGCCAGGGGGCATGCAGTAATAGCATCCTTCTCGACACTAGAAGTAGTACTCCTTAACACGGGTACCACTAGCACCTTCGAAAAAAATGGCAGAACCTCAATAGTAGATATATGTAAAGAAGTATGCCTAAACATGCTGCTCTCGCCCCATCCCTAAATGCAGAGGATATCGATTAGTCGATAGAGCAGCTCTACAAATATCGATATAATATCGGCACAAGAGAGCGAAGCCGTCGGGAGTAGAGGACAGTCGTCAATGCGCTCGTTTATGGAGGAAAATGAGAAAAATGATCCGTTGATAAATGCTCCAGATAAGAAGAACAATCCGTGGGCTGAGAAAGGCAAATGTATCATCATATAATATTATCGTATTAAACATAGATCTAATGATCTTACATATATCCTTTGCCACTAACAGCCTAAGTAGAATAATCCTGTGGCACGTCAGTAATACTTACACACACAGCGATCACAAAGCGATAATTATGTGTACCGGGAACACAACCCCACGTACCATAATACATAGGGGATGGAAAGAGGAAACCTTGGATGAGGACCTTTTCCGGTTCCTTCTGCCAGAGCAGGAAACCCTGCGGGAGGATAATGCTGACACAAAGGCAGCAAAACTATCCAAACTAGTGTGCTCCTCATGTGACGCAGCCATGGTGCTAAAGCAACATGGAAGAAATAGACGAGGGCCAGCTATCTGGTGGAGCCAAGTTATAGAGGAGGCCAGGCGCGGGTGCATCAAAGTTAGGAGGAAACTAACGCGTAATAAAGACGAAACACGTCGTGAAGCGTTCCAACTATGCTTCAAGATTGCTAGAAGAGCACTGAAGAGGCAAATAAAAGCCAGCAAGGCGGCGCACTTCAGAACTCTACTATAGGATATGAACGTCACCCCTTGGGGGGGTGCTTACAAAGCTGTGATGTACAAACTCAAAGGGCAGAAAGCTACACCCCTGGCTTGCCCATGTCTTCTAAAAATAATTGTTGAGACATTGTTCCCTGCTCAAGAAATTGGCCAAACATAGAACACTATGGAGTTGGAAACGACACCATATGACGAACGCATAGAGATTGAAGAAATCTTACAAACAGTAAAGACTTTTGCAAACTCTAAAGCGCCAGGGCTAGACTATATTCCAAATAGAGTACTGAAACTGTCAGTGGAAGCGAACCCTGCCCTTTTTGCCAAGGCGTATTCTCAGAAATCTGGAAACGGCAAAGGCTTGTCCTCATACCAAAGGGTAACAAACCACCAGGAGATGCTAGCTCATACAGGCTGCTCTGTATGGTAGTATATACCATGGGTATATGGGTAAAATGCTAGAAAAAATAATAGCTAGGAGACTCTGTTCTTTTATTGACGACGTTGGTGGTCTCTCAACCAACCAATACGGGTCTAGAAAGAATAGATCAACAGTAGACGCAATCCGTAGGGTACGTAATATAGCACAAGAAGCCATTGCGGGAGAGAGATGGAGAGGTGGTCAGAAAAACGTTAGCAGGACAAAAGACTGAAGCAGTTCTTGTAACAAGTAGGAAAATACTTGAAACTGTAACGCTCAGTATCGACGGTAGATTCCCGTCTTGATAGATTCCTGACTTAACTTTAGGTACAATATTTTAGCAGTGAGCGAAAAAGCATCAAGAATGCAAATGGCTCTTGCAAGAATAATGCCAAACACTGGTGGACCAAGACAAGAAATACGATCACTGATATCGCGTGTTACACTATATTTCTTGATGTATGCTGCACTCACATGGACAGATGCGCTGGCAATGTCAACCTACGCCCGACACTACAACTCAGTGAAGCGCCTTCCGGACGGTGTCCGGGGATGCAATAGAGGTAATTGCTGGCATAATGCCCGCAGACCTAATGTCACAGGGCTATAAAGCGCTTTACGAAAGAAAGCATCGAGATTTAGAATTAAGTTTCGATGATAATAAGTCAATAAGAATATGGCAAACTGCAGGAAATGGCAGATGGACCTACATGCTCATAAATAATGTTTATGAGTGGTCCAACCGGAAGCTTGACGAATTAGATTTCTATCTGACACAGTTTCTTTCTGGCCATGGGTGTTTCCGCCAATATTTGCACATATATGGGCATGATACAACACCGTTATGCGCACTAGGGTGCACCGAACTGGAAGACGCGGAGCACATCTTTTTCCACTGTCCGTATTACAGGGCAGAAAGGGATGGAGCTAATAGAGGAGTGGGGAATACCTTGACAGCAGAAAATATAGTAGGTATTATGCTAAAAAGGAAAGAAAACTGGGATTGCGTCAAAGAAATGTGCGCAAAAATAATGAAGGAGCAGCGTAGGCTAGAAAGACTGCGACACTTGTCGTCGCAGCAACTCAACAACTAGGAGGAGCCAATAGGGCTACGCTCGATCCCTTGCGAAGAAATGCCTAACGGTAGTACTGCAAGGAATCACAACAAAGAGCGAAGAAAACATAGCGGCGAATGGAATGAAACACACAGACACACAGCACTATTGAACTACGGTAGCGTCTTTTTTCTAGCTTTTCTAGCTTTAAGTGAGAAACAAATCTGTAAGCGCGAGAGAGAGCGAGGTGAAGATCGGCAAGCTCACCGCGAGCTTTCGCTATGGTGAGTGCCGAGGAGAGCTTCGCGGTAGACGCGCAAGCCGACGCTCGCTCTCTTGCGTTCGACGGGTGGAGAAGCACGCACGTGTGTACGGAAAGTTCGGAGTGAAAATTTATAAGTGACTGAAAAAGAAATTGTTCGAAGGAGAATAAACATAATTGGACTCGAAGTGAGTGTTTTCTTTTCCATTAATTCCCTTTTTATTTCGCAAGATTTCTTTTGCATCATCTCATAACCATAACCATCAGCGGATAATTATGCCGTCACATTAGATATATTAGACAAGCGGTATAATAACAAGCGTCTTATCTTTCAGGCACACATCAGCACAATTTTGGGTATTCAGAAGGTTGAGGTAGTGTCAGCTGTGAAGCTACGATGCTTGTCGGATACATTTATTACTAACTTGCGTGCTCTGCAATCCATAGGCAGTTCGGAACAAATCTCTGACTGTATAATCGTCCATAGCATATTGCAGAAGCTCGACATTGCCTCGCGAACAGCATGGGAGGAATCTAATACAGCTGATAAGATACCAACTGTCAAGCAGTTAATCGATTTTCTGGAGAAACGCTGTCAACGTTTGGAAAATGTGGAATATTCGTCAGAAGCATTTAATCAGGTGGGTGCAAATCGTAAACCCGGCCACAATCGGAGCTCGTTTCTCACTGCTAGAGCACAACCTGCGGCCTGTGTGTGCTGTAATGGGTCTGGCCATTTTATATACAGTTGTAACCAATTCTTGAGTTTAACTCCACAATTTCGCCTTCGAGATGCTAAGAGGCTGACATTATGCATCAACTGTTTGAAGCCAGGGCATCAAATGCGCAACTGCAAGGCCGGATCTTGTCGAACATGTGGAGGAAAACATCATAGCCTGCTCCATTTTGAGTCGCAGCCCACATCGCATTTAAATCAAAATCCTACATCAGAAACGGAAAATTCAACAAATCAGCCTTCTTCTAGCAGCCAGCCAGTAAACATCACTACCTCTACTTCTCTAATCGCTCAGAATTCTGTGTCTGATGCTGTGTTCCTGCCAACAGCAATTGTAAATTTAAAAAATCGATCTGGTGCTTGGATTCCTTGCCGTGCACTGCTCAACTCTGGATCACAGTTGCACATTGTTACGTTTCGTTTGGCACACCAGTTACAATTGCCACGGCAAAGGACAACAGCAGCTGTTGCTGGAATTGGTGATTCCAGATTTGTATTTTCTTTTTTCTTTTTTTTCGACGGATTTTCTGTAAGCATTAATCTCAAATCTCTTGCTTCAGATTATTCTGTCAGCATCTCTGCTTTGGTTGCTCCTACCATAACGGACAATCCTCCCAATTTGACTGTGTGCTCGGAAGGATTGAGAATCCCAGCTAATATTAAGCTAGCCGATCCTGAATTTTTTAAATCGCAGAATGTGGATTTACTCATCGGAGCCAGTCTTTTCTTTGACCTGTCAAGCTTGGTGCAGGCTTGCCGTTGCTTCAAAAGACTCGACTTGGATGGATTGTCACAGGCGGAGGCAATGATTCAAAACGATCTACAGCTTTAGTTGCTCAAACTAAACTCGAACGTCGTCCGCAGATAAAGGCTCTTCTGCTACATTGCCGCAATAATCAATTCAAGACTTTTGGTGCCTTTTTCAGATAACCCTTCAGAAAATACTGCTCATTTTCTTGGCACTGCACCTCTGGTTCTGTTTCCTGAGCCTGATGTCACTGGACTAAATCTTAATCGTTTGGATCGCTAGATGCTGTTGAAAGCCCCTGCCTTCCAACGGGGGGAGTATGTTGGGTTATGCAGCCGAATCCAGTGACTGATCACTCTCTCTCTCTCTATTTACCTTTGCTTCGTTTTTGCCTTCTGCCTGCGTGCAGAGATCTTATGTTTTCAGTTCGATTCGCTACCTATTCGCCTTACTGTCGAGAGCGTATTCGGAAAATAAATAAATCTCGTTTCGTTGATCTGCACAGGCAACGTCGTGCCTGCTTGCTTCGTATATAAACTTAAAACTAAACATTGTTAATATCGCCCTGAGTGGCCAAATAAAGAATTAATTAATTAATTCAGTGTGTGTTTATTTGGACAAACATAGCTAATGAAAAGCTCATTAGCTCAACACCTGTTGTAAGGCAGATTAACCAAGAAATGAAAAACCAATTGACAAGGATGAAGGCGCTCCAGGGCGCAGTAAGCGCGAAGGTAGAAGCAAGGAGAGGTGAAGACGAGGCAAACCAAAAATTCAAAATCACCGACTCAAGTAAGCCAGCGACCAAGGCAGTCGGGGTCCAAACAGGAGAGGTAAAAGGAAAGGTAGTGGCAGTTGCTCCCAGCGGGAACAAAATACAAAAAATCCAAAAAATGAGCCCCGAGGCTGAGAAGACACGAGCAGACGGTTCGTGGTCAGTCGGCCCCTAAAGCGGAGGCAGCCGAGACCCGACGCGGTGCTGATTACCGGAGTCGATAGCTTTTCGTATGCGGATATGCTACGCACCGTCAAAAGCGACCCCTCGCTTAAGCACTTGTCGCAAAGTGTGCAGGGTATGAGGAAGACGGCGAATGGAAACATGGTCCTACGCCTTAATAAGGGCTCGGAGCATAGCGCATGCGACTTCCGGACGGCGGTGGAGAAGGCTTTCTCCGGCAAGGCGGTAGTTAAAAAAGTATGCGATCAGGCTCAAGTGGAAATATGAGACCTGGACGAGATCACGACCAAAGAAGATCATTAATGCCATCAGGGACAAACTGAACGACTCTAAAATTAGTGTAGAGGCGGTAAAGTCGCTCCGAGCGGTCAGCGGCGGTCGCCGGATCGCATCACTTACGCTGCCGGTGGAGACAGCCAATATGCTCGCAGAAGGAAAAATTCGTGTTGGATGGGTCGTGTGCAAAGTGCGATTAACCGTGCAGTCGAAGAAGTGCTTCAAATGCCTGGAATTTGGGCAGTTAGC
Organism: Zaprionus bogoriensis; assembly: GCA_035046045.1. Classification (NCBI taxonomy): domain Eukaryota; kingdom Metazoa; phylum Arthropoda; class Insecta; order Diptera; family Drosophilidae; genus Zaprionus; species Zaprionus bogoriensis. The sequence goes on along the minus strand of JAWNOI010000082.1, from coordinate 235,552 downwards.
AGCCAATTGTAAAAGCGTGGAGAACCTGAAAAGGGTGTGCTACAATTGTGGCGATGCAAACCACTTAGCGAAAATGTGCGAGAAGCCCCAAAACTGCCGAATTTGTTTCAGGAAAGGTGCTAAGGCTGACCATATGACAGGGAGCTAAAGGTGCCCAGCATATAGAGAAACAGTTAAAAAAGTTATTGCAACTTAACATGAATCACGCCGGGACGGCGCATTCCTTGCTTGACCAGACGATAAGAGAGCACAATATCGACCTGGCGCTCTTGAGCGAACCACTGAGAGAAAAACCTACCGGACAATGGCTTGCTGTCACTACCGAAAAAGCAGCAACCCAACTTTCGTAAAGAGTTCCGACCCCCCAACCTGAGTGGTCGAGCAAGTGAAGCAGTCCTAGCAATGGGGGAGAGCCTGCAGTCTGCATGTATTGCTAGCATGCAAACTAGGAAGCCATTTCGAAACCATCACAGTCCGGTGTATTGGTGGAATGAGAGCATAGCAGAGGCCCGTAGGACCTGCTTGCATGCAAGCAGAAAGTACCAGCGGTCAAGAGATCCCCTCTTTTCCCGCCGAGACAAGCAGAATATAGCGCAGCGCGGCGGCATCTAAAAAGATACATACGAGAAAGCAAGCGAAAGTGCTTTCTAGAGCTGTGCGATGCAGCTGATCGGAACCCCTGTGGCAAGGCATACCAAGTAGTGCTGAAGCGGGTCTACGCTGGACGGCAAATAGCACCATCAAATCCAGGCGAACTACAGGACATCGTGGAAGCATTATTCCCAATCGCCTCGCACCCTGTCGAACTGGCGTCTATAAGGGATGACGGTCCTTCATACGCCGACGTATCTGCCGAGGACATAGTCAACGCTGCGGCTAGCCTCAAAACAAACAAAGCGCCTGGACCGGATGGCATACCAAACAGGGCGCTGAAGCTGGAAATGAGTCTACACCCAGAGGCATTTGCTAAGCTTTACAGCGTGTGCATCGCGGAAGGAGTTTTCCAAATTCGTTGAAAGAACAGCATGTCGTTCTTCTTCCCAAGCCAGGCAAGCCTCCAAACGAGGCCTCTTCATATAGGCCCATCTGCCTGCTCAAAGTGCTGGAGAAACTGTTAGGCACAAGGATCGAAGCAGCGATCGAAGATGCAGGCGGCCTCTCCACCAATCAGTTCGGCTTCCGGAAAGCACGCTCAACAATAGATACCATGGAAAAGGAATTGCGAGTAAGGGGGCGGTCCGCTCGGCGTACCGCAAGGATCTGTAGTGGGGCCATTATTGTGGAACATAATTTACGACGCCGTTTTAAACCTTGGAACTCCCAGACAGGACACAACTTATAGGCATCGCAGACGACGCAGCGCAACCCGGGCGATCACCCGGTACACTGCAATTATATGGCACGAGGCTTTTAACAAATAAGCCTACTCTCGGGAGGTGCAGTCGACATACCGACTTTGCGCCATCCGTGTGTCTTGCGCATCATGAACGGTATCTGACACAGCAGCAATAGTTATAGCCGGAATGATCCCGATCAAGGAGCACATTAGAGAATTTAAGGTGCTACGACAAAGGTGAACCGCAGCAGTAGCGTCCGGGCTCAAACACAGCGGGAAAGTTTGCTGCGTTGGCAACTACAATGTAGCCAATCAGCTAAGGGGCGCTGGACCAAATTGCTTATTAAGGAGGTGGAGCCTTGGTTCCTGCGGACACACGGTCAGGTCACTTTCTACCTGACTCAGGTGCTAAGTGGCCATGGCTACTTCAGAGCATATTTAAAAAGATTCAGGATCGAGGATAGCGAATGCACATGGTGTAGTCGAAAATGCATGCTTAGTAGATTGCCCCCGTTTCGAGAACCAACGGTTCCAGTTTGAGCGGTCTTTTTTGCGGTCTGTGTTTTCGCGGAGACCGTTATGAAAACGCTGCGTAGCTTGGAAAGGAGAAGAAACGCCATATAGATACTGATTTTGGACCAGTGAAGCAATGCTTTATCGGCCATCCGTAGGCCTGGTAAAATCGGTAAAATAGTATAATAGCTTAAGATAGTTAATATAGATATAATTAAACGAATAACAAAAAAGTGACACTATTGAAACACCGCAGCCTACTTGCCAGGAACTTATATTGAGTTATAAATCCTAGAGCAGAATTCAGAATGGTTTCGAATTTAGGAATTGTTTGCTCGTCAATTCAACCGCCACACCTAAGGGCATTGCCAGTTGGAGTGTAATTTGAGAATTATACGACATTGATAAGCAGAGTCCCACTACCCGAGTGGTTCCGAAGCTTAGTGAAAAGCATGTCCGGCCAATTTTCTTTGAAGAAATGAATGTTAAATGTGCAGTAAAAATTTTTTTAAAGTCGGTTGCTAATGCTATTCTAGTTTGCCACAACAACGCCTTATTTACAGAAAATACGAGCCGGTTTGCAAAAGCAACTGCCGATCTGATGCTCAATTTAAAGAACATTTTTGATCTGCTGAATTGCAGGTCATATAATAAGGCGGAGAAGCAACCCATCGCGACAAATGATCTTCAAAAACTCAAAGATATTCTTACATAGTTAAGGATTTGAAGATACCTTCAACTTATCATTTTCACACTAGGCTCATAAATGCCATGTAAAATATATTAAGTCTGGCAGACGATTTACAAAGAGAAAATGTGAAATATCTCTTCACAACACGGCTCGACCAGGACAGTGTGGAGAATCTGTTCGCCGGGAACAACCTCAATCCTTCCCCCTGCGAGTAGCAGTATATGATGGCCAGACTTTTGTCAATAAAAATTATTACTGCAAATTATGTTGACCTCAAAAATTGTGAGGATGATGACGAACTCCAACTGTACTGGTTGAGCGAGCCGAGCGAAATCGCAGAGGAGAGCAATGCAGAAATGGAAGACTTCAAGGAGGACATTGAGCTGGGTAAAACGACGGAAAATCCAAGTTTGGATCCTTGTTTGAAGTCTATGGTAGCTGAAAATGTCTCCAAAAGGTGTTTTTGCGGCTACACCTTTAAAAAAAACATTTAACTGTGAATCGTGCGACAGCAACCTAAAAACAGTGGATTGTATGCAACAACGGCTACAATCGGAGGACTTAATATTTAAAAAAAGGTTAATATTAACAGACTAGTATTAACGAATCCAACGGATTTGCTTATGAAAATATCAAATATGCATTCTATATTTGCAAAACATTTCCATGAGACAACACATTCAAACTTTTTCTGCAAAAAAACTATCGAGACATGTGTCGCGGAAACCAACACCGTGTATCCAATTTGGTTCTCCGCGACAGGAAAATGTGCAAAACATAGAATGGCAATACTTAAACAAGTGAAGAAAACTACAGTCGAGTGCACTCGACTGTAAGATGCCATTTACCTTCGGCTGTTAAAAAAAATCTTTATATTAATTACTTTTATTCGGCGAACTAATAATAACGCATCGCATATTTTCGAAGTCAAATACACATTCATTGACGCTAATGGCACATGCCGACTGCACGCTCACTGCGCATCTCACACATTGGGTCCCAGGTTCGAATCCCATTCATTGCAGGTTTTTTTTTTTGGAAATGCTAAAAACAATTGGTCTTTATTATTTTTTTGAATCATCAATTCGGCGAATAACAACGCATCGCATATTTTCGAGGACAAATTCACATGCATTGACGCTAATGGCACATGCCGACTGCACACTGACTACACGACGACTGTGCGTGCGCAGTCGGCGTCGGCGTTGGCGTCGGGCCTCTACTGCTGTGAGCGAAACTTCTCGTGCCTATAACTTCTGTGTTTATTGTCCGATCGGATTTAAATTGGTAGATATTATTATTATCTACAATAATACCTAAAAAAAATTTCGGAAACTTTTCTGCTTTTCCTATAATTTGATTTACCGATTTACAAAATCGATTTTTGGGGGCGGTAGGCGTGGCATCCAAAAGTTGAAATTCCGCATTCTCCGTAATGTTACCAGGCACCTTACTTCCAAATTTGGTGCTTCTAGCTTTTCTAGTGTTCTTTTAAACTATAAAAATGTGTTTTTTAGAGGCGGTGGGCGTGGCATCCAAAAGTCTAAAATCCAACTTCTGCATAATGTTGCAAGACACCCTCCTACCAAATTTGGTGCGTTTATCTCTTTTCGTTATTGAATTATTTGGAAAAAATCGAAATACGCATTTATCGATTTTCGGAGGCGGTGGCCGTGGCACATCAAGTTTGAAATAAACTTCTTGTGTGTATTAAAGCTAGCTCTTTTAATAGCTGAGATCTGTGTGTTCATACAGACGGACATGACCAAATCGACTCGGCTATTGATGCTGATCAAGAATATATATACTTTGTATGGTCTGCCACGCCTCCTTCTGCCTGTTACATACATTTGCACAAAGTTAATATACCATTTTTTACCCATTTTCAATGGGTAAATGGTATAAAAAATGATTTTGAGCTATTCTAACGAAAACCGGTTTTACTATCAGCTGATTAAAATTTGGCGTCTATGCTTAAGAAACCGCAAAGCAGCTGACTGATAAGTATCCCTGGATTTATTTCCCCCCATCGGTTTATAAAGCTTTACTTCATAAAACTTTATTTTTTTTCGATTGGAGAGCATTCTGTAGAAGCCGCTGAGGCGAGAAATAAAATATGAAAAAATTTCGATTGCAACATACGTGCAAAATGTCACGAGTCGCCTCAAATACTGATTTTTTTAACAGATTGCTTTTAAGCTCTGACCCATTTATTAGTGGGCAAAGAAAAATTACTTATATCCAAAAATCAACGTTACTGGAGACAACTGGCCGCGGTTCCATACAAGCCCGACCAGTGTGCATTGGCTTGAAGAATGAAGAAATTATTCAGAGCCTCTTCAATTTCCTGATTCTAAGGAAATTAAGTGACCCATTGAGGTCAAAATATGAAAGCAGACTTAGTAACTCTAAGAAATACCAGTCGCTAGAGCTGCTGTTCAAATTTCTGGAGCATGAATTTTTTGCACTATAGGCGAGTCAAATTAGGCCCAGCCATAACAAAAAATTCAGTAAAGTTGAAGCATGTATTATATTATATATATTATATATTAAATGCAAAAGTGCTCATCGTTTAGATAATTGTTATAAGTTCAAGGCTTTAAATAGCCAAGATAGATGGAAAATGGTGCTTAAACATAATATTTGCAGACGTTGTTTGGGCAGAGACCACCACTTTAGAAATTGTAAGAAGGTGTGTTCCGATTGTAAAATGTCGCACTATAGTCTATATATAGATCACAGAAAAAATCTTTAAGCGCAATCAATATTAAAGAGGTAAGGACAAAGCAAGCTGTAAACAAGATAAAAGGATGCTTCTCCCTTCAGCTCTAATACAAAATAAAAAAGGAGATTGGGAAGAACAAGAATTGGAGTATTGCTAACAGAAAGTATAAAAAAGATATAAGGGTCCACAGGAAGTAGATTTCGGATCTCCATCAAAGGTATTTCGGGGGAATCTTCCAGAATAAGTGAGTACCAAAAATTGCAAATAAAGTCAAAAACGTCCAATACAAAGTAACAAATAAATACATATATTAGCAAACGTATAAGTCTAAGGTGCCAGCTCAAAACTATAAAAGTTCGAAAACTACACCGAATTTGAAGCCAGCTGATTCTTCGTTTAATCTTTTAAAGGGCATAGACATGGTTTTAGAAATTTAAAAACTCTGCGCAAAATCAGAGTTGCTTTTGATAATAGCTGATTTAATTTGCATAAAACAGTATTCGGATCGGTTGCTACTGTTCCGGTAGACGTTCAAAACCCACCAACAGTTATCATAAGTATGATAACTAAGGAGGTCAACCACCCGCCCGAAAGAGTAAAACAATCAAGGAAATTTGGGGAAAGCCAATCGATGAATCAAAACAAAATTAATTTAATTTAATATTAATATTAATATTAATATTAATATTAATATTAATAATTAATAAGGACAATTATGCTCAAACGAGTTGGGGGAGGGCCAGGTTTCGTCGACTGGTTTCGCTTCGCTCGTCTTCATTCTATTTGACATAAACGTAGACTAAATCAACATGTAATGAGAAAGTGGACTGATGAGCGGAACTGGGGTTGGTCGCTCATGAGTGGCCGTGGAGAGAGCGCAGAATTGAGTGAACTGCTCGTGAGAGAGCTTGAATGATTCTTCGAACGGAGTGAACGAAGATAAGGTCGAGATAGAGAATATTACTGAAGGCATCTTCAAGAACTTGCTTCTGTTTCTATTTTTTACTTATTTATTTTAAACATTGCGATTTATTATGTTCCCTTTTTTTATTAAAAAATTTATTTTATTTATTGCAAATTATTAGTAATTGATTTCGATTTATTATTAAATTTTAATTAGTTGATTAATTATTTATTTATTTAATATTATTTCGATTTATTATTACATTTTGTTAATTTGGTTTAGTATTTATTTATTTCATTCATTTAAATTTATTATTCATTTATTATTTTTCACACGGTGCTATGCCAGAAAGTGCGATGGTCGCTTAATCGCCTTTGTCCAACGGTGCAATTCCATTTGCACTCCGCGAGTCGCGCCACGCGCGCCTCACTCAGTGCAAGTCCGTTAGATGAGCATTTGTCTTGTCTCCACTATCACCCGTCGCTACGCTCTTCGCCAGACGCGTGTTCTTGCGCTCGACGGTCGGCCCGTTAGATGATCGCTGATCCTCTCTTCATTGCCACTTTTGCAACGCGGAACACTTTTCGTTTTATAGGGTATTGCAGGGTATTTCAGACGTGCACTAAAGTTGCCGGATATTTAAAAAATATCATATCGACGATATGATCTTTTTTGAATAAAAATTATGATATTCAAAATATCGCTTTAAGCTATCGATATATTCCATATTTTTGTTTTTTCTTGTTTAAGTTCCGATTTATTATTTGTCAGAAAAACATTTTTTAACAAATATAAATATACTAATGTAAAGGTCCAAATGAATTCCAATATTTTGTATCATGCGATTTAAGAAAACAGGGCCAACAGAACAATATACAGTTATAAATAATAACATGCAATATCGTCGATATGATATTTTTAAAATATCAGACAACCCTACTGCACTTCTGAAATACCCTGCGATACCCTATAAAACGAAGTGTTCGGATAAAATAACGGGCCGTCGAGATAAGTCTAATGCACGTCCGACAACCTTAGTGCGCGTCTGAAATACCCTGCGATACCCTATAAAACGAAAAGTGTTCGGATAAAATAACGGGCCGGTCGTCGAAATAAGTGCAAGCAAAAACAACGCGTTCAGAAATAGCCGGCGTCCCGCTTTGCAAAAGTGGCAATGAAGAGAGGACCAGCGATCATCTAACGGGCCGAGCGTCGAGCGCAAGAACACGCGTCGGGCGAAGAGTGTACAACTGCTCATCTAACGGATTTGCACTGAGTGATGCGCGCGTAGCGCGACTCGCGGAGTGCATAAGGAATTGCACCGTTGGACAAGGGCGATTAAGCGACCATCGCACTTTCTGGCATAGCACCGTGTGAAAAATAATAAATGAATAATAAATTTAAATAAATGAAATAAATAAATACTAAACCAAATTAATAAAATGTAATAATAAATCGAAATAATATTAAATAAATAAATAATTAATCAACTAATTAAAATTTAATAATAAATCGAAATCAATTACTAATAATTCGCAATACAAAAAAATACATTTTTTTAATAAAAAAAAGGGAAAATAATAAATCGCAATATTTAAAATAAATTAGTAACAAATAGTAATAGTAATATTCGCTCTCTCGACCTTATCTTCGTTCACTCCGTTCGAAGAATCATTCAAGCTCTCTCACGAGCAGTTCACTCAATTCTGCGCTCTCTCCGCGGCCACTCATGAGCGAACAACCCCAGTTCCGCTCATCAGTCCACTTTCTCATTACATGTTGATTTAGTCTACGTTTATGTCAAATAGAATGAAGACGAGCGGAGAGAAATCAGTTGACGACTTTGACTTCGACAAGGACCTCTTTCGTCAGAGCTTCCCAAGTACCTTTCATTGTTCTTAAGCTGTAGGGGAATGTCGTCTTTTTGGATTTTTCTTACGCGAGTGACATTCTCGCTCATCCCTTTTAGATCTCTGTGCTGCATTATTATCCATAAAATAGCAATATGATATGTGAGAAATATATAAGACAGTCAGTTCAACTAATAGTGGGCCGTTCACTAAGTAATTTCGTTTGATGGTAACAGCTGATCTTACTGAGTTTTTTCGCAGACAAAGTTACACTTAACCATTTTACCGTTGTATAGTTAAACAGCTGATATAGTGAGAGTTTGGAAAAAGAATTTTTACTCAAATTGCACCAAAAAAACGAAATTACTTTGTGAACAACCTAATATACTATTTATTTATTTCTTTAACATTATTTGTAAGTCGTCGCTTAAACTTCTTAACGGCATAAGAATAACACGGCACAGACTGACGAGTCGCCTTCGCGAAATGGGGAACAGGGCAGTTGTGGTTGGCAAGACTGGGACTGTATACGGCGAACCCGCTTGAAGAAGGCGCAACTATGAATCCAGTGATCATCCGTTTTTGGTGTGCTGATTGTATGATGGTTCGTGATGTCAGTCCAGTTCTCATCATACACATCTAGATGTTTCAATATTACGAAATTACTTTAAAATAAAACAGTAATCGTTTCAGGTCGATACAATGGTTGTATTTCTAAAAATAAAAGTCGTCTTCTCAAGTCGGGAGTAATTTGAAGTAAAACTTAAATAAGTAGCATTGATGTACTTTTTTAAAACATGGTATACAAAGCGTTGGTTTATCTTTGCAGCTTGCACAATATGTGTTGACTCTTTTGGTCTTGTTAATGATAGATTGCTTTTCTTTCTTCTCAACTATTAACCAATAACAGTTTTTACATCGTTTTCTTGTCAGTCTTTGAGGTCCATCATATTGCTTCAAAATATACAGTGAATCAAAAAAGTTTTGGCACACATATGAATCGTAAAGTAAAGATCATACAAATACAAGAAAAAACATTTTTGTACAATTCTTTTTTGTACATATTAAAAATGGATCTGTTGCAAACCACATACAAACAAAAAATTACAAATATGTGTAACCCACTCCACACACAGACCAAACGAAAAAAAAAAAACCGCTAGAAACACATCAAAAAAGTATTGGCACATATGACGTTTTTTGTATGCGAATGATTTCTGCTGCTTTTTATACCATTTACCCATTAAAAATGGGTAAAAAATGGTATATTAACTTTGTGAAAATGTATGTAACAGGCAGAAGAAGGCATGCCAGACTATATAAAGTATATATATTCTTGATCAGCATCAATAGCCGAGTCGATTTGGTCATGTCCGTCCGTCTGTCCGTCTGTTTGAACGCACAGATCTCAGCTATTAAAAAAGCTAGAGGCACGTGTATTGAATACGCAGGTCGAGTTTATTTCAAACTTGATGTGCCACGCCCACCGCCTCCAAATCGATAAATAGTTCGATTTTTAGAAAATAATTCAATAACGAAAACAAATCTACGCACCAAATTTAGTAGGAGGGTGTCTTGCAACATTATGCAGAATTTGGATCTTAGACTTTTGGATGCCACGCCCACTGCCTCCAGAAAATACATTTTTATAGTTTAAAAGAACACTAGAATAGGTAGAAGTACCAAATTTGGGAGTAAAGTTCCTGGTAACATAACACAGAATGCGGATTTTCAAATTTTGGATGCCATGCCCACCGCCCCCAAAAATCGATTTTGTATAACGGTAAATCAAATTATAGGAAAAGTCGAAAAGTTTCCGAAATCTTTTTTAGGTATTATTGTAGATAATAATAATATCAACTAACCCTATAAATTTAAATCCGATCAGCGTGCAGTCGGCATGTGCCATTAGCGTCAATGCATGTGTATTTGACTTTAAAAAAATGCGATGAGTTGTTAATAGTTCGCCGAATATAAGTAATTAATATTAAGAATTATTTTTTAACAACCATAGGTAAATGGTATCTTACTGTCGAGTGCACTTGACTGTAGCTTTCTTCACTTGTTTACTTAGAAAAGAGCGTCAATTATATTTTTTTACGGAATTTTAGGATACAAAAATTTTTACGGGCACCAAATTTAGTATAGATGCACCATGCATTAACTTACATTGTTCCACAGGTTAGGTAATTAAATATTCAAATGATGTTATCCTTATAAGAGTAAAGTAGTTATGGCGTACACATTCATATATTTAAAAGAAGAAGAAATGTAAAATAATGTAAGGTATTTTACTTCAACAATAGATAATGATATTCGAATGTGCTCTTAGGTATTCAAATGTCATTGCTTTAAATTAATTTGAGACTTCACTGAATCATCTTCACTTTGTTTTAATACGTTATCTAATTTCTAAGTTTAGTGAGGTTATCGTAATAGGGTTCGTTTAAATTCACTGTTTTTTCATATAGATTATTTAATTCATAGGGTATTTAGTAATTTTATATACATGAAATAGATATAATATCATTAATAACAAGTGAAGAAAGCTACAGTCGTGTGCACTCGACAGTAAGATACCATTTACCTTTCGCTGTTAAAAACTAATTCTTAATATTAATTACTTTTATTCGGCGAATAACAACGCATCGCATATTTTCAAGGACAAATTCACATGCATTGACGCTAATGGCACATGCCGACTGCACACTGACTACACGACGACTGTGCGTGCGCAGTCGGCGTGCGCAGTCGGCGTGCGCAGTCGGCGTCGGGCCTCTACTGCTGTGAGCGAAACTTCTCGTGCCTATAACTTTTGTGTTTATTGTCCGATCGGATTTAAATTTATAGGGTTGGTCAATATTATTATTATCTACAATAATACCTAAAAAAAATTTCGGAAACTTTTCTACTTTTCCTATAATTTGATTTACCGATTTACAAAATGGATTTTTGGGGGCGGTAGGCGTGGCATCCAAAAGTTGAAATTCCGCATTCTCCGTAATGTTACCAGGCACCTTACTTCCAAATTTGGTGCTTCTAGCTTTTCTAGTGTTCTTTTAAACTATAAAAATGTGTTTTTTAGAGGCGGTGGGCGTGGCATCCAAAAGTTTAAAATCCAACTTCTGCATAATGTTGCAAGACAACCACCTACCAAATTTGGTGCGTTCATCTCTTTTCATTATTGAATTATTTGGAAAAAATCGAAATACGCATTTATCGATATGCGGAGGCGGTGGGCGTGGCACATCAAGTTTGAAATAAACTTCTTGTGTGTATTGAATACACGCACACTCCCACCAAGTCTGGTGCCTCTAGCTCTTTTAATAGCTGAGATCTGTGTGTTCATACAGACGGACAGACAGACGGACATGACCAAATCGACTCGGCTATTGATGCTGATCAAGAATATATATACTTTATATGGTCTGCCACGCCTGTTTCTGCATGTTACATACATTTGCACAAAGTTAATATACCATTTTTTACCCATTTTCAATGGGTAAATGGTATAAAAAGATAACCTCACAGTTTATAAGTTAATTCCAGCGGCAAAAGTTCGATCTCCCGGGCAGGTAGATGTAAAGGCGAAATTGGGAGTCGCCATGGGTGATAAAACTATTCTATAAAATCCTTTCACTTATAACCCATTCAGGCATTCATGTTTTCCTTACTGAGAACCGATCTCAATATCTTCACTTAACCGCAATTTTAATTTCTCCGTTAATAAATTTAATAGTTGCACATTTCTGGTTAAATTTAAATTTACAAAAAAATATATATAAATTCTCATACGCTGGATAAAATAAATTTGAGACTTGCATTTAAACTTTAGATAAGACTTAAGCGGGAGTTAAGAATTTCACTAGAATTTTGATTTTTAACGGCGTGCCACTATTATTTCATTTCGTTAAATTTTCTTCAGTTTTACACGTTTTAAAACTTTCGAATTTTTAGATAATAATTGGACTTTGAAGAAATTGGGCAGCAGGTAAGGCTTGAAGGGTTCCAGGATGTATTCCCGATTTTTATTCATGTTCTAATATACTATATTTGCTGCTGCTGCCGTAGGTAGAGAGGGTTAAACTTTTCTCTAAGTCACATCTTTATTCTTAATTTTCCTTTCCGATTTTCTAGGCAGTTGGGGCATGATTTTAATATCGTGCCCCCCAACTGTCTAGTAGTGGTGCTCCCACAGATGCCAACGTGAGAAATATTTATATAAAGAAAATTTGGTTAAAGTTGATAAAAATCGAATTGTAACGGCAGAAATGAAGTACACGACACGAGTCCCAAAACAGACTGACGAGCCGCCTTCACGGCTCCTTTATTTATATCAAAAATCTTATTCTATACTAAGCTAAGGGGGTTTACAATGAGAGCCCTAAGCGATAAGTGTATTTATAATTAGGGCTACAATGTGAATGTTGCATTGCGTGGGTCAAGCGGCTGTCATATGCATATGCTGCGGACTCCTACACGCTGCTTGGGTCAGGCCTATCTCAAGTGTTGGTCTAATCTATATTTAACCTTTTGAACTCCTCTGCTTGACAGAACATATTACTTCACTCGGAAAGTTCATTGCCTTTTAAGCATATTACTCTACTCGGAAAGTTCATTGCCTTCATTGCCTTAAGTTTATCTTTGGTATCCAAAATGTTACTTCTGACGTGCGATCCTCGTAAGCCCATAGACTGATATGCTCAGAATGTAGGTAGCATCCGGCCTGAAGGTGCAGTATTCCTTGGTCAGTGAGTTCCAATGTGCTTGTCTTGTCTGCGCAAAACACATCCGCAATTATTTTGGTTGGTGCGGAAAATAGCCAAGAGTTTGGTTGATGGAGTTGGTGCCAGGTTGTCTCAGGCATCATTACGTTAACGTAGCATTCTTCGACGATCGGTGATCTCTTCGCAAGTAAAAGGACCTCACACTTGGTCGCCTTGTTACAGTTGAAGAGAGGGTGACGCTGCTCGCATATGGTTAATTCTTCCATCTTCTGGCAGTGCTCCCAATTGTCTTCAGACATGCCGTAGTAGACAGTTCTGGCTTCATCCATTAGTATATATTTATACACCGGATTTATGCTGACGAAGCGCCCACTGTGTACCACAGGCAGCTGATATACTTGATACGCTCGCAACATGTTTTGGCTGATCAGCGGAATCCTCACGTGGAACAGAATGGCTGATTTTGTTGTCCTGGTTTTCACCTTAGCAGTCTTTCCAAGTTCTAATGGATCCAGGGTAGGTAGCTGTAGTCCAGATGGCATGTTGAGCGTAACTTCCTGGATATGCTTCTGGAACTGGGTAACGGGTAGCAGACTATCCATGAAATTTCCTTTTTTGTTCCACATCAGGTTGATGATGCCCTGCTGGAGATGTTCGAAGGCATCCATAGCCTGGTTCAGCGTTTCGAAAGCTTGTAGAAACAATTGCTCATCGCCTATTCTGTCCGTGGCGTTTTTGATTTTTAATATATTTAGGTCTATTCTCTGGAAATTTCCCCAGATTGCCTTGTTCTGTTTGTCGAGTACCTCCAGAGTAGCGTCGAATACGGAGGACCGGTTGCGCAGTAGATCCAAAGGATATACCTCATTCTCCCTGCTTTGGTCCACCCTCCGCATTAACTCGTCGGCCTGCTCTTCATCCATTAGACCGAAGACCGCCCTATAGACAGACCCAAGTATTTGCAGCGGCGCCCTCGGTAGACGTTGCTTGCTCGGCATCCTTATGTGTTTAATGATGTCGTCATGTTGTAACAGCCTTTTTGCCTTGCTGTCCAATGTTGACATCATTGAAGTCACCTGTGCATCATTTTTAAGTGTTTCGCCAATATCCTGCGTCGCTGCCAACGTCTCGTCTACTCGGTATTTGAACGCGTCGTAGTCCTTCATGTCTGTATGTATGATATTCCACGATGTTCTTGACAGGCCCACAATGCCCTGATCTTTGTAAAATATTTCTGCTTTATCTCTAATTTGAGTTACGTTTTGACAATTTGACTTATTCAATATACTTAAAAATGCTAAGATACAAAATAGTATATTTTTATTCTTAACCTTTCTTGATTTTGTTTGCTTAGTTGTGGATACCTTATGTGGCATCTCATTTTGATTATTTTTATTTGGCTTGATTTCTCTGTTTTCTTCTGTAGGAAAAGGACAAACATTGTGTGTGGATCTCATAACCACTCCATTGCTTGTCCTTACTTCTACCATTCGACAAAATCCATCCTTTCCTTTAATGGACTTTGTCACCCTGCCCCTCCTCCAATTGGTTTGAGCCAAATTATCATCTTTTAGGAGAACTAGGGTGCCAGGTTCGATGTTCATTTGTGGGTTCATCCATTTGTACCTTTTTTGTAACTCGGACAAGTACTCCACGGACCATCGCTTCCAAAATTCTTCCGAATTTGCCTGAACTGCCTTCCAGTGGTCTCGGAACCCCTTATAACTTTTATTGTTTTCTGCGTCTACCATCGTAGACATAGCTTCTCCCAAGATAAAATGGGCAGGTGTTAACACTTGCAAATCATTTGGATTATCGGACAACGGTGTTAACGGTCTAGAATTTAAGATTGCCTCAATTTGTGTCATTAACGTTGTAAGCTCTTCAAACGTCATTATTCCGTTCGACACCTTGTCAAAATGTTTTTTCACTGACTTAACACATGCTTCCCATAATCCTCCTACATGTGGAGATCGAACTGGTATGTTTACCCACTCGATTTGTTGTTGTGTGCAAAATTCTTCTATGTCCTCCTGCTGTTGCTTATGACATTCAAAAATTTCTTTCAGCGAGTTTGCTGCTCCAATAAAATTTGTGCCATTGTCGCTATATATCTTCCTCGGGCAACTTCGTCTACCTACAAAACGTTTTAGTGCGCCTATGAACGCGGCTGCAGACATATCCGAGACCACTTCTAAATGCGCAGCCTTAGTTGCAAAACAGACAAACACGCATACATAAGCCTTATCTATTCTCTTGCCCTTTATTTTGTGATGAACCATTATGGGGCCAAGGAAATCAATTCCTACATTTAAGAATGGCCTGGTCTGTATTACCCTGTCTTCTGGTAAATTGCCCATCATTTGATGAATTGATCTGGGCTGTGCCTTAAAACAACGATAGCAACGTTTCACAACCTGAGTTGTTAGCTGCTTACCTCGCAGTGGCCAGAATTGTTGTCGCATTATTGCTAACAACCCTTGTGGTCCTACATGTAAATGCTTCCCGTGCAAGTGCACAGTGAGCAGGTATACCCATTTATCATTATATGGTAATAAAATGGGGTGTTTTGCGTCAAAACTTAGATGAGCATTTTGAATTCTCCCTCCTACACGAATTAAATTGTTTTGATCTAAAATGGGCGCTAGTAATTTTATGTTAATTGACCCGGGTAAACATTCTCCTTTTTTCAAGAGTTTGTACTCACTGTGAAAATGTTCTTTTTGAATAATTTTCACAATAGTAACTAATGCTCTTTTTTTTAGTTCTACCCAATTTGTTGTGTCAATTTTCCTACATCTAGCTATAAATTTTAACACATTGGCTAACACATTTTGTAGAAATTCAAAACTATTTTTATGCTCAATTTTTCGGAACATTGCCTTTATGCCTTTAAACTTCCCTTCCTTTCGGGTACTTCAACTGTTTCATCGAATTCTAATGTTTCTTTTGGGAAATTAAGCTTTAACAAGTGAAGAAAGCTACAGTCGAGTGCACTCGACAGTAAGATACCATTTACCTTTCGCTGTTAAAAACTAATTCTTAATATTAATTACTTTTATTCGGCGAATAACAACGCATCGCATATTTTCGAGGACAAATTCACATGCATTGACGCTAATGGCACATGCCGACTGCACACTGACTACACGACGACTGTGCGTGCGCAGTCGGCGTCGTCGTCGGGCCTCTACTGCTGTGAGCGAAACTTCTTGTGCCTATAACTTCTGTGTTTATTGTCCGATCGGATTTATAGGGTTGGTCAATATTATTATTATCTACAATAATACCTAAAAAAAATTTCGGAAACTTTTCTACTTTTTCTATAATTTGATTTACCGATTTACAAAATCGATTTTTGGGGGCGGTAGGCGTGGCATACAAAAGTTGAAATTCCGCATTCTCCGTAATGTTACCAGACACCTTACTTCCAAATTTGGTGCTTCTAGCTTTTCTAGTGTTCTTTTAAACTATAAAAATGTGTTTTTTAGAGGCGGTAGGCGTGGCATCCAAAATTCTAAAATTCAACTTCTGCATAATGTTGCAAGACACCCTCCTACCAAATTTGGTGCGTTTATCTCTTTTCGTTATTGAATTATTTGGAAAAAATCGAAATACGCATTTTTCGATTTGCGGAGGCGGTGGGCGTGGCACATCAAGTTTGAAATAAACTTCTTGTGTGTATTGAATACACGCACACTCCCACCAAGTCTGGTGCCTCTAGCTCTTTTAATAGCTGAGATCTGTGTGTTCATACAGACGGACAGACGGACATGACCAAATCGACTCGGCTATTGATGCTGATCAAGAATATATATACTTTGTATGGTCTGCCACGCCTCCTTCTGCCTGTTACATACATTTGCACAAAGTTAATATACCATTTTTTACCCATTTTCAATGGGTAAATGGTATAAAAATGATGGCCCTTGAAACCAAAGCTTATTTCCTACTAGCTCATTTGGGAACGCGCCTCTTGATATAATGTCAGCTGGATTATGTTTTGTATCCACATAATTCCAGTTTGACACCTCGGAATTGACTTGAATATAATCTACAAATGTTTTAAGTGTTGCTGGCTCAAGCTTTCCATCACTTTCCTTGTTAATTCAGTTAATAATGTTGCCGCACATAACTCTAAGCGAGGCAAAGATAACACCTTTGTGGGAGCAACTCTTGATTTTGAGGTCGCTATATTTATGACAGTTCTTCCGTCTGCACTACACGATTTTACGTATATGACTGCTCCATACGCTTTGGTGGATGCGTCACAAAAACCATGTAGCTCAATACGTTCTGCATTGTCCCCACGTACGTTCTCGGTACCATTATCTTATTAAGTGTGGGTAGATCAGATCGTAATCTTCCCCATACTTCTAGTATCTCTCCGGAAATTTCTTCATCCCAATCCTTTTTCTCCTTCCACAGCTCTTGGATTAAGATCTTCGCAGTTACTGTAACTGGGTTGACCAATCCTAATGGATCAAAAAATCTTGAGATATCGGACAGTATATTACGCTTGGTTGGCTTCAATTTGCACTCCCAATTGCATTTTATTGCAAGATTGTCCGTATCTGGCATCCAAGATACTCCCAGAGCTTTAATGTTATCTGCCTGATCTTTATCAAAATCTAGTCGCATGCCTCTGTCGACTTTTGGAATTTTTTCTAATATTTGTGCGCTGTTTGAACACCATTTCCTTAAGTGAAATCCTCTTTTCCTTAACTCGCTGGAAATGTATTTCTGGATTTCCTGTGCTTCTGCGACACTATTCGCACCTGTCATTAATTCATCCATATAAAAGTCGTTTTTAACAATGGTAGCCATTTTCGGAGCTTCCTCCTCTATCTCTTCTGCTGCCTGTTGTAAGCATTTTACTGCCAGATATGGTGCAGCAGCTGTTCCATATGTCACTGTTTTCAGTGCATATGTTTTTAGAGGGTCATTGCGATCCCATCGCCAGACAATTAACTGAAACTTTTGGTGCTCCTTCTGTACCCAAATCTGTCTATACATATTTTCAATATCGGCAGAGATAGCAAATTTATATTTGCGAAATCTCAGCAGTATATTGAAAAGATCCTCTTGCAGTCTTGGTCCAGTAAGGAGCACGTCATTAAGGGATAAGTTATAAGTTATTGTTATGTCTTACAAGATGCATCAAAAACTACCCTTACTTTCGTAGTCGTACTATCTGGCTTAAAAACGCAGTGATGAGGAAGGTAATATTTATTTTTTATTTTTTCTGGGCTCTGAACCTCAACCATGTGTCCTAACTCCTCATATTCTTTTAAGAATAGAACGTATTGTTCCTTCAACTTAGAGTTTTTTTCTAGCTTTCGTTCTAAGGTCAAAAACCTCCGTTTGGCTTGTGATTCAGAGCTGCCTAATTGCATCATATTAGATTTAAAGGGCAATTTAACTAAAAACTTCCCATCCGAGTCTTTGCTTACACTATTCGCAAAGATATCCTCGCATGGTATTTCTTCCTTAGTAAAATTTGGAGCCTTTGTATTGACTTCTTCAACTTGCCAAAACTTTTGAAGCGGATCGTCTAAGCTGTCTGACCTTTCGGATACTGTGCCACAAACTGCTGGTGATTCTTTCATTACCAACGGACCAGTGGCTACCCATCCAAAGTCTGTTTTATTTTGCCTTATTTGGCCATTATTCAGAGTTGTACCTTCTAACAAGGTCTCATAAAATTGCTCAACTCCCAACAGCATATCTATTCTCTTTGGAATATTTAATGCTGGGTAAGCTTTAAACCGGCGTGCCGGTAGCTCAGAGACAATATTTTTTATTATTAAGGTTTCAATTTGTGTATTGAAACTTGAATTTTTGGATCTCATGTGAACTTCTAAGCACTCTTTTATATGTGCTGTTCCTCCAGAAATTCCTTCAATAAAATTTTGAATTTTACTTCCTTTAATGCCCAGTTTCTTCTGCATAGCTGCAGTAAGAACAAGTGAAGAAAGCTACAGTCGAGTGCACTCGACAGTAAGATACCATTTACCTTTCGCTGTTAAAAACTAATTCTTAATATTAATTACTTTTATTCGGCGAATAACAACGCATCGCATATTTTCGAGGACAAATTCACATGCATTGACGCTAATGGCACATGCCGACTGCACACTGACTACACGACGACTGTGCGTGCGCAGTCGGCGTCGGCGTCGGCGTCGGGCCTCTACTGCTGTGAGCGAAACTTCTCGTGCCTATAACTTCTGTGTTTATTGTCCGATCGGATTGAAATTTATAGGGTTGGTAGATATTATTATTATCTACAATAAAACCTAAAAAAAATTTCGGAAACTTCTGCTTTTCCTATAATTTGATTTACCGATTTACAAAATCGATTTTTGGGGGCGGTAGGCGTGGCATCCAAAAGTTGAAATTCCGCATTCTCCGTAATGTTACCAGGCACCTTACTTCCAAATTTGGTGCTTCTAGCTTTTCTAGTGTTCTTTTAAACTATAAAAATGTGTTTTTTAGAGGCGGTGGGCGTGGCATCCAAAAGTCTAAAATCCAACTTCTGCATAATGTTGCAAGACAACGCCCTACCAAATTTGGTGCGTTTACCTCTTTTCGTTATTGAATTATTTGGAAAAAATCGAAATACGCATTTATCGATTTACGGAGGCGGTGGGCGTGGCACATCAAGTTTGAAATAAACTTCTTGTGTGTATTGAATACACGCACACTCCCACCAAGTCTGGTGCCTCTAGCTCTTTTAATAGCTGAGATCTGTGTGTTCATACAGACGGACAGACGGACAGACAGACGGACATGACCAAATCGACTCGGCTATTGATGCTGATCAAGAATATATATACTTTGTATGATCTGCCACGCCTCCTTCTGCCTGTTACATACATTTGCACAAAGTTAATATACCATTTTTTACCCATTTTCAATGGGTAAATGGTATAAAAATCACCTGTGAGCCGCTGTCAAGCAGCGCACGACAGTCATGCCAATTTCCGTCCTTATCTTTTACTTGGACTATGGCTGTGGCCAGCTAAATATATTTTTTTTTTATCTAAATCACTGGACTTACTGACTGTGGCATTTTTGGCTTTTTTGTTTGAAGGCTTGTGCAATAAAACATGATGGGATATTCTATATTCAGAACACACCTTTTTACAATTTTTGTATTGGTGGTCCCTACCTAAACAGCGGCCGCATATTTTATGCTTAACCACCGTTTCCCATCTATCTTGGCTATTTAAAGCCTTGAACTTATTAGAATTCTCCAAAGGATGAGCACTTTTGCATTTTAGTATACATGCTTCGTCTTTTCGGACTTTATTATTATTACTGGGCCTTACTTGACTCGCTTTTAGAGCGAAAAAATGCTCCAGGAATTTAAGCAGCGGCTCTAACGACCGAATTAGAGTTACTAAGTCTTCTTTCATATTTTGGCTTCAATGGGTCACTTAATTTTCGAAGAAAGAGGAAATTAAATAGGCTCTGAAGAACCTCTTCATTCTTTAAGCCCACGGTTTTTAGCCTGGACATTTTCTTGGATTGTGTCGAAGAGAGCCTTAATGGTCGATGCTGAGTCTCCCACATGGGGTGCATCGACCAAATTTTTGAAGTGCACACACAGAACTGCTCTTTTGTTCGTTCTAATATCTCAGTTGAGACACATTGTTTGTTTCTAGTAAAAACATACTGTGTTTATGTATATTTGTTTTAGGCGCGAGACTCCGCACGCACAGTCGCCGTGCAATTGCCATTAGCGTCAATGCATGTATATTTGACTTCGAAAATATGCGATGCGTTGTTAATAGTTCGCCGAATATAAGTAATTAATATTAAGAATTATTTTTTAACAGCCATAGGTAATTGGTATCTTATTGCGAGAGCACTCGACTTGAGCTTTCTTCACTTGTTTTATTTTTGGCGTCTTTTCTTGACTCCATCAACATCCAACGCGACTTTTTCCTCGTCAGAATGACAATCATTTTTCTCAGTCGCGGAGAACCAAGTTGGATACACGGTGTTTGTTTCCTCGACAAATGCCTCGATAAATTTTTTGCAGAAAAAGTTTGAATGTGTTGCCTCTTGGAAATGTTTTGCAAATATAGAATGCATATTTGATATTTTCATAAGCAAATCCGTTGGATTCGTTAATACTAGTCTGTTAATATTAATCTTTTTTTTTAAATATTAAGTCCTCCGATTGTAGCCGTTGTTGCATACAATCCGCTGTTTTTAGGTTGCTGTCGCACGGTCAAATGTTTTTTTTTTAAATGGCGTAGTCGCAAAAACACCTTTTGGAGACATTTTCAGCTACCATAGACTTCAAACAAGGATCCAAACTTGGATTTTCCGTCGTTTTACCCAGCTCAATGTCCTCCTTGAAGTCTTCCATTTCTGCATTGCTCTCCTCTGCGATTTCGCTCGGCTCGCTCAACCAGTACAGCTGGAGTTCGTCATCATCCTCACAATTTTTGAGGTCAACATAATTTGCAGTAATAATTTTTATTGACAAAAGTCTGGCCATATACTGCTATTCGCAGGGGGAAGGATTGAGGTTGTTCCCGGCGAACAGATTCTCCACACTGTCCTGGTCGAGCCGTGTTGTGAAGAGATATTTCACATTTTCTCTTTGTAAATCGTCTGCCAGACTTAATATATTTTACATGGCATTTATGAGCCTAGTGTGAAAATGATAAGTTGAAGGTATCTTCAAATCCTTAACTATGTAAGAATATCTTTGAGCTTTTGAAGATCATTTGTCGCGATGGGTTGCTTCTCCGCCTTATTATATG
The DNA here is from genome assembly GCA_035046045.1 of Zaprionus bogoriensis. Taxonomy (NCBI): domain Eukaryota; kingdom Metazoa; phylum Arthropoda; class Insecta; order Diptera; family Drosophilidae; genus Zaprionus; species Zaprionus bogoriensis. The sequence continues at coordinate 214,023 of JAWNOI010000082.1, read as the reverse complement.
ACCTGCAATTCAGCAGATCAAAAATATTCTTTAAATTGAGCATCAGATCGGCAGTTGCTTTTGCAAACCGGCTCGTATTTTCTGTAAATAAGGCGTTGTTGTGGCAAACTAGAATAGCATTAGCAACCGACTTTAAAAAAATTTTTACTGCACATTTAACATTCATTTCTTCAAAGAAAATTGGCCGGACATGCTTTTCACTAAGCTTCGGAACCACTCGGGTAGTGGGACTCTGCTTATCAATGTCGTATAATTCTCGAATTACACTCCAACTGGCAATGCCCTTAGGTGTGGCGGTTGAATTGACGAGCAAACAATTCCTAAAACTTTTAAAGAGATGGACATAGGCATATAGCAAGTAAATTTGGCTGCCATTAAAGTCAAAGTGTTTTTGATCAGGAGATGTCGCAAGAATTTTCAAAAGTGTCCGATTGGCCACCCCTCGATCACAACAAAAAGCTCTAATTTGCAGTCCAATTTTCGTCAAAATGTCTATGCACTCTTTAATAATTTCCACCTGTTTATTACCCATTATGCTGTGCTACGTGCAGTAATACGCGAAAGTGTACTTCCACGGCTGCACTAAGGCCTAAGGAAATTGTTGGCAATCTCTGGCTCACGTTTACCGTTAACATCAATCAAATCCATCAATCCTATCAATGGTCAAGTTGTATTCTAATTCCGAGCGACCATGCATGTCGTCAAATATAATTACAGCATTTCGCTCAGAGTCAAACATATTGCGGACGTGCTTCGCAGGAGCAATTAATTTAGTAACGAAAAGAGATAAACGCACGAAATTTAGTAGGAGGCTGTGTAACGGCAGAAATGAAGTACGCGACACGAGTTTTCTAGACAGACTGATGAGCCGCCTTCACGGCTCCTTTATTTATATCAAATCTTATTCTAACTTATCTCTATGTACAACTAGGGTGATTTACACTAGAGCCCTAACACGACAAGTGCATCTATAATTAGGGTCACATGGTGTACGGTTGCACCGCGTGGGTCCAGTTATGCTCATTGCATATGAGATAAGGACTCCTACGTGTTGCTTGGTTTAGGCCTATCTTTTACGGCTTCCAGATGTTGCATATTTACTTAACTCGTAAAAGTCAGGCCTATCTTATTATTTATGAGCTGAGAACGTAAGCAGCTAATCTTAACATTCTAGAATCATATTTAATTATAGAGTTCAATCCATATTGTACTTTATAGGATTGAACATCCTGGCCCTGTTGAAAGGTGTACCTTTCAAAAATGCAATGTTTGGCTTTCTGGCCCTGCTAGATGGCCGTTACTTATATAATTATATTTGATTTATATGATTCGTTTGTTTTAATATATCTGGCCCTGCTAGACGGCCGTGACTTATCATATACAAATTGTGTGTTAATCTTTTATCTTGAATTATAATTTTTTCTATTATTTGCTTCTGTAATTTGTTTCTTTTGATAATTCCAATTTTTCTTTTATTAGAATTTACCTAGCTCTACAAATAAGCCTTGAATATTAATTTTTTTGTTCTCTTATTTTTCTTTCAATTGTAAAATAATGTTAGTTTCATTTTAAAACTATTCAATGCTATGGTAGGCATGGCAGTTGTGGTTGCTAAGACTGGGACGGCATACGGCACACTCACTTGAAGAAGACGCTGAATCCCACGATGAGTCCGGTGATCATTCCTCTTCGTTCTGCTGATTGTGTGATGGGTTGTGATGTCAGTCCTGTTACAGCTCATCATAGCTAGATGTATTCCATCGCAGACAGGTTGATCTTCGGTGTACAACATTTCACCTTTGAAGCTGCGCTCTATGCCAATAGATGGACATGTTCCTATTGCTGTTTACTTCCGATCTGAAGCTAAAGGTTCATTGGTCGCAGAGCGTTGTTTGATAGCGTGGAGCGTTACCATGAGTCCGGCTTGTGTGGTTGATGATAAGTCGTCTCAGGCCAAATTTACAGTTTTTGGTGGTTGTTTCTTTTATTTTGTTAGAAACGCCACAACGTTTAGCTGTTTTCATATTTGTCGAATATATATCGACAAGTTATTATAGTTTTGCTCGATACTGATGATCGGCATATTTTACGGGACTGGCAGTATGTCTGCTGCGCATACTTTGTACCCGTTTATGTTTTGACGGCGGGATTCTTAGTTCGAAAAGTTTTCCCGAATTCAGCACTCCATATGACATGGAACTTCTCCCTAACGTCCAGGATATAGTCCATGCTCCGACCCTTTGCTTCATTTGTCGGCATGCTCTTTCTCCCTCGATCCAAAAACCACATCGTCTGTCGCGCAGTTGCATGGTTCTCTGGTGTGCTCGAGGACTTCGTCGAATGTGCTAGCGATGATTTGTGGATTCACTGACCAGAACTGACATCATTGAATTTTGGTGTAAGGCCTCCTCTATTTTGGCCCTCACGTTCGTCACCCGATGCTTGACCACTTCGTAGTCCTCTGAATCCGCATGCCCGCCAATATGTCTTCAGAGGCTCCACATCACATTGCCTTGCATGCTATCTGTTACTATGTTACTAGTTACTTAATGTACTATAACTATATCTACATATAACTGGACATAATCATAATAATTTTAATTATATTTAATTCTTTTATTAGGCTTACTTGTGGATTGTTTTGTTGTTGTGGTCTTCAATATTTTTTCTTTTATTTACCACATATTTATTTTGCTTATTTTTGTTTGTAGGAAAAGCACAAGCAATGTGTGTCAATTTCATGATCACTCCATTGCTGGTGCTTACTTCTACAATTGGACAAAGTCCATTCTTTCTTTTAATGGACTTTGTCACCCTGCCCCTCCTCCAACTCGTTTGAGCTAGATTGTCCTTATTCAACAGAACTTGGGTACTGGGTTTTTTGTTAGTTTTCGGATTTTTGGGGTTAATATTTTTAAAATTTTTTGATTTGCCTACCCCAATCTTTCCCGATTTGTTTAGTTTTTCGGACGCTTGTTTGACCTCTTTTGCTATCATGCTGATGATAACTGTTGGTGGGTTTTCAGCTGCTATCGGACCCGTAGCAACCCATCCAAATTTTAATTTGCTATTATTAAGAGCTACTCTACCTTTCCGCAGGATTTCATAGAATAATTCCACTCCTAAAACCATGTCTATGCCCTTTGGAAGATTAAACGACGGATCAGCTAACTTTAATTTTGGAGAAATTTGCGGACATACGAACTTTTGAGCTGGAAAGTTAGATCCTATACGTTTACTTATGAGTGCCTTTATATAATATTTTTTATTGCACGTTTTGCACGATTTTATTTGCAAATTTAGGTATTCATTTATTTGGGAAGTCTCCCCCGAAATACTTTCAATGGCGGTCCGAATTTTACTTCCTTTGAATCCTAATCTGTTCTTCATATTGTTTGTAAGGAGGTTGACCTGTGAGCCGCTGTCAAGCAATACTTTACAGTATTTCCACTCACCTTCTTTATTTTTTATTTGGACTACAGCTGTAGGAAGAAGCATACTCTTTGTCTTGCCTACAGCTTGGTTTGTTTTTGCCCCTTTAATCGTTATTGCGCTTAACGATTTTTCCTTTGACCTATGCAAAAGCCTATGGTGAGACATTCTACAATCGGAACACACCCTATCACAAGTTCTAAAATGGTGGTCCCTGCTTAAACAGCGGCCGCATATTTTATGCTTAACCACCGTTTCCCATCTTTCTTTGCTATTCAAAGTTTTGAAATTCGGACAATTTTCCAAATCATGCGAACTTTGGCATTTTAAAATACATGCTTTGTTCTCTTGGAGTTGTTTATTATTACTGGGCCTTACTTGACTCGCTTCTAGAGCGAATAATTCGTGCTCCAGGAATTTGAGCAGCGGCTCTAGCGACTGAATTTCTCTAGAGTTGTTGAGACCGCTCTCATATTTTGACCTCAATGGGTCACTTAATTTCCGTAGAAAAAGGAAATTAAATTGGCTCTGAAGAATCTCTTCATTCTTCAAGCCCATGGCTTTTATAGCCTGGACATTTTCTTGGATTGTGTCCAAGAGAGCCCTAATAGTTGATGCTGAATCTCCGACATGGGGTGCATCGACCAAGTTTTTCAAGTGCACACTCAGCACTGCTCTCTTGTTGTTGAATTTAGTATCCAACAAGGACCATGCAAGTTTGTAATTTGCGTCAGTTGGCGCCAAACTTGCTATGGTGGCAGCTGTGCCACCGTGTGCCTTTGTTTTAAGGACGCACATTTTTTGTGCGTCCGGGATCATTGTTGATCCTATGAGTTGTTGGAACAACTCTTTGAATGTCTTCCATTCCTCGTATTTGCCAGAGAATGACGGAATATCTACTCTAGGCAGAGCAAATGGAAGATTCTCGCTTCTTGACCTAGAGGCAAGTTCATCATAGGCCTCATTGAGCGAGTAAAACGTCTCTGTCAGGTCATCATCTTCGTACTCATCCATGTACGTGATAAAAATTTCCTGACAGTGTTTTTTAGCAAGTCTCACTTCACTCATGGGTTCATATCCGGCCTTAACTCTTTGTAAGGCCGATCGATATTCACCCAATAAGTATGAGAACTTCTTACTAATGTTTTTCATTTTAGTATCACCCTTAGTATCAGGCTTCATGGCCCTTACTAAAGGGGTTATACTACTTAATAGTACGTGTGTCTTATATATTACACTACGTATCTGTTCGCCGTACTTCTCCTTGAAGTACGGCGTCTTTTTTGCTTCTACTGAGAGTTCGATCAACCTCTTGACGTTGATCTCGAACTGTTCAGTGATGGCTGTTAATTCGTCTTTGTACAGACCTAGCTGTACCGAGTCTGTCCGACTCGCTTCTGCCGCCGCCGTATTGTAGAGGGTTTCCAGGGCTCGTCCCAGAACCTTCTGTGTTTCTACCAGCTCCATCGTTATCTCCATATCTTATTTTTATTATTATTTATTTTTTTTACAACACGCGCGGACCGAAAATTTTTTATATTTTATAAATTGTTCATTTATTATCACTATTTTTTAACACACGCGAAACAGAAAATATTTTCTTTTATAAATATTTCTGTTTATTTACTGCGTACGTCGGGGTCACCAAAATGTAACGGCAGAAATGAAGTACGCGACACGAGTTTTCTAGACAGACTGATGAGCCGCCTTCACGGCTCCTTTATTTATATCAAATCTTATTCTAACTTATCTCTATGTACAACTAGGGTGGTTTACACTAGAGCCCTAACTCGACAAGTGCATCTATAATTAGGGTCACATGGTGTACGGTTGCACCGCGTGGGTCCAGTTATGCTCATTGCATATGAGATAAGGACTCCTACGTGTTGCTTGGTTTAGGCCTATCTTTTACGGCTTCCAGATGTTGCATATTTACTTAACTCGTAAAAGTCAGGCCTATCTTATTATTTATGAGCTGAGAACGTAAGCAGCTAATCTTAACATTCTAGAATCATATTTAATTATAGAGTTCAATCCATATTGTACTTTATAGGATTGAACAGGCTGTCTTGCAACATTATGTAGAAGTTGGATTTTAGAATTTTGGATACCACGCCCCCGCCTCTATAAAATACATTTTTATAAAATACATTTTTATAATATACATTTTTATATTATAAAAAAACACTAGAAAAGCTATAAGCACAAAATTTGATAGTAAGGTGCCCGGTAACATTACGCAAAATGCGGATTTTCAACGTGAATAATAAGAAAAGTAGAGAAATAGCAAAACACCGCCTCCGCAAATCGATAAATTCGTTTTTCGATTTTTTGCAAATAATTCAATAACGAAAAGAGATAAACGCACCAAATTTGGTAGGAGGGTGTCTTGCAATATTATGCAGAAGTTGGACGTTAGACTTTTGGACGCCACACCCACCGCCTCTAAAAAACACATTTTTATAGTTTAAAGGAACACTAGAACAGCTAGAAGCACCAAATTTCGAAGGTGCCTGGTAATATTACGCAGAATGTGGATTTTCAGATTTTGGATGCCTCGCCCACCGCCCAAAAATCGATTTTGTAAATCGGTAAATCATATTATAGGAGAAGTAGAAAAGTTTTCGAAATCTTTTTTAGGTATTAATGTAGATAATAATAATATCAACCAACCCTATAAATTTAAATCGAATGTCGGATCGGACAATAAACACAGAAGTTATAGGCAAGCGAAGTTTCCCTTACAGCAGCAAAGGCCCGACGCCGACGCCGACTGAGCACGCACAGTCGTCGTGTAGTCATAGGTAAATGGTATCTTACTGTCGAGTGCACTTGACTGTAGCTTTCTTCACATTTTTTGTGCGTCCGGGATCATTGTTGATCCTATGAGTTGTTGGAACAACTCTTTGAATGTCTTCCATTCCTCGTATTTGCCAGAGAATGACGGAATATCTACTCTTGGCAGAGCAAATGGAAGATTCTCGCTTCTTGACCTAGAGGCAAGTTCATCATAGGCCTCATTGAGAGAGTAAAACGTCTCTGTCAGGTCATCATCTTCGTACTCATCCATGTACGTGATAAAAATTTCCTGACAGTGTTTTTTAGCAAGTCTCACTTCACTCATGGGTTCATATCCGGCCTTAACTCTTTGTAAGGCCGATCGATATTCACCCAATAAGTATGAGAACTTCTTACTAATGTTTTTCATTTTAGTATCACCCTTAGTATCGGGCTTCATGGCCCTTACTAAAGGGGTTATACTACTTAATAGTACGTGTGTCTTATATATTACACTACGTATCTGTTCGCCGTACTTCTCCTTGAAGTACGGCGTCTTTTTTGCTTCTACTGAGAGTTCGATCAACCTCTTGTCGTTGATCTCGAACTGTTCAGTGATGGCTGTTAATTCGTCTTTGTACAGACCTAGCTGTACCGAGTCTGTCCGACTCGCTTCTGCCGCCGCCGTATTGTAGAGGGTTTCCAGGGCTCGTCCCAGAACCTTCTGTGTTTCTACCAGCTCCATCGTTATCTCCATATCTTATTTTTATTATTATTTATTTTTTTTACAACACGCGCGGACCGAAAATTTTTTATATTTTATAAATTGTTCATTTATTATCACTATTTTTTAACACACGGGAAACAGAAAATATTTTCTTTTATAAATATTTCTGTTTATTTACTGCGTACGTCGGGGTCACCAAAATGTAACGGCAGAAATGAAGTACGCGACACGAGTTTTCTAGACAGACTGATGAGCCGCCTTCACGGCTCCTTTATTTATATCAAATCTTATTCTAACTTATCTCTATGTACAACTAGGGTGGTTTACACTAGAGCCCTAACTCGACAAGTGCATCTATAATTAGGGTCACATGGTGTACGGTTGCACCGCGTGGGTCCAGTTATGCTCATTGCATATGAGATAAGGACTCCTACGTGTTGCTTGGTTTAGGCCTATCTTTTACGGCTTCCAGATGTTGCATATTTACTTAACTCGTAAAAGTCAGGCCTATCTTATTATTTATGAGCTGAGAACGTAAGCAGCTAATCTTAACATTCTAGAATCATATTTAATTATAGAGTTCAATCCATATTGTACTTTATAGGATAGAACAGGCTGTCTTGCAACATTATGTAGAAGTTGGATTTTAGAATTTTGGATACCACGCCCCCGCCTCTATAAAATACATTTTTATAAAATACATTTTTATAATATACATTTTTATATTATAAAAAAACACTAGAAAAGCTATAAGCACAAAATTTGATAGTAAGGTGCCCGGTAACATTACGCAAAATGCGGATTTTCAACGTGAATAATAAGAAAAGTAGAGAAATAGCAAAACACCGCCTCCGCAAATCGATAAATTCGTTTTTCGATTTTTTGCAAATAATTCAATAACGAAAAGAGATAAACGCACCAAATTTGGTAGGAGGGTGTCTTGCAATATTATGCAGAAGTTGGACGTTAGACTTTTGGACGCCACACCCACCGCCTCTAAAAAACACATTTTTATAGTTTAAAGGAACACTAGAACAGCTAGAAGCACCAAATTTCGAAGGTGCCTGGTAATATTACGCAGAATGTGGATTTTCAGATTTTGGATGCCTCGCCCACCGCCCAAAAATCGATTTTGTAAATCGGTAAATCATATTATAGGAGAAGTAGAAAAGTTTTCGAAATCTTTTTTAGGTATTAATGTAGATAATAATAATATCAACCAACCCTATAAATTTAAAGCGAATGTCGGATCGGACAATAAACACAGAAGTTATAGGCAAGCGAAGTTTCCCTTACAGCAGCAAAGGCCCGACGCCGACGCCGACTGAGCACGCACAGTCGTCGTGTAGTCATAGGTAAATGGTATCTTACTGTCGAGTGCACTTGACTGTAGCTTTCTTCACATTTTTTGTGCGTCCGGGATCATTGTTGATCCTATGAGTTGTTGGAACAACTCTTTGAATGTCTTCCATTCCTCGTATTTGCCAGAGAATGACGGAATATCTACTCTAGGCAGAGCAAATGGAAGATTCTCGCTTCTTGACCTAGAGGCAAGTTCATCATAGGCCTCATTGAGCGAGTAAAACGTCTCTGTCAGGTCATCATCTTCGTACTCATCCATGTACGTGATAAAAATTTCCTGACAGTGTTTTTTAGCAAGTCTCACTTCACTCATGGGTTCATATCCGGCCTTAACTCTTTGTAAGGCCGATCGATATTCACCCAATAAGTATGAGAACTTCTTACTAATGTTTTTCATTTTAGTATCACCCTTAGTATCGGGCTTCATGGCCCTTACTAAAGGGGTTATACTACTTAATAGTACGTGTGTCTTATATATTACACTACGTATCTGTTCGCCGTACTTCTCCTTGAAGTACGGCGTCTTTTTTGCTTCTACTGAGAGTTCGATCAACCTCTTGTCGTTGATCTCGAACTGTTCAGTGATGGCTGTTAATTCGTCTTTGTACAGACCTAGCTGTACCGAGTCTGTCCGACTCGCTTCTGCCGCCGCCGTATTGTAGAGGGTTTCCAGGGCTCGTCCCAGAACCTTCTGTGTTTCTACCAGCTCCATCGTTATCTCCATATCTTATTTTTATTATTATTTATTTTTTTTACAACACGCGCGGACCGAAAATTTTTTATATTTTATAAATTGTTCATTTATTATCACTATTTTTTAACACACGCGAAACAGAAAATATTTTCTTTTATAAATATTTCTGTTTATTTACTGCGTACGTCGGGGTCACTAAAATGTAACGGCAGAAATGAAGTACGCGACACGAGTTTTCTAGACAGACTGATGAGCCGCCTTCACGGCTCCTTTATTTATATCAAATCTTATTCTAACTTATCTCTATGTACAACTAGGGTGGTTTACACTAGAGCCCTAACTCGACAAGTGCATCTATAATTAGGGTCACATGGTGTACGGTTGCACCGCGTGGGTCCAGTTATGCTCATTGCATATGAGATAAGGACTCCTACGTGTTGCTTGGTTTAGGCCTATCTTTTACGGCTTCCAGATGTTGCATATTTACTTAACTCGTAAAAGTCAGGCCTATCTTATTATTTATGAGCTGAGAACGTAAGCAGCTAATCTTAACATTCTAGAATCATATTTAATTATAGAGTTCAATCCATATTGTACTTTATAGGATTGAACAGGCTGTCTTGCAACATTATGTAGAAGTTGGATTTTAGAATTTTGGATACCACGCCCCCGCCTCTATAAAATTCATTTTTATAAAATACATTTTTATAATATACATTTTTATATTATAAAAAAACACTAGAAAAGCTATAAGCACAAAATTTGATAGTAAGGTGCCCGGTAACATTACGCAAAATGCGGATTTTCAACGTGAATAATAAGAAAAGTAGAGAAATAGCAAAACACCGCCTCCGCAAATCGATAAATTCGTTTTTCGATTTTTTGCAAATAATTCAATAACGAAAAGAGATAAACGCACCAAATTTGGTAGGAGGATGTCTTGCAATATTATGCAGAAGTTGGACGTTAGACTTTTGGACGCCACACCCACCGCCTCTAAAAAACACATTTTTATAGTTTAAAGGAACACTAGAACAGCTAGAAGCACCAAATTTCGAAGGTGCCTGGTAATATTACGCAGAATGTGGATTTTCAGATTTTGGATGCCTCGCCCACCGCCCAAAAATCGATTTTGTAAATCGGTAAATCATATTATAGGAGAAGTAGAAAAGTTTTCGAAATCTTTTTTAGGTATTAATGTAGATAATAATAATATCAACCAACCCTATAAATTTAAATCGAATGTCGGATCGGACAATAAACACAGAAGTTATAGGCAAGCGAAGTTTCCCTTACAGCAGCAAAGGCCCGACGCCGACGCCGACTGAGCACGCACAGTCGTCGTGTAGTCATAGGTAAATGGTATCTTACTGTCGAGTGCACTTGACTGTAGCTTTCTTCACATTTTTTGTGCGTCCGGGATCATTGTTGATCCTATGAGTTGTTGGAACAACTCTTTGAATGTCTTCCATTCCTCGTATTTGCCAGAGAATGACGGAATATCTACTCTAGGCAGAGCAAATGGAAGATTCTCGCTTCTTGACCTAGAGGCAAGTTCATCATAGGCCTCATTGAGCGAGTAAAACGTCTCTGTCAGGTCATCATCTTCGTACTCATCCATGTACGTGATAAAAATTTCCTGACAGTGTTTTTTAGCAAGTCTCACTTCACTCATGGGTTCATATCCGGCCTTAACTCTTTGTAAGGCCGATCGATATTCACCCAATAAGTATGAGAACTTCTTACTAATGTTTTTCATTTTAGTATCACCCTTAGTATCGGGCTTCATGGCCCTTACTAAAGGGGTTATACTACTTAATAGTACGTGTGTCTTATATATTACACTACGTATCTGTTCGCCGTACTTCTCCTTGAAGTACGGCGTCTTTTTTGCTTCTACTGAGAGTTCGATCAACCTCTTGTCGTTGATCTCGAACTGTTCAGTGATGGCTGTTAATTCGTCTTTGTACAGACCTAGCTGTACCGAGTCTGCCCGACTCGCTTCTGCCGCCGCCGTATTGTAGAGGGTTTCCAGGGCTCGTCCCAGAACCTTCTGTGTTTCTACCAGCTCCATCGTTATCTCCATATCTTATTTTTATTATTATTTATTTTTTTTACAACACGCGCGGACCGAAAATTTTTTATATTTTATAAATTGTTCATTTATTATCACTATTTTTTAACACACGCGAAACAGAAAATATTTTCTTTTATAAATATTTCTGTTTATTTACTGCGTACGTCGGGGTCACCAAAATGTAACGGCAGAAATGAAGTACGCGACACGAGTTTTCTAGACAGACTGATGAGCCGCCTTCACGGCTCCTTTATTTATATCAAATCTTATTCTAACTTATCTCTATGTACAACTAGGGTGGTTTACACTAGAGCCCTAACTCGACAAGTGCATCTATAATTAGGGTCAAATGGTGTACGGTTGCACCGCGTGGGTCCAGTTATGCTCATTGCATATGAGATAAGGACTCCTACGTGTTGCTTGGTTTAGGCCTATCTTTTACGGCTTCCAGATGTTGCATATTTACTTAACTCGTAAAAGTCAGGCCTATCTTATTATTTATGAGCTGAGAACGTAAGCAGCTAATCTTAACATTCTAGAATCATATTTAATTATAGAGTTCAATCCATATTGTACTTTATAGGATTGAACAGGCTGTCTTGCAACATTATGTAGAAGTTGGATTTTAGAATTTTGGATACCACGCCCCCGCCTCTATAAAATACATTTTTATAAAATACATTTTTATAATATACATTTTTATATTATAAAAAAACACTAGAAAAGCTATAAGCACAAAATTTGATAGTAAGGTGCCCGGTAACATTACGCAAAATGCGGATTTTCAACGTGAATAATAAGAAAAGTAGAGAAATAGCAAAACACCGCCTCCGCAAATCGATAAATTCGTTTTTCGATTTTTTGCAAATAATTCAATAACGAAAAGAGATAAACGCACCAAATTTGGTAGGAGGGTGTCTTGCAATATTATGCAGAAGTTGGACGTTAGACTTTTGGACGCCACACCCACCGCCTCTAAAAAACACATTTTTATAGTTTAAAGGAACACTAGAACAGCTAGAAGCACCAAATTTCGAAGGTGCCTGGTAATATTACGCAGAATGTGGATTTTCAGATTTTGGATGCCTCGCCCACCGCCCAAAAATCGATTTTGTAAATCGGTAAATCATATTATAGGAGAAGTAGAAAAGTTTTCGAAATCTTTTTTAGGTATTAATGTAGATAATAATAATATCAACCAACCCTATAAATTTAAATCGAATGTCGGATCGGACAATAAACACAGAAGTTATAGGCAAGCGAAGTTTCCCTTACAGCAGCAAAGGCCCGACGCCGACGCCGACTGAGCACGCACAGTCGTCGTGTAGTCATAGGTAAATGGTATCTTACTGTCGAGTGCACTTGACTGTAGCTTTCTTCACATTTTTTGTGCGTCCGGGATCATTGTTGATCCTATGAGTTGTTGGAACAACTCTTTGAATGTCTTCCATTCCTCGTATTTGCCAGAGAATGACGGAATATCTACTCTAGGCAGAGCAAATGGAAGATTCTCGCTTCTTGACCTAGAGGCAAGTTCATCATAGGCCTCATTGAGCGAGTAAAACGTCTCTGTCAGGTCATCATCTTCGTACTCATCCATGTACGTGATAAAAATTTCCTGACAGTGTTTTTTAGCAAGTCTCACTTCACTCATGGGTTCATATCCGGCCTTAACTCTTTGTAAGGCCGATCGATATTCACCCAATAAGTATGAGAACTTCTTACTAATGTTTTTCATTTTAGTATCACCCTTAGTATCGGGCTTCATGGCCCTTACTAAAGGGGTTATACTACTTAATAGTACGTGTGTCTTATATATTACACTATGTATCTGTTCGCCGTACTTCTCCTTGAAGTACGGCGTCTTTTTTGCTTCTACTGAGAGTTCGATCAACCTCTTGTCGTTGATCTCGAACTGTTCAGTGATGGCTGTTAATTCGTCTTTGTACAGACCTAGCTGTACCGAGTCTGTCCGACTCGCTTCTGCCGCCGCCGTATTGTAGAGGGTTTCCAGGGCTCGTCCCAGAACCTTCTGTGTTTCTACCAGCTCCATCGTTATCTCCATATCTTATTTTTATTATTATTTATTTTTTTTACAACACGCGCGGACCGAAAATTTTTTATATTTTATAAATTGTTCATTTATTATCACTATTTTTTAACACACGCGAAACAGAAAATATTTTCTTTTATAAATATTTCTGTTTATTTACTGCGTACGTCGGGGTCACCAAAATGTAACGGCAGAAATGAAGTACGCGACACGAGTTTTCTAGACAGACTGATGAGCCGCCTTCACGGCTCCTTTATTTATATCAAATCTTATTCTAACTTATCTCTATGTACAACTAGGGTGGTTTACACTAGAGCCCTAACTCGACAAGTGCATCTATAATTAGGGTCACATGGTGTACGGTTGCACCGCGTGGGTCCAGTTATGCTCATTGCATATGAGATAAGGACTCCTACGTGTTGCTTGGTTTAGGCCTATCTTTTACGGCTTCCAGATGTTGCATATTTACTTAACTCGTAAAAGTCAGGCCTATCTTATTATTTATGAGCTGAGAACGTAAGCAGCTAATCTTAACATTCTAGAATCATATTTAATTATAGAGTTCAATCCATATTGTACTTTATAGGATTGAACAGGCTGTCTTGCAACATTATGTAGAAGTTGGATTTTAGAATTTTGGATACCACGCCCCCGCCTCTATAAAATACATTTTTATAAAATACATTTTTATAATATACATTTTTATATTATAAAAAAACACTAGAAAAGCTATAAGCACAAAATTTGATAGTAAGGTGCCCGGTAACATTACGCAAAATGCGGATTTTCAACGTGAATAATAAGAAAAGTAGAGAAATAGCAAAACACCGCCTCCGCAAATCGATAAATTCGTTTTTCGATTTTTTGCAAATAATTCAATAACGAAAAGAGATAAACGCACCAAATTTGGTAGGAGGGTGTCTTGCAATATTATGCAGAAGTTGGACGTTAGACTTTTGGACGCCACACCCACCGCCTCTAAAAAACACATTTTTATAGTTTAAAGGAACACTAGAACAGCTAGAAGCACCAAATTTCGAAGGTGCCTGGTAATATTACGCAGAATGTGGATTTTCAGATTTTGGATGCCTCGCCCACCGCCCAAAAATCGATTTTGTAAATCGGTAAATCATATTATAGGAGAAGTAGAAAAGTTTTCGAAATCTTTTTTAGGTATTAATGTAGATAATAATAATATCAACCAACCCTATAAATTTAAATCGAATGTCGGATCGGACAATAAACACAGAAGTTATAGGCAAGCGAAGTTTCCCTTACAGCAGCAAAGGCCCGACGCCGACGCCGACTGAGCACGCACAGTCGTCGTGTAGTCATAGGTAAATGGTATCTTACTGTCGAGTGCACTTGACTGTAGCTTTCTTCACATTTTTTGTGCGTCCGGGATCATTGTTGATCCTATGAGTTGTTGGAACAACTCTTTGAATGTCTTCCATTCCTCGTATTTGCCAGAGAATGACGGAATATCTACTCTAGGCAGAGCAAATGGAAGATTCTCGCTTCTTGACCTAGAGGCAAGTTCATCATAGGCCTCATTGAGCGAGTAAAACGTCTCTGTCAGGTCATCATCTTCGTACTCATCCATGTACGTGATAAAAATTTCCTGACAGTGTTTTTTAGCAAGTCTCACTTCACTCATGGGTTCATATCCGGCCTTAACTCTTTGTAAGGCCGATCGATATTCACCCAATAAGTATGAGAACTTCTTACTAATGTTTTTCATTTTAGTATCACCCTTAGTATCGGGCTTCATGGCCCTTACTAAAGGGGTTATACTACTTAATAGTACGTGTGTCTTATATATTACACTACGTATCTGTTCGCCGTACTTCTCCTTGAAGTACGGCGTCTTTTTTGCTTCTACTGAGAGTTCGATCAACCTCTTGTCGTTGATCTCGAACTGTTCAGTGATGGCTGTTAATTCGTCTTTGTACAGACCTAGCTGTACCGAGTCTGTCCGACTCGCTTCTGCCGCCGCCGTATTGTAGAGGGTTTCCAGGGCTCGTCCCAGAACCTTCTGTGTTTCTACCAGCTCCATCGTTATCTCCATATCTTATTTTTATTATTATTTATTTTTTTTACAACACGCGCGGACCGAAAATTTTTTATATTTTATAAATTGTTCATTTATTATCACTATTTTTTAACACACGCGAAACAGAAAATATTTTCTTTTATAAATATTTCTGTTTATTTACTGCGTACGTCGGGGTCACCAAAATGTAACGGCAGAAATGAAGTACGCGACACGAGTTTTCTAGACAGACTGATGAGCCGCCTTCACGGCTCCTTTATTTATATCAAATCTTATTCTAACTTATCTCTATGTACAACTAGGGTGGTTTACACTAGAGCCCTAACTCGACAAGTGCATCTATAATTAGGGTCACATGGTGTACGGTTGCACCGCGTGGGTCCAGTTATGCTCATTGCATATGAGATAAGGACTCCTACGTGTTGCTTGGTTTAGGCCTATCTTTTACGGCTTCCAGATGTTGCATATTTACTTAACTCGTAAAAGTCAGGCCTATCTTATTATTTATGAGCTGAGAACGTAAGCAGCTAATCTTAACATTCTAGAATCATATTTAATTATAGAGTTCAATCCATATTGTACTTTATAGGATTGAACAGGCTGTCTTGCAACATTATGTAGAAGTTGGATTTTAGAATTTTGGATACCACGCCCCCGCCTCTATAAAATACATTTTTATAAAATACATTTTTATAATATACATTTTTATATTATAAAAAAACACTAGAAAAGCTATAAGCACAAAATTTGATAGTAAGGTGCCCGGTAACATTACGCAAAATGCGGATTTTCAACGTGAATAATAAGAAAAGTAGAGAAATAGCAAAACACCGCCTCCGCAAATCGATAAATTCGTTTTTCGATTTTTTGCAAATAATTCAATAACGAAAAGAGATAAACGCACCAAATTTGGTAGGAGGGTGTCTTGCAATATTATGCAGAAGTTGGACGTTAGACTTTTGGACGCCACACCCACCGCCTCTAAAAAACACATTTTTATAGTTTAAAGGAACACTAGAACAGCTAGAAGCACCAAATTTCGAAGGTGCCTGGTAATATTACGCAGAATGTGGATTTTCAGATTTTGGATGCCTCGCCCACCGCCCAAAAATCGATTTTGTAAATCGGTAAATCATATTATAGGAGAAGTAGAAAAGTTTTCGAAATCTTTTTTAGGTATTAATGTAGATAATAATAATATCAACCAACCCTATAAATTTAAATCGAATGTCGGATCGGACAATAAACACAGAAGTTATAGGCAAGCGAAGTTTCCCTTACAGCAGCAAAGGCCCGACGCCGACGCCGACTGAGCACGCACAGTCGTCGTGTAGTCATAGGTAAATGGTATCTTACTGTCGAGTGCACTTGACTGTAGCTTTCTTCACATTTTTTGTGCGTCCGGGATCATTGTTGATCCTATGAGTTGTTGGAACAACTCTTTGAATGTCTTCCATTCCTCGTATTTGCCAGAGAATGACGGAATATCTACTCTAGGCAGAGCAAATGGAAGATTCTCGCTTCTTGACCTAGAGGCAAGTTCATCATAGGCCTCATTGAGCGAGTAAAACGTCTCTGTCAGGTCATCATCTTCGTACTCATCCATGTACGTGATAAAAATTTCCTGACAGTGTTTTTTAGCAAGTCTCACTTCACTCATGGGTTCATATCCGGCCTTAACTCTTTGTAAGGCCGATCGATATTCACCCAATAAGTATGAAAACTTCTTACTAATGTTTTTCATTTTAGTATCACCCTTAGTATCGGGCTTCATGGCCCTTACTAAAGGGGTTATACTACTTAATAGTACGTGTGTCTTATATATTACACTACGTATCTGTTCGCCGTACTTCTCCTTGAAGTACGGCGTCTTTTTTGCTTCTACTGAGAGTTCGATCAACCTCTTGTCGTTGATCTCGAACTGTTCAGTGATGGCTGTTAATTCGTCTTTGTACAGACCTAGCTGTACCGAGTCTGTCCGACTCGCTTCTGCCGCCGCCGTATTGTAGAGGGTTTCCAGGGCTCGTCCCAGAACCTTCTGTGTTTCTACCAGCTCCATCGTTATCTCCATATCTTATTTTTATTATTATTTATTTTTTTTACAACACGCGCGGACCGAAAATTTTTTATATTTTATAAATTGTTCATTTATTATCACTATTTTTTAACACACGCGAAACAGAAAATATTTTCTTTTATAAATATTTCTGTTTATTTACTGCGTACGTCGGGGTCACCAAAATGTAACGGCAGAAATGAAGTACGCGACACGAGTTTTCTAGACAGACTGATGAGCCGCCTTCACGGCTCCTTTATTTATATCAAATCTTATTCTAACTTATCTCTATGTACAACTAGGGTGGTTTACACTAGAGCCCTAACTCGACAAGTGCATCTATAATTAGGGTCACATGGTGTACGGTTGCACCGCGTGGGTCCAGTTATGCTCATTGCATATGAGATAAGGACTCCTACGTGTTGCTTGGTTTAGGCCTATCTTTTACGGCTTCCAGATGTTGCATATTTACTTAACTCGTAAAAGTCAGGCCTATCTTATTATTTATGAGCTGAGAACGTAAGCAGCTAATCTTAACATTCTAGAATCATATTTAATTATAGAGTTCAATCCATATTGTACTTTATAGGATTGAACAGGCTGTCTTGCAACATTATGTAGAAGTTGGATTTTAGAATTTTGGATACCACGCCCCCGCCTCTATAAAATACATTTTTATAAAATACATTTTTATAATATACATTTTTATATTATAAAAAAACACTAGAAAAGCTATAAGCACAAAATTTGATAGTAAGGTGCCCGGTAACATTACGCAAAATGCGGATTTTCAACGTGAATAATAAGAAAAGTAGAGAAATAGCAAAACACCGCCTCCGCAAATCGATAAATTCGTTTTTCGATTTTTTGCAAATAATTCAATAACGAAAAGAGATAAACGCACCAAATTTGGTAGGAGGGTGTCTTGCAATATTATGCAGAAGTTGGACGTTAGACTTTTGGACGCCACACCCACCGCCTCTAAAAAACACATTTTTATAGTTTAAAGGAACACTAGAACAGCTAGAAGCACCAAATTTCGAAGGTGCCTGGTAATATTACGCAGAATGTGGATTTTCAGATTTTGGATGCCTCGCCCACCGCCCAAAAATCGATTTTGTAAATCGGTAAATCATATTATAGGAGAAGTAGAAAAGTTTTCGAAATCTTTTTTAGGTATTAATGTAGATAATAATAATATCAACCAACCCTATAAATTTAAATCGAATGTCGGATCGGACAATAAACACAGAAGTTATAGGCAAGCGAAGTTTCCCTTACAGCAGCAAAGGCCCGACGCCGACGCCGACTGAGCACGCACAGTCGTCGTGTAGTCATAGGTAAATGGTATCTTACTGTCGAGTGCACTTGACTGTAGCTTTCTTCACATTTTTTGTGCGTCCGGGATCATTGTTGATCCTATGAGTTGTTGGAACAACTCTTTGAATGTCTTCCATTCCTCGTATTTGCCAGAGAATGACGGAATATCTACTCTAGGCAGAGCAAATGGAAGATTCTCGCTTCTTGACCTAGAGGCAAGTTCATCATAGGCCTCATTGAGCGAGTAAAACGTCTCTGTCAGGTCATCATCTTCGTACTCATCCATGTACGTGATAAAAATTTCCTGACAGTGTTTTTTAGCAAGTCTCACTTCACTCATGGGTTCATATCCGGCCTTAACTCTTTGTAAGGCCGATCGATATTCACCCAATAAGTATGAGAACTTCTTACTAATGTTTTTCATTTTAGTATCACCCTTAGTATCGGGCTTCATGGCCCTTACTAAAGGGGTTATACTACTTAATAGTACGTGTGTCTTATATATTACACTACGTATCTGTTCGCCGTACTTCTCCTTGAAGTACGGCGTCTTTTTTGCTTCTACTGAGAGTTCGATCAACCTCTTGTCGTTGATCTCGAACTGTTCAGTGATGGCTGTTAATTCGTCTTTGTACAGACCTAGCTGTACCGAGTCTGTCCGACTCGCTTCTGCCGCCGCCGTATTGTAGAGGGTTTCCAGGGCTCGTCCCAGAACCTTCTGTGTTTCTACCAGCTCCATCGTTATCTCCATATCTTATTTTTATTATTATTTATTTTTTTTACAACACGCGCGGACCGAAAATTTTTTATATTTTATAAATTGTTCATTTATTATCACTATTTTTTAACACACGCGAAACAGAAAATATTTTCTTTTATAAATATTTCTGTTTATTTACTGCGTACGTCGGGGTCACCAAAATGTAACGGCAGAAATGAAGTACGCGACACGAGTTTTCTAGACAGACTGATGAGCCGCCTTCACGGCTCCTTTATTTATATCAAATCTTATTCTAACTTATCTCTATGTACAACTAGGGTGGTTTACACTAGAGCCCTAACTCGACAAGTGCATCTATAATTAGGGTCACATGGTGTACGGTTGCACCGCGTGGGTCCAGTTATGCTCATTGCATATGAGATAAGGACTCCTACGTGTTGCTTGGTTTAGGCCTATCTTTTACGGCTTCCAGATGTTGCATATTTACTTAACTCGTAAAAGTCAGGCCTATCTTATTATTTATGAGCTGAGAACGTAAGCAGCTAATCTTAACATTCTAGAATCATATTTAATTATAGAGTTCAATCCATATTGTACTTTATAGGATTGAACAGGCTGTCTTGCAACATTATGTAGAAGTTGGATTTTAGAATTTTGGATACCACGCCCCCGCCTCTATAAAATACATTTTTATAATATACATTTTTATATTATAAAAAAACACTAGAAAAGCTATAAGCACAAAATTTGATAGTAAGGTGCCCGGTAACATTACGCAAAATGCGGATTTTCAACGTGAATAATAAGAAAAGTAGAGAAATAGCAAAACACCGCCTCCGCAAATCGATAAATTCGTTTTTCGATTTTTTGCAAATAATTCAATAACGAAAAGAGATAAACGCACCAAATTTGGTAGGAGGGTGTCTTGCAATATTATGCAGAAGTTGGACGTTAGACTTTTGGACGCCACACCCACCGCCTCTAAAAAACACATTTTTATAGTTTAAAGGAACACTAGAACAGCTAGAAGCACCAAATTTCGAAGGTGCCTGGTAATATTACGCAGAATGTGGATTTTCAGATTTTGGATGCCTCGCCCACCGCCCAAAAATCGATTTTGTAAATCGGTAAATCATATTATAGGAAAAGTAGAAAAGTTTTCGAAATCTTTTTTAGGTATTAATGTAGATATTAATAATATCAACCAACCCTATAAATTTAAATCGAATGTCGGATCGGACAATAAACACAGAAGTTATAGGCAAGCGAAGTTTCCCTTACAGCAGCAAAGGCCCGACGCCGACGCCGACTGAGCACGCACAGTCGTCGTGTAGTCATAGGTAAATGGTATCTTACTGTCGAGTGCACTTGACTGTAGCTTTCTTCACTTGTTTTTATTATTTTTGCACTTTACTGAAAAATATAGTACGTATGATATTTTTATTCAAATTGACGAACATAGATGATGTAAAAATATAAGAAATATCAATTGTTTTAAGCAATTCAAAAAGAAACCTGACTGACTTGACTGGGATTCGAACCTGGGATATAAAGTGATAGATGCGTACGCGCAGTCTTCGTGCATTCAGCGTGCAGACGGCATGTGCCATTAGCGTTAATAATTTTTTTTTAACACCCAAAGGTAAATGGTATCTTACTGTCGAGTGCACTTCATTACTCTTGCGGCTAGATTGCTTAAGCGTCTCTAGAACTCTCCGTCGGAAACCCTTCGCTCTCTAAGCTCTGCTGGGCCCTCGATGCCGTCTAATACACCGTTCCTTTCGCTATTAAACCGCGGGCACGTGAACAAGATGTGCTCGGAAGCCTAATCTAGGAGACCATTCAATCAAGATACCTCCTACCCGGATGGTGGATGTCTCCACTAGAGGTGGAGAATCATCGATGCGAACATCGATGACATCGATGTTTTCGAAACATCGGCAACATCGATGTATAGCGGGGGCAAAATCGATGTTTTTCCATCTCTAAGGCACATAGAGGAATACATTCAAATTGTAAGTACATATAACATTTAATCTCATTATAAATTGTTAACAGAATATTGTTATTATAGTTACTTATTGGTGGAATCAAACCGATTTTCCTTTCTGCAAATCAAAAGTCAAAACAAGGTGCACTCTTCCCGGGCAGATGCCATTATCTTGATGGGTCAACATTTTAGAAAGGAGAACCAGCCGGAAAAACGTGACCCTCTTGCGTACTGGCAGGTAAGAAATTATGCAATAACATATTTTTTACAATTTATTGTATTAATTATATTTTAGATTACTACAGATGGCGACGCGTTTCAAACTTTGGTAAAAAAATACTTCTGCGTTCCCGCATCTTCGTGCGAATCAGAACGAGTATTCAGTAAAGCTGGACAATTAGTTAGTGAGCGTCGCACGCGGCTATCATCGGCCGTTGTAGATAAGCTCTTGTTCTTAAATAAAAACAAACATTTTAATAATATGTAAATATATATATTAAGTAAGGATAGTAAAGTAGGGATAGTAAGTAAGGATAGTAATCTAAGCAATAGTATAGTAGGGATTGATATTAAATTTGTTTTTGTTTTTAGTTGTTATTTACAAACTATTGTCCTATATATACCAAAGAAGTGGAACAGTTTTATTTTAATTTGTTTTTCGTTTTCTTTTTTATTTACTAAGGGATTAATAAAATGGATATTTTTGTTGAAAATTTGCCTTTTAATTTTTAAACATCACAAATCAAAATAAAGTTCAAATAAACTAAAATAACTGCTATTTTTTTTATTTAAAATCTCGATGTTTCATCGATGATTTCGCCAAATCATCGGAAACATCGATGCCCGTGAACATCGATGATTCTCCACCTCTAGTCTCCACCCGTTTACGGCTTGATATGAGGACCGCCTCTGTTTTATGGTGTGCTATGTCAAGGCCGACCGTTGAAAGCCAGTGCTCTATAATGGCCACCGCAAAGCACTGCCAGGAAAATACTGTCATTTTTCCTGGCAGTGCCAATCGCAGGACTCCATCGTACATAGCATTCCACAATAGTGGTCCCAGTACTGATCCTTGGGGGCCTCCGCAGGTAATCTTACGCTCCATGGCTCCTCTTTCTGTATCGTATAGCAGTATGCGATCTCGAAAATAGAACCTAATGATGCAAACTAGCTCGTCTGGTACTTCAAGATTTGGGAGAACTTGAAGAATCACGTCCCAACGCGCCAAGTTGAACGCATTTTTTATGTCCAGGGTCCCCATCAAGCAGTACTCCTTGCTGCCGCTCCTCCATCTCGTTCCCTGGATTGACCTTGAGGCAATGGCCGTCACTGTTGCAATAGCGTCGATAATCGATCTCGATTCCCGGAGAGGGCCTTCTCCACCGCCGTCCGGAAGTCGCATGCGCTTTGCTCCGAGCCCTTATTAAGGCGTAGGACCATGTTTCCATTCGCCGCCTTCCTCATACCCTTGTTTCCATTCGCCGCCTTCCTCATACCCTGCATGCTTTGCGACAAGTGCTTAAGCGAGGGGTCGCTCTTGACGGTGCATAGCATATCCGCATACGAAAAGCTATTTCTTCCGCTAATTAGCACCGCGTCGGGTCTCGTCTGCCTCTACTTTAGGGGCCGGATGATGGCTTTTGAGCACGAGCCATCTCGGGGCTTCTCAGCCTCAGTGCTCATTTACTGGATTTTGTTCCCGCTGGGAGCAACTGTCACTACCTTCTCTTTACCTTCACCTTCACCTGGTTAATGTGCCTAACCACAGGCTTATTTTCATTAACCATGAATATGAGGTCTGCCAAAATGCTGCCGAGTTCCCCCAGTTGTTGTTCGCATGTTGGGTCCGACTTGCATTTCTTCTGGGGTATCTTACGCGGCGAACTGGTCGGGCTTGCAGCGTCGCGATTTCTCTTTGGAGTGTCGCACTCCACCGTAAAGATGAAGGCGGCCTCAGATATCACCGGTGGCGCTGAGCTTGGACCTTGGACCCAGGGGCAGTGCGAAGAAATCTCGTACATTTCGCGAACGCCTTGCGCGCATCTTTTACTGCTCCATCGGAGCTTCGATCCGCCATACCTACAGGCTAACTTGCAGTCCTGGCCTACGAATCGTGATCGGGCTCCAGCGGTGGCCAGAAGTTTCCTTCTGACTTTTGACCGTTGGAAGTTTGACCGCTTCGACTTGGTCGCCAGAGCCCCGTTATTGGGCCACCACTAGCGTGAGGGGGTTGGCTTGGTCCGGTCCGCGACCTTTTACCCTTTCCAGCCCGAGCGATCCGTCAACACCTCCAATAATTGTGGAAGTGTTTCAATTCGTAGCAATTCAAATTTAAAGTGAAACTGCCGCAAGTGTGCCTACTCTCAGAAGCTCACTGATATAGAAGTAGTCAGAGCTTAGAGTTCTAGCGCATCTTTACCAACAACAAAACGGAGTTTCCACGGGTAGTAACATTTTTTGCAAACCCTCGCTGGAACAAAAAAGATCCAGCACCTCCAGATGGGGCCGTAACTATATATTAGCTTCCTCTGACCTTGGTCTATCACACTGTACTCTTTTCTCTACCAGCACCGCGCAGATTTGTAGAAACTATGATAATTTTCCGGAGCGAAGGAAAAAGACGGGACCGTATCAGAACGACCTCACAGTGTCTATTTCATGAAAGTAAATTTGTGTTAATGTTAATTGATAAATGGAGACGATCCCGGTGCCTTAACAGTGATTGTTGTTAATATATACGGTCGTTAATCACACAACTTACATTTATCTTTTTAAGCCCCTGTGTACGGATGGTCCCGGTGCTTTGTCGGCGATTGATCTGCACGACAGCGCATCTGTGGTATCAGAGAGCACGTGGTTATTATTACTTGCTTCTTGCGCGTTGCCATACTAGCTTATTATTTTTATCAATCTAGCTTATGGTGTCTCCCAAAATCAGGCAACACTGACTCGCAATGCAACCATACTCTCTCAGTGCAACCACGTGCTTTCCGACACACACACGGTCACCAAACACAGTAATTGGAGATGCCAAATTTTTTGTCTAATAACCATTTTTTCGTTGGTTTCTTTTTATGAGTTGCTGTGTTTGGATGATCCCGGTGCCTTATCAGCGGTTGATGTACACATGTAAGGAATGTTTATTGTAAGTGTATTTAGTATTATAATATAGACAGATAATTCTTAGTGTGTAAAGAAGTTCTAGGCCGAGGTACAGATCTCAGTCTGACCAGGGCCGCCTTACAAGAATATTTGTAAGTCGCCGAGACGCCAGCGACTTGAGGCACCTCGCCTCGCCTTCACTGCCGACACCTACCTCAACGTCTAAGGCTGGGGAATTTGTGGTAGACCACGCGCCGCCGCCTTCCTTAACGCTCGAGTCGTCCGTTCAGTCTCCTGTCTGCGTCTACCCTTTCTGCAGCGGAGTCGACACTTGCCGACTCGCACGCACTGATAAACTTGCCCCAGCTAGATTCGGCTCGCCGAACCAACAAACACAGGGGGGAAGGAAAAGAGAGGATGTTAAAGAAAAGAAGAAAGAAAACACTCACTTCTAGTCCAGTTATTTATCCTTCGCACAATTTATTTTTGTCACTACAATTTTTCACTTCACTTCTATGCACGTGTGGGCTTCTCCAACAATCAAACGCAAGAGAGCGAGCCTCGGCTTGCGCGTCTGCCGCGAAGCTCTCCTCGGCACTCACCATAGCGAAAGCTCGTGGTGAGCTTGCCGATCTTCACCTCGCTCTCTCTCTCTCGCGCGCTTACAAATTCACTTTCTCTTAAAGTTACTTAATTAAGCCACGACCGACAGATGGCGGGCTTCCTTACTAACAGCTATTTATACTTTCTTAAAATTACTTGGTTGAGCCATGGCCGGCAGATGGCGGGCTCTTCCTAATTACGGCGGCTGCCGTAATTGATGTCCGAGCGCTTCTGCTGCTCAAGCCCGCTGTGACGCTTGCGACGGCCTAGCGGTGCAGGCGCCTGCGTCACAAGTGATAAACGGCTTTAACTTATAAACAGCTTTTAGTT
Source organism: Zaprionus bogoriensis (assembly GCA_035046045.1). Classification (NCBI taxonomy): domain Eukaryota; kingdom Metazoa; phylum Arthropoda; class Insecta; order Diptera; family Drosophilidae; genus Zaprionus; species Zaprionus bogoriensis. Next base: position 188,725 of record JAWNOI010000082.1, on the reverse strand, counting down.
CGGGCTTAATTAATATTTGGCTTTAGTTAATATTCGGCTGTTGATGAACGGCTTTCTGCTGATGACGGCTTTCTGCGGCTGAATTATATTTCGACTGCTGCTGATGAATTATATTTTACTGCTGCTGCTTGGCTGCTCGACTCTTTCTTACTACTGCTGCTTCTTCTTCGATTGTTGCCCATTGCGTCGCTGCCTCCTCGATCACACATCGGTTGTGCAACCCTGCTGACTATGCCATAAGCACAGCTGACCGCTCCTATTCCATCTTACACACACATAACAGGTTGGCTGATAAGTCCCCGGTCTAACAAAGAAAAACACATCTTTTTGTTAAAATTCGTTTTTATTATTCAACATAGTTCCCTTCAAGAGCGATACAAAGATTATAACGACCTTCCAATTTTTTGATACCATTTTGGTAGTACTCCTTTGGTTTTGCCTCAAAATAGGCCTTAGTTTCGGCAATCACCTCTTCATTGCAGCCAAATTTTTTCCCTGCGAGCATCCTTTTGAGGTCTGAGAACAAGAAAAAGTCGCTGGGGGCCAGATCTGGAGAATACGATGGGTGGGGAAGCAATTCGAAGCCCAATTCATGAATTTTTGCCATCGTTCTCTATGACTCTTGGCACGGTGCGTTGCAAGACAACACTTTTTTCTTCTTCATATGGGGCCGTTTTGCCGCGATTTCGACCTTCAAACGCTAAAATAACGCCATGTAATAGTCACTTCCCAGAGAGATGGAAAAAGTCGATCATTATAATGATACCAAAACCTGGCAAAGACCGCACAATTGCTTCATCATATAGACCAATTAGTTTACTAACGTGTCTATCAAAACTCTTTGAAAAATGCTTCTTGGCACATATCACCCCATACCTCAGAACACACAACAAAATCCCGACTCATCAATTCGGTTTTAGAGAAAAACACGGAACCATTGAGCAAGTCAACCGCATAACATCTGAAATCCGAAATGCATTCGAACAAAGAGAGTACTGCACTGCGATATTTCTGGACGTATCACAAGCATTCGACAGAGTATGGTTAGAAGGTTTAATGCACAAAATTACAGAAATGCTCCCAACCAACACTCACAAACTTCTGAAGTCATACCTTTACAACAGGAAATTCTCAGTAAGATGTAATTCTGCCATGTCCGACGACTACATCATTAGAGCCGGAGTTCCTCAAGGCAGCGTGCTTGGACCAACACTTTACCTTATCTACACTGCAGACATCCCAACGAGCAGGCAACTAACCACATCCACTTTTGCTGATGACACAGCGATCCTAAGCCGCTCGAGATGCCCCAAGCAAGCAACGGCGCAACTAGCTATACACCTGGTGGCAGTGGAGAAATGGCTATCCGACTGGCGAATCAAAGTTAACGAACAAAAATGCAAACACGTAACGTTCACACTTAACAAGCAAGACTGCCCTCCACTCATTCTAAATAACACTGTGGTTCCGATAGCAAACGAAGTAACATATCTTGGCGTACACCTCGATAGACGACTTACTTGGCGCAGCCACATTGAAGCCAAAAGAACACATTTAAAGCTCAAAGCTAACAGCCTCCACTGGCTTATCAATAGCCGCTCGCCCCTTAGCCTGGACTATAAAGTACTTCTTTATAACACCGTCTTGAAACCAATCTGGATGTACGGATCTCAGTTGTGGGGGAATGCCAGTAACAGCAGTGTGGATAAAATCCAACGAACTCAATCAAAAATTCTCAGAACCATCACCGGGGCACCGTGGTACGTTCGGAACGAAAACCTTCACAGGGACCTTCACATACCACTCGTCAGAGAAGAGATAGCAAAAATCACAACAAAGTACTACGACAGGCTATCAGTACACCCAAATCATCTCGCGAGAGCACTCACGCGAGCTTCCAGCAGTTCTCGTCTTCGCCGCAACGACCTTCCAATCCAGCGCTAATTATTAGGACCATGTAGTCTCTATTCAGTTCAAATCAAACTGTTAGATATATTATTATTTTAAGATTTGCAAACTTATTGTTAGGCTCGTAAAGAGAAGATCCAATAAAAACAAAACAAAGTTAAAAAAAAAAAAAATGTAATAGTCACTGTTGATGGTTTTTCCCTTCTCAAGATAATCGATAAAAATTATTCCACGCGCATCCCAAAAAACAGAGGCCATTACTTTGCCAGCGGACTTTTGAGTCTTTCCACACTTCGGAGTCGGTTCACCGGTCGCTGTCCACTCAGCCGACTGTCGATTGGACTCAGGAGTGTAGTGATGGAGAAATGTTTCATCCATTGTCACATATCGACGCAAAAGCTCGGGTGTATTACGAGTTAACAGCTGCAAACACCGCTCAGAATCATCAACACGTTGTTGTTTTTGGTCAAATGTGAGCTCGCGCGGCACCCATTTTGCACAGAGCTTCCGCATATCCAAATGTTGATGAATGATATGACCAACACGTTCCTTTGATATCTTTAAGGCCTCTGCTATCTCGATCATTTATTTTACGGTCATTCAAAATCATTTTGTGGATTTTTTTGATGTTTTCAACGGTAACCACCTCTTTCGGGCGTCCACTGCGTTCACCCACCTCCGTGCTCATTTCACCACGCTTGAATTTTGCATACCAATCAATTATTGTTGATTTCCCTGGGGCAGACTCCGGAAACTCATTATCAAGCCAAGTTTTCGCTTCCACTGTATTTTTTCCCTTCAGAAAACAGTATTTTATCAAAACACGAAATTCCTTTTTTTCCATTTTTTTCACAATAACAAAAGTTGCTTCACAAAAGACGCTCTATCTCACAAGCTAATTGACTAACAGACGTCAAATTTTGACACGAATCATTTGAAGGATAGTACTGTGGGGTTTTTATTTATAAGTTGTTGTTTATTAAAATATATTTGTAGTTATTAAGTAATATTTAGTTTAGGGTTGTAATAGTATATAGTTGTAGTTAAGTTCTAGGGGTTAAACGTCTTCTTTTATACACACGTCGTTCGTCGTTCGCGGCTCTTTCTCAACTGTCGATCGCTTACTCTTGTCGTCGTTGCTCTATGCTGTTCTTTATACACACGTCGTTCGTCGTTCGCGGCTCTTTCTCAACTGTCGCTCGCTTACTCTTGTCGTCGTTGCTCTATGCTGTTCTTTATACACACGTCGTTCGTCGTTCGCGGCTCTTTCTCAACTGTCGCTCGCTTACTGTTGTCGTCGTTGCTCTATGCTGTTCTTTAAGGCGTCGTTGATGTTGCTTCAAACCAATCCTAGTTGTTGTAGTTGCTGTTGGTAATGTTCCAGGAATACCAATCCCACAGTACTATATAAAAATAATATGAATTCAATACTAGCGACGACATCTATGTGTCAGACCGGGGACTTATTAGCCAACCTGTTACGGTCGGTGGCAATTATAATTTGATTTTGCTTGTTTCGTTTGCTTTATGTGCACTTTTTTGTGTGTCACCCTGTTGTTGTTGTTGTGCCTTCCTTTTTGAATTCCCATTTGCACTTGCACATCGTTATGTTTTTTTTTTATGCAGTTGTTCTCTCTTTAGAGTATGTATAATTATTTCACCATTCGCTACTAAAATTTCCACAAAAACCGCTGTTCACTCACCTTAGCCTACAAGGAAATTAGAACGGTAAGCGTAGTGGGCATGGTCAATCCCTTGTTCGAAGTTCGACTGCGCCAGTTACAGTCCAGTGAACGGGGGATGCTACAAGGAAGCTTGCGAACAAACGATTTGGTTGCAAAGAGAACAAAATAGGACTGCCCATTTATTAAAAGAGTGTGTACGTGTATGTGTGTTTGCCAGAGTTGCATGTTGGCGATTTTGGTTGTTGCCCTAGGCTTGCAGTTGCCGGATATGCGTTGTTTCCAAGTGGCCAGAAAGAAGGGCATGTTATCTCGCGCTCGACTGTAAGATACCATTTACCCTATTCGGAAAATAAAACAAATTAAAACAGGCTAAGAACTTTTTAGTCAAGCGCTTTTACTGTAAAATGCCCTGTATCACTCAATATATTAATAATAAATAAAATATTATATATCATATAGAGCAAGAATTAACGCCGCTGGAATTTGCTTCCGATCCGATGATCGGTACCCAGGGGCAGGCCAATAATATATTATTTTCCAGAAAAAAAATTTGGTAGACTAGAACTGGTCAAGATCGGTTCCATAGTTCCCCAAGAAAATAATAAATAATAAAATGGTATGATAAATGTTTAAAAGCTATAAATGAATATACCCAATTTTCAATGGCCCGGTAAATAGCTTACTGTCTATAAATTATTATTGTTTGATCAATTAATATACTTATATATATATATTTACATATATACATATAAATACCTATCCACCTAATCAAAAAGCTAATCAAGACCTAATCTTACCTACTCGAATGAAAGACTGGCTAATCTCTGCTCTCCTCAAAACTTACAGAGATTCCATGAACTAAGAACTAATTCAAAAGTCCTATCACTATTTCTATAAAAATCTATATTTGAAAACGCCCAATCAATCCATATTGGCAATAGATGTTTTCAAATCTATCAAGCTTCAAGTCTTTTGATTATTGAAATTTATATCAAAAGTTTTTAAGCATAAATGGAAATCTCCTAGAATAATTGAATTCGACCCTAAACACTAATATTGCCCAAATAGTTCCTCAAATTCTGTTTTAAATGTTCTCGGACAATATAAATTCCTCTTAATAAGAACACTTACTTGGTTGAGTTTTTGTAAGAAACTGGATTTATTCTGTCTTGTGTTCGATTTATATAGGAAAATATTTGAATCAATCTATGGCTTACGCAGAGGCCGCGTTTGCTATCAAAAGTGGGAGAGTTATCTTTCATCCCCGCACAGCAACCTTTTGGTGTGGACAAATCTTACACTGATAAATATATTTTTAGCCTAAAATAGCCTGTACTTAAAGCCATGAACGTCAGCAGCACTCGTTTATAGATAGTGATTTATGGCTTAAGCCTGATGCATACACGCATAGAACTCATTAGTGTTCGTCTGAACAGACATCTTCTATAGAATCCGACCCAGTCATTAGGTCATCGATAAAGAAATCATTTCTTATTCCTTGACTTATATTTTTATCTTTGAATTTATCAGGAATATCTACTCGAACTCTAGTAGCTAAATATGGTGCTGATGCAGTACCATATGGTACTGTTGTTAGTTTGTAATTTTTTATTTTTTTATCTGGAGAATTTCTTCATAAAATGTACTGATATTCTTGATCATTATCATTAATTTTTATCTGACGATATATTTTCTCAACATCCACAGAGACTACATATTCCCACTTTCTCCAAAATATCCTTTTGAGCTCGTGGGCCAACCACATTATGTCGTTTAAACTTTTGTCGTTAGTGGTTTTTGCTGAAGCGTCAAATACTACCCTTAATTTAGTTGTTAGGCTCTTATTACAGCCTGGTGCGGTAAAACATATTTACCTTCAATCTCCACTTCGACCATATATCCTAGGTAAATCCATATATTCTTTCATGAATTTTGTATAGTCTAACCTTAGTTTTTCATTTCTTTTTAATTTTTTCTCCAGATTCATAAAACGAGCCATTGCTTGTTTATTTGAATCTTCTAAGGTTACATCATCTTTAAATGTAATTGACACAATGTATCGTCCATCTGAGTTTTTTCTGGTGGTTTCCGTGAACTTATTTTCACAAATTTTAGATTTGATATAATTTCTGTCTTCTTCCTCTACCTCCCAATAACGATCCATATCTTTTAGTTTTTAGTTTTTTTATCCCTTGGATTTTTTTGCATCCAGAGACAATCCACCCGAAATCGGGTTTTTGTCCTAAGAGACCGTTTAATTTAACCACTCCATTTTTTGTTATATGAGTGTTTAAGTCGGCTCCAATAATTAAATCAATACGGCCCGGCTTATTATGGTCACGGTCCGCTAAATTGTAGCTATTCCATTTGACCTTGTCAACATCAAGTTTGCTGACTGGCAGCGCTTTCATTAATTTGGAAAGTACTATTGCTTCCACTTTTAGTATTTTTTGTGAGTTATTACTTTTTAATAAAAGATTAATTTTGTGCTTTGAGATGCACTTTCCTGTGGAAGATACTTGTATATCGACAGAATAAGTACGCGACACGAGTTGTCTAGACAGACTGATGAGCCGCCTTCACGGCTCCTTTATTTAAACCAAAATCTTGCTCTAACTTATCTCTATGTTAAACTAGGGAGGTTTACATTAGAGCCCTAAGCGCTAAATGTATCTATATTTAGGGTCACACAGTGTAGGGTTGCAACGCGTGGGTCAAGCTGTTATCATATGCATATGCTGCAGACTCCTACACGCTGCTTGGGTCAGGCCTATCTCAAGTGTTGGTCTTATCTATATTTAACATTCTCGCGTCTTCTGCTTGACAGCATATTTACTCTGCTCGGGAAGACAATTGCCTCCTAAGCATTGCTTTGAGTCAAGACTTATCGCTATTACATTATTAATGATCTGAGAGCGGCGAGACGTTAATCTAAGCATTCTAACCTTCTCTTCAATATAATGTTCAATCTATGTATACTCTATAAGATTGAACAATACTGTTGTTATATTTCCAGAGTAATTCGTAAAAGCAAAAGATGTTTATTCAGTGACTGTAACTTATAGACTGAAATACAAAATTATCGGGTCCATTCATTTGCCCATTCGATTTATTTTATCGATATATAAATTTTCGTTGCAACAATGCAATTTTTTATTTATCAACAGATACTGCACTGATCTCTATCTGAGATTTAATTTTGGGTAATTTCAGAATTTGCGCTGATTTCTTAAAAATTATTGTACTTTGTGACCCACTGTCTATCAAAGCTCAAACGTTTTAAAATCTCCTTTTAAGGATTTTATCTAAATACTTGCGGTAGCTGATAATGCCTGCTCTGACGTCATACAACTCTTACTAAATGTATTTTTTTAACAGGCATCTCATCCTGCATTGAGCTAATTGAACTAAGTCGTTGCTCTAAAAATTCTATAATTCTATATTCATTGGGTTACTAAATTTCCGTAGAAAGATGAAATTAAATAGGCTCTGAAGAATCTCTTCATTCTTCAAGCCCATGGTTTTTATAGCCTGGACATTTTCTTGGATTGTGTCCAAGAGAGCCTTTATGGTCGATGCTGAATCCCCGACATGAGGTGCATCGACTAAATTTTTTAAGTGTACACTCAGCACTGCTCTCTTGTTGTTGAATTTAGTATCCAACAAGGACCATGCAAGTTTGTAATTTGCGTCAGTTGGTGCCAAACTTGCTATGGTGGCAGCTGTGCCACCGTGTGCCTTTGTTTTAAGGACGCACATTTTTTGTGCGTCCGGGATCATTGTTGATCCTATGAGTTGTTGGAACAACTCTTTGAATGTCTTCCATTCCTCGTATTTGCCAGAGAATGACGGAATATCTACTCTAGGCAGAGCAAATGGAAGATTCTCGCTTCTTGACCTAGAGGCAAGTTCATCATAGGCCTCATTGAGCGAGTAAAACGTCTCTGTCAGGTCATCATCTTCGTACTCATCCATGTACGTGATAAAAATTTCCTGACAGTGTTTTTCAGCAAGTCTCACTTCACTCATGGGTTCATATCCGGCCTTAACTCTTTGTAAGGCCGATCGATATTCACCCAATAAGTATGAGAACTTCTTACTAATGTTTTTCATTTTAGTATCACCCTTAGTATCGGACTTCATGGCCCTTACTAAAGGGGTTATACTACTTAATAGTACGTGTGTCTTATATATTACACTACGTATCTGTTCGCCGTACTTCTCCTTGAAGTACGGCGTCTTTTTTGCTTCTACTGAGAGTTCGATCAACCTCTTGTCGTTGATCTCGAACTGCTCAGTGATGGCTGTTAATTCGTCTTTGTACAGACCTAGCTGTACCGAGTCTGTCCGACTCGCTTCTGCCGCCGCCGTATTGTAGAGGGTTTCCAGGGCTCGTCCCAGAACCTTCTGTGTTTCTACCAGCTCCATCGTTATCTCCATATCTTATTTTTATTATTATTTATTTTTTTTACAACACGCGCGGACCGAAAATTTTTTATATTTTATAAATTGTTCATTTATTATCACTATTTTTTAACACACGCGAAACAGAAAATATTTTCTTTTATAAATATTTCTGTTTATTTACTGCGTACGTCGGGGTCACCAAAATGTAACGGCAGAAATGAAGTACGCGACACGAGTTTTCTAGACAGACTGATGAGCCGCCTTCACGGCTCCTTTATTTAAACCAAAATCTTGCTCTAACTTATCTCTATGTACAACTGGGGTGGTTTACACTAGAGCCCTAAGCGATAAATATATCTATATTTAGGGTCACACGGTGTAGGGTTGCAACGCGTGGGTCAAGCTGCTATCATATGTATATGCTGCAGACTCCTACACGCTGCTTGGGTCAGGCCTATCTCAAGTGTTGGTCTTATCTATATTTAACATTCTCGCGTCTTCTGCTTGACAGCATATTTACTCTGCTCGGGAAGACAATTGCCTCCTAAGCATTGCTTTGAGTCAAGACTTATCGCTGTTACATTATTTATGATCTGAGAGCAGCGAGAAGTTAATCTTAGCATTCTAACCTTATCTCCAATATAGTGTTCAATCTATTTGGTACTTTTCAAGATTGAAAACTATTTTTAAAAGAATATGTAGAATTAAGGCATATGGTTCAGATTCAGAGCCCAGAAAGAGACAATTACTGTCTTCCTAATCACTTGTGACGCGAACGCCTCTAACAAACAGCAATTGTCGTTGCTGTCATCACATCTGCAGCGATAATCGCCCACGGAGAGGCCGTGGCAACCGCCGCAACTAAGAAGTCCGCCACCTGGCGGCCTCTATAGATATTAAGCTAGGTATAAGTGAACAGAAGGGAGAGCGAGATCAACGAAATGAAACGCTGGAGTTGCAAACTCACCACGAGCTTTCGCCGACCACGAAAAAGACCACACGAACTGAGTCCGCGACCTGATACGTGTGTAGTGAAATTAAGCGAAAAAATGAGAAAAAAACTAAAAGGACTATATATGTAAAGAAGTATGCCTAAACATGCTGCTCTCGCCCCACCCCTAAATGCAGAGGATATCGATTAGTCGATAGAGCAGCTCTACATATATCGATATAATATCGGCACAAGAGAGGCAGAGCGAAGCCGTCGGGAGTAAAGAACAGTCGTCGTGAGTCAGAAGTCAGTGGAAGTCAGCTGTGAACAGTCGTTTAAAAGTTGTATTTAAGAAGCAGTCAAGCATATTATAAAAGTTAAAGAAGTTGTTGAACATTAATTAAACCTAAACAATATATTATATTAAACATAGATCTAATGATCTTACATATATTCAAAATAAAGTGAGTTATAATTCATTTATTAAAACAACCCCCTTCCCCTCCTCCAATTGATCGGCAATCCGAATCGTTTCTACCCAGTCTCTGTTGCGTAAGAGTGTGTTCCGGCACGTGCCGCGTGGGAAAAGGGCGCAGACGTGAACGGGCTAACGACTTGACGGACAACTATAGGGAAGTGGTAGCGAGAGTCGGTGGCGACACAAGGAGTATTCCCTAATTCCCCGGCTTTAAGAAGTGTGAGTGCAGGTGCCAGGAGCGGGGTGTGATATTCCGCCCGGGAGCCCTGACTAAACTAGGGGAGAGTAGAAGTCGGTGGGGAGACGTTGGCCTGTACCCGTTGGGTCCCGACGGTGAAGCAGTGTAGGGCCTAATACGGAAGAGGCAAAGTGCAGGGTAGTGTGTTTGAAGACATTGGAGGAGCTGAGATCTGTACCTCGGTCAAAGATTTTTTTACACACTGCGTATTTAAGTCAGATAGTACGACGACGAAAGTAAGGGTAGTTTTTGATGCATCGTGTACAACATCGAGTAATTTATTCCTTAATGACGTGCAGCTAATCTTCCCCATCTGGCAATATGAGCTAGCTGCATGGGCAGCTCTAGCATCTGATCTGCAGGTTCTCCGCATCCAGCGCCTGCAAATAAAATTATACGAAGGGCACTGAAAGTATCGTGGACAGTACGCAATGAAACAATAAGAAATACTTATCTGATACAATCAGTTGACGAAGCTTTTCAAGCTGTAAGCGACCGCTATGCCAACTCACTGGCCACCCACGTGAATCCAGAGTCGCGAAAAATACTCGCCCATCCATTTGTTCCACAACGATTGTGCGACAGAGAATCATTGCCTCTCTCCCTACACTCCTCCGGTTCGAAGTGGAAGAACTTGACCGACGTAAAGCTGTAAGGCAGGCAGTCGATGGCGAAAGACGGCGACAGCAGTATGCAAGCAGGCTACCTGAAAGATTCGGTAAATTTGTAATTAATTCATTAAAAAGAGGGCTCAGACACAGAGAAATTACTCGTGAATATGCAGTGGCACGTATCCAGGGGCAGATATCGGCCAGGAGACACCAAGCCAGCAGCCTCACCAACCTCGCCACAAGACACAGAGCAAGAGCAAATCACACTTGCCGTTGTGACGCATATGCAAACACAATGCGCGTCTCTGGCAATTGGCTCCCACCACCAACAGCAAGGGCCTTAAATATTTGAAGACTCAATCATTAAATCACTGAGGAAAAGATGAGCTTATTCGCGGCCAACCGCTCGCCATCCAAAAGATGATTGTACTGAGCTTTGACCAGCCAGTAAGTCCCCCAAAGGGGACGCAGCTGATCGCACAATCCATGCAGCACAAGCAAACTCATGTGCAACAGCAAAATCAACCACAATCCACGCAATTGTTTGCCGAAAGACACACAATCGCATCTGGGAGGCCTGGGCAAGGTTATGCGCAGCCAACTCGAATGGCGACCCCTCTCTCTGCTCATTCGCATCTGCAACACAATTTGGTTGAATCACTACCGCAACAAGTAAACGTGCCATGTGGCTCCCAACAGCAGCAACAACAGAAGCCAAAACCTGAAATATTTAAAGAATCTGTCATCAACTCATTCAGAAAAGAATACATAGAAGGCAAAATTACTAGAGAACGCATATTTGAAATTATACGAGGACAAACGCTCGCCATCCAAAAAATGATTGTGCTGGGCTTTGGTCTGCCCTTAAGTTTCCAACATGCGTTACAACCGACTGCACACTTGTCGCAAAACAGGCAAACACCAGAGCAGCAACAACTCCACTCACAAACTATGCAGTTGATTGATGAAATTCACGCAATCACATCTAAAAGCTCGGGGCAAGTCCAAGCGCCCATCTCGGAATACGTGCAATCTGCTCCTCATTCCGCAGACACGCAGCCGCAGCACAACTTGCCGACACAACAGCGCGCCGAAAATCCAGACGCAGAACTCATACGAGGCCGGGAAGAAGTACAAGCTCGCTTAATCCAACTCATTTTTGACGATACGATGGCTGAGGAAACTCACATAAAATCCAGTTCAACTGCCAACTATGGAAGACGCTCGCCTGGGCAGCGCAACGCAGCTGCACTCATACCGGCTGACCGCCAAACTCTGGTCAACTAAGTGAGTTTTCTGCCTTTAAACTTCCACCTCCTTTCTTTTTTTCAGGCACGTAATGATTCAAATGACGTCAGTCATGTTGCATGGAGACGACTGCGAATACAGCTGCGACCTGCAATAGAAAGACAAACTTACTTAGTGAAGCCAATACAATGTAATAATAGAAAACACAGAGACGTCCGCAACTTACACAAAGCTCCAATGCAAGGCCTCCAGCCTTGCACGCGGGCGGCCACTAGAGCGCATGCACACTCTGCTCGAACAATTAACGCATAAGATGCGAATTCTCTTACAACACTTTGTTAATTTAAATTATAATATTGCAATTATAGTGCTATTGCTGGCACAATCAAAATGTGACATTATAACTAAAATTTCCAATCGAAATTACTGCAATTGTTTCGCATACATTTTATTAATAATAATTGGTTTTTGTTACTACAACTATATGTTGTAAATCGATATAAATACTGCAATGTTAATGCTATCGTTTTTACATAAATGTCAACCCTTAACCCTTTAGCCACCACAACTCTGTTTAGAATAACCACGTAATTGGGCTGTTAGCTGTTTGCCCGAACTATGTTAAATTTAAAGCTTATAAGTTGCTGTAATAGTAATAAAAACAAGTTGTAAATAAAGATTACCTCCTGTGTTCTGCTGGAGACTAATTTGTACCATCCAAAAAATATAAATTTGCTATCTCTGCCGCAGATCCACAAATGAACATCGAACCTGTCACCCGAGTTTTCCCTTAAGATGATAATTTGGCTCAAACCAATTGGCGGAGGAGCAGGGTGACATTAAACGAAAAGATGGACTTTGTCGTATGGTAGAAGTAAGGACAAGCAATGGAGTAGTTATGATATCCACACACAATGTTTGTCCTTCTCCTACAGAAGATTAAGAAGAAATCAATTTAAATAAAAATAATAATCAAAACGAGATGCCACATAAGGTACCCACAATAAAACAAACAAAATCAAGAAAGATTATGAATAACAAGTGAAGAAAGCTACAGTCGACAGTAAGATACCATTTACCTTTCGCTGTTGAAAACTAATTCTTAATATTAATTACTTCTATTCGGCGAATAACAACGCATCGCATATTTTCGAAGACAAATACACATGCATTGACGCTAATGGCAAATGCCGACTGCACACTGACTACTCGACGACTGTGCGTGCGCAGTCGGCGTCGGCGTCGGGCCTCTACTGCTGTGAGCGAAACTTCTCGTGCCTATAACTTCTGTGTTTATTGTCCGATCGGATTTAAATTTATAGGGTTGGTCAATATTATTATTATCTACAATAATACCTAAAAAAAATTTCGGAAACTTTTCTACTTTTCCTATAATTTGATTTACCGATTTACAAAATCGATTTTTGGGGGCGGTGGGCGTGGTATCCAAAAGTTGAAATTCCGCATTCTCCGTAATGTTACCAGGCACCTTACTTCCAAATTTGGTGGTGGTTTTGGTTTTGCGGTGGGCGTGGCACACCAAGTTTGAAATAAACTCGATCTGCGTATTCAATACACGTACACTCCCATCTGGTGACTCTAGCTTTTTTAATAGCTGAGATCTGTGCGTTCATACAGACGGACAGACGGACATGACCAAATCGACTCGACTATTGATGCTGATCAAGAATATATATACTTTGTATGGTCTGCCACGCCTCCTTCTGCCTGTTACATACATTTGCACAAAGTTAATATACCATTTTTTAAAAATATAATTTGTGTATCTTGTCAAAACATAACACAAATTAGAGATAGAGCAGGAATATGTTACGAAGATCTGGGCATTGTGGGCCCATTGTGGGATATGGAATATTATTATATATAATATATAATATAATATATATAATTATACATGCGAACATGGAGAACTACACCGTTCAAACACCGAGAGGACAAAACGTGGGTATATTGGTGAAACGCTTAAAAATTATGCACAGGTGGATTCAATGATGTCAACATTGAAATGCAAGGCAAAAAGGCTGCTACAACATGTCGATATCAACGAACACAAAGGGAAACCGAGCATGCAACGTTTACCAAGAGCGCCGTTGCAAATATTCGGGTCCATCCATAATGCGGTCTTCGGTCTAATGGATGAAGAGCATGCCAAGGAGTTAATGCGGAAGGTGGAACAACACAGGAAAATTGAGGATATCTTCTGGATCTACTGAGCAAACGGTCTTCCGTATTAGACGCTACTCTGGAGGTGCTCGACAAGCAAAATATGGCAATTTTGGTAAATTTCCAGGAAATGGACGAGAACATACTAAAATTAAAAAATGCCACGCACAAAATAGGCGATCATCAATTGTTTCTACAAGTATACGAAACGCTGAATCTACGGTATGTGTGAAGACAATTGGGAGCACTGCCAGAAGATGGAAGAACTAACCATAGCAGAGTAGCGTCACCCTCTCTTCGACAAGGCTACCAAGTGTGAAGTTCTTCTACTTGCGAAAAGATCACCGAACGTCTAGGAATGTTATGTAATAATAATGCCTGAAACGACCATCAACTCCAACAACCGAACTCATGACTATTTTCTGCACCAACCAAAATAATTGTGAATGTGTTCTGTGCACACAAGACATTGTAACTCACTGGCGAAGGAACACTGCAGCGTCAGGTCGGATGCTACTTGCATTTTAAGCACGTCAGTCTATGAGCAAACGAGGACCGGACGTCAGAATTAACATTTTGGATACCAAGGATAAATTTAACGGACCAGCTGCGAGCGATCAACCATATCGAAGTAAAAGGAGGCATCTAGGTATTCAAGATTCCGGAACATTCCCCCCAAGGACGGATAATGGGTTTCCCGGTCGAGTTGGAGTGGCACCATGCAGCTCATTATTCACTCGTCAATCGTCAAGCGAGTATGCCACATGCCATCACAATTCCTACCTGCCACAATTGCCCTGCCCATTTAGTTTAGATTAATTATATACAATTTTAAGCCATATAGAAAAAAAAAATGTCAACGGCCACGGCCGTTTACCAGATATATAAAGGCATAAGAAACATATGAAATATATAAAGACATAAGAAACATGAAAGAAGTATCATTATATAAGTAACGGCCATCGAGCTAGGCCAGAAAGCAAAACATAAAGTTATTAAATTTTTTGAAAGGTACTCCTTTCAACAGGGCCAGGATGTTCAATCCCATAGAATACCAAATAGATTGAACGTTATATACTGAAGATCAATATACAATTCTATGTACAACACATCCGCTCTCCGCTCACAACTAATAAGATAGGCCTGACTTTTACGAGTTAAGTAAACATGCATATAAGAGGAAGCCATAAAGGATAGACATTAAGAAGACTGACTCAAGGTCATTAATTAACCACTTCAGATAGGCCTAAGCCAATTACAACGTAGTAGTCCTTATCTCATATGCAATGAGCATAACTAGACCCACGCCTTGCAACCCTATACATGTGACCCTAATTATAGATGCACTTGTCGTGTTAGGGCTCTAGTATAAACCACCCTACTTTTACATAAAAATAAGTACAATAAGATTTTGATATAAATAAAGGAGTCGCGAAGACGGCTAATCAGTCTGTTCAGAAATCTCGTGTCTTGTACTTATTCTGCCGTTGCACAAACGCTTGTATGGGGTTGCAACTAGTTTACCAAGTTCTCGAAATAGTCAACGTAAAGAACATCCGACATATAAACCAAGGTGATATAAAAGATACTTTCAACGCAGCAAGTAAAAAACCCAACGAATCCTAAAAGAACACAATAGCCTCATGTCACAGTAGACAGACACTCAAAAACGGGCAAGAGAGAGTGTGGCAGGCCCTAGGCTCACGCCACCAAAAAAGAGCAGGAAGCTGGAACCTGCTAAACCAAAAATTCGGTTCAAGCCCAGAGCTGTGGAAACTAATACTTGGTCCGCCCAGAAGGCAAAGTGGACGAGGGTAGCACGGAAACCACAAAAAGTTAAAAAAGGTCAGTACTAGGCCTAATGCCTAGAGGTGCAAAAACATCTGATTTTTTCAAGTTCGATGTTCTTCGATATCAAACGCTTGTGCAATGCAAAAGTAGTAATCGAGCCTCCAAAGAAATTCAATTCCATGCCATACGTGACAGGAATTTGGTCACACGCAAGGCTACTGCCGTAAGCCTTTTCGCTGCGTTAAATGTAGTGGCAACCACAAGTCGTTGGATTGTATCAAACCACGTGAAGTACAACCAACATGTGTGCATTGTGGAGATAATCACACTGCGTCATACAAAGGATGCAAAATCTACAAAGCTGCAGTTCAGCAACGGGACCAGGGAAAAACCATCAAGCCATGATGCAGTTAATGAAAACACAGTTCGCCCAGATGACGCAAATGATGGCATTTCTATGCAAATAGGTCTCAAGCTAGTCCTCTGGAATGCTAACGAATCAATGAAGATTTTGTTCACGCCGGCCCTCTGCTGCGTCGGTTCAACGTTTTAATTGGGAATCACTAGCGTCCATAGCTTTGTATGGGGAATTTTAACTCCTTTGTTTATTGTCTGATCGGGTTGTAATCTATAGGGTAGATCAGTACTGTGGCAAGCTATGAGACGATTGGTCATTTCTCTACTTTTCTTAAAATTCAATAAAAACGATTTATGGGGGCGGTGGGCATGGCATCCAAAAGTTGTAAAGCCGCATCCTGCGTAATGTTACCAGAGACATCCAAATTGGTGCTTCTAGCTTTTCTAGTGTTCCTATAATGCAAAAAATTCGTTTTATAGGGGTGGTGGGCGTCGCATACAAAAGTTGAAAATTTGCATTCTGTGTAACGTTACCAGGGACCTTGCCTCTAGTTTTTCAAGTGTTTTTATTGCGTCGATTCGGTAGTGCCCAGCGCTCAAGGGCAGCGCAGCTAACGAGAGTTGTCTATTTGTAGGCACGCAGTAGGTAGTCATGAGGTGCCTGATGTCGCTGGCGTCTCGGTGACTTACAAATTTCTTGTAAAACGGACTTTGACAGACTGAGATCTATACCTCGGTCAATAAAACTTGTAGCAGATTTAATTTGCATAAAACAGTATTTGGATCGGTTGCTACTGGTCCGGTAGACGTTCAAAACCCACCAACAGTTATCATAAGTATGATAGCTAAGGAGGTCAACCAACCGCCCGAAAGAGTAAAACAATCAAGGAAATTTGGGGAAAGCCAATCGATGAATCAAAAAAAAATTAATTTAATTTAATTAATTGAATATTAATAATTAATAAGGACAATTTTGCTCAAACGAGTTGGGGGAGGGTCAGGTTTCGTCGACTGGTTTCGCTTCGCTCGTCTTCATTCTATTTGACATAAACGTAGACTAAATCAACATGTAATGAGAAAGTGGACTGATGAGCGGAGCTGGGGTTGGTCGCTCATGAGTGGCCGCGGAGAGAGCGCAGAATTGAGTGAACTGCTCGTGAGAGAGCTTGAATGATTCTTCGAACGGAGTGAACGAAGATAAGGTCGAGATAGAGAATATTACTGATGGCGCTCGCCTTTAAGAACTTGCTTCTGTTTCTATTTGTTACTTATTTATTTTAAATATTTATTATTTATTATGTTCACTTTTTTTATTAAAAAATTTATTTTATTTATTGCAAATTATTAGTAATTGATTTCGATTTATTATTAAATTTTAATTAGTTGTTTAATTATTTATTTATTTAATATTATTTTGATTTATTATTACATTTTATTAATTTGTATTAGTTTTTATTTATTTCATTTATTTAAATTTATTATTCATTTATTATTTTTCACACGGTGCTATGCCAGAAAGTGCGATGGTCGCTTAATCGTCCTTGTCCAACGGTGCAATTCCTTATGCACTCCGCGAGTCGCGCTACGCGCGCATCACTCTGTGCAAATCCGTTAGATGAGCATTTGTCTTGCCTTCACTATCACTCGACGCTACTCTCTTCGCCCGACGCGTGTTCTTGCGCTCGACGCTCGGCCCGTTAGATGATCGCTGGTCCTCTCTTCATTGCAACTTTTGCAACGCGGGACGCCGGCTATTTCTGAACGCGTTGTTTTTGCTTGCACTTATTTCGACGACCGGCCCGTTATTTTGTCCGAACACTTTTCGTTCAATAGGGTATCGCAGGGTATTTCAGACGTGCACTAAAAATACCGGATATTTAAAAAATATCATATCGACGATATGATCTTTTTTGGAAAAAAATTATGATATTCAAAATATCGACATATTAAATATTTTTGTTTTTTTTTTTTAAGTTCAGATTTATTATTTGTCAAAAAAACATTTTTTATCAAATATAAATAAACTAAAGCAAAGGTCCAAATGAATTCCAATATTTTGTATCAAGCGATTCAAGAAAACAGAGCCAACAAAACAATATACATTTATAAATAATAACATACAATATTGTCGGTATTTAAAATATCCGACAACCTTATTGCACTTCTAAAATACCTTGCGATACCCTATAAATCGAAAAATGTTCGGACAAAATAACTGGCTGGTCGGCTACATAAGTCTAGTGCACGTCCGACAACCCTAGTGCACGTCTGAAATACCCTGCGATACCCTATAAAACGAAGAGTGTTCGGACCAGTGTTGCCAGGTATTGAGCTCGCAAAAAGGCTAGATTTTGGGTAAAAATAGGCTAGAATAGGCTAAAATTCAGAAAAATATGCTGAAAAATAAGCTATATGTTAAAATCCAATATTATCAACCAAATTAAAGTAATTTTCATGTTTTTATTATATTAAACACGTTAACAAACTTTCAATATCGTCGTGCTCCCCGTCATTCAAATATTTGTCGTTTTTTTTTAATTTGGGCAAGATATTTTTGTGGCAACGAATACGTATGACAGCATTCATTGTGTCTTCGTAACCCATATCTGTAATATTGAAATATATTATTATTAAAATATAAATAAGTTTGACACAATTTAAAAACAAACCTGCGTCTCTATACGCTAGCACCTCTGCCCAAAATTGCATCGATTCTTCTGTTTTTTCCCATTTTATCAGGTGAATTTTGTCCAATTGTGATTTTAATTCATCGATATCAGTTATTTTCGTCAAAAAAATATGCTAAATTATTTTTAAAAATAGGCTAGATTTATAGCTATAGGCTATTTACAAATTTTATAGGCTAGATCATTTAAAAATAGGCTAGATCTAGCCTGAAATAGGCTAAACTGGCAACACTGGTTCGGACAAAATAACGGGCCGATCGTCGAGATAAGTGCAAGCAAAAACAAGTGAAGAAAGCTAAAATCGAGTGCACTCGTCAGTAAGATACCATTTACCTATGGCTGTATAATTCCTATAATTCTTAATATTAATTACTTATATTCGGCGAACTATTAACAACGCATCGCATTTTTTCGAAGTCAAATACACATGCATTGACGCTAATGGCACATGCCGACTGCAAGCTGACTGCACGGCGACTCTGCGTGCGGAGTCGGCGCAAGTATTGACACCGGGCCTCTGCTGCGTTACTACTGCTGTATGAGAAACTTCTCGCGCCTAAAACATGTACAGTGGCGGACAAAAGTCTACATACGACCCCCTTTTTTACAGTTTTGGCCATCCAGAATCTTTTAAAGAAAAACAAGTGAAGAAAGCTACAGTCGAGTGCACTCGACAGTAAGATACCATTTACCTTTCGCTGTTGAAAACTAATTCTTAATATTAATTACTTTTATTCGGTGAATAACAACGCATCGCATATTTTCGAGGACAAATTCACATGCATTGATGCTAATGGCACATGCCGACTGTACACTGACTACACGACGACTGTGCGTGCGGAGTCGGCGTCGGCGTCGGGCCTCTACTGCTGTGAGCGAAACTTCTCGTGCCTATAACTTCTGTGTTTATTGTCCGATCGGATTGAAATTTATAGGGTAGATCTGTACTATGGTAAGCTACAAGAGTGCTAAAAAAATGTTTTGTTATTTCCCTACTTTTCTTAAAATGCAATAGTGTGGGGGCGGTGGGCGTGGCATCCAAAAGTTGAAAATCAAACATTCTCCGTAATGTTACCTGGCACCTTACTTCCAAATTTGGAGCTTCTAGCTTTTCTAGTTTTCTTTTAAACTATAAAAATGTGGTTTTTAGAGGCGGTGGGCGTGGCATCCAAAATTCTAAAATCCAACTTCTGCATAATGTTGCAAGACACCCTCCTACCAAATTTGGTGCGTTTATCTCTTTTCGTTATTGAATTATTTGGAAATAATCGAAATACGCATTTATCGATTTGCGGAGGCGGTGGGCGTGGCACATCAAGTTTGAAATAAACTTCTTGTGTGTATTGAATACACGCACACTCCCACCAAGTCTGGTGCCTCTAGCTCTTTTAATAGCTGAGATCTGTGTGTTCATACAGACGGACAGACGGACAGACAGACGGACATGACCAAATCGACTCGGCTATTGATGCTGATCAAGAATATATACACTTTGTATGGTCTGCCACGCCTCCTTCTGCCTGTTACATACATTTGCACAAAGTTAATATATCATTTTTGACCGATTTTCAATGGGTAAATGGTATAATTAATGATGCAGTTTTGTTTTAAATATTATTTAACGTCAATTACCGAAAAATTATACATTTTTTACAAAAACGTTCAAAGTTATTCATAAAAAACATAAAAAAGGCCTTGACAAAAGTCTACGTACGTTTGGTATCGTTGTTATTTTTTATTTTTTTAAGGGAAAATATACCGGTAAAGTATCGTTTCTTCATTTTTATGATTTACTTTTTTTTTAGCTGATTTGCTTGTTTATTTTGTAATTTTAAAACATTAGCAAAAGCAAAAATGTCTCCCCGAAAAGAGATTCCTGTGGCCGTGCGAAAAAATGGTTGTAAATCATCGAAAAACATGAAAAAACCTTAGGTGAAATCACTAAATTATAAAATTTAAGCAATTCCGTTTTTTGCTTTGTGTTTTATATTTTAAGATTTTTTTTCTCGTTATATTAGTTAATTTTTTCCAGGCTTATATTATTTGGCTTAAAGAATACGGTACACTTGTCAAAAGAACTAAAAATGTGCTGGATGCCGTAATTAAGGGCATCAAAAATTAGGGATATGAGCCGGTTTTGGAAAAATTGTTAACAAAAAAAATATATTTGTAAGAATCTTGCATCAATTTGGCGAATCATCAAGCGGAAGCAAGCAACATTTTTGGAAAAATATTCTGATTGGCTTGAGTGCAAGAAAATTATTATTTTAAAATGTTTTTCGCCACCAAAAACTTATAATTTACAATACATCGTGGACGTCCAAAATAGGAGTTCACTAAGGTTTCAAATAGAGCGAAACGCCGACGCATAGCAGAGGTTGCGGTACGGATGTCTGGTTTCCAAGGGAATAAATCAATTTCCGAAATAAGGATTGAAGAAGTTTTAGCTCTTTTCATAGAATGTCAATTAACCAAATACCAATATTTAATGCTACGTACATTTATTAACTCAAAAATACCATTTCAGTTGTTGCCAAGCTATGATCAAATTTGGTGTGCTAAAAAAAAAGCTATCCGGATAATATAACTGTCAGCGAATCTCGAGCAGAAGTTGAACTTCAAAGTTTATTGAATCACACTGCTGAACGTATGTTGCAACTTCAAAATTATGTTATCTACGATGTCAATGATGATCATCTGGTTTTATTCGGAAAATGGTAGTACTGGTCATGCAGAATAAGAACAGACGATGATAGATAGCGACTTAGCAGACAGCAATATGTTTGTTACATCATACAGTCAGCGCCACAAAAAAGCCGCACTTAAAAAAATTTGGAAGTTCTGCAATCACTATGCTGGGGTTCCCCTAAATTTTATTTTTTTAGGTGTGTTTCCCTTGACTATTTTCGACATAATTTCGTCATTTGAAGAGCGCTGTTGCTTAAGTTGCTTTTGGTAGAACTTTTTTGTAAAGACACCAGTAAAATCATGCCAAAGCAAAAGCAGTTCACAGATCGCGATAAAGAAAAAATGATTTTATTGGTTGAACAAAATGTGTCAAATCGGCAAATAGCGGCTGAAACACATTTCAATGAAAGCTCAGTGCGTCGCTTTTTTAAAAAAATATCGTGAGACAGGTGAAGTAAAAAGGAAAGAAGGAACGGGTAAAAAAAAATCAATTTTAATGGTTAAGGGTATGGTCACTGCAGAAAAATACAAAGAAATAATTTTTAGTGGAGTTGTGTCTAGCATTGATTCCATAAGTGAAGAAGAACAAGAACCTATTTTTCAAGATGATTCTGCACCTTGCCATCGAGCGTGATCTGTGAGTTACTCAGTGTCCGAATGTTATCAAAATAACTTTTTCAGTTAAATTTATCATTTTTCTATCTAAAGATATCAAATTTGAAGGAAGAATTGGGCATTAAGTCCTTAGATTAGCCAGGCAACAGCCCAGACCTTAATCCAATCGAGAATGTTTGGGCCTATATGGGTGCCAAAATAAGAAAGCAAAAGCCCAAAACTATGGAGGAGCTAAAACAAATTATAGAAAAAGTATGGATACACGATATAACGAAGGAATATTTGTGTTCCATTTACGATTCTATGCCCAATAGGGTAAAATCTGTAATTAAGGCCAAAGGCGGCATTACTAAGTATTAAGCTAAATTAAAAAAATATGTCTATTGTTAAATTGCCTAGATTTACATTTTTGTTATAGTTAGTAAGGTGTTCAATTGGAAATAAATAATTTTTGCTGAATTTTTTCATTATTATAACTTGTATGAATTTTTTCCTTAAAAGTGCCATAATAGTGAAAAGTCGTTAAAACTGGGGGGAGACCAAAAAACAACATTTTTTTAATATTAAAAACAAATTTAAACTAAAAATTTTATTAACATGCCATCAGTTAACTTATTAAAAAAAACTTGGGCGAATTCGCAATCATATAAAGAAAACAAAGGCCCTGAAAGTTAAAAATTCGTAAACCTTCAAAGTGATGCTTTTTTTGTGGCGCTGACTGTATGTGCACCTTAGAATGGTTACAAAGTCGGACCATTCCAAGATTATTTGGAAGAATCCAAGGCCATCATCGACCCGATATTGCAGTTCAATCCGGTTCCAATTTAAAAGGAAGACGACTCAGCTTTGCCTTTGTAACGTGCAACCGTATGTTGACCAGTATCGAACGCAGATCTGACTTCGCGGGGCACGCTTTAGTAGCCGGCTCTAGCTCGTCGGCTTTGGGGGTGGAGGTCTTGCTAATTCAGATCTGGTACTTGGCTATTACTATTAAATACAGAAATTGAGCGTGCTTGCGACGACATACCACATTAAGTAGTAAATAAGGGAGAGAAAACCGGGAGTATGTAAATTAATTCCTGTGGGGAATAAGATTAACTAAGAGAAGGGAAAAGAGAAGAGAAAATTCAGCAAACGAGACGCCGATGGTGTTACGTCCGTGGCCCGCCCTACCTATGATCACTGGATCCGATCTTTAATTCACGTGATCCCTTCAGATACCCTACGACCCCATCATCATCGGCAGAGTTCTAATGTAACGACTACTCCATGATTTTGAATCAAATTTTAAATTTGTATCACCAGCGCAAGTACTCTTCGCCTTAGACATTTTACAAGGGGCTTAAGTAAAATATAACAAAGAAAGAATAAGAATCCTTGAGGCTTTTACTTTGCAAAAGGAATTATTTTCATTATCCTCGACTTAATTTTATTTTCTTAATGATACTGACATTTATTTATTTATTTTATATTTCGACCCTTCTTTTAATACTACATTGCGTTCGGCTCTAGTGCAAGAAATATTATACTAGATATTAAAAAAAAAAAAACAAATTTCCCCAAAACCGAACTCGTTACATAATTTCATTTCTATCTAATATTTAAGTTAATTTTTTTTATTTCAGACTTTTCCTGTTTTTATATCTATTTAATATCTAAATTGATTTCTTTTCAAACTTTTCGTCCTTTTTATTCCTATTTAATATTCAAATAAATTTCTCATTTCTCTTTTTCTCTTTTTTTTTCCAATACCAATACCAAATACGTCTCACTTATCTGATGGGCTTTAAAAAAACAAAAACAAGTAAGAAAAGCGCGCGCGACTGTAAGATACCATTTACCCTATTCGAAAAAATAATACAAATTAAAACAGGTTAAAAACCCTATAGTCAAGCGCTTTGAATGTAAAATAATAAATAAAATACTATATATACAGCTAGAATTTACGCCGCTCGAATTTGCTCCCGATCCGATGATCGGTACCCAGGGAACACCACGGGGAGGCCATTAATATATTAATGGGGTCAATTTTCCAAAACAGAGATTTGGTGACCTACGAGTCGACTAGAACTGATCAAGATCAGTTCCATAGTTCCCCAAGAAAATAATAAATAATAAAATTATTATTATTATTAGGTGGCACTACAACCCATTTCGGGTTTTGGCCGACCTCAGCGTCTCCCTCCAGGCGCCTCTGCTCTTCGCGCGCCTCCACCAATTGGAAATACCCAGTAGAGTAAGGTCCTTCTCTACTTGGTCCTTCCATCGAAGATTTGGTCGTCCCCTTCGTCGTCGCCCATAGTCGACCCTCGCTTCGAACACCTTCTGAGCTGGAGCTTCTTCATCCATACGCACAACGTGGCCGAGCCAGCGCAGACGTTGTATCGTGATGCGCCGGACCACGTCCACGTCGTCGTACAACTCGTACAGCTCGTGGTTCATCCGAATGCGAAAGTCGTCCCCAATCCGAACGGGACCGAAGATCTTGCGAAGAATTTTTCTCTCGAACACCCCAAGCGCTGCTGCATCCGTCTGTGAAATTACCCATGCTTCTGCGCCATATAAGAGCACGGGTAGGATGAGTGTCTTGTAGAGTGTTAGTTTTGTTCGGCGAGAGAGGTCTCTATTGCACATTTGCCTACTCAGACCAAAGTAGCACCTATTGGCAAGTGTGATTCTTCGCTTGATCTCCAGGCTGACGTCATTTTTGGTGTTAATGGCGGTGCCAAGGTACGTGAACTCCTTGACCATTTCGAAGTTATAGCTGTCTGCTACCACATGGGAGTCTAGACGCCGCGTCTCCCTGCTTGTCGACAGCATATACTTCGTCTTGCCCTCGTTTACCGCCAAACCCACTTTTGCTGACTCCTTTTCGATAGCGGAAAATGCAGCAGTGACATCACGTTTGCTACGGCCAATGATGTCAATATCATCGGCATAAGCAAGGAGCTGGACACCTTTATAAAAAATAGTGCCAGATCGATGAACACCGGCTTTCCGCAGAACCCCTTCCATCACGAAGTTGAAGAGGTCGCACGACAGAGGGTCGCCTTGTCTGAAACCGCGAACGGTATTAAAAGGTTCGGAGAGGTTCGCTCCTACCTTGACAGAGCTGATGGTGCTGCTCAATGTCATCCTGCAAAGACGTATCAGCTTTGCAGGAATACCGAACTCAGACATGGTGGCATATAGGCTTTCCCTCGTCGGGCTATCGAATGCAGCTTTGTAATCGACAAAGAGATGGTGTGTGTCAATTCCATTTTCGTGGGTTTTTTCCAGGATTTGGCGCAATATGAAGATCTGGTCTATGGTGGATTTACCAGGTCTGACGCCGCACTGATAAGGTCCGATCAGTGTGTTGGCATACGGCTTCAGTCGTTTACATATAACGCTCGACAGGACCTTGTATGAGATGGTGATCAGGCTGATTTCCCGGTAGTTGGCACATATCGTCGGGTCGCCTTTCTTCAGTAAATAAATAATAAAATGGTTTAATAAAATCTGCCTTCAATGGCAACAAAATTTAAAAGTTGTAAATTAATATACCCTTTTCGCTCATTTTCAATGGCCGGGTAAATAGCTTACTGTATATAACTTATCATTAATTGATTAATTTAATATATCAACTTATATATTTACATATATACATATAAATACCTATCCACCTACTCAAAAAGCTAATCAAGACCTAATCTTACTAACCTCAACACAACCTACCTAAATGAAAAACTTATCTAGGGCTGCCTAATCTCAGCTTTCCTCAATACTAACAGAGATTCCATTATGATGGCTATGAACCAACTCAAAAGTTTTAGCACTAATTCTATTAAAATCTAAAATTGAGAACGCCCAATCAATATGTGTGTCCATATTGGTAGTGGACGTTTTCAAATCTATCAAGCTCCTAAATCCTTTGCTTGTCAAGGAATTGTATATGTCCCTTCACCTATTAAAGCTTTTTAAGCAAAGGTTGAAATCTCCTAAAATAATTGAATTCGATCCTAAGCATTCATATTGACCAAATAGTTCCTCAAATTATGTTTTAAATGTTGTCGGACTATAATTCGGGCATTTGTAAACTATAATAAAACTTATGGCATTATACCTAAATATGCCGAACTCAAAAACTACTGAACCAATCATTTTTCTACCACTTGAGCATTGCGAAACGTTACCTACAAGCTCATTTCTAACATATACTAGTATGCCTGTTAAAGCCCTTATTGCTTCAAGACGGACAACAATTGTGAACCCTGGAATTTCGACATTTTCACTCGATATAGATGTCTCCACAAAGCATAATACCGATTACTGAAGCATCAGCCTATCTGATCGAACATCGTCTAGATGCAAATTCAGGCTCTGAGTATTATGGAAGATAATGTCTAAGGCGGAACTGTCGACTAAATAATCGTAATGAGTTATCAGTAGTTTTTCAGTCCGCAATTTCTCCAATTGGGCTTTCACCTTATCATTACTTACTGGAGGTCTAGGGGGAACGAAAGTTCCAATAATATAAAGACCTAACGCATTAGTTGCTCTACTACAAGCGGCGTACAATGCAGCTCTCTGCATTCTGGAATGAGCATGGACTACCACCTTGCTGTAAGTTGCTCCCTGACTTTTGTGAATAGTGATACCTTCAGCAGGAACAATCGGAAACTGCCTACGGTCAATGCTAGCTTGCGCGTTAAAACTATATTGAAAACTTCTTACAATTTTCTGAATTGGAGTCCATAAAGTTTCTGTACTATGCATACATTTTGAACGCGCAAGCACGCCTACACTTTCTTCGGAAAATTGCATCCATAGAACATTGGGACTGTTGGATGCATCGAAATCTATCTGCATAAGTATACCTGATGCTCCGTTGACTAAACCATCTCCGGTATCTACATTAACCGTCATCATGTACTTGGCAGTAGTTTTAAGGATCAGAGACATGCAAAGTCCCTATATAGCAGACGTTTTAAAACCCTTTACTTCTTCTGAAATCCTTTGCTTTCTAGCCGAATCTAAATGCCCAGCTTTAATAAAATCCTGAGCGGTAGAAAAAAATTGGTCCGTAGAAATTGAGTTAAGTTTCAGTGTGTTGAAAGCGTCTACCTCTTTGTTGCTGCTGAACACATGAATTGCATCATCGGGCACTTCTGATGGTTCGCAAACCCTTGATCGGAAAAGGCTAATATCATCGGCTGTCATGCAACCCGATGCCATATTATTCAAAGCAGATGCAAATAGTTGGTCATCCCGCTGACGCATTATCTCTGTGAGCTCGAAATACTTAAAAAGATCCCAGAGATAACTACCAAATATTTCATGATAGGGATCGCTGAAGTTTGGATCAAAGATCCAACCACCACCTACTGGCTGTAACTGTCTTAGATCACCGAAAACGATGACAGAAACACCACCAAATGGATTAGTATTTTTGAAAATCTGCTTTAATCGGGAGTCTAGATAAGCAAACATAAGAGAACTAACCATTGATATTTCATCAATAATAATAACTTGAAGGTTTATCAACCTTGAATGCAAAGTATTAACTAAGTCATGACTTAAGGCCCTTAAGGGCGATGCACGGGATTGGTTAAAAGGAAGTGAAAACATGGAATGCAGAGTTGAACCACTAATTCCAAATGCTGCTTTTCCTGTTGGAGCGCAAAGAAGGATTTCTATACACGTGGGGTCACTTCCTGGCATCAAATTATACATAACGGACAATGCCTGAAAGATTGCTGAAATAAGTCGGCTCTTTCCGATTCCCGCACCACCACCAACGAATTCATGATATATTGAATCGTTTTTGGCATTGTGCAAAACATGAGTAAAATACAACTTCTGCTTTAAATTTAGAGATCTAACAATGTTTGCCAAGTCTTCCTGTGAAACTAAGGGTGGAAGCTTAATTAAACGGATATTACTATCTTCTAAGTCATTATCGTCAATATTACCATTCACATTTAAAACATTCAAATGTGGATCTATTTCTGGCAATCCTAAAACTCTGAAACCATCATCTTCAACTTCCTGATTTTCCAGGCTATCCTGATTTTGTTCTGTGTCTAAATGACTCAGAGCATCTTGGAGTTCCCTGTCAGAGAACGGCTTCATTCAAATGAAAAAAAATCGTACGCGCTCAATCGCCGAATAATCATACTGTTCGGATCAGCCGATCAAACTTGCATGCGTTCCATGTTCGCTGTTGATTTTAAATCCACTCGGGTTCGATCGTTTTTTTGTTTCACTCCAATATATTCGGCTCGTGTTCGGAATAATGATTTCGTGCGCTACGAGTTTTTTGAACAAGAAAAGCGCTCAACTCACAAAAATCAACTCGTATGATTTTACTCATGCGCGCATCAAGCGGTGCTTTTTCTGCACAGACGAAATGTGCGAAGAAGGTGAATGAAAATCATTTCACAACAAAGCGTTTATTTTCATTTTTTTAATTTTATTTTAAAACTAATAAGGAACATTCATTGTTTCGTCGCATTTTGATTTTAAATTTATATTAAACCTAAGACGGTTCCTCTTTTCGGTAATGACGTTTCCAGCCAGAGAAAATCCGCGCTCTGCTGCAGCACTACTTGCTGGTATTGAGTGGACTTTAAATGCGAATTTGGAGAGTATGGGAAATTTCTCTTCATTATCCTTCCACCATTTTAAAACATCATAGTCATTTTCTATATCCACCATTTCTTTACAATAGCTGTCCAGCTCATCTTCAGGGGTTTTCAAGCTATTTTGTGGGGGAAAAAAAATAAACATTTTTATCTTTGTCTACTTGTGTACTTGTGCAAAATGTTGAGCTTTCAAATAAAAATTCTGTAGAATCGCTGTTTGGTGTGCTTGGGCTAATTTCAGGAGAACTAGTTAATGGAACATCCAAGTACTTCATTTGTAAAATGCAAAATTTTTTTATTGCACCTTGATCGTTAGGCTGCATTTGTAACGCAGGTGGAAACAAAAAACAAGCAGCTTTATGCCAGACACAAGTGTTTGGAATCCAAATTTCATTAACATTATTGCAAATCTTTTCTTTTAATGTTACTAGGGCCAGTACATCTTCCACTTATGGCGCGCAAATATGCCGAATTTTTTCAATGGACGGTATTGCAAAACACAGAGATGGAGAACTACAGAATTGAAGCTTCTTAAAAATTATTTCGAAATCGCTACATAAGTCTACCAATTGCTTTATCAATGATATGTTTATGAGTAACAATCGTTGGCTTTCTTGATTTTCTTTAAGAATTTCGTTAATGCTTAACCAATTGTCCCCAATAGACTTAAACATTGTGAAATTCGAATTCCATCTTGTTGGACATTGGTTTTTTAGAGAGGTTTGTAGATGATGCTGAAAGTTAGCTTTCTTAAAATATTTGACAATTTTTTTGCACGTTTCTACCAGCTCTGCAACTTCTATCGATTCCTTAAACGATTTCTCCAAAACGTTGGCAAGCAAATGGCTGCTGCAGTTTAACCTAATATTGTTCTGCAAAGCTTTGACGATATTTGGGCCTCGATCGGTAACGAACTTCATTTGGTCCTAATTGTATATGCCGAATTCAGCAAACAAAGTGTTTAACTTATTTAAAATGTTCGTGCTAATTGAACGCTCGAAGTCCATTGACTTAACACCTAAGATTAGATCTACCAATTTAAAATCTTTTTGGTAGTGCAAGGTGACACCAAGAAAGTTGCGATGAACGTAATTGTCCGTCCACAAGTCAACTTTGGCAGTTGCTCTACCACTATGAGCAACTTCAGCTATCTCATCTTTAATCATTTTTTTTATTTCCTCCGCCAACTTTTGCGTAGCTCGAGACACCGTTGTTGCATCAGGCAGCAGGTCATTAAGATCAACTCCTTCCTTATATTTTCCACCAATATTGATTAGAAACTTTGCAATATTCTTAAATCCATTGTCATTGATTGCCGAAAAGGGTTGGCAGTCCTGTGTCACCCATTCCACGCATGCGTCAATAGCATCTTGTTTGTCCTTAGGTTTCGCTGGAGTCAACAATGCTGACTCTTTAAGCAACTTGCAGCATTTATGTCGGTTTAAGTTTGAAGACTGTTTCGGTGTGTATTTTACAAGGTCATGACAAGACCGGCAATATAAAAAGCCATCCAAAACAACGCCATCCTCCTTAACAATTTCGGTCAATATGTTCCAAATAGTGCTTCTTCCCTTATGCCGGCCAGCCAATTGGTATTCACCGGCGCGAATTTTTTCTATGATACCATCCATATCAATCAAATAACAAAATGCAACTAAGTGAACAACAAAAATGTAATAAAATCATAGCGGAACGAAGATTTTGACAAAAAGAACGAAAACAAAAACAAGCAACAACAACAAGCTTCAAGAAGCATAGAAGCATAGAAATTGTTATTGTACATGCATTCGCAACGCTCACATCGTGTTGATACACGATCAACTGCAATTGATACGAACGATGCTTTCGTCAACACACGCTCATTTTATTCAATGCTGAAGAACTCAAGACGATCGGAATGATGTGTATGGCAAACTGAGTTGAGTTTATTCATCCCTGTCTTTTGTTCAGTGAGTTGAATTGAGTGAGAAATTTTATTCCGAAGACTCAAGGCGATCGGAATGATGTGTATGGCAGACGGAGTTGATTTTTAATCATCACTGTGTCATTGAGTAAAAAGAACTAGAGTGGAATTCAGAGGCTCAAGTGAAATTCAAAAAAGTTGAAACGCGACTTGCACATTGGACTATAGGGAAAAAGCACAGGCAAAGCAGGAAGAAGAAAAATGTTTTGCGTGGAAGCAACAACAAAGCAATGGCAAAGGCAATTCTCTTTGGCACATTCGCGTGCTTTTACTTCTTTTCTAATTCGTACTCTGCCTTTACTTATGATTCGTACACAAAATGTGCGTACACACAAGCACTTGCGTGTGATCAGCTGACGCCTTGGTGTCTAGCCTAAGAAATGTGTGAATGAATGAATGAACAGCCAATTTCAAATAATATTGTTTTTATTTCATTTTATAATTATGACTTATTTTATAACTATGAATAATTTTATGACTGTTGGGTTATGCAGCCGAATCAGCATACAAAGCAACCCAGTGATTGATCACTCTCTCTCTCTCTCTCTATTTACTTTTTGCCTAGCTTTGGCCTTCTGCCTGCGTGCAGAGTTTTTATCAGTAGTTCGTTTTTAATTCGCTTTCTATTCGCCTTACTGTCTAGAACGTATTCGGAAAATAAATAAAATCTCGTTTCGTTGATCTGCACAGGCAACGTCGTGCCTGCTTGCTTCGTATATAAACTTAAAACTAAAAATTGTTAATATCGCCCTGAGTGGCCAAATAAAGAATTAATCAATTAATTCCGTGAGTGTTTATTTGGACAAACATAGCTAATGAAAAAGCTCATTAGCTCAACAATGACTATGACTAATAATACTAAACATATTTATAAAATAAAAATAAAAAAAATTGCAGCACCTGTTGGAATAAAAAAAGTTTAATATTTCAATCAAAATTGTAAATAAATTTATAAATAATCACCATTTATTGTCGGTTCAGCGATCAGATGACATTGTCTTTAATTTTTTTCTTGCCGCACATCTTTTTTTATTTTTCGCGTCTTCCGTCATCTCCATCAACATCCAACGCGACTTTTTCCTTGTTAAAATGACCATAATTTTTTTTAGTATGGCCAATCTGTGTTTTGCACATTTTTCTGGCGCGGTGAACCAAGATGGGTGCACGGTATTGGTTTCCGCGACACATGCCTCGATAACTTTAGTGCAAAATGAATTCGAGTGTGGGGCTTCTTTAAAATGTTTGGCAAATATTTCGAAATGTCTATTGGTTATTGTCATAAACAAATCTGTTGGATTTCCTAATACCAATTTGTTTAAGTTAAAATTTTTTTCAAATATCAGGTCCTCTGATTGTAGCCGTTGTTGAATGCAATCAACTACTTTGAGATTCCTGTCGCACGCTTCACATTGAAATGATTTTTTCGAAATAGCTTAGCCGCAAAAATACCTCCTTGATACACTTTCGGCTACCGTAGGCTCCAAAGAGGAATCCAAACTTGGGTTTATTTTTTGTTGATTTAGCTCAATGTCCTCCTTGAAGTCTTCTACCATGCTCTCTTCAGCGATTTCGCTCGGCTCGCTCAACCAGTCCAGCTGGAATTCGTCATCATCCTCGCAATTTTTATAGTCGGTATAATTGGCAGTAATGATTTTTATGGACAACAGTCTGGCCATCATATACTGCAATTCGCGAGCGGAAGGGTTGGTGTTGTTCCCAAGCCGCGACCGAATTGAGGCGAACATATTTTCCAAACTGTCCTGGTTGACCCGCGTTGTGAAAAGATATTTCACATTTTCACGTTGCAAATCTTCTGCCAGAGCTATAATATTTTCTATGGCATGTTTTAGCCCCACGCGAAAATAATAGTTGGAAGATATCTTCAATTCATTTATATATGACAAAGCATGGGTTGCTTCTGCGCCTTATTATATGATCTGCAATTTAGCAGATCAAAAATGTCATTTACATTGAGCAGCAGATCGGCAGTTGCTTTTGCAAACCGGTTCGTATCTTCTGAAAATAAGGCGTTGTTGTGGCATACTAAAATAGCATTAGCAACTGACTTTAAAAAAAAATTGGTACTGCACATTAAACATTCATTTTTTCAAAGAACATCGGCCGGACATGCTTTTCACTAAGTTTCGGAACCATTCGGGTAGTGGGACTCTGCTTGTCAATGTCGTATAATTCACGAATTACACTCCAACTGACAATGCCCTTAGGTGTGGCGATTGAATTGACGAGCAAACAATTCCTAAAACTTTTAATGAGATGGACATAGTCATATAGCAAATAAATTCGGCTGCCATTATAGTCAAAGTGTTTTTGATCAAGAGATGTCGCAATATGATCACAAACCAAAGCTCTAATTCGCAGTCCAATTTTCGTCAAAATGTCTATGCACTCTTTAATAATTTCCACCTGTTTACTACTCTTTATGCTGTGCTTTGTGCAGTAATACGCGAAAGTGTACTTCCACGGCTGCACTAAGCCCTTGACCTGGACGAACAGGAAATTGTTGGCAATCTCTGGCTCACGTTTACCGTTACCAAAGTCAACAAATCCATCAATCCTATCAGTGGTTATATTCTAATTCCGAGCGACCATGCATCTCGTCAAATACAATAACAGCATTTCGCTCAGATTCAAGCATATCGCGGACGTGCTTCGCTATGTTCTCGCAAACCTCATCGTTTATGCCTGGGGCTATTCTTCTTATGGGTCTCCAATTCAAAAGAGTTCTAGGATGCGGCAATGGAAACAATAGGCTTGAACGCATAAAGCTATAGCATTTAGACGATCTGTAGCTTATGTTTAACATCACTTTTTTTTCTAGATCGCTATACTGCTAATGCCGCCTTATACCGCCTAACACTATTGATCCAAATGCCTTCGATTCTTCAGAAATATTTTGGTCAATTGAAAAGGAGTTCTCACATAAGTTTTTCACACTTGCTTTCCATACGTAGTTCTTGTTATCTTTAAGTGTGGGCCGTGCGTTCTCATAATCTTCCATCTTTTTGGCGAGAGCATCGTACTTAGTTTTTAGCGCATAATACTTGCTCCGCCAAAAATGTTCGTTGCGGCAGTAAAGCTCGCAACGTGGGCATTGCAATTGCACTTCGCTTCCATATACACTCACTTGGATGAAGTTATCCGGTAGCCGCAGGTCCGATAAGATGACCGGTGTTTCTTCGGCTACGGTTATTCTTTCAAATGGTGGCTCATTGATGTGCATTATTGGGCGCGCATTCTTTTTCAATTTTTTTTGCAATACGTCGGACGGATGGAAATGCTTATTACATATGGCGAGCTTGCTATGTTGAGCATATGCTGGCTTTATGTTGCAAGCAGCAATCCAATCCGCCCTCCGTGGCTTCTTGGTCGGGAACCAATGCAGCACTGAAGGTGGGTTTGATGATGTACAACCCACGATACAGCAGCGAGTATGCTCCACAATTTTATTGGCACACTCTTTGAGAGGCTGCGCGCCTTGACCTACAATTAATTAAGTATCATTAAAAATAAATAATGTAAGTTGCCATAATTAAATTCTTACCCAATCGTAAGGTGGAAATAGATCCCCATTTTAATTTCTTTTTCAAGAAACATTTCTGCTCAAAATGTAAGGAACATACTTTGCTTCGAGTGTTGAGGATGTCCAAATCTAACTTCAAATTTTCTGCCCATTCTTCAAAATCGGACGCTGGAAATTTGAAAAAACGATTTCCCCCATTGCAGCCGTTGACAATGCATTTATAGCTAACTTTCGTCATCTAATTAATTAATTTAAGATTGTCAAATAATATATTTAACTAAATTTAAAATTATTAATACTTACGATGTGCTTCGATGCGCATTTCTTTTTGAATGCAAATTTGACATTCACAAGTGCATACAAAAAATGCGTACACACAATCTCGCACTCGCAAGAGCGGTCGTGCCTAAAAAATAGCCGCCGACATTCACACATTAATAGTGCACATACATACATATTATTGATACACAGCAAATAATGACCATTCACACCACAAGACTACAGAAGATTTTTGAAGAAAAAAAAAATTTTTTCAAGACATTGATCCCACCAGAAATCGAACCGTGTACGTTCGCACCACAGCCGACAGCGCTACCCCTAGACAACATCCTCAATCAATCTTCAATGCTTAAAATAGCATATTAGAGTCTCAATTGCGATTTTACAAATTAGGGAAAATGATTTCTGTGCTGGAATAAGCATTTTTGTCGAGCATATTTTAAGGCTATAGAATGAAAGAAAGAGAAGGGGGGAGAAAAAAGCGAGACAGCAATGGCCTTTGACTGAAAACTTAAATTTCGGCAGGCAACTAGAAATTGAATTTCTGAATTTACGTTGCCAAACTTCACACAAATTGGCATTGCGCTGTTGCAAAAATGAACAATTAACAACAATATATAATATTGTTTATGCTTATTAATGCAAAATAATTAATAATACTACAATAATAATTGCTAAAGTTCGTAAATATCAAGTAATTTCAACTCGCAAGCAAGTGCTTGTGCAGTGTCAAGTAACAGGGAATCATAAATCCAGAGTAAGGAACTGCGTGCGGCGACGAAAAAAGCAGCAAGGCTGATCGCTTCGGAGCGACGCTGAAACGGAATCAAATGCGCAGCGAGGCAAGGAAACGGTTTCTAAGCGACGCCGCAGCGGCTAGACTGAAATGCGAAGAGCGAGGCAAAGAGAACGATCCAAAGCGACGGCTGGACTGAAAACAAATGCGAATAACAAGGCAAAGAGAATGTTCCAAAGTGACGGCTGGATTGAAGCAAGGCAAAGAGAACGACCCAAAATGACGGCTGGATCGAGATCAAATGCAAATCACAAAGACAAATGCAAACACAAGCAACGAAGCGGCGTTGTGTTTGAATGGGTGCGTTTCACGGCTAAACTAAATCCAAGATGGCGAATGAGCCTCTGAATTCTTCTCTAGTTCTTTTTACTCAATGACTGTGTTTTGTTCAGTGAGTTGAGTTGAATGAAAAAGTTTGCTTATGATTAAATCAAGAAAATCGTGATTTTTGCAGTTCTCTGTTCCCTGTCATCTAGTATATTATATTTTTGCTGCGATTGTTCTCTACTAACTCCTGATTGTGGCTACAAAACAATTCACAGTCTTATGTAACTAGATTTAAATGCTCATCTCTCCATGGAGCATATAGCATTACAACTTCCCTAAAATAGTGTTTTCTATCAATATTAATATTAAATCTTCTATATCTTATTATACATGGCGTCAGCCTCTTTTTAACAAAGCCACTACCATGGCGAAGAGCATAAACTATTGATTCAGAAGCTCTGGGCACTTCGTCGTCAACGTCATCCAAGTTTTCCTTGGGAGTTCCACGTTCCGATTTGCTATAGCTATAAAAAGCAGCAAAATCAGCTAAGCATAAGCTCTCTAAAGCGTCTGGGCGCTGAACATAGTGTTCTAAAAGCCCTACGTGAAATATGTCTCTTGAGTCATCGGACAAATTTTGAAGTTGCTGTTTAGATTTCATCATTCTGACCCGTTTTTCAGGAACCTCTGTGTTTATATATACACATGCACTACTGCTGGCAGACAAATGTAAACCCAAACAGCAGTAGACGGCTTCCTGCGCTGAAATCTCAGTGCCAAAGATAAATTTGTTTCCTAAATGTTGTAACTTCTGTTTAATAGTTACATTGCCTCTCCTACTTTCTTCTACTGCTTCACGCATTAGAAGCGAAATGCCTCGCTGAGACTTGTTAATATAATTAACGACATAGCTGCAGCAAGCGTAAGGGTCCAAAATGTATTGAATATCTATATTCGCTCGTTGGAGCGAAAGAAGGTGCTTATTGTAACCGTTAAGTTTGATTGCTGCAAAAGATCGATTTAAAAATACTTTAGGTTTTTTTAAACTCGATCTTAGAGCATTAACGTAGCACTCATAGCTTAAGTTAAGTTGATCGTGGGACAAAAAACTATTAAAATTACTAAAGCTATCTACGGTCTCACGATCGAAGGGAAAATTTAATAGACTTTGAATTTTATCAAAGTTCCTACGGTGCTCGGCTAAGTTTACAGCATCTTCTTCTAATGGAAATAGAATTTCTGTTTGAGGCATGGGAGGGTATGGAATACCGAATCTACAAATTTGCTTAGACCTAACTTCTCGCCTGCAAGAGTGCCCATGATTGTGAAGTTGATATTCTAAAAATGGAGCAACATCGGGGCAGCTGACATCAGTTGTGATAAACTGATCGATAAAGCTCTTGACAGGCTCAAATGTTGACTCATCTTGTAAATCGAGTTTAGGGGCATCTTTCAACCAAAACATGCCATGGACATGTGGTGAGCCTCTTTGCTGAAACTCTACTCGCCAATAAAACTTGATAACCCTATGACTACCAAAAATACCGCCTTCTTTCTTCATTAGTTTGAGAACCTGTCTGTACCGGTAATCGAAATATCTGGCACAAGTCACAGGATCTGCTCTAATGAGACGAGCTTTTTCATTAAAACTTAATTCTGAAGCTGCTACTTCAGAAATGTCTTGCTTGTCTACATTTTTAGACAATAAGACTAAAAGCTCTGTCCATCGAGTTTCCGCTGCGGAAAATGTTATAAAAAAAGTCGGAAGACCGATTTGCCTAATCATAGCCATAACTTTCTTCTCCTCTTCCCAATGAGCAGGAGAATAGCGAATACCTCTTAAAACCCTATAGCCATCGTCGTGTAGAATTAAATTTCTTAATGTTTCCTGATTTTGCACGTCTGCAGCCGAAATGCCTTGAGTGGCGGAGTGCTTTCTTAAGCAAATTGACGTGTTATTCCTAATGTTAATCATTTCTAACTTTTTAAAGTTATGAAACAATTTATCAGTTCTACAACCTCTTCTATCGAAATTCCTAAGCTCGGACCTAACAATGGTTGTAAAACTCTCCTTACATTTTCTTTTAATGCCCGCAAATATTGTAGGAAAGGCCAACTCCTCTGAATCACAATCTTCAATCATATCCAGAGGTCGCTGGCCTTCTCCAGGAGCTATAGCAATTCTGGTAATGGGGGCAACTGGAACATTTTCCATGAAAGTCTCTTGACCTCCAGGATTTAAATCTTCCTCTTCGTCAATTATACTTTGCTCATTAGCTTGAGCAGCTCTTTCCAATAATTGGGAAACAATATCCCTATCATCTGCCGATGCAACAAATGGTACAGTCTCAGAAGAATAGGAAGACAACCACTGTTCATTGACAGTAACTTGGTGCTTCCTATATAGCTCTGTATTGACTAAATACCTAATTGCATCAGCAATTTTTGAAGGCCTAATGGTTTCAGCCATGAAATCATGGTTATATTCCATCCTTTAGGTGTTGTAAAGAAGTTCAAGGTCGGGGTACAGATCTCAGTCTGACCAGGGCCGCCTTACAAGAATATTTGTAAGTCGCCGAGACGCCAGCGACTTGAGGCACCTCGGGACTACCCCCACTCCCCCACCTCGCCTTCGCTGCCGACACCTACCTCACCGTCTAAGGCTGGGGAATTTGTGGTAGACCACGCGCCGCCGCCTTCCCTAACGCTCGAGTCGTCCGTTCCATCTCCTGTTTGCGCCTACCTTTTCTGCAGCGGAGTTGATACGTGCCGACTCGCACGCACTGACAAACTTGCCCAGCTAGATTCGGCTCGCCGAACCAACAAACACAGGGGGGAAGGAAAAGAGAGGATGCAAAAGAAAAGAAGAAAGAAAACACTCACTTCTAGTCCAGTTATTTATCCTTCGCACAATTTATTTTTGTCACTACAATTTTTCACTTCACTTCTATGCACGTGTGGGCTTCTCCAACAATCAAACGCAAGAGAGCGAGCCTCGGCTTGCGCGTCTGCCGCGAAGCTCTCCTCGGCACTCACCATAGCGAAAGCTCGTGGTGAGCTTGCCGATCTTCACCTCGCTCTCTCTCTCTCGCGCGCTTACAAATTCACTTTCTCTTAAAGTTACTTAATTAAGCCACGACCGACAGATGGCGGGCTTCCTTACTAACAGCTATTTATACTTTCTTAAAATTACTTGGTTGAGCCATGGCCGGCAGATGGCGGGCTTTTCCTAATTACGGCGGCTGCCGTAATTGATGTCCGAGCGCTTCTGCTGCTCAAGCCCGCTGTGACGCTTGCGACGGCCTAGCGGGGCAGGCGCCTGCGTCACAGTGTATCTGAACTACATCGGCTTCGTTAAATGCCCTGGGAAGGAAAGTTACAACATTTGCAACTGGAATCGGAACATTGACTACTGCTCCTTTAATGGCGCTTTGACGACCATATCCTAAGGACTTAATTATCATAAAATGAAGGCATGGGGAAATAAGCCTTTCTTCTAAAGGCGTTAAGCCTTTCAAACATTCGGGAAGCTCTGGGAAATCTAAGCCATTCGTTATGGAAGCCTTAGGTTTTTTACCTGATTTTATGCTGTGGCTGCAAGTTTTACAAAAACTATATTATCGTTGTGAGAAGGGAATATAGAGGAAAGATACAAAATATCTACACTATCTGCCTCACTGCACTTTTCCTCTATAAACTCACGAGAGATTTTGTCCACTTGATGTGGAAACCACAAACCTTTGCAGCAAATGCAAACCTGATCAGGACCCTGCTTTACTGTCGTATTAAATGTGGCTATTAGAGCATCTAGGCTAACGACTTTATTCCGAGACACTCTATCTTCTGGCAAGGTATTCGCTCGTTCTATCCTGTTTCGAGTCGAGTTTCGCCTATTTTCTGCTATTCTATGTATAGTGTTACTTCTATACTGACTAACTCTCTGCGATACGCTCCTACTTGCATCAAAAGCCTCCTGTCTTGCTCAAATTCGAGCACTTCGTCTTGCACTTGTATTGCGTGCATGCTCAATAATCCTACGAATTGGATTGTCTCTGACTTGAGACCTTTGACTCCTATCTATGGCTCTCTCCAAGATTCTCCTCTCTAAGTCTTGTCGTTGGCTAGCTCGTCTAAGTGCATCTTGTTCGCGCTCGTCTGCCCGATAAAGAGGGTTTTGTCGTCGCCTCGATCGATGCGAAGTGTTATTCGACTGTTCTGCTGCTCTAACTACAGGATTGGTTCGGCGAACTGTCCTACGAACGGAATCCTGACCTCTTTCGTCTGCCCGATAAACCGGGTCTTGTCGGCGCCTCGATCGACGCGAAGTGTTATTCGACTGTTCTACTGCTCTAACTACAGGATTGGTTCGGCGAACTGTCCTAAGAACGGAATCCTGACCTCTTTCGTCTGCCCGATAAACTGGGTCTTGTCGGCGCCTCGATCGACGCGAAGTGTTATTCGACTGTTCAGCTTCTCTAACTACAGGATTGGTTCGGCGAACTGTCCTACGAACGGAATCCTGACCTCTTTCGTCTGCCCGATAAACCGGGTCTTGTCGGCGCCTCGATCGACGCGAAGTGTTATTCGACTGTTCTGCTGCTCTAACTACAGGATTGGTTCGGCGAACTGTCCTACGAACGGAATCCTGACCTCTTTCGTCTGCCCGATAAACTGGGTCTTGTCGGCGCCTCGATCGACGCGAAGTGTTATTCGACTGTTCAGCTTCTCTAACTACAGGATTGGTTCGGCGAACTTTCCTACGAACGGAATCCTGACCTCTTTCGTCTGCCCGATAAACCGGGTCTTGTCGGCGCCTCGATCGACGCGAAGTATTATTCGACTATTCTGCTGCCCTAACTGAAGGATTCGTTCGGCAAATTGTCCTACGAACAGAATCCTGTCCACGTTCGTCTGCCCGATAAATCGGGTACTGTCGGCGCCTCGATCGACGCGAAGTGTTATACGACTGCTCTACTACCCTAACTGAAGGATTCGTGCGGCGAATTGACCTCCGAATTAAATCCTGCCATTTTTCGTCTTCCCGATAAATGGGGTCTTGTCGGCGCCTCGATCGACGCGAAGTATTCTCATCCTGTTCTATTGCCCTAACTGAAAGATTCTTTCGGCGAATTGTTCTCCTAATTGCATCGATTACCCTATCGGCTTGGCTCAACTCGACATTTTCCCTACGTTCTTGTTGATACTCTACATTATGCTGCCTTTCTTGCTCAACATATTCTACACAGGACCTATTCAATTGATTCCTAAGTCTTTGACTTTGAGACCTACTGTTAGCTGAGCTTCTAGTAAGCCTAGGCATCATTTATACACGTATGTATGTAATAAAAATAAAAATTAATTAGTATATG
This sequence comes from Zaprionus bogoriensis, assembly GCA_035046045.1. Taxonomy (NCBI): domain Eukaryota; kingdom Metazoa; phylum Arthropoda; class Insecta; order Diptera; family Drosophilidae; genus Zaprionus; species Zaprionus bogoriensis. Next base: position 148,056 of record JAWNOI010000082.1, on the reverse strand, counting down.
TATAAATATATATATTTGTATGTATATATAATATGTGCTTATTTTTATATGATATAAATATATATATAATCATAATAAAATATAGTATTATATTATAGAATTATATATAAATAACCTACTATTATTATATAATTTTGAATGTATTATTTACATTCATCAATATTATTAATATATTTAAATAGAAAATAATAATTCATAAACAAAAATTTGTTACTTCCGATTTCAGTAGCAGCAATGAGTAACAATTTAATAATTTATTTTAATTCTTATTCGCTTCGCGGCACGAACCGATACCGATATTCACTTTAATCGTACACACTGCAGTCATTAAATAGCACATACAAAAAAGCGCAAGTGTATATGTACACATACGTCACATGTAACGTATTTTGACAAAACTGCACCCAAAAGAGCGCAATTTCACATACATACATGTGTGTATATATGTATATACACAAAGTTCCTAAGAGGCACTAACACTATCACACACACACACGGCCAAAATTATGCGCGGTAAATAATTTTGTCGATAAAAAAATTTGGCTCACAATTTTAATAAAATCAAAACGGACAACATTCGCGAATTATTTTCAGAAACAAAATTTAAAAGTTAAATAGTACAAATTAATACAAATAATTTAATTAAATGAAAATCGAAAATCGGTATCGACGAGTTCATCACAACCGCACATGCCAATCGCAAGCTAAAAAGTGATTATATTGAGCAGCCCTAGAGACGTTGTTCGACTTATCGATATGCACTGATGGGATTATCGATATATGTTGACATTTAAATATAATCACGAACATAATAAAATTTAATATTGCAATTTACCATAAATGTACATTAATGCAATTAAATATAATGATACATTTATTAACAATATGTTTCCTTGGTGCACATTGGGTTGTACGTCCCATAAATACAAATATAAATAAAATGTATACATTCATAATACATACTAGATTCATATGTATTTACCAGGAACAACAATGTGCCTCAACTGATATATTAGAACGAAATTTGTAACCAGTATTTTGTTTATAGTCGGTGGCTTGGTGTGATAGTTGTCAGCTCTATGACTTCGTTTTCCAGGTTCAAATCGAATCTAAGTACGAGGTGTGTTCAAAAAGTAAGGTGACTTTGTATTTTCAAGAAAAACTATTAATTTTATCAATATTTATGTTGTCCCCTTCAAAGTAATCCCCCTCAGATACAATACACTTATGCCAACGGTTTTTCCAATCCTCAAAGCACTTCCCATAAGCACTTTTCGGTATAGCCTTGAGCTCTTGCAGCGATGCAGTCTTTATCTCTTCAATCGTTGCAAATCTCCGTCCTTTCATAGGTCTCTTCAGTTTTGGGAACAAGAAAAAGTCACATGGGGCCAAATCCGGTGAATATGGTGGCTGAGGCATTATTGTGGTGTTGTTTTTGGCCAAAAAATCTCTCACAAGCAAAGATGAGTGAGCAGGGGCATTATCGTGATGCAAAAGCCATGAATTGTTTTTCCACAATTCTGGACGTTTCTTTCGTATTGCTTCTCGCAAACGGCGCATAACTTCCAGATAATACTGTTTATTGACCGTACGACCATATGGTAAGAACTCCTGATGATTTTCCAAAACAATTTTCGTCACTGCTTGAACGTTTTCATCAGTTGTTGACGTGCTTGGGCGTCCAGAGCGAGGCTGGTTATTGGCATCTTCCCGGCCATCTTGGAAGAGTTTGTACCACTTGTACACATTTTTTTTACTCAGAACAGTTTCACCGTATGCCACTGTCAACATTTCAAGTGTTTCAGAGCACTTAATTTTATTTTTTACACAAAATTTGATGCAAATCCTTTGATCCATATTTTTCGATAGCAAAAAATCGCCGAGCTCGCAAAATAACTTGTAACTTTACGCCTCTCACAACCAAACAAATGAGGATGTTCCATTGAAACTTGGTACAGATGTTAGGGAAGAGTGTACCAATATAACAAAACAAAAAAATCGATAATCGAAAATATGTTGCCCGCGAAATTTGAAAAGTCACCTTACTTTTTGAACACACCTCGTATACTGAAATTTTCTTTATTTTAATAGGTGCTGTTATTTTCATTATTTTTATTTAAGAATAAATATTTTCTGTATTTTTAATAACTTAGTCGTAATTATAATATGAAATAAAAACAATATTATTTAAAGTTGGCTGTTCATTCATTAATTCACACAATTCCAAGGCTAGACAACAAGGCGTCAGCTGATCACACGCAAGTGCATGTGTGTATGCACATTTTGTGTACGAATCATAAGTAATGGCAGAATACGAATAAGAAAAGAAGTAAAAGCACGCGAATGTGCCAAAGAGAATTGTCTTTGCCATTGCTTTGTTGTTGCTTTCACACAAAAACTTCTTCTTCTTCCTGCTTTGCGTCTGCTTTTTCCCTAAATCTCAAAGTGGCCGTCGCGTTTCAACTTTTTTGAGTTTCACTTGAGCGTCTATTTTCAGCTCTTTATATGGTTACTCAATGGCTCGCTGCAAGCCCGTTAAAGGCCCAGTCACAAATCCCGACGACCGGCCCGTTATTTTGTCCGAACACTTTTCATTTTGTAGGGTATCGCAGGGTATAATAACCGCCCTATATTTTTTTTGTATGTTTTTATAAATATCTGCTTTTCTTTCTTCTGGATTTTTGGTATGTTGGTGTATCAAGTTTTGTGTGTGGTATATATGTAAGAAAATAATGATATGAAATTTTGTCCAATAAAATAAAATATATCGAAATTGAGTGGTGGCCTTTGGGTCTTCAAAACAAAAGTCTAACACGCTTGTTAACGTCTTAGCATCCCTGCTCGGACGACACTTGTAAAGAAGTTCTATTAGCCGAGATACAGATTTCAGACTGACCTGAGCCAACTTACTAGAAGATACGTAAGTCATTGAGACGCCAGTGACAGCACCTCCAAGACCACACTACCCTATTTACCCTATATTGATGTGCCTACTAACGACTGACTCTCGGTGGCTGCGATGCCCTTGAGTGCTGGTCACCACAGAGTCGGCGCATTGCTACCCTATACTCTACCTCGACCGTCAGAACATCTATGCTGCTTCCCCCGCGTCGAGGTTCTGCGGTCATAAGTCCTCGACTCCCCACCAACTACAACTTTTCCCCAGCTAAGTCAAGGCTTCCCAGGCGGGACGCCGCGTTCTGCTCCAGACGCCTGCGCAAACACTTTCCATAGTCGGGTCGAGCCGGACCTACATATTTTTCGTTTCACAATTCTCTTCTACATTTTCTTTTCGCCTTATAAACGCGTCTTGTCATTTCGATGAGCGAAGCGCTAAAGCGCGCAGTTGCTTGCGCATCGTCCGCAGGGCCTCTTCGCTCGTGTTCATCACGGCAATAGCTTGTGGTGAGCTTACGCAACAGTTACATTTGCGCTGATCCCGCTCTCTCTCCCTTCTACTTTCTACGTTTACATGGGTGTGGCACCGCCTCTTTTTATTCTCGTTTAAATTTTTAGTGTTAGTAAGGAAAATTTGTTTTTTCATTTTCTTATAAAATATGTGTGGAAGTGATATGTCTCAAAAAAGAAGAAGATATATAAACATAAATACAGTAAATTAAGAAGGCTTCCACAAAGAAAAATTCGTTTTTCTCAAGGGGATCTGAAATATGAATGAATATCCAAAATTTGATCTGGATGTGCTGGGAATCAGAGAACTGCAACGAGTATGATTAAGTATGAGCGAACACTCATAAGCAAATGCCAATAAAATCAAGTAAAAACATTAGACACGAGTTCTATTCAACTCAAGTACTTCCAGCGTCACCTAATTTGATTTTACTCATTGTGTTTGACTTTTCCACGTCAGAATTCTAGGTATTTTTACTCTAGTATAATTGTTTTGATTTTAACTATCTGTTGTTTATTCGAGTTAATCGGTTTGATGCGTGTGATAGAAATCAAAAGTATATGTATGCTCTGTCTGCCTCTAAACGTATGCATGTTGAAAATTGCTTTAAGATGAAAAAAACCCAAAATAGTATTTATAATAATTATTTTTGTCATTTTCTATTTTATATTATACATTATAAAACTTATTTTCATTAATATACATTTAATTATCTTTTTTATTTTCATTTTTATACCGTTTACCCATTGAAAATGGGTAAAAAATGGTATATTAACTTGTTGAAAATGTATGTAACAGGCAGAAGGAGGCGTGGCAGACCATACAAAGTATATATATTCTTGATCACCATCAACAGCCGAGTCGATTTGGTCATGTCCGTCTGCCTGTCCGTCTGTATGAACGAAAAGATCTCAGCTATTAAACGAGCTAGAGGTACCAGACTTGGTGGGAGTGTGCGTGTATTGAATACGCAGACTGAGTTTATTTCAAACTTGATGTGCCACGCCCACCGCCTCCGCAAGTTGATAAATGCGTATTTCGATTTTTTCCAAATAATTCAATAACGAAAAGAGATAAACGCACCAAATTTGGTAGGAGGGTGTCCTGCAACATTATTCAGAAGTTGGATTTTAGACTTTTTGATGCCACGCCCACCGCCTCTAAAAAACACATTTTTATAGTTTAAAAGAACACTAGAAAAGCTAATAGCACCGAATTTGGAAGTAAGGTGCCTGATAACATTACGGAGAATGCGGAATTTCAACTTTTGGATGCCACGCCTACCGCCCCCAAAAATCGATTTTGTAAATCGGTAAATCAAATTATAGGACCAACCCTATAAAATTCAATCCGATCGGACAATAAACACAGAAGTTATAGGCACGAAAAGTTTCGCTCACAGCAGTAGAGGCCCGACGCCTCCGCCGACTGCGCACGCCGACTGAGCACGCAAAGTCGTCGTGTAGTCAGCGTGCAGTCGGCATGTGCCATTAGCGTCAATGCATGTGTATTTGTCTTCGAAAATATGCGATGCGTTGTTATTCGCCGAATAAAGGTAATTAATATTAAGAAATATTTTTTAACAGCGAAAGGTAAATGGTATTTTACTGTCGAGTGCACTCGACTGTAGCTTTCTTTGAAATAAACTTCTTGTGTGTATTGAATACACGCACACTCCCACCAAGTCTGGTGCCTCTAGCTCTTTTAATAGCTGAGATCTGTGTGTTCATACAGACGGACAGACGGACAGCCGGACAGACGGACAGCCGGACAGACGGACAGACAGACGGACATGACCAAATCGACTCGGCTATTGATGCTGATCAAGAATATATATACTTTGTATGGTCTGCCACGCCTCCTTCTGCCTGTTACATACATTTGCACAAAGTTAATATACCATTTTTTACCCATTTTCAATGGGTAAATGGTATAAAAAGAAGCCTGCGCTGTATGTATGTATTTATGTATAGAAATTATAGGCGCGAGAAGTTTTGCATACAGCAGCAGAGACGGAGCAGAGGCTCGACGTCAATGCTTGCGCCGACTGCGCACGCACAATCGGCGTGCAGTCGGCCTGTGCCATTAGCGTCAATGCATGTGTATTATTTGACTTTGCGAAGCGTTGTATTAGTTCGGCGAATAAAAGTAATTAATATTAAGAATTTTTTTAACAGCCAAAGGTAAATGGTATCTTACTGTCGAGTGCACTCGACTGTAGCTTTCTTCACTTGTTTTATTTAACTCCTTGCAACATTTTGCTTTGCAAATTCGACGTTTGTCCGTTTTTGTATTTAAGCACAACCGAACAAGTACGGCAATAAACAAAACCGGGTATGGGTCAAGTTCATATTTTATTTCAGATAGAATGTCCCATAGAGAACTGCGTACTTTACGTTGACCAGAAAGACTATATTCACCGCGACAAATTTTTTCAAACACACTTTTATTGTTTTCCTCCATTATTTGTAATATTTTAAGTTATAAGTTATGCGAACGAAAGACGTGCTGATTGGCAGAAAACAGTATAACTTTTTAGAAATACATACATAAAAATACACCAGCGATTTGTGTATTTGAGTGTACAAGTGTACAAGAACACAATTTGATCGAACACCGGTTAGCATTTAAATCAAACATGTTTGAGTATGATTGAACTTCAGGAATTGGTTGTTTTCATAGGAAAATCAAATATGGGCTGATTACTCGCGATTGAAACTTATTCGTTGATATTGAGTTGGAAACGAAAAATTCAATAAGTATATCCGAAGCAAACTGAATAAATCAAACAGAGTACATAATCAGTACTCGAGTATGAACAAAAATGTAATACTTGTTGCAGCTCTCTGCTGGGAATTATTCATCTTCACACCTGAACTGTTTTAATCCTCTTGCTCTTTATTTTCCCTGTTGAATATTGTGATTCCAAATTGTTAAATAAGTCATCGTCATTGCAGTAAGGGTCTTACAGAGGGTCTTCGCTAAATAATAACTGTAAAGCTTCGCATATTTTCTGTCGTCGAATACGTTTATGGAAATTCATAGAAGATATTATCGGATCTTAAGTATCCATTGCACGGTGGAGGCCATTAAAGAATAATTTATTCTACTACACTTCCTTGCATGATGCAACTGATTTGTTTAAATATATTGTTTCGTGCTTCTGCTCCCTGCTCTCCAAATTTTGTGCACCGTCGCAAACATGGGAAGCCAAGGGTATTGTAATATTTTTAGGCAGTTATGTAACTGACAGGCATATCAGCACTGTTCTTAAATTGCTAATAAGCTGTTCGTCCAGTAATATAAGTAAATATTTTAGGTTCACTAAAACCACGTCGAGCTGTAATCTCATCATTTGTACTGTCAAATCCTCCAGTCTTCGGTTGATCAACTAATTAAGATAGTTGCTGCCAAAAAAAGTGTTAACTAATACTTTTTCTTTTAGTAACTTCTTTCTTATCATTTGATTTATGTATTCTCCACTTCTGAAGCTTACATTTGTAACCCGCATGCAAAAAAAAAAATACATGCGAATCCAGCAATGTAATGGGCAAAGTCCAAATTTTAAATTATTCTTTTCATGACCTATACCTAGGTCGAAGTTTATATAACCGAATTTTCTGCAATCCATTGTTATTGTATTTTATTAGGTTTCATTTGCTCTTCCAAATCTTCATTTTCTTTTATAATTATCTAATTTGTTTCGTAATGAAAACAAGCTTTAATGGCCGCCAAAATCTTATTGATTGCGGTGTTCGATTATTTCACAATATATTTCCGCAGAAATCTAACAGCCTTAATGGTGTTACTGTATTTGCAAGAAGGCTTGAGTCCATGTCAAATGCTTGTTCTTCAGTGTGCATTTGATTATAGTTTAATTGCCCAGAGCTACCATCAAGACCATAGCTTAAGGTCAAATTTGCAATGAAAAAAACCACACTTTTATCCTGCATTACATTTAAAATCACGTCTTCTTGCAAAGACACAATTCGAGCGGAAGTGTGGAAAAGGAGATTTTGAAACGGAATTTCTGCTTTTGTCTCTGAAACTGAAATGCTATCTGGGCGACTACATTTTTTTTCGTCCAAAATTTTAATATAGACAGGAGAAGTGTCGCGAGTTTTTCTTTTCGTTTGCTCCCTCATAGCGAAATACTGTTTATTATGGAGATTTTTGTCAAAAAGAAAAGCTAACGCTTCGCCGGGGGAATCACTTTTAGCTCAAAGACGGGGCTCTTAATGCTTTGTTTTTGCCCTATCTGGACATGGGGACGATAATTTTAAAACAAATGCAAGATCATTCTGGTCTTGTTTTCGTGCGGCCAATCTTTCAGCATGAATTTATAATTTTGTATTGCCTCGTTTGGATATTGCAAGATCTGCGACATACTTTCTTTGAGTGTGATTTTTTTTATAAAGCAAGTGCTGGTCGTCCTACTGAATTTATTTTTTTTCCCAATTGCAATTATTGTTTCCTCTTTAAGCCAATTCGCATGTCTTCTTCTTCCATGGTTACCGATAATTTCATCTACAATATCGTCAGTATTCTATTTTTAAACAAGTAAGGAAAGCTACAGTCAAGCGCGCGCGACTGTAAGATACCATTTACCGTATTCGAAGAAATAATACAAAAAAAATAAATGGTATAAAAATAAAAAAAAAGCAATTTACATTAAGAAAAAAAAAAATCGCCCCGTGCCAGATTCGAGCCCAAGAACTCTCACGAACTTTGGAATACACGAGTCGGACCTCTAACCACTAGACCACACAAGTTTACGCCATGCGATCGGCAAATTAGGCTTTTGCATTGAAGCCGAGCCTCTGCTCCGTCTCTGCTGCTGTATGCAAAACAGACCATGTGCTTAAGTGGTTTGTTGTGAGAGTTGTCAGCTCTATAACTAAATGTCCCCGGTTCGAATCCCAGCGCAGTCTTCTTTTTTTTGTATTGCTTAGAAAAAGTTTTTGGTTTTTCTTATTTTTTTTGCATAATATATTTTTCATATAGCGCAAAATTATTAAAAAAAAAAAATTGCCCAGCGCAGGATTCGAACCCGCGACCTCACGCATCAGAAACTTGCGAGCCAACCATCAAGACCACACACAGTTACGCAGTGCGATCGGCAAAAAAAAAAAAAAAATTGCCCGTTGCTGGATTCGAACCCGCGACCACACGCACCAGAATCTTGCATGCAATCATCTAGACCACACACAGTTACGCGAAGCGATCGGCAAATGAGACTTTTATTGATGCCGGCCTTCTGCTGCGTCAGTTCTACATTCTAGTTGGAATTCTAAGCGCCCACAACTTTATATGGGAGATTCAAACTCCTATAACTTCTTTGTTTATTGTCCGATCGGATTGAAATTTTTAGGGTAGATCTGTACTATGGTAAGCTACAAGAGTGTTAAAAAAATGTTTTGTTATTTCCCTACTTTTCTTATATACGGACATGACCAAATCGACTCGGCTATTGATGCTGATCAAGAATATATATACTTTGTATGGCCTGCCACGCCTCCTTCTGCCTGTATTGTTGAGTTTTAAGATATGGTCTAAGAATTCAATTTTAGAGAAAAGTAGTCAAAAGTGTAGTTTTTAACAATATACAATCGAACGGGATAATTTCTCTGCCTGGATTCGGCCAGACTCACTTTAAAAGTCTATTTAAAAATGAGATTTATTTTCAAATTGGGTCATCTTGGACACAGTACAACATAAAATTACGAAGACATCACAACTATTTTATAAGTTTGTAAAGAAGTCTAAGGCCGGGGTGCAGAACTCAGTCTGACCAGGGCCGCCTTACAAGAAAATTTGTAAGTCGCCGAGACGCCAGCGACTTGAAGCACCTCGGGACTACCCTAACTCACACAGTCCACTATTACACACACAATACCCTACGATTCGCCTCTGCCGTCCAGGCGCTATGCTTTTCGCCTCGCCGGTGCATTGACGGGGAAGCGCCGCGTCGCGTCCACGGCGTCTACACTTCCCTATCTAAGTCGGAGCTCTTAAGGGGGACGCACCTCACCTTCTCTTCCGACACCTATCTCACTGTCTAAGGCTGGGGAATTCGGTGGTGTGCCACGCGCCTCCGCCCTTCCTAACACTTCAGTTGTCCGTTAAGTCGCCTATGCCTGCCCCTACCCTTTCTGCCGCTAAGTCGACACGTGCCGACTCACACGCACTGGTAGAACTCACACTAACTAAATTCGGCTCGCCGAATTAATAAAGGCAAGGGGGGTTGAAATAGCGTAGAAGGAGTCGTGCAATTTAAAATCCACTTTGCAATCCTTTTATTATATTTTTCCGAACACACTTTGCTTTTCGCTTATACTTTTCACTTTTATTTCTCTCGGTTTTTTTTTAGCACGCGTGCGTATTCGTCTCCTTCTCGAACGCAAGAGAGCGGGCGTCGGCTCGCGCCTCTATCGCGAAGCTGTCCTCGGCACTCACCACAGCCAAAGCTCGTGGTGAGCTTGCCGATCTTCACCTTACGCTCTCTCTCTCACGCTTACGATTTCTCTCTTAAAAGCTACTTAACTAAGCCGCGACCGACAGATGGCGGGCTTCCTCCTAATTGAAGCGACTGCCGCAACTGACCTCCGGGCGCTATTGCTGCTCTCTTAAAACTACTTAGCTAAGCCATGATCGGCAGATGGCGGGCTTCCTCCTAATTACGGCGGCTGCCGTAATTGGCGTCCGGGCGCTTTTGCTGCTCGCTACCGCTGTGACGCTTGCGACGGCCTCCTAGCGGGGCAGGCGCCCGCGTCACACCCCCCCCCCCCCCCCTTTTCTTCCGAAAGGAAAGGTGCGCCCTGCCGTCCAACTGGATCGTCACCTTGTACTCGCCTTCTGTTGCCTGAAACTGGAACCGCACCCTCTTCTTGGACGTTCCTCGTTTGGTGATCTGACGCACCCGGATCTGACGCACAACCCACGCCGGGAGTAGGTGTCCCCTCGGATCGATTGTCCAGTCTATGGGTATGTTGCTGAACATCCGGGGCGGGGGAAGCTCTTGATGTTCCGGGCTCCCCATTATTTCCTCCTCCAGCCCTTCCTCCCAGCCATCGACTCCTTCAAAAACCTCCGGCTCAGGGGTCGGGGCCCTCGACTCGATGCGAGCTTTCGTCATCGAGGCGATCAACTCCTCGATCATCCTCTTCTGTCCCTCCTTGTCCTGGCCGCCCTGGGCCTCATCCTCGAAAGCAATTCGGTTCTTTGGAAATTCACAATCGGGTAGCACCCTCCATTTCGGGAGCAGCTTCCCGGAACGTTCCCCGCGGCGCGACGGGTCTTCCTCCTCCTTGGCAGCCTTTTCCAGCGGCGACGTGGCGCTCTTCCTGATCGACGGAAGGGGAACAGTCGTCGTGCCAACCTCCGGGGACGGAATCACCGGGGTACGCCCCGACGGTCTGTTTCCCACTCTATAGCGGCCCTTGGAACTGGTTGTCGGGAGCCCTCCGGCCTCCGGCTTCCTGCGCGGCTCGGTGAGCGAACCGAACAGGGTGGTCAGATCCCTCTCCAGCGGATCCCAGTAGTCCCCGGTGGATAATGGGGGATTGCGTAGCCATCCCGCGTCTTTCTTCCTCTTCTTGCAGGCGTCGGTTGTCGGGCGAGGTCGCTTCGGGGACGGAGGCCCTTTCCCGACAGGTGGTGACGAAAGCGGGAGCTCCTCCCCGTCGTCACTCGTAGCGGCGGCTGTGCGGGGCCGCTTAGGGGATGGAGGCCCTCCCTCGATGGCCGGCAGTGGAGGTGGGGACACCGGCTCCTCGACATAGGGTGGGGATGGCCGCATCCTGGGGACCTGGACGAAGAAGGTGGTCTTTTCCACGACCATTACCATGACCCCCCCGTTCAGCTTCTGCACTACGGTTTCTCGGGAAATATGAACCGATTGAGGAAAGGACGGCGGGGGCTCCGGACGAGTACGCTGTCCGTAACCCGGATGATTCCGGCGGGGGTCGCGAGATCGGTACTCTTGGCGGGGCGGGGTCACCTCCTCGTCCTCCTCGTCCTCGACCGTACAGTACGGCAGCGAACCCTCTTCCTCGTCGTCTAACTCCTGGCGGGGCGGGGTCATCTCCTCATCCTCCTCGTCCTCGACTGTATAGTCTTCCTCCTCTGACTCGGCCGGGTCGCCCAGCATCGAGCCCTCCTCCTCGAACTCCAATTCTGATGCCGGTCGATACATCGCCGCATCTTCGCTGCCAAACTGCCGCTCCTCCTCAGCCGGGTAGAATGGCATCGAACTCTCCTCCTCACTGCTGATGTAGATCACTTCGTTCTCCATAACCTAAAGGGATGCAATTTCAAATAAAAACAAGTGAAGAAAGCTACAGTCGAGTGCACTCGACAGTAAGATACCATTTACCTTTCGCTGTTTAAAAGTAATTCTTAATATTAATTACTTTTATTCGGCGAATAACAACGCATCGCATATTTTCGAGGACAAATTCACATGCATTGACGCTAATGGCACATGCCGACTACACACTGACTACACGACGACTGTGCGTGCGCAGTCGGCGTCGGCGTCGGGCCTCTACTGCTGTGAGCGAAACTTCTCGTGCCTATAACTTCTGTGTTTATTGTCCGATCGGATTTAAATTTATAGGGTTGGTCAATATTATTATTATCTACAATAATACCTAAAAAAAATTTCGGAAACTTTTCTACTTTTCCTATAATTTGATTTACCGATTTACAAAATCGATTTTTGGGGGCGGTAGGCGTGGCATCCAAAAGTTGAAATTCCGCATTCTCCGTAATGTTACCAGGCACCTTACTTCCAAATTCGGTGCTATTAGCTTTTCTAGTGTTCTTTTAAACTATAAAAATGTGTTTTTTAGAGGCGGTGGGCGTGGCATCCAAAAGTCTAAAATCCAACTTCTGCATAATGTTGCAAGACAACCCCCTACCAAATTTGGTGCGTTTATCTCTTTTCGTTATTGAATTATTTGGAAAAAATCGAAATACGCATTTATCGATTTGCGGAGGCGGTGGGCGTGGCACATCAAGTTTGAAATAAACTTCTTGTGTGTATTGAATACACGCACACTCCCACCAAGTCTGGTGCCTCTATCTCTTTTAATAGCTGAGATCTGTGTGTTCATACAGACGGACAGACGGACAGACAGACGGACATGACCAAATCGACTCGGCTATTGATGCTGATCAAGAATATATATACTTTGTATGGTCTGCCACGCCTCCTTCTGCCTGTTACATACATTTGCACAAAGTTAATATACCATTTTTTACCCATTTTCAATGGGTAAATGGTATAAAAAGCCCAAGATAACAATCACAACTCACCCAGTTGCAAAAATAATAAAAACAACAGAAACTAAACCTCCATCGCCCAAAGAAATACCAAGAAGGAAGGACAGCTGCCCCGCCGACTGCCCAGGGCCGCTAAGCAGTGTGCATTGTAAATATACATGCACAAGGAAAAACAACTAGTGTGAGAGGCAATCCGCCCCTTACACCTCCGTGGGTGAAGTTGCCTGTGCGAAGCCAGCACCGGCACCGCCTGAGCCCAGGACAGCAGCAGCAGATACGGAGGAGACTGGTGCACTAAACCAGCGCCTCAGACCGCTCGGGAGGCACGACCGCCACCTGCGCCTTCGAGGGAGCGTCAGCATAGCCAAGCCGGCGACGACCAGCTGACGCGGACTGAAGAGGACAAACGTCACAGAGAAAAAAACACATGCACTGCGTTGCATAATTTTTTTTGATTGCACTGCGATGCATATTTTTTTTATATAATATAATATAATATTGTAAAATTGAGCGGAACCTCCTCTGCCCAATTAGTCGTGTAGCCCGTAAAGCTATGCAAAACAATAGGTAGAAACGTGTAAAAATATATGAGAGGTAATGCAAAAAGCAAACCCTCAATAGAAAACTATAAATTCCAAATTATAGCAAAAAGGTATATGTACCACCTACAAAAATGACCTTGGATTTAAAAACAGTGGATTCCACTGCCAATGTCATAAACAAAGTAGAATCAAATAATATTGATTTATATTGGGTACATGTACTTTTAATAATCATCGTTGTCACAATGTGCGCAAACTTTTTTTACAAAATATATAAGCTGCACAATAGATGTTTAAAGAAAAGATATATGAGTTATATGATATAAGTTAAGAACCTACATTGCCGGCCCCCTATCTTCTACGGCACTGTGCTCCCCCTGAAAGCGCCGACTCTGCACTATCACCAAATCTAGGTCAGGTTTCCGGTGCCGAGTGAATAAACTGCAACTTGGCCACTCAGCACATTCTAAGTGGCCAAACTCCAACTCAGCGTAGCCGGCAAAATACGCTGACTCTGCTGAATGGGTGCAAGAAGTGTGGTGGACTGCCACAGCAATCGCGCTCATAAGTTCAGTCTCGTTAGAGAGCCCAAAAAGAATTGATTGGAATTTTAAATAAAACCTTAACGAACATTGAAGATAAGCCACGACTTCTTATTCTGGGTGGATAATTATTTGCAGATTATGAATTGTAACCAAAGGTAATGTGGGGATGCTCATTCCACTATAACAAAAAGTGGATGAGCATAACTGGCGCCCGAGCAGATTTTCCCTACTTGTAGGGGGAACCAGATTGCTTTGCAATGGGCAAAACGAAAAAAATAAAAAAAAAAAACAAAAAAACAAAATTAAGACAAGAAAACCTATGATGTGTATGTGTGTACAAGGTGTGAAGTGCTATAAAAAGCACCAACTGAAATAATGAAAATGTGAATAAAATAATGGAAATGTGAATAAAATAATGAAAATGTGAAAAAAAAAAAAAAAAGAGAAGAAAAGGAAAAACTAACTAAAATAATGGAAATAATAATGAAATAATGAAATGGAAGTTGAAAAATGAAAACGAGAGTCGTTCCACCTTCTCCTAGTAATAACAAAAATTCAATTACACACCGCGGCGTTATGATCGCAAGACATACGCGGGTGCGAAAATATTGAAAATAAAAAAGAAAAAAGCAATTACCCACTGCGGCGACATGCGTTCGCGAGTGCACACATTGCAAATAAATTTAATGAAATTGATAACCGCGGCGGCAATTTATTTGCGAGCGGCACAAATATTGAATAAAATACAAACAACATAAAAATCAACAAGTGGCTAGTGGTAGTCAACTAGAAAGGCTGAGAAATGCGTAATGCATTCGAGAAAGCTGCCTAGTGGATTGTGTGGCAACCGTACCTTAGTAGGCATATAGCCAAAACGGACGAATACGGACCACCGAGCCCAAATGCCGAAATAAAAAAAAAAAAAAAAAAAAAAAACAAGTAGGGAAAGCTACAGTCGAGCGCGCGCGACTGTAAGATACCATTTACCCTATTCGAAGAAATAATACAAATTAAATCTAGTTAAAAACTTTATAATCAAGCGCTTTGAATGTAAAATACCCTGTATGCCTCAATATATATATAATAATAAATAATATTTTATATATACAGCAATAATTTACGCCGCTCGAATTTGCTCCCGATCCGATGATCGGTACCCAGGGAACACCACGGGGAGGCCATTAATATATTAATGGGGTCAATTCTCCAAAACAGAGATTTGGTGACCTACGAGTCGACTAGAACTGATCAATATCGGTTCCATAGTTCCCCAAGAAAATAATAAATAATAAAATGGTTTAATAAAACTTGCCTTCAATGGCAAAAAAAATTAAAAGTTATAAATTAATATACCCTTTTCGCTCATTTTCAATGGCCGGGTAATTAGCTTACTGTTCATAACTTATTATTTTTTAATTACTTAAAATATTTATATATATTTACATATATACATATAAATACCTATCCACCTACTCAAAAAGCTAATCAAGACCTAATCTTACTAACCTCAACACAACCTACTTAAATGAAAAACCTATCTAGGGCTGCCTAATCTCTGCTCTCCTCAACACTAACAGAGATTCCATTATGATGGCTATGAACTAGCTCAAAAGTTTTAGCACTAATTCTATTAAAATCTATATTTGAGAACGCCCAATCAATATGTGTGTCCATATTGGTAGTGGACGTTTTCAAATCTATCAAGCTTCTATATCCTTTGCTTATCAAGGAATTGTATATCTCCCTACACCTATTAAAACTTTTTAAGCATAAGTTGAAATCTCCTAGAATAATTAAATTCGACCCTAAACATTCATATTGCCCAAGAAGATCCTCAAATTCTGTTTTAAATGTTGTCGAACAATAATTCGGACTTTTATAAATTATAATAAAACTTATGGCATTATACCTAAATATGCCGAACTCAAAAACTACTGAACCAATCATTTTTCTACCACTTGAGCATTGCGAAACTTTACCTACAAGCTCATTTCTAACATAGACTAGTATGCCTGTTAAAGGCCTTATTGCTTCAAGTCGGACAACAATTGTGAACCCTGGAATTTCGACATTTTCACTCGATATGGATGTCTCCACAAAGCATAATACCGATGACTGAAGCATCAGCCTATCTGATTGAACATCGTCAAGATGCATATTCAGGCTCTGAGTATTATGGAAAATAATGTCTAAGGCGGAACTGTCGACTAAATAATCGTAATGAGTTACCAGTAGTTTTTCAGTCCGCAATTTCTCCAATTGGGCTTTCACCTTATCATTACTTAGTGGAGGTCTAGGGGGAACGAAAGTTCCAATAATATAAAGACCTAACGCATTAGTTGCTCTACTACAAGCGACGTATAATGCAGCTCTCTGCATTCTGGAATGAGCATGGACTACCACCTTGCTGTAAGTTGCTCCCTGACTTTTGTGAATAGTGATACCTTCAGCAGGTACAATCGGAAACTGCCTACGGTCAATGCTAACTTGCGCGTTATTACTATATTGAAAATTTCTTACAATTTTCTGAATTGGAGTCCATGAAGTTTCTGTACTATGCATACATTTTGAACGCGCAAGAACTCCTACACTTTCTTCGGAAAATTGCATCCATAGAACATTGGGACTGTTGGATGCATCGAAATCTATCTGCATAAGTATACCTGATGCTCCGTTTACTAAACCATCTCCGGTATCTACATTAACCGTCATCATGTACTTGGCAGTAGTTTTAAGGATCAGGGACATGCAAAGTCCCTGTGTAGCAGACGTTTTAAACCCCTTTACTTCTTCTAAAATCCTTTGCTTTCTAGCCGAATCTAAATGGCCAGCTTTAATAAAATCCTGAGCGGTGGAAAAAAATTGCTCCGTAGAAATTGAGTTAAGTTTCAGTGTGTTGAAAGCGTCTACCTCTTTGTTGCTGCAGAACACATGAATTGCATCATCGGGCACTTCTGATGGTTCGCAAACCCTTGATCGGAAAAGGCTAATATCATCGGCTGTCATGCAACCCGATGCCATATTATTTAAAGCAGATGCAAATAGTTGGTCATCCCGCTGACGCATTATCTCTGTGAGCTCAAAATACTTAAAAAGATCCCAGAGATAACTACCAAATATTTCATGATAGGGATCGCTGAAGTTTGGATCAAAGATCCAACCACCACCTACTGGCTGTAACTGTCTTAGATCACCGAAAACGATGACAGAAACACCACCAAATGGATTAGTATTTTTGAAAATCTGCTTTAATCGGGAGTCTAGATAAGCAAACATAAGAGAACTAACCATTGATATTTCATCAATAATAATAACTTTAAGGTTTATCAACCTTGAATGCAAAGTATTAACTAAGTCATGACTTAAGGCCCTTAAGGGCGATGCACGGGATTGGTTAATAGGAAGTGAAAACATGGAATGCAGAGTTGAACCACTAATTCCAAATGCTGCTTTTCCAGTTGGGGCGCAAAGAAGGATTTTTATACACGTGGGGTCACTTCCTGGCATCATATTATACATAACGGACAACGCCTGAAAGATTGCTGAAATTAGTCGGCTCTTTCCGACTCCCGCACCACCACCCACGAATTCATGATATATTGAATTGTTTTTGGCATTGTGCAAGACATGTGTAAAATACAACTTCTGCTTTAAATTAAGAGATCTAACAATGTTTGCTAAGTCTTCCTGTGAAACTAAGGGGGGAAGCTTAATTAAACGGACATTACTATCTTCTAAGTCATTATTGTCATTATTACCATTCACATTTAAAACATTCAAATTGGGATCTATTTCTGGCAATCCTAAAACTCTAAAACCATCATCTTCAACTTCCTGATTTTCCACGCTATCCTGATTTTGTTCTCTGTCTAAATGGCTCAGAGCATCTTGGAGTTCCCTGTCGTCTAATATATTATATTTCCTGCGATTGTTCTCTACTAACTCCTGATTGTGGCTACAAAACAATTCACAGTCTTTTGTAATTAAATCTAAATGCTCATCTCTCCATGGAGCATATAGCATTACAACTTCCCTAAAATAGTCTTTTCTATCAATATTAATATTAAATCTTCTATATCTTATTATACATGGCGTCAGCCTCTTTTTAACAAAGCCACTACCATTGCGAAGAGCATAAACTATTGATTCAGAAGCTCTGGACACTTCGTCGTCAACGTCATCCAAGTTTTCCTGGCGAATTCCACGTTCCGATTTGCTATAGCTATAAAAAGCAGCAAAATCAGCTAAGCATAAGCTCTCTAAAGCGTCTGGGCGCTGAACATAGTGTTCTATAAGCCCTACGAGAAATATGTCTCTAGAGTCATCGGGCAGATTTTGAAGTTGCTGTTTAGATTTCAGCATTCTGACCCGTTTTTCAGGAACCTCTGTGTTTATATAAACACATGCACTACTGCTGGCAGACAAATGCAAACCTAAACAGCAGTAGACGGCTTCCTGCGCTGAAATCTCAGTGCCAAAGATAAATTTGTTTCCTAAATGTTGTAACTTCTGTTTAATAGTTACATTGCCTCTCCTACTTTCTTCTACTGCTTCACGCATTAGAAGCGAAATGCCTCGCTGAGACTTGTTAATATAATTAACGACATAGCTGCAGCAAGCGTAAGGGTCTAAAATGTATTGAATATCTATATTCGCTCGTTGCAGCAAAAGAAGGTGCTTATTGTAACCGTTAAGTTTGATTGCTGCAAAAGATCGCTTTAAAAACACTTTAGGTTTCTTTAAACTCGATCTTAGAGCATTAACGTAGCACTCATAGCTTAAGTTAAGTTGATCGTGGGACAAAAAACTATTAAAATTACTAAAGCTATCTACGGTCTCACGATCGAAGGAAAAATTTAACAGATTTTGAATTTTATCAAAGTTCCTACGATGCTCTGCTAAGTTTGGAGCATCTTCTCCTAATGGAAATAGAATTTCTGTTTGAGGCATGGGAGGGTATGGAATACCGAATCTACAAATTTGCTTAGACCTAACTTCTCGCCTGCAAGAGTGCCCATGATTGTGAAGTTGATATTCCAAAAATGGAGCAACATCGGGGCAGCTGACATCAGTTGTAATAAACTGATCGATAAAGCTCTTGACAGGCTCAAATGTTGACTCATCTTGTAAATCGAGCTTAGGGGCATCTTTCAACCAAAACATGCCATGGACATGTGGTGAGCCTCTTTGCTGAAACTCTACTCGCCAATAAAACTTGATAACCCTATGACTACCAAAAATACCGCCTTCTTTCTTCATTAGTTTGAGAACTTGTCTGTACCGGTAATCGAAATATCTGGCACAAGTCACAGGATCTGCTCTAATGAGACGAGCTTTTTCATTAAAACTTAATTCTGAAGCTGCTACTTCAGAAATGTCTTGCTTGTCTACATTTTTAGACAATAAGACTAAAAGCTCTGTCCATCGAGTTTCCGCTGCGGAAAATGTTATAAAAAAAGTCGGAAGACCGATTTGCCTAATCATAGCCATAACTTTCTTCTTCTCCTCTTCCCAATGAGCAGGAGAATAGCGAATACCTCTTAAAACCCTATAGCCATCGTCGTGTAGAATTAAATTTCTTAATGTTTCCTGATTTTGCACGTCTGCAGCCGAAATGCCTTGAGTGGCGGAGTGCTTTCTTAAGCAAATTGACGTGTTATTCCTAATGTTAATCATTTCTAACTTTTTAAAGTTATGAAACAATTTATCAGTTCTACAACCTCTTCTATCGAAATTCCTAAGCTCGGACCTTACAATGGTTGTAAAACTCTCCTTACATTTTCTTTTAATGCCCGCAAATATTGTGGGAAAGGCCAACTCCTCTGAATCACAATCTTCAATCATATCCAGAGGTCGCTGGCCTTCTCCAGGAGCTATAGCAATCCTGGTAATGGGGGCAACTGGAACATTTTCCATGAAAGTCTCTTGACCTCCAGGATTTAAATCTTCCTCTTCATCAATTCTATTTTGCTCATTACCTTGAGCAGCTCTTTCTAATAATTGGGAAACAATATCCCTATCATCTGCCGATGCAACAAATGGTACAGTCTCAGAAGAATAGGAAGACAACCACTGTTCATTGATAGTAACTTGGTGTTTCCTATAGAGCTCTGTATTGACTAAATACCTAATTGCATCAGCAATTTTTGAAGGCCTAATGGTTTCAGCCATGAAATCATGGTTATATTCCATCCTACGCTTTAGGTGTATCTGAACTACATCGGCTTCGTTAAATGCCCTGGGAAGGGAAGTTACAACATTTGCAACTGGAATCGGGACATTGACTACTGCTCCTTTAATGGCGCTTTGACGACCATATCCTAAAGACTTAATTATCATGAAAGGAAGGCGTGGGGAAATAAGCCTTTCTTCTAAAGGCGTTAAGCCTTTCAAACATTCGGGAAGCTCTGGGAAATCTAAGCCATTCGTTATGGAAGCCTTAGGTTTTTTACCTGATTTTATGCTGTGGCTGCAAGTTTTACAAAAGCTATACCTATCGTTGTGAGATGGGAATATAGAGGAAAGATATAAAATATCTACACTATCTGCCTCACTGCACTTTTCCTCTATAAACTCACGAGAGATTTTGTCCACTTGATGCGGAAACCACAAACCTTTGCAGCAAATGCAAACCTGATCAGGACCCTGCTTTACTGTCATATTAAATGTGGCTATTAGAGCATCTAAGCTAACGACTCTATTCCGAGACACTCTATCTTCTGGCAAGGTATTCGCTCGTTCTATCCTGTTTCGGGTCGAGTTTCTCCTATTCTCTGCTATTCTATTTATAGAGTTACTTCTATACTGACTAACTCTCTGCGATAAGCTCCTATTTGCATCAAAAGCCTCCTGTCTTGCTCGAATTCGAGCACTTCGTCTTGCACTTGTATTGCGTGCCTGTTCAAGAATTCTACGAATTGGATTATCTCTGACTTGAGACCTTTGACTCCTATCTAAAGCTCTCTCCAAGATTCTCCTCTCTAAGTCTTGTCGTTGGCTAGCTCGTCTAATTGCATCTTGTTCGCGCTCGTCTGCTCGATAAAGAGGGTTTTGTCGGCGCCTCGATCGACCCGATGTATTTGCTAATTGTTCCCTTGCTCTAACTACGGGATTGGTTCGGCGAACTGTTCTACGAACGGAATCCTGACCTCTTTCGATTGCCCGATAAACCGGGTCTTGTCGGCGCCTCGATCGACGCAAAGTGTTGTCTTCCTGCTCTACTGCCCTTACTGAAGGATTCGTTCGACGAATTGTCCTACGAACAGAATCCTGTCCTCTTTCGTCTGCCCGATAAATCGGGTCTTGTCGGCGCCTCGAACGACGCGAAGTATTCTCAACCTGCTCTAGTGCCCTTACTGAAGGATTCATTCGCCGAACTGTCCTACGAACAGAATCCTGTCCTCTTTCGTCTGCCCGATAAATCGGGTCTTGTCGGCGCCTCGATCGACCCAAAGTGTTATCAGCCTGCTCTAGTGTTCTTACTGAAGGATTCGTTCGCCGAATTGTCCTACGAACAGAATCCTGTCCTCTTTCATCTGCCCGATAAATCGGGTCTTGTCGGCGCCTCGATCGACGCAAAGTGTTGTCTTCCTGCTCTACTGTCCTTACTGAAGGATTCGTTCGACGAATTGTCCTACGAACAGAATCCTGTCCTCTTTCGTCTGCCCGATAAATCGGGTCTTGTCGGCGCCTCGAACGACGCGAAGTATTCTCAACCTGCTCTAGTGCCCTTACTGAAGGATTCATTCGCCGAACTGTCCTACGAACAGAATCCTGTCCTCTTTCGTCTGCCCGATAAATCGGGTCTTGTCGGCGCCTCGATCGACCCAAAGTGTTGTCAGCCTGCTCTAGTGCCCTTACTGAAGGATTCGTTCGCAGAATTGTCCTACGAACAGAATCCTGTCCTCTTTCGTCTGCCCGATAAATCGGGTCTTGTCGGCGCCTCGAACGACGCGAAGTATTCTCAACCTGTTCTACTACCCTAACTGAGGAATTCGTTCGACGAATTGTCCTCCGAATTGAATCGATTACCCTATCAGCTTGGCTCAACTCGACATTTTCCCTACGTTCTCGTTGAAACTCTGCATTATGCTGCCTTTCTTGCTGAACATATTCTACAATGGACCTATTAAACTGATTTCTAAGTCTTCGACTTTGAGACCTACTGTCAGCTGTGCTTCTATTAAGCCTAGGCATTATTTATATACGTATGAATTAATAATAAAAAGAAAAATTAATTAATTAATATATATATATAAATAAATATGTATAAATATATATATTTATATGTATATATGATATATATAAATATAGATATAGTAATAATATAATATAGTATTATATTATATAATTATATATAAATAACACTATTAGTATTATATAATTTTGAATGTATTATTAACATTCATCAATATTATTTATATATTTAAATATGAAATAATAATATATAAATATAAATTTGTTACTTGCGATTTCAGCAGCACCAATGAATAATAATTTATTAATCTATTTTAATTCTTATTCGCTTCGCGGCACGAACCGATACCGATATTCACTTTAATCGTACACACTGCAGTCATTTAATTTCACATACAAAGCGCAAGTGCATATGTACTCATACGTCACATGTAACGTATTTTGACAAAACTGCACGCAAAAGAGCGCAATTTCACATACATACATGTATGTATAGATGCGTATACACAAAGTTCCTAAAAAGCACTAACACTATCACACACACACACACGGCCAAAATTATGCGCGGTAAATAATTTTGTCGATAATATAATTTTGTTCACAATTTTAATAAAATCAAAGCGGACAACATTCGCGAATTATTTTCAGAGACAATATTTAAAAGTTAAATAGTGAAAATTAATAAAAATAATTTAATTTAATGAAAATCGAAAATCGGTATCGACGAAATAATCACAACCGCACACGCCAATCGCAAGCTAAAAAGTGATTATATTGAGCAGCCTTAGAGACGTTGTTCGACTTATCGATATGCGCTGATATCGATATATGTTGACATTTAAATATAATCACGAAGATAATAAAATTTAATATTGAATTATACCATAAATGTATATTAATGCAATTAAATATAAATATACATTTATTAACAATATGTTTCCTTAGTGCGCATTGGGTTGCACGTCCCATACATACATATATATTATACATAAATACATACATAACTATACATAAATACATACATTCATATGTATTTACTAGGAACAAACAATGTGCCTCAACTGAGATATTAGGTCGAAATTTGTAACCGGCATTTTGATTGCCGTCGGTGGTGTGGTGTGATAGTTGTCGGCTTGGTAACTTTATGTACCCGGTTCGATTCCCAGCGGGCTAAAGAACAAACAATTATTTTTTTTTTTTTGCATCATAACTTTAATTTTCAGTTTCGATTCCCAACACAGGCTTCCTTCTGTATTGCTAAGAACAAATTATTGGTTTTTCTTATTTTTTTTGCATCATCTATGTTCGTCAATTTGATTAAAAATATCATACTATATTTTTCGGTACAGTGCAAAATTATTTAAAAATAATAAAAAAAATCGTCCAGCGCGGGATTCGAACCCGCGACCCCCTGCATTTGAAACTTGCAAGCCAACCATCACGACCACACACAGTTACACAGTGCGATCGGCAAATGAGATTTTTATTGATGCCGGCCCTCTGCTGCGTCAGTTCAACATTTTAGTTGAAAATTCTAAGCGCCCACAACTTTAACTTCTTTATTTATTGTCCGAACGGATTGTAATATATACTTTGTCTGGTCTGCCACGCCTTCTTCTGCATGTTACATACATTTTCACAAAGTTAATATACCATTTTTTACCCATTTTCAATGGGTAAATGGTATAAAAATTAAAGAAAACTACAGTCGAGTGCACTCGACAGTAAGTTAAGTTAAGTAAGTTAACAACGCATCGCATATTTCCGAAATTAGATACACATTGACGCTAATAGCACATGCCGACTGCACGGCGACTGTGCGTGCGCGGCGCAAGCATTGACGCCGAGCTTCTACTGTATGAAAAAATTTTCGCGCTTAAAACATGCATACATAAACACAAACATTGTATGTATTTACTAGAAACAGACAATGCGCCTCAACTGAGATATTAGAACGAAATTTGTAACCGGCAATTTGATTGCCGTCGGTAGCTTGGTGTGAGAGTTGTCGGCTCCGTGACATTGAGTCCCAGGTTCGAATGCCAAACACAACTGATTTTTTTTATTTTTTTTGCAACATCCAGTAAGATATATTTTAATATTAATTACTTTTATTCGTCGAACTAAAAACAACGCATCGCATATTTTCTAAGTCAAATAATACACATGCATGGACGCAAATGGCACATGCCGACTGAACGCTGACTACGCGACGACTGTGCCTGCGCAGTCGGCGTCGGCGTCGGCGTCGGGCCTCTGCTGATGTAAGGGAAACTTCTCGCGCCTATAACTTCTTTGTTTATTGTCCGATCGGATTGAAATTTATGGGGTAGATCTGTACTATGGTAAGCTACAAGAGTGGTAAAAAAAATGTTTTGTTATTTCCCTACTTTTCTTAAAATGCAATAGTTTGGGGGCGGTGGGCGTGGCATCCAAAAGTTGAAAATCAAACATTCTTCGTAATGTTAACAGGCACCTTACTTTCAAATTTGGCGCTTCTAGCTTTTCTAGTGTTCTTTTAAACTATAAAAATGTGTTTTTTAGAGGCGGTGGGCGTGGCATCCAAAATTCTAAAATCCAACTTCTGCATAATGTTGCAAGACACCCTCCTACCAAATTTGGTGCGTTTATCTCTTTTCGTTATTGAATTATTTGGAAAAAATCGAAATACGCATTTATCGATTTGCGGAGGCGGTGGGCGTGGCACATCAAGTTTGAAATAAACTTCTTGTGTGTATTGAATACACGCACACTCCCACCAAGTCTGGTGCCTCTAGCTCTTTTAATAGCTGAGATCTGTGTGTTCATACAGACGGACAGACGGACAGACGGACAGACGGACAGACGGACAGACGGACAGACGGACAGACAGACGGACATGACCAAATCGACTCGGCTATTGATGCTGATCAAGAATATATATACTTTGTATGGTCTGCCACGCCTCCTTCTGCCTGTTACATACATTTGCACAAAGTTAATATACCATTTTTTACCCATTTTCAATGGGTAAATGGTATAAAAAAGGAGCTTGTACCTTTCGAGGGACAGCCCGAAGAGTACGTTTCCTGGGTCAACAGAGCTCAGGCTATTTTGAATGAGTATGAGATAATAAGGAGTAAGCCCTTATTTAGGTCCATCGTTCTTCATGTCAGGCAGAAGATAAGGGGCAGCGCAGACGCTGCCTTGGTTTCGTATAATATTCAGGATGACGACTGGGAAGAGGTCAAGAGGGTTCTGGCCTTGCACTATGCCGACAAGAGGGACATGCGGACGCTAGAACACCAATTGAGTAGAATGACCCAGGGGGGCAGAACCTTGGAGGAGTTCTATAGAACGGTGAACAACCACTTTTCATTAATTATGAATCGGTTGAGAAATAGCGGCTACGCCTCCGAGGTTGCAGGCGCTCTCATCGACACATATAGGGAAAAAGCCCTAGATGTCTTCGTAAGGGGTGTAAATGGGGACTCCTCCAGACTTTTGTTTGTGCGGAATCCGAAAAGTTTGCCCGAGGCATATGCCTTCTGTCTTGAACTCCAAAATGTTGTGTCGAGGTCCAACCAGACTCCCATTCCCCACTTAAATAGGTTCACACCGCCTTCTCAGTTTTATCAACAGGGAAATGTACCTAGATTCCCGGGGTCACCCCAATCTTACACTAGACCGTCAACTAGGCCCATGTACAGTCCGAGTCCGAACGGGGGTGTCCAACAGACTCCAAGATTTCAGGGTTCGAGACCAGCTATTAAGGCCGAATCGAACCAGTCCGGTCAATCATACCAATCATACCAGTCGGGCAGATCTCGCCAAAGCGATGGCTTCGGCGCAAAAAGAGCCTTAAGCGGCGCAACCAACCCGTTCCGCAAGGCGCAGAAGTTGTATCATTTACAACCAACGATGTCTTCCACGCTGAACGACGTCGAAGAGGGTACCCATGAGTTGCCTGAGGAGACACCCCTCGAGTGGTCTTGCGCAGACACCCGAACCGAGGATGAGTTTCCTCCGCAGAGAGCCAGCGGAACAAACCCTTGCGAGGAAATGGAGTCTGTGGGGGGCGAAACTGCAAATTTTATGAGCGACGCCTCTCCAGTGTACCATACCTAGAGTATGGCACCAAGGACGGGGCTAAGCTACAATTCCTTATAGACACCGGTGCAAATAAAAACTTCGTTAGCCCCAAGATAGCCGCCGGTTGTGTTCCTCTCTCTAACCCATTTTTCGTACAGTCAGCCGCGGGAAGTGTGAAGATCACGCATCAGCTTAAAGGTCAGTTTTTTAAACCCATGGGGAACAACACCACGCTAACCTTTTTCGTTCTCCCCACTTTGGATTCCTTCGATGGAATCATTGGGGATGATACCTTGAAGGCGCTTAAAGCCTTGATCGATAGGGAGAATGATTGCCTAACCATATCGCCAGGAATTAGAATCCCACTCTTAGCTAGACACTCGTTAAATGTACACTCACTATTGAACGCAGAACACTCCGACGAGGTGAGAAGTACGCTGAGTTCCTTAATTGAAGAATTTGCGAAACTTTTCGAACCTCTAAATCCGGGCAGTTCCGTGGACACGAGTGTAAGAGCGGCGATCCACACTCGAACCGAGGATCCCATTTATACGAAAAGCTACCCGTACCCTGCTAGTATGAGGGGGGAGGTAGAAAGACAAGTCGAAGAATTGTTAAACGAGGGCATCATTAAGCCATCTAAAAGTCCCTACAATTCCCCCGTCTGGGTGGTCCCTAAGAAACCCAAACCGAATGGAGAAAAACAATATCGCATGGTCATTGATTTCAAACGACTTAATGCGGTGACAATCTCCGACACATACCCAATCCCAGATATTAATTCTACTCTAGCTAGTTTAGGCAAGGCCAGGTATTTCACGACCTTGGATCTGACGTCGGGCTTCCACCAAATCCGCATGAAAGATTCCGACACACCCAAAACGGCTTTTTCCACATTGAATGGAAAGTACGAGTTCCTTCGGCTCCCGTTTGGCCTAAAGAATGCACCCGCAATCTTCCAACGGATGATCGACGACGTGCTCAGAGAATACATTGGCAAGATCTGCTATGTTTACATAGACGATATTATAGTCTTCAGCGAGGATTATGAGGGACACTGGGAAAACCTTCGCATCATTTTTGAATGCCTAAGGCAGGCGCGCCTCCAAGTAAATTTGGAAAAGACCCAATTCTTATCCACGCAAGTGGAATTCTTAGGGTATATTGTTACTTCCGATGGCATGAAGGCAGACAATAAAAAAGTCGAGGCGATAACGAATATGAAGCCTCCGACTAATGTAAAGGAATTGAAGAGCTTCCTCGGAATGACTTCTTATTACAGGAAGTTCATTCGCGACTACGCGAAGGTAGCGAAACCCTTGACTAATTTAACTCGGGGGGAGTTTTCCAAGGTGAAGGCGAACCAATCCAAACGCATTCCTATAGACCTCGACGAAGCCGCCTTACAGGCATTTAACGACCTTAAAACAATTCTTTCGTCCTCCGAGGTCTTAGCATTCCCCGATTTCGAAAAACCTTTCCATCTTACCACGGATGCTTCCGATTACGCAATCGGGGCCGTGCTATCCCAAGATGATCAGGGCAAAGACCGCCCAATCTCCTACATTTCGCGTTCTTTAAATAGAGCGGAGGAGAATTATGCGACAAATGAGAAGGAAATGCTCGCCATAGTGTGGGCACTGGACAATCTTCGGTCCTACCTGTATGGTGCAGCTTCTGTTAGAGTCTATACAGACCACCAGCCTTTAACATTTGCAATGGGGAGCCGTAATTACAATGCCAAACTCAAACGATGGAAGTCGCGTATAGAGGAATACAACTGCGTCCTCATTTACAAACCAGGGAAGTCCAACGTGGTTGCGGACGCACTTTCTAGAATCACCACACAGGTGAATCTCCTGGATTCAGATGCAGCTACAGTACATAGCGCGTTACAAGACGCGTCGGAATTAATTCCGCACGTGGAAACCCCAATCAATGTCTACAAAAATCAGTTAGTATTTGACCCGGAAGTGACCGAGTACGAATGCGTTCGTCCACACATGGGTGTCGAGAGACATGCAATTCCAATCAGTAGGGAAGCCCCGAATTTGCTAGCTTCTCTGCAAAAATATTTAAAACCTTCCATAATCAACGGGGTAAAGATCCCTGAGACTTACCTATCCGACTTCCAAGCTTGTTGCTTACAGAATTTCAAACTTTATAAAGTACGGATAGCTCAGAGACTGGTGGCGGATCTGACGGACAGAGACGAGATATGCGATGTAATCAAAAAAGAACATCGTAGAGCTCATAGGGGTGCCAAGGAAATTCGTGCTCAAATCTTGGAAAGATTTTATTTCCCTAGAATGACGAGCACGATTCGCGCCCAAATATCTTCATGCGAGTGTTGCAAAACATTCAAATATGATAGGCATCCCAATAAACCGGAACTGCAACCGACACCAATACCATCTTACCCATGCGAAATTCTTCACATCGACATATTCACTCTGGAAAAGAAAATTTACCTAAGCTGCATCGATAAATTCACCAAGTTCGCTAAGTTGTTTCCCTTGGATTCCAAATCTGCTATTCATTTGAGGGAAAGGTTGGTTGAGGTACTCCACTATTTTACCGTTCCAAAAATAATGGTTTCTGACAATGAAAGGGGATTACTTTGTCCCACAGTTCTCAATTACTTAGATACCCTAGGGATAGAACTATACAATACACCAACACAAAAGAGCGTAGTTAACGGACATATAGAGAGATTCCACTCCACATTTTTGGAGATCTATCGCTGTCTGAGGCAGGAGTACCCTAGTTTCAAAAGTCAGGAGTTGGTTTCAATAGCCGTTGATAGATACAACAACTCTGTCCACTCCGTGACTAACAAGAAGCCGGTGGACATATTTCTGAACCGGACTTCTAGGGTCAATTATCAGGGATTGGCGGACTTCAGACACCAAGCTCTGGAGGACGTCAGGGGCCTTATTGAGCACAAGCAGAGGCTGGCTAATAAGAGCCATAACCAGAAAAGGGCAGAACCCACAAGTTATACCGTAGGTGAGAAAGTTTTCATAGCCAATAGGCAAATTAAAACAAAGGAAAAGCCAAGGTTCAAGGGAGAAATAGTGCAGGAGGATAGGACGGTTACCGTAAAAACGAAGTCGGGAAAGATATTTCATAAATCCGACGTGAGGAGCTAGGTTTTGATCTGATCGGAAGAGAAATAATAGACAGCCATATGTTTCACTCACCCTTAAAATTTAAATTTGTATGCATTCCCTACCTTGTCGTGATTGATGTTCCGCACTTCTCTCACAAAACATAAGAAAAAATTATTAAACTAACCGTATTTTTTTAATCTCAAAAAAAAAAAAAAAAAAAAAAAAAAAATAAATTTTTTAGTAGTTAAGCACACACATTAAACAATAAAATAAGAACAACAACAGAATAAAAAGCACACGCAAAAACCAATTTTTAAATTTCACTAATGTAATTACACAAAAATCATAACCCTTATTAGATAAGCACACACACATTAAAAAAATAAAAAGAACAACAGAGTAATAAACTCGCACAAACACTAATTTCCAAATTTCACTACTATAATTACAAAAAACATAATACAATTTTTTCTTCACTTAATTAATCAATTAGTACCTAAGACACCAATAACACAACCTTTTGAAAAATTTAGAATTACTGTTAACTTTACATAGAAGGTAAACTTAAGCTAAGCACACAAAAGCACACGAGAACAACCCACACCTACACAATTCATCAATCAATATCTAATCATCTGCGTATTCCCTCCCCAAATACAAGAGCGGCAGTAATTCACGTACGAGCCATCCACGTGTTCAGATACGATACGCCAGTGATACCATTACAACAAGGCTTCATTTGGCGAGTAAATGGCTTGTTCCGCCTGGCCCATGTCATCGACGTGGACGGAATGCGAAGCCTCCTGATTGGAATATCCGAAGAAACCGAGGCTATGACCGACACAGGAATGAAAATGTTGACTAAACATTATCTGAGGGAGGCAACGGAGAACATCCACAGGATCGTGGGTACACCACAACGGCGGAGATCGAGATCGATAGATTGGTTGGGAGCGGCATGGAAATGGATTGCCGGGTCACCAGATAAAACCGACTGGAACACCGTACTAAACTCTGAGAACGCGCTCCAAAACAACAATGACCAACAAGTTAGAGTCAATTCCCGACTCTTCGACGCCACAAATGAAGCGATCCGGCAGGTCAACAGCGCTGTCATGCGCGTGAACGCCATCGACGCGGACTTACACACCGCGACGGTTACTCTTCAACGGGCCATAATAATGGTCAGCCAAACACGGGAGATTATTGCGGCGTGCCAGCTGGCGAAAGCAGGAGTAGTTAATTCCAACCTGTTGGATCATGGAGAGGTCGATGTCATACTGAAGGAGGTGGAAAATCTCCCTTATCAGAATGCTATAGAGGCGATTGAATTCTCCCAGCCTACGATTTTAACGAACGGAACCCTGCTTCTCTACGTGCTTGCTCTGCCGAAGGTGGCGGAGACAAGGTATAAGTTGATGCACCTCCTCCCAACCATTTCCGAAGGAAGACAAATTGCACTGGAATACGACAGAGTTGCGATAGATTCAAAAGAATCCTACGCGGTCTTGGGCGATTGCCTTTCAATTGGCAACACGACCGTGTGCCGGGAAAAAGACTTGCACAAAATAGAAGAGACGAGCAGCATTCCTATGATACTGAAGGGAGGGCACGCCTCGTGCACGTACATAAGAAGCGAGGAAGAAAGAGTAGAATTGGTTGACGACGGCATCCTCTTCCTGACTAACTTCAATGGGACCGTCAGGACCACTGCGAGGGAGTACCAACTGTCCGGATCGTATGTCATACAATACGACAACGACACAGTTGTAGTAAACAACCGCAGCTACAGCGGCTATTCAACGAGTCGCCTAATGGCTATGCCGGCCGTCTTAGTGAATGTGACGGCTTCGAATTACGAGGTGAGCCTAGGATACATTCACGAGGTTAGCCTGCGGAACTTGCGGAAATTGTCAACCGTGACAAGTAAGGTATTTGGATCCCTTCTCGCGGAAGTCATGATGATCTTCACAGCATTCGTCTTGATCTACCTACTCTGGAGGAAGTTGTCTTCTACCAGTGGCATTCAGGAATTGAAGGGCATGGCCAACGACCTGAGGAGGCGAACGACCCAGGGAGCTGACCAATCTTGATCTGCGGGACGCAGATTTTGCAACGGGGAGGAGTTAAGAACCTACATTGCCGGCCCCCTATCTTCTACGGCACTGTGCTCCCCCTGAAAGCGCCGACTCTGCACTATCACCAAATCTAGGTCAGGTTTCCGGTGCCGAGTGAATAAACTGCAACTTGGCCACTCAGCACATTCTAAGTGGCCAAACTCCAACTCAGCGTAGCCGGCAAAATACGCTGACTCTGCTGAATGGGTGCAAGAAGTGTGGTGGACTGCCACAGCAATCGCGCTCATAAGTTCAGTCTCGTTAGAGAGCCCAAAAAGAATTGATTGGAATTTTAAATAAAACCTTAACGAACATTGAAGATAAGCCACGACTTCTTATTCTGGGTGGATAATTATTTGCAGATTATGAATTGTAACCAAAGGTAATGTGGGGATGCTCATTCCACTATAACAAAAAGTGGATGAGCATAACTTATATGATATATGAATTTGACAAATCGCATAAGTCACTGACTCAAAATAGACCAATACAGATACAGACAGTTAAAAAACACATAGAAATATTAGTTAAGTGCTTTAATGAAGCACGTATACTAATATATGAAAACAGAAATAATTTTAATCAAGATCATTGGTCTCAAGTATCAAAGTTTTTGATCAGACTAAGATCTAATTTAACAACAATTGGAGAAAAGTTCAAACTAAATATCTCAATACCTAATATTCTTAATACTTCAATAATAATTGAAACTGGTGAAGAACCAGAATCAAAAGAAATTATTGAAGAGGAAGAAATAAATAATCTCACTATCCCAGCTATACTAATGTCTGAACTGGACAATTTAGCAGATTCAGACAATAGCTCGAGCATAGGTGAAGAAAAATTTATTACCATGGCACAATCAAATATTGATTTTATAAATACTGCATCAAAGCTTATACCAGTATTTGATGGTAAAGCAGAAAACTTAGCAAGTTTTCTTGATGCATTGGATATTATAGAATCAATAAAAGGCGAACACGAACGATTAGCTATTTCAATAATAAAAACAAAGCTAAAAGGTGTCGCCAGAAACCTAGTCGGAAATGAAACAACTATATCAGAAGTCATTTCCGGTCTAAAAAGCAATGTCAAAGGCGAAACTGTAGAAGTATTATCAGCTAAACTGATGAATTTACAGCAACGCAACAAAACTGCTAACCAATATACATCAGAGGTTGAGCAAATGACAAAAGCTTTAGAAAGTGCGTACATAGCGGACGGCCTACCACTTGCGTTAGCCAGAAGTTATTCTACACAGTCTGCAATTAAGGCAATGACAAAGAATTGCGCA
The DNA here is from genome assembly GCA_035046045.1 of Zaprionus bogoriensis. Taxonomy (NCBI): domain Eukaryota; kingdom Metazoa; phylum Arthropoda; class Insecta; order Diptera; family Drosophilidae; genus Zaprionus; species Zaprionus bogoriensis. The sequence goes on along the minus strand of JAWNOI010000082.1, from coordinate 115,484 downwards.
ATTGATAAGGTAAAACTTATCATGCAGGCTGGCACCTTCAACAACATGAATGATGCCATATCCAAGTTCGTAAACAGTTGCACAGAAGCAACTGGACAACCTAATACTGTTCTCTATTTTAAAAATTATTCACAGCGTGGTGGAAACCGCGGACGTGGAAATTCCAGAGGAAACTCTCGTAATAATAATTACAACAACTACAACAGTTCCAATTATAACAATAATGGACGAGGCCAATATAGAGGAAACTCAAGAGGCCGTGGCAACTCGAATCGAGGCCACAATAGCAGTAACACATATAATAATGTGAGAGTTGCCCAGAACAATTCGGAAAACTCTCACCCTTCAGATGTTCATCAATAAGAAGTTATGCGGTTCATACCATCAATCTTAGTTTAAATATATTTGTAGACTTTTTCAACGTAACCACAAATAAAAAACTTGTATTCTTAATAGATACTGGTGCAGATATATCTCTGTTAAAGGAAAATTCTGATATCTTTCATGATATCCAAATCAACAAGAAAATCAATATTCAAGGCATAGGCCAAGACATAATACAGTCGAAAGGACTGACTTCAATAGAGATACAGACAGGTAAATACATAATCCCACACGATTTTCATTTAGTAGATTTGCACTTCGCAATACCTTGTGATGGAATAATAGGCATTGACTTCATTAAGAAATTCAATTGTCAGTTAGACTTCAACCATAATGAAGATTGGTTTATCCTAAGACCAAATAATTTGAATTTCCCAATTTATGTTCCTATAACATACAGTTCTGGTAATAATTCCATAATTCTACCAGCAAGATCTCAAGTGGTCCGAAAGATTCATCTATCAACAGATGAAGAAAGTATATTAATACCTAATCAGGAAATTCAAGATGGCATTTATGTTGCGAACACAGTCGCAACAACAAAAAATGCATTTGTCCGATTACTGAATACAACCAGTATTGATCAAATAGTAAATATTCACAGTTTAAAATATGAACCACTTTCAAGCTATGACATAGTTCACAACAATTCAGAAAATAGAGAAAAAACTGTCTTATCTCAATTAGCAAAAAATTTCCCACCTCAATTCAAAAACGAATTGACTACTTTATGCACCCAGTTTAGTGACGTATTCGGACTCGAAACCGAATCAATCACTACACTGCTGCTCTCAATAAATAAATAAGAACTAAGACCCAAATATATTGAAGTAACTTTTCTTAAACATTACACAGCGCTCTTTTCGACCGCACCATTGTCGAACCGACCATGATCATCGCTGTCTCTACGACTTTTCTTGATGACACGAGAACCGCCTCAGTCTTTTGGGCTGCTAGCTCGAGACCTGCTGCTGCAAGCCACTGGTGGACTCGTCTGATGGCGCTATTGCACGTCGCTTCCACACTTGCAACGTGCTTTCCCACAACAATCAGGGCGATGTCGTCCGCGAAACCTACTAGTTGCGCCCTGTCTGGGAGCTCCAGGTTTAGAACGGCGTCGTACATAATGTTCCACAGTAGTGGTCCCAGTACAGATCCTTGCGGTACGCCGAGTGAAACATTGTGCGTACGCAAGCCGTCATCGGTGTCATATCGAAAAATCCTGCCGGAGAAATAACTTCGCACCATACGAGTGAGGTATGCTGGGACACGGAACGCTTCCAGTGCGCTGACGATATCAATCCATCTTGCCGAGTTGAAGGCATTTCTAATGTCGAGAGTGACAATTAAACAGTACTCCTTTGAGCCTCCTTTCCACCTTTTGCCCGCAACGGCCTCACTCGCAATTCCAACCACCTTTTCTATGGCATCTATCGTGGAGCGTGCTTTCCGGAAGCCGAACTGATTGGGGGAGAGGCCGCCTGCATCTTCGATTGCTGCCTCGATCCTTGTGCCCAACAATTTCTCCAGCACCTTGCCTAGTGTGTTGAGCAGGCAGATGGGCCTATATGAAGAGGCCTCGTTTGGAGGCTTGCCTGGCTTGGGAAGAAGAACGAGGTGCTGTTCTTTCCATGAGTTGGGGAAAACTCCTTCCGCGATGCAGTCGCTGTAAAGCTTAGCAAACGACTCTGGGTGAAGACTCATTGCCAGCTTCAGTGCCCTGTTGGGTATGCCATCCGGCCCAGGCGCTTTGTTTGCTTTGAGGCTAGTCGCAGCGTTGACTATATCCTCCGCGGATACGTCGGCATATGAAGGACCGTCATCCCTTATAGACGGCATTTCGACAGAGTTCGAGGCGCTTGGAAATAATGTTTCTACGATGTTCTGTAGTTCGCCTGGATCTGATGGTGCTCTTTGCCGTCCAGCGTAAACCCGCTTTACCACTATTTGGTATGCCTTGCCAAAGGGGTCCCGATCAGCTGCATCGCACAGCTCTAAAAAGCACTTTCGCTTGCTTTCTTTTATGCATCTTTTAAGATGCCGCCGCGCTGATCGATATTCAGCTTGTCTCTCCGAGAAGAGGGAGGATCCTCTTGACCGCTGGTATTTTCGGCTTGCGTGCAAGCAGGTCCTACGGGCCTCTGCTATACTCTCATTCCACCAATACACCGGACTGTGATGGTTTCGAAATGGCTTCCTAGTTTGCATGCTAGCATTACATGCAGACTGCAGGCTCTCCTCCATTGCTAGGACTGCTTCACTTGCTCCACTTGCTCGACCACTCAGGTTGGGGGGACGGAACTCTTCGGCAAACTTCCGAGCGTCAAGCGTGTCAACCCTAAAAGTCATCCGACCATCCAAACCTGCTCGTCTGCAGTTGCTTCGATCGCCAATCGTGCAGATTATCATGCGGTGGTCGCTGGCGGTATATCCCTGACACAGGGTCCAACGCGCCGTGGGGGCTAGGGAGCTGCTGGCAAAGGTCAGATCGATAACAGATGACCTGCCTGCCTTTACGAAAGTTGGATTGTTGCCTGTATTTAGCAGCGCAACATCCAGTGATGCCAGGGCTTCCGACATCGTTCGGCCTCTTGCATTGGTCTTGCTGCTGCCCCACTCCACTGACCATGCGTTAAAGTCGCCTCCAATTATAATTGGGCAGTGTCCCCTTGCGTCTTCGGCTATTTCCTCCATTATGGCTGCGAACTCGCTCAGGGGTAAGCTTGGCGCCAGGTAGCAGCTGTAGAGCCAGATTTTATCGCATTGTGCTCGTACAAAGCCGCTCGCGCTTTTTGAGTTGGACAAATATTTTGTCCTCGCCGTGCAAAGCCATATTGCTGCTTTTCCTGTAGTGTCGGCAAGCCATTGTCCGGTAGGTTTTTTTCCTCAGTGGTTCGCTCAGGAGCGCCAAGTCGATATTATGCTCTCTAATCGCCTGGTCAAGCAAGGAATGCGCCGTCCCTGCGTGGTTCATGTTAAGTTGCAGTAACTTTAACATTAAAGTTTTTTAACCGCTTCTTTATATGCTGGGCACCTATAGCTCCCTGTCATATGGTCAGCCTTAGCGCCTTTCCTTAAACAAATTCGGCAGTTTTTGGCTTCTCGCACATTTTTGCTAGATGGTTTGCATCACCACAGTTGTAGCACAACCCCTTCAAAATGCTTAAGAGAGGGGTCGCTCTTGACGGTGCGTAGCATATCCGCATACGAGAAGCTGTTGACTCCGGTAATCAGCACCGCCTCGAGTCTCGGCTGCCCCGCTTTAGGGGCCGGCTGCTGACGAAGCAGCCTCGTCGACTTGGCGAACGCCTTGCTTGCATCCCTTCCTGCTCCATCCATACCTAGCGGCCCACTTGCGGTCCTGGCACACGTATCGCGGTCGGGCTCCAGCGGTGGCCAGAAGTTTCCTTCCAACTTTTAACCGGTGGAAGTTTAACCGCTTCGACTCGGTCGCCAGAGCCCCGTTATAGGGGCACCACTAGTGTGGGGGGGTTGGCTTGGTCCGATCCGCGACCTTTTACCCTTTCCTGCCCGAGCGATCCGTCAGCGCCTCCAGTAATTGTGGAAGTGTTTCAATTCAAATTCAAATTTCAAATTTAAACTGTAACTACCGCAAGTGTGCCTACTTTCAGAAGCTCACTGCTATAGCAGTATTCAGAGCTTAGAGATTTGAAGCTCAGCTTTAGAAGAGTTGGCAGGTCTAATCCCACAGCTGATTTCGCAGACAGCTGACTTCTTGAAGCCCTGTATTATAAAGCAAGCGCGAACTTGCCAGAAAAAACAAGGCCTTTAGGGCGGCAAATTGGCGTCCCTCGCCCACGCACTCCAACAACAATAAACGGAGTCTCAACAGATTTTCTGTATTTTCTGTAAATCCTCGCTGAGACACATCCAGCACTTCCAGATGGGGCCGTGAGTATATCAGATTCCTCTGCCCTTGGTCTGTCCACTGTACACTTTTTCTCTTCCAGCACCGAGAGGATTCGGGAAAAAACGTTGATAATTTTCCGAATCGAAGGAAAAAGAAGAAGTGTGTGAGTGTGTGTGTGTGTGTGTGTTTCGATATGTGTGTATTTTAATGTGTGTGTATTTTAATATGTGTGCATTTTAAAGGGTATATATATAAAATCTTTTACCACGTCATTTCGTACGCATTTTCATAAAGGAAAAAAAATTGGGGAGGGGTCCTCGAGTTGGTGGTAGCTGTCGGGGCTTTACTTCGACAAGCTACCACGCCTACTGACGCCTAGGCGTCCCTGCTCGGGCGCCACTTGTAAAGGAGTCTTTGGCCGGGGTGCAGCACTCAGTCTGCCCAGGGCCGCCTTACAAGAAATTTGTAAGTCACCGAGACGCCAGGGACTTGAGGCACCTCGGGACTTCCCTAATCTTTATATATAACCTGGTCAGAGTCTCGACGAGTAATGGCCCTTGTCTCGCCAACGACCCTATACTCTCCTGCCTTGGTCAGGGTAACCGGGCGGGTCACACCACGCCTCGTGCCCGACGCCTAACTTACACTGTCCGACACTGCACATACAATACCCTACAAACTGCCTCCGCCGTCGAGGCGCTATTCTTCCCCCTCGCCGGTGCTTTGACGGGTAAGAGTCCACGTCTCGTCCGCAGCGTCTACACTACCTAAGTCGGAGCACTCCGGCGGGTAGCACCTCACCTTCGCTGCCGACACCTGTCGCACGCTGTCAAGGCCGGGGAATTTTGTGGTATACCACACGCCTCTGCCCTTCTTGATACTACCGTCGTCCGTCTCGTCGTCGATTCCCGCGCCTACTCCTTCCTTCGCGAAAACGGCACGTGCCGATATACCCACACGTGCTAGTGAAAACTGATGCTAGTAGAGTTCGACTCGCCGAACTCGGGAGGGGGCATTCAAATAATATATATATCAAAGTTAGATAAATAAAAGAACGAGCACTCACTTTCAAAATCCAAGAATGTCTTCTATATTTATTTTTCAAATTAAATTCCTTTGTTTCACTCCTTTTTTCACTCGCGAGCTTGCGTACATTCCACTCGGGCACTCAAACGCAAGAGAGCGAGCGTTGGCTTGCGCGTTCGTTGCGAAGCCCTTTTTGGCACTCACCACAGCGAAAGCTCGTGGTGAGTTAGCCGATCTCTCTCGCCTTACGCTCGCTCTCCCGCTTACAATACTCTTAACTATGCTTCTTAAAACTATGATACGGCCGCCAGATGGCGGGCCTCCTCCGGCTGCCGCAGCTGGCGCTCGGGCGCTTCACCTGCTCATTGTGACGCTTGCGACGGCCTAGCGGTGCAGGCGCCTGCGTCACATCTCATTCAGAAAATGTTCATCCTTACTATCGTTCAGGATTTGTGTGTTGTCGCATTCCTTACGTTCATTCGGGAATATTGTTTCATTAATTTCCTTACTTTCATTCGGGAAATATTTATCTGTACTTTCCTTACTATCTTTCGGGAATGCTGTTTCAAATTTAACAGCTCTAGAATTCACCATATTGGTTTCATCGACAACCACATCTCTTGCAACGAGAAACTTTTCATTAACAGCACCCCACAGTTTAAGACCATTTGCTTCGTAGCCCACTAAAATAGCTTTGTATGATTTATCATCAAACTTTCCCTTTTTGATTTTATTGTGCACATATACAGTTGGACCAAACACTCTCAAGTATTTTAAATCAGGCTTTTTATTATGCCACATCTCATCACGCTATTAGCTATTGCCTTACTTGGAATTCGATTAATTAAATAAGTTGCAGTTAACACTGCTTCACCCCAAAAACTTTTGTCTAGTTGTGCACCATTTACCATTGCACGGGCTTTTTCTGTGATGGTTCTAATCATTCTTTCAGAAACACCATTTAACTGTGGTGTGTGTGGCACTGTTAAATGATAGGTAATACCCTTTTTAACACAAAATTGACGCATCTCATTTGAGAGATATTCTCTCCCATTGTCAATGTAGAAATTAACAATTTTCAAATTAAAATGAGCTTCACTTTTTGCTACAAAGTCTTTAAACATATTGAATACATCAGATTTATGTTTTATTAAGTAAGTTACACAATAGTGTGTAAACTGATTAATAAAGATCACGAAATAATTTTTGTCATTTAGTGTAACTGGAGTAATTGGTCCACAAACATCTGAGTGCACAACAAATAGGGGCCTTTTTATATGGGTCCTATCTTTAAATTGTTTAAACGGCAACCTTGCTTGTCTTCCATTTAAACATGCTTCGCAAATTTCATTTGATAGTTATAAATTATTTAAAAGACTGTTATCACTGAACATATTATTTCGTTTTATTTCTAATAACTTGTAATTGCTTATATGACCAAACCTCTCATGCCATAATCGAAAATTATTTTTATTTTTCGCATCTATATTATATGCTTGAAATTTAACAATAGGTATATTGTTAAACATACCTGAATTCTTGACCACTGTCAATCCATTCTTGAAAATGGTTACTCCATTTTTGTCAAATTTAATCGACATTCCTGCGTCTTGTAGGCGCTTCACAGATATCAAGTTTCCAGCAGCCTGCTTGGAAAACAGCACATCCTCTAGCGTTATTTCGTGGTCATTGCGCAAACGCACAATTCCACGCTTAGATGCGTAAATGTATTCGCCTTGCTTGGCAACAGCAATCTTCAGCGGCGGCACCAATTCTACTCTATCGGTGTACAGCGACTCATCATTTATAAGATGATCACTTGCACCGGAATCGAGGATAAATCCACATTTATCTACCGCGGAGCTTTCTTGCACTTCTTTTACCATGAATGCAATGCCTTGTGATGTTGCGGTTTTAGCTTTTTTATCGTTATTTTTATTATCTTTATTTCTTTCATTTAGAATTTTTTTATACTGGTAACAATTCTTTTTAACGTGACCTTCTTTGTCACAGTAATGACATTTAACCCTATTCTTAAAATTTCCCTTATATGTTTTCTTTTCTTTGGTTCCACGATTTTTAAATGAATTGTTTTTATTATTGTAGTTTTTATTTTGATCAATAGTGCTGAAAGCTTTCCTGCTAGTATCAGTATGATCATTTTTAATTTTAATTTCCTGGTCTAGCAATCTATTCTTAACAAAAGCTAATGTTAAATTATCCTCTGATAAAGTCTCTATTGCTGTAATGACACTATCGTAAGACGAAGGCAATGCAATTAACAAATGAGACACTTTATCCATTTCTTCTATTTTTGCACCTGCGGCTAACAACTCACTAATCAATTCATCAAAAATGGTAAAGTGGGACAATAGGGACATTTTAATCGATAACTTAAGAGAAAGTAAACGTTTACGAACTGCCAACTGCGACGCCAGACTTTTTCGCTCATACACAGCGTCCAAATTTCTAAGAATTTGGCGCGCACTTATATCGCTTGTAGCAAAGTTTAAAAAACGAATCGCTAAGGTACTCTATTAATGTACTTTTTGCACAACACTCTGCTTTCCTCCACTGTTCATCTACTTCCTCAGGTATATCCCCATCAATAACCCTAAGTATATCCATTTCGGTCAAAATTGCCCTAATTCTAAATTTCCAAATTGGGTACTTCTCGCCATTGAATGGCTTTATGTTACGTTTTGCCCTGTCCATCTCACTGTACATATATATGCAATTGTACGAGTGTAGCTATGACCACGTGGAACTCAACTCAATGCAATTTCACAAGAACTGGCAATTTCACAAGAACAAGAAATTTCTAAGAAATTGAAATAAGACTTTTAATACAAACTGTTTCACAAATCAATTGTTCTTTTAGGCATGGCCTGGGCCCATAACCTATTGTTTTGGTGGTTTTAAATAAACAATAACTACACAGATGAAATTATGTTTTATGATTTGTGTTTTTATTACATCGCAACACCAGCACCACAACTTAGCTCAACAAGAAGTCACAGGAAAAAGAAAGAGAAACGATCAGTCTGACCAAAGGCTAAACTTTCATAAATGCCTAAAGTCAATAATACTGAATGGTATTTCTGTATAGGAATAGGGGTATTCCAACAAAAATTAAATTAAATAAAATTTAAATAAAAATAAAATAAAATAATAAAATAAAAAAAAAAATAAATAAAACACTCAATCGACTGCGAAAGATCCTGATTGGAATTTTTTGTAAATAAAGATTAAAAAAAAAGAGAAAAAAAAACAGGGAGAGGATCGCAGCAGTCGAGAAATAATAAAATAATAATAATAATATAAATAAAAATAAGCACGACACCATGGAGAAGTCTGAAGCAAACGGACCAGAGAAGGAGAGATGCGACAACCCAGGAGTAGCAACCAGATGGGTCTACTACTGCCGTAAGGAGGATCTAGAGGGAGCCCTGCAGGAGCTAGGGCTGGACGCCGAGGGAAAGGTGGATGAGCTGCGCAAGAGGCTAGCTGCCTTCATCAAGGAGGGCAAACACAGCCCGGTTTTCTGGAATAAGGTGTCCGAGTGGGAAGCCCGGTTCTCGCGAGGAGCGGAGACGACTGCTGCCGCGCCAGGGTTATCGAGTTCTGGCCCCAACGTTTTGCTGCCCCCAGACTACTCTCCTGTGGGTAGAGTGCGAGCCGTAAGCGCACTCAGGACACCCGTCGGAGCAACAGGAAGTGCATGGAGCACTCAGCAGTCGGTCTTTTTGACACCGGAGAGCACGCGTACCTGTCTCATACCGGAACAGGTACGCAAGTGGGGCATTCGCTTCGACGGAAAGGAGGACCCGCTGGCCTTCATCGAGGAGCTGAAGGAGCGAGCGGTATCCTACGGCGTCGATCTGGACCGCCTACCCAGGGCAATGAGCGAGGCACTGACGGACCGAGCGGCGCGCTGGTTCACGGTCAGTGGCCTGAGGGGAGCGACGTGAGACACTTTCCAGAGGGAATTCCTGGAATTTTTCCTGCCCCCTCAATACTTCGACAGGCTGGAGGACGAGATCCGTGCTCGCGTGCAGCGTCCGGGCGAAGTATTTAAGGACTTCGTGCTGGACATGAGGACCCTTCTTGTACAGGATGGGCACCATAATCCAGTGTGGGTCGGCGAAGCTAATTATGGATACGGTGAACGGGAGGATACTCGCGAAGACGAGGAAGGACACTCGGTACCGGAAGAGGCTTGGCGCGTCGAAGGATCGAAGAGGCAAGCCTCTGAAAACTGGTCAAGGGAAGTCTCCAGGGAAGGCTGTGCCGGTGGAGTCGACGAGGGAGACACGGACGCCAGATAAGGAGGGACGAGCAAAAGGAAGCCGTCGACCGCCACCGAAAGGTCAGGAGATACTTTTGGAGCAGGCCAAGGTGACGGATCAGGGTCCAGGAGAGGCACCAGGGCGTGCAAGGGCCAATGGAGAGACGGGCTCCAGTCCGGTGAGGGACAGAGCCGACGCATCGACGAGTAAGCCTTCCCGAGGAAAGAAGGTGAGACTCGCGGCGATGAGGGGATCGTCAGAAGGTGAACCGGAGTTGAAGGCAAGGAGTGCTTCCCCCGGGAGAGACCTAGAGGCGACATCGGATGCCCTTCCCTTAGAAGTGGCGGAATTGGCAATGGCAGCGGAAGAGGAGACTGCCGGAAACGAGAGGGTATGGCCCAAGGAGCTGGAGCCGATATACCAAAAGTTTCTGGAAGAGGAGCTGAAACTGTTCGAGGGGCTGCAAGGGGTGTCACACATCGCTGAACACCATATAATCATGAAGGAGCTCAACGCACACTCAGTTCCAGACGCGTACCCCGTTCCCAGGGTAAACCACATCTTGGAGCGCCTGAGGCACGCCAGGTTCATCTCGACGTTGGACCTCAAGCATGGATACTGGCAGATACCGGTAGCTGTTGGCAGTCGCGAGTGCACTGCGTTCACCGTGCCCGGACGAGGATTGTTTCAATGCTGCATTCGGCCTGCGCTACGTTCCAGAGGGCGTTGGACACCGTCATAGGACCGGATATGGAGCCTCACGCGTTCGCATACCTGGATGACATAGTCGTCATCGGCGAGACCGCAGAGCAACATGTGGCCAATTTGAGGGAAGTATTCCGAAGATCGGCGAACCTGAAGATCAACCGAAAGAAGTGTTCGTTCTTTCAAAAGGAGCTCGTTTATCTAGGACACGTGGTCAGTAGCGAAGGGATTCGCACCGACCCTGCGAAGGTGGAAGCGATCAGGTGCTTGAAGCCACCCACAAATCGTAAGGAATTGCGGCAATGCCTAGACATGGCGTCCTGGTACCTGCGATTCGTGCCGAACTTTGCTACTCTCGTGCAGCCTATGACAGCGTTGTTGAGAGGGAGCACTGGATGCCCTCAAGGATAAGTTGACGTCGGCGCCAGTCCTCGCTTGTCCTGACTTCGCGGAAAAATGCACGCTGCAGACGGATGCAAGCGATCACGGTCTGGGCGCGGTATTGACCGAACAGATCGACGGAGAAGAGCGAATGATAGCCTATGCCAGCCGGAAGCTGATAAAGGCGGAGGAGAACTACTCGGCAACGGAGAAGGAGTGTCTCGCCATAGTATGGTCGATTCGGAAGATGAGATGCTATCTGGAAGGTTACCGCTTCGAGGTAGTCACCGACCATTTAGCGCTGAAATGGCTGAATTCTATCGAGAGTCCATCCGGAATGATTGCTCAATGGGCTCTAGAATTACAGCAATTTCAATTCGACGTGCGGTACTGTCGAGGAAAGCTCAACGTGGTCGCCGACGCGTTATCCCGGCAACCACAGGAGTCTTTGCAACTGACAAGAGCGGAGGAGCCGCCTTGTAAATGGATCGCCACTCTGCGAGGGAAAATCGATAAGGAGCCGGAGAAATATGCTGACTACACGGGGGAGAACGGGAATCTTTATCGGCACCTGGGCCACCGTGCAGACAATGAGGATTATATCCCTTGGAAGCTATGTGTTCGCGACGACGAGAAAGGGAGAGTGCTGCAAGAATGTCACGATGCACCAACGGCCGGCCACCAAGGAGTTCGGAAGACCATCATCAGGTTGGCTTAGCGTTACTACTGGGATGTTCAGAGACGCGGCCAAGTACGTGAGATGTTGCGCAGTCTGTCAGAAATTCAAGACGGAGCAGCGGAAACCAGCAGGGCAGATGCTCACGAGGCAGGTGGCGGAACCAATGGCCGTCCTGTGCGCGGATTTCGTAGGGCCACTGCCTCGGTCGAAACATGGTAACACTATGCTCCTGGTGTTCCACGATGCGTTTTCGAAATGGGTGGAGTTGGTCCCATTAAGGAGAGCTACTACGGGGCACTTGCAGCAGGCCTTTCAAAAAAGGATTCTGGCACGATTTAGGATTCTGAAGACGTTCGTTTGTGATAACGGTGTCCAGTTCACAGTCGCGCCTTCAAGACATTTCTCTCTACGCTCGGCATCGAGTTGCAGCACACGGCGCCCTATTGTCCCCAGGAGAATCCGACGGAAAGAACCAACAGGACGGTGAAGACGATAATAGCGCAATATATCTCGGGGCACCAAAGCTCATGGGATGAGCTGCTCCCGGAGATATCGTTGGAGATATCGTTGGCTCCACGGGATTTTCACCAGCGTTCGTGATGCAGGGGAGGGAACCACGTTTGCCGGCCTCCCTGTATCACGAGACGACGCCAGGATCGGCCAGCGTCTCTCAGACGCCAACGGAGAGGGCAAAGAAGCTGAAAGAGGTCTTCGACATCGCCCGAACCAACATGCAGCGCGCCTCCGCGACCAAGGTAGGCACCACAACCTCCGCCGTAGGGAGTGGCGGCCCACCCTGCGCTCCGCAGTACTCGTGAGGACGCATCAGCTGTCCAACGCAGGCGAAGGTTTTGCGGCCAAGCACAGTGCGAAGTACGAAAGACCATTCACCGTGAAGAGTTTCATCTCTCCCAACATCGTACGGCTGGTGAAGGAAGGAGAGAAGAAGAATAAAGTGGCCAACGTTGTTCAACTGAAACCTTACCACCGGCACGAAGACGACACTGGCAACGGTGATGAAGTCGAGGCGACTGCGGAAGAGGGGCAAGACGAACGCTCCCCCAACGCCTTCCGCGTGGGGAGGGCAATACTAAACTAAAACCTGTCTAACACCTAACCGCTCTCGACTAACCTTTCAAGAGACCGACAAGTAATCCCATTTTTCGAAATTGCATCCCTTTAGGTTATGGAGAACGAAGTAGTATGCATTAGCAGCGAGGAGGTGGCGACCCCGCCCGCCAGGAGTTTGGTGACGAAGACGCGGCGGTATATCAACCGGTATCGGAGCCGGAGTTCGAGGAGGAGGACTCAATGCTGGGCGATCCGGCCGAGTCGGAGGAGGGAGACGATGACGAAGAAGAAGGATGCGGGTTGGCTGCGCAATCCCCCGTTATTCGCCGGGGACCACTGGGATCCGTTGGAGCGGGACCTGACTGAGCTGTTCGGCTCGCTCACCGAGCCACGCAGGAAGCCGGAGGCAGGAGGGTCTTCGACGACTCGTTCCAAGGGCCGCTATAGAGGGGGAAGCAGACCGTCGGGGCGTACCCCGGGGATTTCGTCCCCGGAGGTTGACACGACGACTGCTCCCCTTTCGTCGGTCGGGAAGAGAGCCACGGCCCCGCTGGGAGAGGCTGCCAAGAAGAAGGAAGACCCGTCGCGACGCGGGGAACGTTCCGGGAAGCTGGTCCCGAAATGGAGGGTGCTACCGGACAGTGAGTTTCCGAAGGTCTGGATTGCCTTCGACGATGAGGCCCAGGACGGATCGGATAAGGAGGGACCGAAGAAGACGGTCGAAGAACTGATCGCCTCGATGGCGAAAGCTCGCATCGAGTCGAGGGCTTCGACCCCTGTGCCGGAGGCTCTCGAGGGAATCGACGGCTGGGAGGAAGGCCCGGAGGAGGAAGTAATGGGGAGCCCGGAGCATCAAGAACACCCCCCGCATCGGATGTTCAGTAACATCCCCATCGATTGGACGATAGACCCGAGGGGACACGTACCCCCGGTGTGGGTGGTGGACAAGGTGCGTCAGATCACCAGAAGAGGGACGTCCAAGAAGAGGGTGCGATTCCAGCTGCGGGCACCAGATGGTGAATACCGGGTGACGATCCACTCGGACGGCAGGGCGCACCTTTCCTTTCGGAAGAAAGGGGGGTGTGACGCAGGCGCCTGCCCCACTAGGCCGTCGCAAGCGTCACAGCGGGCTTGAGCAGCAGAAGCGCTCGGACGTCAATTATGGCAGCCGCCGTAATTAGGAAAAGCCCGCCATCTGCCGGCCATGGCTCAACCAAGTAATTTTAAGAGAGTAGAAATAGCACCCGGACGCCAGTTGCGGCAGTCGCTGCAGTTAGTAAGGAAGCCCGCCATCTGTCGGTCGTGGCTTAATTAAGTAGCCTTAAGTGAGAATCGAATTTGTAAGCGCGCGAGAGAGAGAGAGCGAGGTGAAGATCGGCAAGCTCACCACGAGCTTTCGCTATGGTGAGTGCCGAGGAGAGCTTCGCGGCAGACGCGCAAGCCGACGCTCGCTCTCTTGCGTTTGACTGTTCGAGAAGCACACACGTGTGTAGTGAAGTGAAAATTGAAGTGACTGAAAGAAATTGTGCGAAGGAAAAATAAATATAACTGGACTAGAAGTGAGTGTTTTCTTTCTTCTTTTCTTTTGCATCATCTCCTTCCACCACCCGGGGCTGTACCACGCGCGCGCCGCTCGCTTCGAAATACGCAATTCCGTTTCGGGGTACAACGGTTCTTTTTCGTTGCAACTTAACCAAGAAGGTTAACTCTTTATTTAAAGCTTAAAGCTTTATTTCATCGTTAATTCACCAATATTGGGACTCCAATATTATAACTGGCGCAGCCGCAATATCGAATCATCTCCCGGAGGATGAGAATACCAATATTATTTTTAATGTAAGATAGTTGTTAATAAAAGATGTTTGTAAAAAAAAAGAAAGAAAGAAAAGAAAAGAAAAATGATATATAACTTAATAATGAATTAAAAATGTTGGACAGTGAGAACGGGAATATCAAAGTTGTAATAAATGCCAAACAGTGAACTTTAAAGAAAATGAAGTGAAACAAAAGTTGTATATTTATGTGTGAAGTGTAAATTATAGAGGTGGAGAATCATCGATGCGAACATCAATGACATCGATGTTTTCGAAACATCGGCAACATCGATGTATAGCGGGGCAAAATCTATGTTTTTCCATCTCTAGGGCACATAGAGGAAGACATTCAAATTGTTAGTACATATAACATTTAATCTCATTATAAATTATTAACAGAATATTGTTATTATAGTTATACTTATTGGTGGTGTTGGCGTGAGTGTGGTGGTACTTAAACATGGACAGGTTTATAAAAAGTAAGTACTAAATAACCGAATTTATCTTCAGAAAAGCTTTGTAGATGAATTTCTGCAGAAAAGCACATGCACATTCGCATGCACTTTTGCTTTTGCATTGAATAGGCATTAAAACAGTTTATTTCTTATAGGAACAGCAAGCGAACAGCCAAAGCCTGATGAGGATCAAAAGAAGAGGAGGCGTGATGTTTCCATAGCTTGGGATCATTTTAAAAGAAACAACGAAAAAACGCATGGGATATGCAATTACTGTAGTAAGCTAATAAAGACGTGTGGAAACACAACAAATCTAATGGACCACTTAAAGCACGTTCATGCTGATCGGCTTAAAGTTTTTATTTACTAAGGGATTAATAAAATGGATATTTTTGTTGAAAATTTGCCTTTTAATTTTTAAACATCACAAATCAAAATAAAGTTCAAATAAACTAAAATAACTGCTATTTTTTATTGAAAATGTCGATGTTTCATCGATGATTTCGCCAAAATCACCGAAAACATCGATGCCCGTGAACATCGATGATTCTCCACCTCTAGTAAATTAGTTACAACGTCAGTCGATAGAATGGTGAGTGAGCCAACGCATTAGCCGTCACACGAACGTTGTGCCAACAGTTTGGTTTGATCATTTAGTGCAAATGTTCGAATCAAACTTCTTGTTGGATCCGATACGGTCAGACGCAGGTTCAGGGCGAACATGTGTCGGCCACGCCGTAGCCGACAGTGGGTATGATACAACATATTGTGAGGTTGGCGTTGGCTCAACATCACAACAAGTGCACAGCCATTTAGGGCAAATGGTTTGAGCTACTCGATGTCGTGTGTTGGAGTTGCTATTGCAGGTTCAGGGCGAACACGTATTACGACGCTCCAACGCAACGACTGCGGAAAAAGTTATTCAGTGCGAATATGATAATTCTGTATGATGTTCAGTGCGAACATGAGGGAACACAATGTTCAACACAAAGAATAGGAAAACATGATCGATGTGTAACACGTATGTAGATTTGTTCTAAACCAATACTCGACATGTTTGAAGCCAGATGGTCTGTAGGCAAATCAAACATGCCCGCTGGTCTGTCGCTGGCATGTGACAGCGTTGTGTGTGATTCCAAAAGTCTAAAATCCAACTTCTGCATAATGTTGCAAGACACCCTCCTACCCTCTTATCGTTATTGAATTATTTGGAAAAAATCGAAATACGCATTTATCGATTTGCGGAGGCGGTGGGCGTGGCACATCAAGTTTGAAATAAACACCAAGTCTGGTGACTCTAGCTCTTTTAATAGCTGAGATCTGTGCGTTCATACAGACGGACAGACAGACGGACATGACCAAATCGACTCGGCTATTGATGCTGATCAATAATATATATACTTTGTATGGTCTGCCACGCCTCCTTCTGCCTGTTACATACATTTGCACAAAGTTAATATACCATTTTTTACCCATTTTCAATGGGTAAGTGGTATAATAATTCTGAAACCAAATTATAATAAAGGGGGAAGATATATAAGCATGCTTATATATACTCAAACAAAACAATCAATATAAAACTAATTTATATTGCTCTATTTTTAGTACATGAAAAACACTACAAGACATTACCGGTCCATCACACAGTACCCAATTGTGCTAACACAATTCGCAAGTATAAGAAATATTCACTGAACCTTGAGGCATATACTAACTTTGATATTTAATTCCAGAATCTGACTCATTGTCCACATAAAACGGCGAGTGAAGCCATTAAGTTAATAAGCTAAGCCACTTTTAAGCCACATACACTCACACACATTTATATATAGATATACACACACACTTGAAACAAAGATGAATTCTATTAAAAGATCAGTACTCGGACACCTTTTGTTTAATGTCGACAATCAAAGGCAAACTTTCACCTAGTATCAGAACCAGAGCAATGAGCAACTTGCCCGAAAATAGTGCACCAAACCCTAACCAGGACCTAGGGCACCTAGCGATACTTCCAACATGAACTCTTCCTCCAGTTCCCCAATGACAATTGACCGACCAGCCGACATTTTTCAATCCTTGCGCGTCCCAGACCAAATTAGATTTTTGAAGGCTTTTGACGGTAAATCTCAACGATTTCATATCAAATGTAGAAGAGATCCTTTTGTTCATCAGGGGGACTGGGACAATTGGGAACAAAATTGAAGGGAAAGCCAACGACATTCTGAAGGAGGTAGGAACGACATTGAACTGGGACGATATTAAAGAAACATTGTTAATTCACTATACGGACAAGAGAGACGAACCAACCCTAATGTGCGAACTGCATGGATTGGCTCAAATGAACCTGTCTATCCAAAACCTATATGATCAAATTTCAAGCTGTAATGCAGAACTTCATAGGTTGGCAGAAAACGAAGAGTCCGAACCATTATTGGTTAAGACTAAGAAAGAAATATTTTCCAGTGCAAGTCTGCACGTATTCTTGACGGGTCTTAGAGGTCCACTTGGAGGCACGATTAGGTCTATGAAACCAGAGAATCTCAGAGAAGCTTATAGATTGGCAATTAAGGAAAGGGATATTTACCTTAGGCAGAGACAAGACAGTTCTGGAAAGCGGAATTGGAATAGTGCTAGTCCAGCTTCAGACACTAACACAAACAATAACTAAATTAGAAAGTGGAAATCAACAGGGAAATAATCAGTACAATTACAACCAACAGGGAAATAATCGATACAAATATAACCAACAGGGTAATAATCAGAACAGATATGGCCAACAGGGATACAACAATAGCAACCCTTTTAATCAGAAGAATCATTCTAATACCAGGGCGATTCAAGGTCCTCCCACAACACCGTCTGGAAACGCAAACGTGCATTTTACCGAACAGCAACAATACGAACTGCACAACATTAACGAAGGAACAAATTTTCAAGGGCCGGCCTCGGCTCACAATCAGGGTACTAAGGTCCAAACGCAACTAAACAAACTACTCGACCAAGACATAATTAAGCATAGCCATAGCCCTTGGAGCGATCCTATATTTCTGGTGCCCAAAAAATCAAATGACCCTACAAAGAAGAAATGGAGATTGGTCATAGACTACAGAAAGCTTAACGAGAAGACCATAAAGGATAAATATCCAATGCCCAATATTAATGATATGCCCAATATTAAGATCGGTCGAGCAAAATATTTTACGGTTCTTGATTTAGCAAGTGGCTATCACCAAATTGAAACAGCCTTCACGGCAGGAGGCCACTACGAGTTCATAAGAATGCCATTTGGGCTTACTAACGCCCCAGCTATCTTCCAACGAATTATGGATAATATTCTAGCCGATCTCAAGGGCAAATGTTGTTTAGTATATTTAGACGATATAATTGTTTTTTCATCATCATTACAAGAACACGTAAATGATTTACACAAAGTACTTTCGAAATTAGCTGAGGCAAACCTTAAACTTCAACCGGACAAATCCAATTTTTTCCGTAAGGAAATCGAATATTTAGGACACGTAGTCACTAATAAGAGAATAAAACCTAACCCGAAGAAAATTCAGGCGATTAAAGCGTTTTCAATTCCCAAAACCAAGAAGGAAATTAAATCATTCTTAGGTTATTATAGGAAATTCATTAGGGACTTTGCCTCAATCACCAAACCTTTGACACAGCAACTAAAAGGAGAGACAATGGTCAAGATAGATGAAGAATACATCCGAGCCTTTGAAAAATGCAAAATCTTACTTCGCAATGACCCAATCTTACGATACCCTGATTTTACAAAACCGTTTGTACACAATGTACACAACTGATGCCAGCAACGTGGCAATCGGGGCAGTACTATCGCAGGCCCAAGCAGGAATCGAACGACCCGTATCATTCGCTAGTAGAACACTGTCCAACACAGAGAGAAATTACTCTACAGTGGAAAAAGAAATGTTAGCCATTATCTGGGCGACAAAATACTTCAGACCATACCTGTTCGGCAATAAATTCAAAATCAAGACGGACCACCGACCCTTGACATGATTAATGAACTTTAAAGAACCGAATTCCAAGTTAGTTCGTTGGAAACTCCAACTTTTAGAAATGACTATGAAGTGGAATACAAAAAGGGAGCTGAAAACGTAGTAGCTGACGCGTTAAGTCGCATCGAAACTAACGTCCACGACGCGACGCCCACGAACAACCAGGACATTAAAAGCTCCAATTCCCCCTTGAACGAATTAAATTTACAAATTATACTCAAAATAGGACCTAAACCAAACAAACTCACACCTTCACTGAAGAAGGATTCACAGAAGAGATTATTGTCAAAATTTTCAAAGATCAAATCACCCCGCATAAGACCTACGCTATCATGACGAATAACGACATATTCCAAATTTTCAATCAAACATATAAAAAATATTTTGCGAATTCAGGGTTATACAGAATAGTTAGGTGTAACGTACTACTAAAAGATTTAATTACGACAGAGGAGCAAGACACTCTTATCAAAGAATATCACTCTTGCACAAACCACAGAGGTATAGATGAAGCACATAGCCAATTTAAACGACAAGCGTACTTCCCATATATGAAACAGAAAATTGCCAAAATTATAAATGACTGTGACATTTGCCAATCCCTAAAACACGACAGACAGCCCCAGAAAAACAAACAGTGCCAGCTAGGGACTATATAAATATTATGAAGGCTCTTACCAACTTTCTGAATACATTCGGTATACCCAAAAAAAATAGTACACGACCAAGGAGCCAAATTTTCTGGAAAGATTTTTAAAAACTTCTGTTCTCAATACAACATAGATACACACATTACTACTTTCCAACAGTCTTCAAGCAACGCTCCAGTTGAAAGACCCCATTCCACGTTAACAGAAATTTACCGAATTATATATGAGGGTAACAAGAGGGAAAAACTAGAAATCAATCATGATGATATTTTGAACGAAACTTTTATAACCTATAACCATACACTCAGCTACGAAACTGACACCTCACGAACTCTTTACAGGAAGAACACACACATTCCTATGGGAAATAGAATTCAACAACGAACATGACTTTTTAAAGGAATTAAACGAATTTAGGTAAGGGTCAAAATTAGGACAGACAAACGCAATTTGGACAGGGAAGACCCTATTTCTGTAGAACAAGATGACTTAATATTTAGGAAAGAAACAGAAACAGAAGGAACAAACTAACACCTAGGTTTTCCCAACATAAAGTGTCAGAAGACAATGGGGTCACAATTGACACCACTAAAGGGCAAAAATTACATAAAGACAAGATTAGGAGAAGAACTAAGAAGAAAAGTGACTAATCTAATTCCCCATTTCTTCAAACTAACTTTAAAGGATGAGCCTGTTTTCGGCCCAGGAATTCCAGATTCGACATCCTGCACCCCAATCCCCTTTCTTAAAAATCGATCTAGGAGAGGCAAAGGTAATACGTTCCTTCCAAACTATAGCGCACACAATAGATTTAAACGATTTCATCAAAAATATTAAAAAAAATTGAAGAAAATATTAAGATTACAATGGATATGACTTTTTCCAATGAATTGATTGCATCCTTACAAATAAAAATTAAACAATTATACGATAGGATTCATTCTATTCAACCGAATATAAGGAAGAAACAAGGAGCCATAAAGTCTCGGTAGTTTAGTTAATTATGAAATGAAATTAAAATCAACAACAAATTCCAAGAGATAGAAGGAATAGAATATAATTTGAGTAATACCATTAGGAATCAACTTATAATTAATAACAATATAATCGATAAAATTAAAAATATTACTGAACACATAAACAATGAACAAAACACCATCAACACATTTGTAAACAAGTTTAAAGATAACGTATATACTAAGTTAACACAAGAACACAGAGAAATACACATGTTACAATACTTTAACCGCATGAGCTATAGTATAGACGTATTAGGTAATCATCTGAATAATATTGCCGAAAGTCTTCTCTTAGCTAAATTACAGATCATTCCTAAATTTATTTTGAGCCCATTCGAAGTTCAAATAATTAAAGACATTCTTTCGGAACAAAACATTAACATAGAAAATGAGGAGCACATTTTCAGACTCATCACCTTGGAAACAACTAATGAAAACAATAAAATCATTTTTATACCATTTACCCATTGAAAATGGGTAAAAAGTGGTATATTAACTTTGTGCAAATGTATGTAACAGGCAGAAGGAGGCCATACAAAGTATATATATTCTTGATTAGCATCAATAGCCGAGTCGATTTGGTCATGTCCGTCTGTCTGTCCGTCTGTATGAACGCACAGATCTCAGCTATTAAAAGAGCTAGAAACACCAGACTTGGTGCGAGTGTGCGTGTATTGAATACGCAGATCGAGTTTATTTCAAACTTGATGTGCCACGCCCACCGCCTCCGCAAATCGATAAATGCGTATTTCGATTTTTTCCAAATAATTCAATAACGAAAAGAGATAAACGCACCAAATTTGGTAAGAGGGTGTCTTGCAACATTATGCAGAAGTTGGATTTTAGACTTTTGGATGCCACGCCCACCGCCTCTAAAAAACACATTTTTATAGTTTAAAAGAACACTAGAAAAGCTAGAAGCACCAAATTTGGAAGTAAGGTGCCTGGTAACATTACGGAGAATGCGGAATTTCAACTTTTGGATGCCACGCCTACCGCCCCCAAAAATCGATTTTGTAAATCGGTAAATCAAATTATAGGAAAAGTAGAAAAGTTTCCGAAATTGTTTTTAGGTATTATTGTAGATAATAATAATGTTGACCTACCCTATAAATTTAAATCCGATCGGACAATAAACACAGAAGTTATAGGCACGAGAAGTTTCGCTCACAGCAGTAGAGGCCCGACGCCGACGCCGACTGCGCACGCACAGTCGTCGTGTAGTCAGTGTGCAGTCGGCATGTGCCATTAGCGTCAATGCATGTGAATTTGTCCTCGAAAATATGCGATGCGTTGTTATTCGCCGAATAAAAGTAATTAATATTAAGAATTATTTTTTAACAGCGAAAGGTAAATGGTATCTTACTGTCGAGTGCACTCGACTGTAGCTTTCTTCACTTGTTAAAGTTAAAGTACCGATATTCGAAAAAGAAGTCTATACCCTAGCTCACATGGTCCCATTAACCTTAAATACACAATTTGTAATACTTCCTAAGTTTTTATTGTTCAACCCAAAATTTAAATTTATGTACTTGGAATATAAATGTTCTAAAATTCATAATTTGTACTTTTGTAATAATGCGGAGTTTGGAGACTGCATCAGGAAAATTTTGGAGGGATGGCGCCTGTAGCTATTGTACGAGCACGCATACATACCTACGTATGAATATAATTTTCGCGGTGATAGTAGTTGGTCTGAATAAGCTGCAACAGAGTGGCAACGCAAAGCTAGACAATCAGCTGCAACAGAGTGGCAACGCAAAGCTAGGCAATCAGCTGCAACTGAGTGGCAACGCAAAATCAGGCGATCAACTGCAATAGAGTTGCAATGCAAAACTAGGCGATCAGCTGTAGCAGGGTTGCAATGCAAAGCTCGGCTTCTGCACCGCAGCAAACTTTGCCGACCCGTGACCTGTTTCCGGACACGTTCTTTTCTTGTAAATTCTCAAAGCGTGCACACGTTTTAAATTGGAGTTGGAGTTCTATCCATTGCATCAGCGTTCGTTTAGGTAAGTGATGGTGGGGTTTATACAAGTTCTGACGCCGTTTTTTTTTTTTGTTTTTAAAGCCCACCAGTTTAGAGAGACGTATTGCCACCGCTTGCGGCCACAGCAAATGCTGAGCTGCGCGTGCATCGAGGGACTCGACTTTACAAACGTCATAAGATCGACAGTCGTCCACTGGAGCACCTTCTGGCGGCCGCGTGAGGTCGCGCATCGCCTGCCGCGTCCGCAGGAGCACCCTTCGGCGGCCGTGTTTGACGTCACGAGCCGTCGCTGCATCCGCGGGAGCACCCTCCTCAAACATCAAACACCAGCAAATTCTCATCGTGTCAATCAAAAGATTCTTATAGTGGTTTACTAAAAATTCTCATAGTGCGTTGGTTAAATTCTCACAGTGTGTAACGTGCAACGGAAGGAAGCTCAAGGCGACAGGGCTAATGGTATGTGCGGGGCACGCTTTAGAGTCCGGCTCTAGCTCGTCGGCTTTGGGGGTGGTGGTCTTGCCTATACCAATAGCCCTTTCCTTCGCTGCTCATTATTATTAATTGAAGATCCGAATTGAGCGTGCTGCGACGAAAAAAATATTGCTAGAGGACTAGCCGGAAAGAGAAGAAAAATTCAAAAATGTCTCAAAAAAAAAATATAAGAAAAAAAATAAAAAAAAAATAAAGAGAGAGTGAGAGAAAAGGAGAGAGATAGCTAGAAAGAGAGAGAGAGGGAGAGCGAGAGAGAAAGAGAGAGAGAGGGAGCGAGAATTAGGGTAGGTCATCACAGCTGTTGTGTGATGAGTGTCCCCTCCCAGCCTAAGATCACAGCATCAGAGCATGGCTCTGGTGATCCCTTTTAACCCTACGACAGTGTTGTCAATGGCCCGTCTCGGCTAATTAAAGACAAATTAAATCATAATTAATACAATTTAATTAATAATAAAGACTAAACAATGATTCATTGTAAACAAAACTAAAAGGTAGTACATAATTATCAATAATATTATAATATAATAAGAAGCAGTTGTAATATTATAATAGTTCCCCTTTTAAATATGTGAACGTATTTTTTTTCTGCAGAGCTTTGTATTTTAATTTTTGTATTTATTTTTGTATTTGTATTTTATTTTGTTTTCGCTTACTGCATGTTTTGTATTCTTATAATGATTGTTTTTTTTTTTCGGTTTTTTTATCTATCTGATTTTAATTTATTTTTCATGCGTTTCTTTTAACTATATGCGTTGCGTGTATGTGCCTAATGAATTATGTCAACAAAACGTATGTGCTTTCAATAACAAAACTCACCATCAGAACTCCAGCGGCGGCGATCGATCTCCGGCGAAGTACTGAAACGTTGCTGTATAAAAAATAAAATTTTCACCAAACGTTGACATATCATAAGGCACAATCGCGAGGCAAAGTAAAAAAAAATAATATCCTATGTAATTCTGATTTGATTTAAACTTGCACTGACTTGCATTATTTATTGCTTTGATTTGATTTAACTCTCTATTTCTTGATTAGGCATTTAGCCTGAGAAGCTTTTAGCTGTTTACTTTTAACTTTCTTTTAATTTGTACACCACACTTCCAACCATTGTTTAAATATTCTAAAATTTCCCTAGCTCTACATTTTATTTTATTTTTTTTTTTTTTCAACTGTCTAATTTGTGTTGGTACATTTGTGTTGGTATAATTGTGTGGGGCTTTGCTTTTAATTTGTCGTACAATATAGTAGCGCTTCAATTTTAATTCGAATTTTAAATATTTTTGTGAACAAATCAGTTGCGCTCTTTTGTATTGTTAAATCATTTTATCTGACAATTTTTTTTTTCTTTTTATGTTTGCTTCATTTTTACATTTAGCTATCGCAACAATTTTCTATACTTTTTTCTTTGTTTTAATTCTTCATTTTATTGTGCAATTTTGGAATTCTGCAAACTAAATTGTGATAATATTTCGATTTAAATTTGTGCGACAAAGTGACGCTCTACTTTTGCCTTTCGAACTTTTTAAACAATGTAGCGCATCACTTTTCAACTTTTTTACTTTAATTTACTTTGTGATTGTTTTAAATTTATGCTATCATCACTTTTCACACACACACAAGAATTTGCGAACTAGTCGCTGAGGTTGATCGCTGAGTTGAAGTTTAGGGATTCAGATGCTGGCCAATATTGCGCAGGTGCGCTGCTCTGGCGACTCGAGCGCTTCGCCGGCGCAGTAAGACTCTCTGCTCGGCCGAAATGAGAATAAGAACGATGTCGCTCAGTGACGCTTTGTTGGCCGCAAGTGCGGCGGCAAAGATGGCGCTCACTGGCGCTCCGCTGGCCGCAAGCGCGGCGACGAAGATGGCGCTCACTGGCGCTCCGCTGGCCGCAAGCGCGGCGACGAAGATGGCGCTCACTGGCGCTCCGCTGGCCGCAAGCGCGGCGACGAAGATGGCGCTCACTGGCGCTCCGCTGGCCGCAAGCGCGGCGACAAAGACGGCGCTCACTGGCGCTCCGCTGACCGTAAGGGCGGCGGCAGGGATGGCGCTCACTGGAGCTCCGCTGGCCGCAAGCGCGGCGACAAAGACGGCGCTCAGTGTCGCTTGTGCAGGCACTGTCGCGCTCAAAAAGAGCCAAACCACAAGGCCAAGGAAGCAACGAAAACGACCTGTGAAATCGACAATACTAAGTATGTAATATTTAAAAAGAATCCAACTCTTACCAGATTCAAAGCAAAAAAAAATAACCTAATTGTGGCTCGATGCACAAATATTTTCTCACAACTGCAAATACGCGTCTAGGCACGCGGCCGGTCACCAGAAAAGTGATTTGACCGGAACCGACCCAGCTTAAGTTGGCTGCGCTTGCGCGCGGTGCAGCTACCGAAACGTCAAGCTAAGCTTTTTAGTGCAGCTGACGAAACGTCAAGCTCAGCTTTCCAGTGCAGCTGACTAAACTCAAAGCTTAGCTTTCCAGCGCAGCTGATGCACTCAAATTTTCGCCCTTATGTCAGGCAACAAAATCGAGGCCTCACCCCGATTGAGTGTAAGTTGGAATTAACTTGCATACTTTTAGGATCTCTCTGGAATGCATTTTTATTTGGAATTTACATTAGCTTCAGGCGCCGTTACAAGTGCTGTACTAAAAATTTTCGCAGTGCAGTTCTGAAATTGTTTACAATGCATAACTGAATTTTTCGCTGTGTAGTTCTAAAATTTCTCACTGTGTATATTTGAATTTCCATGGAGTTTTAAAATTTCTCACAGCGTATATATAAATTATCATGAAGCCTTCTTAAAATTTCTCACTGTGTACCTTTGAACTCCCATGGAGTTTTAAAATTTCTCCCAGTGTATATTTGAATTTTCATGAAGCCTTTCAAATTTTTCTCGCATCAGAATTCTCAGAGAGTTTTTTTCCAAAATTTCTCACCGTGTATATCTAAATTCTCATAAAGTCTTTGTAAAATTTCTCACAGTGTATATAGGAGTTCGCATAATGCCTACCTAAAAGTTCTGTATGTGCACTTCTGCTCAAAAAAAATCTGAAGTTAGGAAATCAACTTAAACATTAAATAGAAATACAAATTAGGAAGAGTTTGAAATGAGAAAATCAACTTAAATATTAAATAGAAATAAAATTAGGAAAAGTTTGAAATGAGAAGATCAACTTAAATATTAAATAAAAAACAAGTAAGGAAAGCTACAGTCGAGCGCGCGCGACTGTAAGATACCATTTACCCTATTCGAAGAAATAATACAAAATAAAATAAATGGTATACAAATAAAAAAAAAAGCAATTCACATTAAGAAAAAAAAATCGCCCCGCGCCAGATTCGAACCCAAGAACTCTCACGAACTTTGTAACTTACGAGTCGGACCTCTAACCACTAGACCACACAAGCTTACGACATGCGATAGGCAAATTAGGCTTTTATTGACGCGGGCCCTCTACTGCGTCGATTTAACTTCTTTGTTATTAAAAAATAAAAATTGAAGAAAGCTACAGTCGAGTGCACTCGACAGTAAGTTATAATTTACCTTTGGCTGCTAAAAATAATTCTTAATATTAATTACTTTTATTCGAATTAATAACAACGCATCGCATATTTCCGAAATTAAATACACATGCATTGACGCTAATGGCACATGCCGACTGCACGCCGATTGTGCGTGCGCAGTCGGCGCAAGCATTGAAGCCGAGCCTCTGCTCCGTCTCTGCTGCTGTATGCAAAACTTCTCGCGCCTAGGAACAGACCATGTGCTTCAGTGATTTGTTGTGAGAGTTGTCAGCTCTATAACTAAATGTCCCCGGTTCGAATCCCTGCGCAGTCTTCTTTTTTTTGTATTGCTTAGAAAAAGTTTTTGTTTTTATTTTTTTTTTTTTGCATAATATACATAATATACTAGCGCAAAATTATCAAAAAAAAAAAAATTGCCCAGCGCAGGATTTGAACCCGCGGCCTCACGCATCAGAAACTTGCGAGCCAACCATCAAGACCACACACAGTTACGCAGTGCGATCGGCAAAAAAAAAAAAAAATTGCCCGTTGCTGGATTCGAACCCGCGACCACACGCACCAGAATCTTGCATGCAACCATCTAGACCACACACAGTTACGCGGAGCGATCGGCAAATGAGACTTTTATTGATGCCGGCCTTCTGCTGCGTCAGTTCAACATTCTAGTTGGAATTCTAAGCGCCCACAACTTTATATGGGAGATTCAAACTCCTATAACTTCTTTGTTTATTGTCCGATCGGATTGAAATTTATAGGGTAGATCTGTACTATGGTAAGCTACAAGAGTGTTAAAAAAAATGTTTTGTTATTTCCCTACTTTTCTTAAAATTCAATCATTTGGGGGCGGTGGGCGTGGCATCCAAAAGTTGAAATTCCGCATTCTCCGTAATGTTACCAGGCACCTTACTTTCAAATTTGGCGCTTCTAGCTTTTCTAGTTTTCTTTTAAACTATAAAAATGTGTTTTTTAGAGGCGGTGGGCGTGGCATCCAAAATTCTAAAATCCAACTTCTGCATAATGTTGCAAGACACCCTCCTACCAAATTTGGTGCGTTTATCTCTTTTCGTTATTGAATTATTTGGAAAAAATCGAAATACGCATTTATCGATTTGCGGAGGCGGTGGGCGTGGCATATCAAGTTTGAAATAAACTTCTTGTGTGTATTGAATACACGCACACTCCCACCAAGTCTGGTGCCTCTAGCTCTTTTAATAGCTGAGATCTGTGTGTTCATACAGACGGACAGACGGACAGACGGACAGACGGACAGACAGACGGACATGACCAAATCGACTCGGCTATTGATGCTGATCAAGAATATATATACTTTGTATGGTCTGCCACGCCTCCTTCTGCCTGTTACATACATTTGCACAAAGTTAATATACCATTTTTTACCCATTTTCAATGGGTAAATGGTATAAAAAAATAGGAAGTCAGAATGGAAAAAAAAAATCCACTTAAATATTTGATAGAAATGAAATTATGTAACGGGTTCGGTTTAGGGAAATTTGATTCTTTTAAATAGCTGGTTGACCTTCCTCCCCCATGAATGCTTTGTATTTATTTAATTATCTGCGAATCAGAGTCGCAGTTATACTGGGCATTCCAAATTAATTGGAAAATTTTACGAAAAAAAAGTAGATGCCCTCCAGCAAAAGAACATTAAATAGATTAAACTAAATTAAAAAAAAAAATATATATATATATATATATATATGTCGTAGATTAATAGTAATTTAACATTAGATTAATGTCAATTTAACATTTCATTAAATTAACATTGCTGTTTGAGTTCTCTATGTTAATAACATTGTTAGTGTCGAGCAACGTCTAAATAAAGAGGATATGAAAGAGACAAAGAGAGTGTTTTGTAACTTGCATATGCATAACGCGAGGTCTGAGTAAGAGGACGATATAGACTGAGCGTGGCACAATAGTCTTGGTCAAGAGGAACGACCGCATGGTCAGTCCAAAAAGACAGGACAGATTTGCGACACGCTACGCGGCATAGGCAAGCAGAACATGGAGAAAGAAAATATTAGTCAGGCTCCTACATCAGAAGTGGGATCAGAACATCCACGTGAACATCCTGACAACATTCTACAGGCGATACTGGAATCGCAAAACCGTAAATTCATGGAGTTATTGAAGGCAATGCAAGCGCCGGCAACAACAACAACAACTCGTCAAACTTCAGTGGTGCTGCCTACATATAATCCTGAAGCCGCTGGTGCAGACGCCGCAGCATGGTGCAGAACTGCCGAAATGATTTTAACTGAACATCCACTTGAGGGGAGTGCTCTAGTTATGGCACTCAGCAAATCATTAGCTGGAACTGCATCGCAATGGTTGTCGCAAATTTGCTTCCCCGGAATGACATGGCCGCAGTTTCGCGAGCTATTCATACAGAGGTATGACACCGGCCGCCATCTTGTTTAACATACTGAACGAACGGCCGAATGCCAATGAATGCCTGTCTGTGTATGGAAGCCGCTTGGTAACCACCTTGATGACAAAGTGGCAATCAATGACCACAGAAGAGATAGCAGTTTCGTTTGTGATGGCGCACGCATCGCAAGTTGATCCACGGCTGCAGCGTCTCCTATACACAACACCAATGAAAACGCGCAACGAAATGCAACAGCAATTGAAGGCTCACGCTTTTGGTAGGCGCAACGAAAGTTCTGGACCAGACATCGGACCAGCAAGCAAGAAGCCCAAGATGCAAGCACCGATGAAATGTCATTACTGTGGCAAGTTGGGACACAAATTAGCGGAATGCCGCAAGCGTAAGGCAGATGAAACCAGTGTGCCGAAGACATATGCATCCACTAACAAACCTATGGCAGGAAGAGCAGGTGTGAAGTGCTACAGGTGTGGAAATTATGGCCACATAGCATCTACTTGCCCAAACGGTGCAACCACATCAAGTGGCAACGAGAAACGGATAGATCTATGCACGGTACTGGAGCCCAAAGGAAAGATGTACCAAAATGGTGAGCTGTATCAATTCTTCTTTGATTCTGGCGCCGAATGCTCATTGATTAAAGATAAGTTATGTACTAAGATAGCCGGTAAACGAATTTACAATATGGTAGTGCTAAGAGGAATAGGTGAAAATGTTGTAACAAGTAACTTACAAATTTTGGCTACAATTCAAATTTCCAAATTTAATTTGGAAGTTCTATTCCATGTTGTAAACGATAATTATTTGAAACATGACATAATGATTGGTCGCGAGATACTTGAAAGTGGATTCGGTATTACAATGGATTCTAATAATTTCGATATATTTAAAACCAAAAATGCCAATATAGAACATGAAGTGTTTTCAACAAATATTATTATGGGAGCTATAGATACTAATAAAGAACTACAAGAATGTGAAAAGTATATTCTGAAAGAGATTTTAAATGAATATTCAGGTAGTTTCATAGATGAAATCCCGAAAAAGCGCATCACAACTGGGACTCTAAAAATCCGTTTATTAGATAGAAATAAAACAGTTCAAAGGCGTCCTTACAAACTAAGTGAAGAAGAAAAGAAAGTTGTTAGAACTAAAATACAAAAGATGATAGAAGCAAAAGTAATTCGTCCAAGTTGTTCCCCATTTGCTAGTCCGATGTTGCTAGTAAAGAAAAAAGATGGTAGTGACAGATTATGTGTAGACTATAGAGAGTTAAATGCTAACACAGTGTCAGATAAATACCCGTTGCCATTAATTTCTGATCAAATTGCTAGACTGCGTGACGGACGGTATTTCTCAAGTCTAGATATGGCCAGCGGATTTTACCAGGTTCCTATTGATATTGAATCAATTGAAAAGACAGCATTTGTTACACCAGATGGACAATACGAATTCCTCGCTATGCCATTTGGCCTGAAAAATGCCTCTTCAGTCTTTCAGCGAGCAATTGTACAAGCATTAGGAGAGTTGGCGTACTCATATGCAATAGTTTATATTGACGACGAGGCAAATCAAAGGAGGAAGCCTTCGAAAGATTGGCGATTGTTCTTAAATCTTTAACTAACGCAGGATTTTCTTTTAATATAAAAAAATGTAACTTCCTTCAAACTGAAATTGAATATCTCGGATTTCTTATCAAAAATGGTGAAGTTAAACCAAATCCTAGAAAAATAGAGGCTTTGTCTGCTCTAACTCAACCAGGTTCGGTCACACAATTAAGGCAATTCATTGGGCTAGCATCTTATTTTAGGCAATTCGTGCCGCGATTTTCTGAGAAAATGAAGCCATTGTATAAACTAACGTCCAAAAATGGTGGTTTCGTTTGGAATGACCATCATGAGTCTATACGTAAAAGCATTGTACAAGCGCTGACTAGTGATCCAATATTGGTTATCTATGACCCACAATATCCTGTCGAGCTGCACACGGATGCAAGTGCTGATGGATACGGTGCGATGTTGCTGCATAAAATTGACGGTAAATGTAGGGTGGTAGAATATTACAGCAAATGTACTTCTGCGTCAGAATCCAAATATCATTCTTATGAGTTGGAAACTCTGGCGGTGTACAAGGCTGTGAAAAATTTCCGCCATTACCTCCATGGACGAAAATTTGTAGTATACACAGATTGCAACTCTTTAAAGGCTAGTCGAACAAAAATAGAGTTAACTGCAAGAGTGCATCGTTGGTGGGCATACCTACAATCGTTCGATTTCGATGTAGAGTATCGAAAAGGAAATCAAATGTTACATGTAGATTTTCTATCTAGAAATCCGATTCTTACAAAATCAAGTGGTACAAACAGAACGGTGGAAGCGCGAATTGATTTAGCAGAAATATCAGATAATTGGTTAATTGCAGAACAACAACGCGATAAAGACATAACTGACATTGTAGCACAGCTGAAAAGTGGTGAAATGCAGGACGACATTGCGAATACCTATGAGATAAGAAGCCGACTATTATATCGTAAGATACAGAGGAATGGTAAAACTCGATGTTTACCTGTTATACCGCGAGCATTTAGATGGTCCATTATTAATCATGTCCATGAATCAATAATGCATCTTGGTTGGCAAAAGACTTTAGATAAAGCTTATGAGCAATATTGGTTTGAGCACATGTCCAAGTACACACGTAAATTTGTAGAGAACTGTATAACTTGTAGAATATCTAAACCTGCGTCTGGTAAGCCACAAATGGAAATGGAAACCGTGGCACACAATACACATAGACATTACGGGTAAATTAAGTGGCAAGAACGATTTAAAGGAGTATGTCATAGTACAAGTTGATGGTTTCACAAAATATGTCTATCTATACCATACTTTGAATTTAGACGCAGAAAACTGTATCAGAGCAGTTAAGTCAGGTATATCACAATTTGGAGTACCTAATCGCATTATTGCAGATCAGGGAAGAAGTTTTGCTAGCAATGCATTCCGCGAGTTTTGTTTGAGCAACAAAATTGAGTTGCATTTAATAGCCACGGGCGCAAGCCGTGCAAATGGACAGGTGGAGCGTGTGATGAGTACAATGAAAAATATGTTCACAGCAGTAGAAGCAGGCAAGCGATCATGGCAGGAGGCAGTAGGTGATGTGCAACTCGCCATGAATTGTACTAGTAATCGAGTAACGAAATTTAGCCCGTTAGAGCTATTAATAGGTAAAGAAGCCAGACCATTAGGTATGTTACCAATTAATGACAATGTAAATGAAATTGATATTAATGAAATAAGAACACGAGCCAAAGAAAATATTGATAAAAATGCCATATATGAAAAATGTCGAATCGATAAAAATAAGGCTAAAATTGTAAAGAATAAGGTTGGCGATCATGTTTTGCTCAAATGTGAAGAAAGGCATCAAACGAAGTTGGATCCAAAGTTCAAAGGACCATTTGTGGTGACTGAATTGTTGGATGGTGACCGATACGCTTTAAGATCATTAACCAGTAAAAGAGTATACAAGTATGCGCATGAGAGTTTGCGGGCAATGCCAAGTCAGCATGTTGGCTCTGCAGTGAGTGACGAAGGTGATTGCGGTGAAAAAGACGTAGATCATCAGCCGATACCTACCTAACAGTGTATCATATTGACTGTGGTGGACGGTTGATCTGGTGGTAGATCAAGGCACTTCAGGTGCATAGCGTCGCAGAGTGGCGGCAAGAGCCCAAGAACCATGTGAAGATAAATCGGAATCCAAATGGACGAGTTTCTGTAGAAACTGGAATTTGAAGCAAACAAAAAAAAAAAAAAACAGAAAAAAGAGGTTAAGATGAGATTGATTAATAATGTGAAACATGATGCCAGACCTAATGCTATATAATGAGCACTGCACACGAGGACGCGTGCTGGTCAGGAAGGCCGTGTCGTAGATTAATAGTAATTTAACATTAGATTAATGTCAATTTAACATTTCATTAAATTAACATTGCTGTTTGAGTTCTCTATGTTAATAACATTGTTAGTGTCGAGCAACGTCTAAATAAAGAGGAAATGAAAGAGACAAAGAGAGTGTTTTGGAACTTGCATATGCATAACGCGAGGTCTGAGTAAGAGGACGATATAGACTGAGCGTGGCACAATAGTCTTGGTCAAGAGGAACGACCGCATGGTCAGTCCGAAAAGACAGGACAGATTTGCGACACGCTACGCGGCATAGGCAAGCAGAACATGGAGAAAGAAAATATTAGTCAGGCTCCTACATATATATATATATATATATATGTATATATATATATATATGTCGGAGGCAAGGGTATGTCATCCATGTTGATGCTTTTGATGATTGACGCAGCTGCACAGCGAGTTCCGATCGGTTCGAATACCCAAGCTCAACTAAACTGACCATTTCAGCATACGCGCTCACGTCCTGAACTCACTCAAGTCGAGCGTATGCAGCCATCTCTGTCTTACTCAAGACTCTTGGTATCTTACCATCGAACCTCACTCAGCAGCAGAGCGTCTCTGCCTCTGCTGCCGTGCTTTCGCTCAATATCAGCTAGTTAAACAAAAGCAGGGAATTCCCCCGAATTCCCAAATTACCAGAATGCTACATTTACTAGGAATCACACTGCGACACGGCCTTCCTGACCTATCACACGTCCTCGTGTGCTACATCCATCACCCATGTCCAAGTTACATACCAGACTCTTTTAATTATGGTATCTCTTGGTTTTAATAACATTATTTTCTTTTTCAATTTACAAACCTACAGAGCCGCTTACACAAACATTAACTGACCATTTTTCTTATCTAGGAAACACAATTTCCTTTTGTTTACAAACATAATCATTTTCAACTTCATGATCTCATTCATATCATTTGATTCCAATCAGAATTTTCCAATAATTCAGATTTTACATAACTTAGATTTGTCTCTTAGTTTCTCAATTTAATTTGGTGTGCACTCTTACACCCAATCACCTTGACCCCCGCCATAACACTTCTCATCCCTGTGAGACAGCTGTTATGGTGCGGTCCTCAATTCCTCTCTTGGGACACAGGCGCTTACTAACGCCTTCTATTAGTTCGTTCCCCTCCTGGGAATCACCATCCCCTCTTGGGACACAGGCGCACGCTTACTAACGCCGTCTATTAGTTCGTTCCCCTCCTGGGAATCACCATCCCCTCTTGGGACACAGGCGCACGCTTACTAACGCCGTCTATTAGTTCGTTCCCCTCCTGGGAATCGCCATCACTTAGGCCATCGAATTCTTCTTTTAATTCGTTAATTATTTGTCTGCTTGGTAGTGCTCTTAACTCACTTAACGTTAGTCATTTAGGCCTTCAACAATTTGATTTACTTTAAACACGTTTACACACTTTGCAATTGTCAAATTTAAAAACAAAACAAAAACTGCATCGATCTGATGCACATGTTTTTAATTATTTCCATCAGGTTGCGATTTTGCAGTTCCAACGCTAACAAATATGGATCAGAAGGCAAAGCAGATCCCACTTCTGATGTCGGAGGCAAGGGTATGTCATCCATGTTGATGCTTTTGATGATTGACGCAGCTGCACAGCGAGTTCCGATCGGTTCGAATACCCAAGCTCAACTAAACTGACCATTTCAGCATACGCGCTCACCAGTGTTGCCAGTTTAGCCTAGTTCAGGCTAGATCTAGCTTATTTTTAAATGATCTAGCCTATAAAATTTGTAAATAGCCTATAGCCATAAATCTAGCCTATTTTTAAAAATAATTTAGCATATTTTTTTTGACGAAAATAACTGATATCGATGAATTAAAATCACAATTGGACAAAATTCACCTGATAAAATGGGAAAAAAAAGAAGAATCGATGCAATTTTGGGCAGAGGTGCTAGCGTATAGAGACGCAGGAAACAACAACCCCTTTAAGGCGCTTGCATTATTTGCCATCCAGTTGTTTTCCCTGCCATGGTCCAATGCAGAGGTGGAACGAGTGTTCAGCCAAATGAACATAGTGAAGTCAAAATTGCGCAATAAAATGGGATTAAAAAGCTTGAATGCAATATTGAGCATAAGGTTTGTTTTTAAATTGTGTCAAACTTATTTATATTTTAATAATAATATATTTCAATATTACAGATATGGGTTACGAAGACACAATGAATGCTGTCATACGTATTCGTTGCCACAAAAATATCTTGCCCAAATTCAAAAAAACGACAAATATTTGAATGACGGGGAGAACGACGATATTGAAAGTTTGTTAACGTTGAAGCAGTATTAAAAGGAAGGCCGAAATAAAAACAAATAAATGTCAGTATTATTAAGAAAAATAAAATGAAGTCTAGAATACACCACCTTTTGAAACGCATAATGAAAATAATTCCTTTTGCAAAGCGAAAGTTTAAAAGATTCGTATTCTTTCTTTGTTGAATTTAACTTAAGCCCTTGTAAAATGTCTAAGGCGAAGAACACTTGCGCTGGTGACGCAAATTTAAAATTTGATTTGTATTATTAAAATTGAACTCATTCAAAAATCATGGAGTAGTCGTTACCTTAGAACTCTGCCGAGGATGATGCGGTCGTAGGGTATCCAAAGGGATCACGTGAATTAAAGATCGGACCCAGTGATCATAGGTAGGGCGGGCCACAGACGTAACACCATCGGCGTCATGGCTGCTGAATTTTCTCTTCTCTTTTTCCCTTCTTTTAGCTAATCTTATTCTATTCTGGAATTAATTTACATTCTCCCGGTTTTCTCTCCCTTATCTACTACTTAATGTAGTATGTCGTCGCAAGCACGCTCACTTTCTGTATTTAATAATAATAGCCAAGTACCAGATCTGAATTAGCAAGACCTCCACCCCCAAAGCCGACGAGCTAGAGCCGGATACTAAAGCGTGCCCCGCGAAGTCAGATCTGCGTTCAAAATTGGTCAACGTACGGTTGCACGTTACACCTGCTACCTGCGACATGCATGAATCTGGAAACGACGAAAATATAATTGAGCCGGAAATCGGACACATTATCATCATGAACGCCATGAACGTCAACGTCAACTCTTCGTGCGGTCCTTATACCACTATCAACGGCACAGCGATTATTAGCTACAAAAACTGCACCGTAGAGATAAATAATATCACCTATGACGATTCCGAACTTAATATCCTCAAGGATGTGAAGATCTCCTTACCCAACCCAATCCTAATACTGGTTAAGAATAACACAAGAAAACTTAATCTACGTCACCTAGAGCTGGAAAATTTGAACAACACTCAAGAAATTTTAGAAGTCAGGGAGACAACAACAAGTCATCTACTACCACTGCTTCATACTCTACCTCTGTCTCGCCGCCGCCCAACAAACCGCCACGAGCGACCCATGTGGGTCACTCGATTTGTTAACATTATTGCAACATTGTTGACATCCGTTGGATATGCTGATCCACGTCTGGGATATCTTGCCGACTAAGCGGAATAGCCCAACGACAGCAACCAAGCCAGCTGCCTTTCGAAATCTGCCTACGATGCAGATTCCGATTCCATTTATTACATGTACCCATTTACCCTAGAAGCTAAGCTACTGTATAATAAAGAATCATTCTAAAAAGGCTCAACCAAAAAGGTTTACTCTTTATTTATAGCTCGAGCCTTTATTTCATCGTTAATTCACCAATATTGAGAGTCCAATATTATAACTCGCGCGGCGCCTGTCGAACCGGACCGCGTGTTTTTCGTCCGTTAAATTGTAAGGGTATCGCAAGGTATACCCGACGCGCGCTTCTCTTCACTTTTCACTGTTTATGCTTATGCTGTATATATATATCTTACCCCTCATTTCAGATATATATATATGAGTGTGTGTGTATGTGTGTATATTTGTGAGTATGTGTTTTTGTGAGTATGTGTTTATTTGTGAGTATGTGTATTTTTATATAAATGGATGTGTATTTTATATAAATATATGAAAGTGTCTAAATATAAAAATTTTGTTGCGTATTCTCGTACACCGTATAGGGTGTCCGCGAGTTGGAGATAGTCGTCGGGGCTTTATTCCGACAAACTACCACGCCTACCGACGCCTAAGCGTCCCTGCTCGGGCGCCACTTGTAAAGAAGTCTAAAAGGCCGAGGTGCAGAACTCAGTCTAACCAGGGCCGCCTTACAAGAAAATTTGTAAGTCGCCGAGACGCCAGCGACTTGAGGCACCTCGGGACTACCCTAACCTACACTGTCCGCTACCGCACACACAATACCCTACAATTCGCCTCTGCCGTCAAGGCGCTATTCTCTCCCCTTGCCGGTGCCTCGACGTCTCGTCCGCGGCGTCTACGCTTCCCTACCTAAGTCGGAGCTCTTAGGCGGGTAGCGCCTCACCTTCGCTTCCGACACCTATCACACGCTGTCTAAGGCCGGGGAATTTCGTGGTATACCACACGCCTCCGCCCTTCCTAACGCTACCGTCGTCCGTCTCGTCGTATACCCCGCGTCTACCCTTTCCTTCGTCAGCCGGCACGTGCCGGCACACACACACTAGTGGAGCCAATATAAACCGAATTCGGCTCGCCGAATATACAAAGAAAGGAGTATAAAACAGTGTGGCACACAATTCACTCTTGTCCGTATTTTATATTTTTCTCACACGCGTGCGTATCGATTCACTTCTCAAACACAAGAGAGCGAGCGTCGGCTTGCGCGTCCGTCGTGAAGCCCATTTCGGCACTCACCACAGCGAAAGCTCGTGGTGAGTTTGCCGATCTCTTTCACCTCACGCTCTCTCTCCTGCTTACAATTCTCTTCTCTCTTAAAGCTACTTAATCTGCTTAAAACTATGCTGCGATCGCCAGATGGCGGGCCTCCTCTTAGTTACGTCGGCTGCCGCAACTGGTGTTCGGGCGCTTTCGCTGTTCGCTGCCGTTGTGATGCTTGCGACGGCCTAGCAGTGCAGGCGCCTGCGTCACAGCATATGAAATAAGGACTCCTACGAGTTGCTTAGTTCTGGCTTATCTCAAGGATTGGTCTAATCTATATTTAACATTCTCGCGTCTTCTGCTTGACAGCATATTTACTCTACTCGAAAATACAATTGCCTCCTAAGTGTTGCTTTGAGTCAAGACTTATCTCTAATACATTATTTATGAGCAGAGAACGGGGAGAAGCTAGTCTTAGAATTTTAAATTTATTTTCAAAATAGTGTTCAATCTAATTGGTACTGGATTGAACAATATCATTTTTGCGCTTTTAATTTGAATCATACAATATGACTGTCTTAAAATATGAAGATTTCATTCATACAATATGACTGTCTTAAAATATGCAGATTTCTTTCTCGACGAAGAGCTACTACTTGTGGATGGGATATGGTCCTTCTCATCATCTGTCTCACGGGTACTCTTGCCCGGTGCATGAGTATCCAGTGTAGGGTGAAATCTTTGCAAATGATCTCGTAAGTTTGATGCAATCCCGCTGATTTTATACCCTTTTTTCCCACACGAAAGACATTTTGGAAATTTCTTATCTTCAGAGCTTTTGAAATATTTTCATACGAGTGTAATTTTGGAATTTATTTTGCGTTCTGATTGCTCTGTTTCAATATCTTTACTGTCAGTGCTGCTGCACTCGTACATCTCTTTGTCCGTAATAGCTGTACTGGCCGAATGAAGCAGCATAGAGCCTCAGACGGAAGAGGTAAAGTGCAGGGTAGTGACACGTCGACTCGGTGGTGCCCAGCGCTCAGGAGCAGCGCACTATGGGGAATTTGTCCGATTTCATGGTATTTAGTCATTTTATCAAAGTTTAAATATTAGGGTTTTTTTTATGTAAACATCTTAAAAACACATGGCTCCATATGACTCCATACCAAAAATGTTAATTAACAGTGCACTGTTAAGGCTATGCTCCAATTCCCCCTTGAACGAATTAAATTTACAAATTATACTCAAAATAAGACCTAAACCAAACAAACTCACACAGTCAATATTCAAGAACAAAATTAGGAAAATCTTCACTGAAGAGGGATTCACAGAAGAGATTATTGTCAAAATTTTCAAAGATCAAATCACCCCGCATAAGACCTACGCTATCATGACGAATAACGACATATTCCACATTTTCAATCAAACATATAAAAAATATTTTGCGAATTCAGGGTTATACAGAATAATTAGGTGTAACGTACTACTAAAAGATTTAATTACGACAGAGGAGCAAGACACTCTTATCAGAATTTTACCGATTTCATGGTATTTAGTCACTTTATCAAAGTTTAAATATTTGGGATTTTTTTATGTAAACATCTTAAAAACACATGGCTCCATATGACTGCATACCAAAAATGTTAATTAACAGTGCACTGTTAAGGCTATGCACTGTTAAAGTCAGCTGTTGCAGCCCAGAAGCACGTGTTTGAAAAGAGCCAGTTTTTGGTTAGCTACTTTGAAAGTGCGATGCCTAAAAGTTAAACAAGTTATTAATTCAATTATAATGGAAAACAATCATACTGGTTTGTATTATATGTTGTGTGTACTAATATTTTGATATGTGCCTGTCTTACTAATATTTAGCCAATTTTAAAACAGGTCAGGCATCCAAAATTTGAAAATCCACACTCTGCGTAATGTTACCGGGCACCTTATTACCAAATTTGGTGCTTCTAGCTTTTTTAGTGTTCTTTTAAATTATAAAAATGTGTTTTATAGAGCCGGTGGGTGTGGCATCCAAAAGTTTAAAATCCAACTTCTGCACAATGTTGGAAGACACCTTCCTACCAAATTTGGTGCGTTTATCTCGTTTTGTTATTTTGTTATTGTTATTTATCGATTTGCGGAGGCGGTGGGCGTGGCACATCAAGTTTGAAATAAACTCGATCTGCGTATTCAATACACGCACACTTCCACCAAGTCTGGTGCCTCTAGCTCTTTCAATAGCTGAGATCTGTGTGTTCATACAGACAAGACCAAATCGACTCGGTTATTGATGCTGATCAAGAATATATATACTTTGTATAGTCCACGCCTCCTTCTGCCTGTTACATACATTTGCACAAAGTTAATATACCATTTTTTACCCATTTTCAATGGGTAAATGGTATAAAAACAAAAGCAGTTTATTTTGCCTTAATATAAATGGTAAATGTGCAAGAGAAACAAAAAATATTTTGAGAAGAAGTATGCACATTGGCTGCAAAGTGCAATAAAACTTTATTTCTCTGAATCGAATCAAATCGAGAAACGTCAAATTGGACGCCCGAAATAGGCTTATTCGATTAAAGGAGAAGAAGCACAGAGGAGAGAAGCTGCAGCGTTATCTAAATCACACGGAATCAACGTCTTCTTGTTAATTCAAACAGCCAGTAAAGCTGCCCGATCTCACGGCATCATTGATCTTTCTGTAGTCCTTAATAGTCTTGCAATTAGTCCGAAAAATGCAAAGGACATAAGGGAGATTTTGAAATGCCCTATTAAGCAGCCTTTTCGTGCATCATCTTCAATAATTGTCCATTCAAGGCAAATTATGGAAAATACAATACTTCCCGTTGGATATTTCGAAGAAGAAGCCCCGGAAGCACGCAACAAAATTTATAAAGCAGATAGACTGCATCACGCACGGAAGCATAGTCGTGTTAATAATTACATGGATGTTTTCAACAGAGCCTTAGATACTTCTGATCCTGTCATTTCTTCAACAAACCTTATGAAGCGAATTCGGAAGCATAAAAGTATGGAACTTCCTTCAGAAGTTTTAAGCCTTTTATTGTGCAATTTTGCAGGCCAGGATCAAATTGAGGAAATTGGAGATGAAATTGACGATTCTTATTTTATGTCTGACGAAGACCTTGAGAATAAAAATATTTTATAAACTTATTATTGTATTATTTGGTTGTCACTACTTTTCTATATTGAAAAAAAAATATTGTTTCTCGTCTTGGAAGGACGGAACCACGCCCATTTTACCAAAAACTATTTCCAACGATCTCCATAAGACTAATACAAAAAAAAAACCGTTTCAAAAAATCTTATTTCGTTTAAAAGTTAATAAATAATATTTCGTCAGGGAAGGGGCAGAGCCACGCCTATTTTTCTAAAAACATTCCTATCGGTGTCGTTTCGAAAAATCTTACTTAGTTTAAAAGTTATTAATTAATACCATGAAATCGACTAAACTCCCCATAGTGCAGCGCAGCCACCGAGAGTTGTTTGTTTGTAGGCACGTTAGTATAGGGTAGCAGTAGGGTGGGGTAGTCCTGAGGTGCCTTATGTCGCTGGCGTCTCAGTGACTTACAAATTTCTTGTAAGACGGCCTTGGACAGACAGATTTCTGTACCCCGACCAGTGTTGCCAGTTTAGCCTATTTCAGGCTAGATCTAGCCTATTTTTAAATGATCTAGCCTATAAAATTTTTAAATAGCCTATAACCATAAATCTAGCCTATTTTTAAAAATAATTTAGCATATTTTTTTGACGAAAATAACTGATATCGATGAATTAAAATCACAATTGGACAAAATTCACCTGATAAAATGGGAAAAAACAGAAGAAGATGCAATTTTGGGCAGAGGTGCTAGCGTATAGAGACGCAGGAAACAACAACCCCTTTAAGGCGCTTGCATTATTTGCCATCCAGTTGTTTTCCCTGCCATGGTCTAATGCAGAGGTGTTCAGCCAAATGAACATAGTGAAGTCAAAATTGCGCAATAAAATGGGATTAAAAAGCTTGAATGCAATATTGAGCATAAGGTTTGTTTTTAAATTGTGTCAAACTTATTTATATTTTAATAATAATATATTTCAATATTACAGATATGGGTTACGAAGACACAATGAATGCTGTCATACGTATTCGTTGCCTCAAAAATATCTTGCCCAAATTCAAAAAAACGACAAATATTTGAATGACGGGGAGAACGACGATATTGAAAGTTTGTTAACGTGTTTAATATAATAAAAACATGAAAATTACTTTAATTTGGTTGATATTATTGGATTTTAACATATAGCTTATTTTTCAGCATATTTTTCTGAATTTTAGCCTATTCTAGCCTATTTTTACCCAAAATCTAGCCTATTTGCGAGCTCAATACCTGGCAACACTGACCCCGATATACATACATATGTATGTTTATATGAATACATATATAACACGCAATGGAGCAGCAAAACAGGGCTTTTTATTTTCATTTCACATATATGATATGTATGTACATGCGCATATCTAAAAACAAGTATGTACTTTATGTTGACTTTAGAGAGCTGAATTCAAATACAGTCGCTGATAAATACTCTTTACCACTTATACAAGATCAAATCAATAGGCTTGGAGGAGTTAATTAGTGGATATTACCAAATTCCTTTACATTTAGATTCTATCGAGTACACGGCGTTTGTGACCCCGGATGGTCAATACTATCTAACCATTTAGGCTCAAAAAACGCACCTTCTGTTTTTCAACGATTAGTAAAGCAGGCGCTAGGGGATCTAGCAAATTCCTTTGTCATCGTCTATATGGTTGATATCATGATAGTCGCCTCAACAAAATGCGAGGCGCTAGAAAGATTACAGATAGTTCTAGATGTTTTGACAAAGGCTAGGTTTTCATTCAATCTTACAAAGTTTTCATTCCTGAAAACATCGGTTCAGTATTTGGGTTACAATATAAGTGCGGGTGAAATTCGCCCAAACCCATAGAAAGTTGTAGCGTTGACTGCTCTTCCGCCTCCACAGTCAGTCACTTCACTTACACAATTCATTGGGCTAGCATCCTATTTCCGACAATTTATTAAGGGATTTTCACAGTTAATGAAACCGTTATATTTCTTAACTGCAGAGAAAAACAAATTTATTTGGAAAACAGAGCATGAACAGATACGGAAAAAGGTCATTGCCACTCTTACCGACAAACCAGTCCTTGTTATTTTTGGCCCTAATTATCCAATCGAATTGCACACAGATGCAAGTTGCAGTGGATACGGTGCAATTTTATTACATAAAATTAAGAACAAACTCCAGGTAATAGAATACTATAGCAAAACTACTTCACCGGCCGAATCAAGGTGTCACTCGTACGAGTTGGAAACCTTATCCCTTGTGAACTCCATTAAACGTTTTCGACATTTTTTGTTGGGCAGGAACTTTGTCGTTTATAATGACTGCAACTCGCTAAAGGCGTCGAGAAATAAATAAGATTTAACCCCCAGAGCACAACGTTGGTGGGCTTATTTGCAGTCATTCACATTCGATATTCAATATAGAGAAGGGAAAAGAATGGCACACGTTGACTTTTTATCGAGAAATCCTCTTTCACCAAAGTCTACGTCAACCGCAAAAATAGTCGAAGAGAAAAGAGTAAATTTAGCTGAAATTTCAAGCAACTGGCTTATTGCTGAACAACGTCGAGATTCTGACATAATAGAAATTGTTAAACATTTTAAAAACTTTTCTCTGTCTGAAGACATTGCGAAAACCTATGAACTAAGGGCAGAAGTTCTTCATCGAAAAATACAAAGAAATTGGAGAATACGTTGTTTACCAGTGCACAGTGGTCGCTGCCATAGGCCAAAAATAAAAAAATTGATTTTGAGCTATTCTGCCGAAAACCGGTTTTACTATCAGCAAATTGTCCAAAGTTTACGACGC
Source organism: Zaprionus bogoriensis (assembly GCA_035046045.1). Classification (NCBI taxonomy): domain Eukaryota; kingdom Metazoa; phylum Arthropoda; class Insecta; order Diptera; family Drosophilidae; genus Zaprionus; species Zaprionus bogoriensis. The sequence continues at coordinate 72,070 of JAWNOI010000082.1, read as the reverse complement.
AATAAAGTCTGCGTGCAATTTCTAACGGGACTTTCTAAGAATTGAATGACAAAAGCGTACTTATATTTATGCATTTTCAATTTGTCCGCAGTGGAGTGCACAGGCAAACTTAAAAAAAATTAATTATATTATAAAACGCTGGTCGACCAAAAAACGATTGGAGTGGATATGGTATATAATAGTATATACTTTATTTGTACATATAACTACATAAATCTTTGTTAAAAAAGTGAGTCGTTTTAGTTCGTATATGCTGTGCGTTACAATGTTTATGTAAAGTTTTAAGTACTTGCCCCCCTTTGCCCCCCAATGAAATGTATGTGCCGTTATTTACTAATATTTAAAGATTATAAAAATGTTTACTTCAGCTGCTGAAAGCTGCAGATGTACATTTGCCATTACAAAATGTAACCTAACCTAAGTTTCCTGTGCTAAAGATAAGATTTCATTGAGAAAAAAATGTATTCAAGATCAGTTCAGGGCTAAAATGTGTCTACTAGTAGATCAACCTAGAACTGGAGGAAGTGGTACATCGAATGATGGCAACACAGCTAGAAAATTCTTCAGTAATCCTGACATATCTGCCGCCATTACGGGAATTGATAAGAATTTAATAATTAGAGTCGCAACTTTGTTGCAAGCGCTATCTTCGGGCTGCAAGATAAATTCAGCAAAATTTGGCAACTATGCTCTAGAAACCGCAAAGCAGTTGATTAGTAATTTTCCCTGGTTTTATCTCCCTCCTTCGGTTCATAAAGTTTTACTTCATGCTCCTGATATTATAAGACATTCATTATTATCGATTGGAGAGCTTTCTGGTAGCTGCTGAGGCGAGAATTAAAGATATAAAAAAATGTCGATTGCAACATACGCGCAAAATGTCACGAGTCGCCTCAAATACCGATTTATTTAACAGATTACTTTTAAGTTCTGACCCATTAGTGGACAAAGAAAAATGACCTATATCCCAAAATCAACGTTACTAGAGACAACCATTTCTTTACTAAATGAAACAATTTAAAAATTATGTATATGATATTGTAATATTGTTCGTTTTCTACTTTAAAATATTAAACTATTTTTTTGTTATCATAACTTTTTTTAAGGAGGTTGGCGTGGGAGTGGAGTTAAGCAGTCACTCCAATATTTTTGTATTATCTATATATATAAAAGAAAGTCGTGTTAGTTACACCACTTATAACTCAAGAACGGCAGAACAGATTTGGCTGAAAATTGGTAGGGAGGTAGCTTAGAGCCAGGAGACGGACATAGGATACTTTTTATCCCGTTCGACAGCGTTCCTCTGTGACTTGACATGAAACGTCAGTCACTATAAAACGTGGTATAACAAAAAAGAATCAGACTTGGAATAACAAAATGCAAATGACAGCTATGTAATTGACGTGAAATGACAGCTATGTAATGACGTATGGATGACAATTTGATATTTGTAAGAAATCAATATTAAAACTATTTCTATTAAATAAATAATTAAAAAGTGGATTGAAGTGAAGTGAAGTTTAATTAATAATGCCGCGACCAAGACGATCGAATCTTTCCCGACAAAGCCGTAATGCAAGAAGAATACAAAATACTGCAAATGAAAGGACTGAAGAAGAACAAGAAATTGCACGTGAACAGCGCCGCAATAGTATGGTCGAGCGAACAACAGAAGTCAACAAATAGATAATTTGCGACGCAGAACAAGATATTTAGCTGATTTGAATCGAGCTGCGTTTCGATACGATTGCAGCAATGATTACAGCATGCATCCTAGCGTTTGCATTGGACAAATGGACGTTGTTTGCGAGTATTGTGGTGCATTAAAGTTTTCCGGAGAAACGCCTGGATTATGCTGCGTTAATGGTAAAGTGAAATTGCCAGTGTTGACTCCGCCACATGAGCCATTGTATTCATTGCTTTGCGGCGAAACACAAGAATCACGCCACTTTCTTGCAAATACTCGAGGATCCCGATTATCCCAACCGATATGCCGTTTGAATTTATAAGACTTCAATTTCCGATACGTCTTGCATTTGCCATGACAATCAACAAATCACAAGGCCAATCCTTAAAAGTTTGTGGTTTAAATCTAGAACATTCATGTTTTTCCCATGGTCAATTATATGTACGTGGCATGTTCACGGGCCGGAAGACCAGAAATACAGAAATAATAATGAATGATTAATGTAGTTATTTAGTTTTATTTTGTATTTTTTCGAATAAAATAAAAAAAAAACTGCTTATTTATTGCCATTAAGGCGGAACAAAGTTCGCCGTGTCACTAGTAGTTCTATATTTGTAAATAGCATACAGTAGAAATATTAGCCTGATCTGACCACAAGAAGTGATTTTATGACTGCTCTCTCATGAAAGCGACACCACTGATGCAATGGTTCCTATGGAAGCTATAGGATATAGTGGTGCGATCTGGTCAATTTTTTATTTATATATTTATAATATTTTTCTAGATTTTTGCTGAAAATTTCATAGCGATAGCACATCAAGAAGTATTTATGGCCGCGGCTCCATACAAGCCCGACCACTGTGCAGTGGTGCCACGAGCGTTCAGATGGTCTGTCATAAATCAAGTTCATGAGTCCATAATTCATTTAGGTTATGAGAAGACATTAGATAAAACTTACGATTTCTACTGGTTTGACAATATGTAAAAAAAGTTTGTTGACAACTGCATCACTTGCAAAATGTCAAAATCCACTTCAAGAAAAATACAGGCTGAGTTGCATCCAATACCAAAAGTCACTATTCCTTGGCACACTATCCACATCGATATAACAGGAAAATTAAGTGGCAAGAGTGACCAGAAGGAGTATGTTATTGTTCAGATAGACGCGTTTACCAAATATGTCTATCTTAGTCATAGTCTTAAATTAGACAGTGAGAGTTGTATAAAAACCGTTAAATCTGCTGTTTCATTGTTTGGAGTACCTAACCGAATAATAGCTGTCCTGGGAAAGTGTTGTACAAGCGCAAAGTTCAGCCAATTTTGTTCAGATCAAAAAATAAACTTGCATTTGATAGCCACTGGTGCAAGTCAAGCTAATGGTCAAGTGGAGCGAACCATGAGCACGTTGAAGAATATGTTAACGGCGGTTGAAACTGGAACACAGTCTTGGCAGGATGTGTTGGGAGAGGTGCAGTTGACAATCAATTTTACAACTAACCGCACTACGAAAGCAAGTTCATTAGAGATGTTATTGGGAAAGGTAGCACGTCCATTAGGATTACTTCCACCTAGTGATATAGAAAATGTTATTGATCTGCCAAACGTAGAGCGCAAGCTGCAAAGAATGTATTAGCCAGTGCAGCTTATGATAAAGAACGATTTGATAGAAATAAGGCAAAAGTAACAAGGTACAAAGTTGGAGATTTTGTGTTACTTAAAAGCGAAGAAAGACAAAAGACCAAGCTAAGTGCGTAATTTAAGGGGCCTTTTGAAATAGTAAAAGTTCTAGAAGGTGACAGGTTCATTTTAAAGTCTTTAACCAATAAAAGAAATTATAAATATGCACATGAGGATTTAAGAAAATTACCAGAGGGGCGAGTGGCCGAGGAGCTAAATGTGTACGATGATTATAATAATATAAATGAAATAATGAAATGTAACCGTTGCAGAAGGGAGTGATATTGCAAATATTGAGAGTATTGAAGAAAAGAGTGAAAATGCAAATACTGAGAGTATTGAGAGTAAAGAAGAGAGTGAAAATGAAAATACTGTGAGTGTTGAAGAAGAAAGTGAAGTACACCAAGAAGGGTGACGAAGTTGTACTGCTGTCCAACGGAAATGGCAGAGTACGGAGTCCATAAAATATAATGCAAGCACAAGTGCAAAACATATTGTTTTTTTTTATCATGGCGTGTGGAATATTTGATTATGCGACTATAAGAGTGAATAATGAAGAAGAATGAATGATATAAAAAAAGAGAAATGAAATGAAAGAAAAATTGAATATTGCTTTGTGAAATTGTTAATATGATAATTTGTTATGAATTAAGATAGGAAATTGGCTTTTGTTATGAAACTATTTAATGTTCAGTCTAGTAAATAAAAGAAGGAAAGAAAAATTCTAATGTTATTTTCTACACGAGGTCGTGTTAGCGTCAGGATGGAAGTGTCGGCGCATTGAAACTGTGTATGAATGTATGTGTGTGTGTGTGTGCGAATTCACATTTCCGGGTATTTCACCAGAAATGCTAATTTCACAAGAAAGTACTGTTTTAGCGAGGCGACAGCACGGCGCGACAGCGTTGTGTCGCTGTCGCCGGGTGTGGTTTGAAGGCATAAGCATAGAAGCGATTCGATCGACAGATCAGTTGTGTACTGAGTGCTGCCGTCGTCGCTTGAGAAAACTTCGAAACGCGCTTAGCTTAAATGGAAGACGATCATAATTCAACATTTGCATGTACCCTTGCCGTTCGTTCCGGTAATTTTCAATTCAAAAAAGCCGCCTTTTTTTCAGTAAAATCTTTTGTAAAGTCGTCTAAAGGCCGAGGTGCAGAGCTCAGTCTGCCCAGGGCCGCCTTACAAGATAATTTGTAAGTCGCCGAGACGCCAGCGACACTAGGCACCTCGGGACAGGCCCACGTCTCGCCAGCGACCTCTATACTCCCCTAGCTAAGTCGGGGTATCTGGGCAGGTCAAACCACGCCCTCGTGCCCGACGCCTAGCTCGCACTGTCCGAGACCGCACACACACTACCCTATATTCCGCCTCTGCCGTAGGGCGCTACTCTTTCCCCCTGTCGGAGTCTCGGCGGGTGCAGACCCGCGTCTCGTCCGCGGCGTCTACGCTTCCTAGCTAAGCCGGAGCGTTTAGGCGGGTAGAACCTCGCCTTTATTTCCGACGCCTCGATCACACCGACTAACGCCGGGGAATCTAGGGATATACCACACACCTCCGCCCTAGCTATCACTACAGTCGTCCGTTGTGTCGTACACTTTCACGCCTACTCTTTCCTCACTAAACGACACGTGCCGACACACACTAGCGAAATTATAGTCAGGGACCAACAAAGTTCGGCTCGCCGAACTAGTGAAAAGGGAAGAGTCCAAAATAGAGTATTATGAAAATAAATGAAAACAAGTGAAGAAAGCTACAGTGGAGTGCACTCGACTGTAAGTTACCATTTACCTATTAAAAAGAAATTCCTTATATTAATTGCTTTTATTCGGCGAACTAATAACAACGAATCACATATTTTCGAAGTCAAATACACATGCATTGACACTAATGGCACATGCCGACTGCACACTGATTGCGCATCTCACACATTGGGTCCCAGGTTCTAATCCCAGTCAGTCCAGGTTTTTTTTTGTTTTTTTTTTAAAACAGTTGGTCTTTCTTATTTTTTGCATCATCCATGTTCTTCAATTTGAATAAAAATATCATACTATAATTTTCAGTAAAGTGAAAAAGTAATTAAAAAACAAGTAAGGAAAGCTACAATCGAGCGCGCGCGACTGTAAGATACCATTTACCCTATTCGAAGAAATAATACAAAATAAAATAAATGGTATAAAAATAAAAAAAAAGCAATTTACATTAAGAACTTTGTAACTTACGAGTCGGACCTCTAACCACTAGACCACACAAGTTTACGCCATGCGATCGGCAAATTAGACTTTTATTGACGCGGGCCCTCTACTGCGTCGATTTAACGTTTTGGTAAGGAATCGCTAGCGCCCATAACTTTGTATGGGGAATTCGAACTCCTATAACTTCTTTGTTATTAAAAAATAAAAATTGAAGAAAGCTACAGTCGAGTGCACTCGACAGTAAGTTATAATTTACCTTTGGCTGCTAAAAATAATTCTTAATATTAATTACTTTTATTCGAATTAATAACAACGCATCGCATATTTCCGAAATTAAATACACATGCATTGACGCTAATGGCACATGCCGACTGCACGCCGATTGTGCGTGCGCAGTCGGCGCAAGCATTGAAGCCGAGCCTCTGCTCCGTCTCTGCTGCTGTATGCAAAACTTTTCGCGCCTAGGAACAGACCATGTGCTTCAGTGGTTTGTTGTGAGAGTTGTCAGCTCTATAACTAAATGTCCCCGGTTCGAATCCCAGCGCAGTCTTCTTTTTTTTGTATTGCTTAGAAAAAGTTTTTGGTTTTTCTTTTTTTTTTTGCATAATATACTTTTCATATAGCTCAAAATTATTAAAAAAAAAAAAAATTGCCCAGCGCAGGATTCGAACCCGCGACCACACGCACCAGAATCTTGCATGCAACCATCTAGACCACACACAGTTACGCGGAGCGATCGGCAAATGAGACTTTTATTGATTCCGGCCTTCTGCTGCGTCAGTTCAACATTCTAGTTGGAATTCTAAGCGCCCACAACTTTATATGGGAGATTCAAACTCCTATAACTTCTTTGTTTATTGTCCGATCGGATTGAAATTTATAGGGTAGATCTGTACTATGGTAAGCTACAAGAGTGTTAAAAAAAATGTTTTGTTATTTCCCTACTTTTCTTAAAATGCAATAGTTTGGGGGCGGTGGGCGTGGCATCCAAAAGTTGAAAATCAAACATTCTCCGTAATGTTACCAGGCACCTTACTTTCAAATTTGGCGCTTCTAGCTTTTCTAGTTTTCTTTTAAACTATAAAAATGAGTTTTTTAGAGGCGGTGGGCGTGGCATCCAAAATTCTAAAATCCAACTTCTGCATAATGTTACAAGACACCCTCCTACCAAATTTGGTGCGTTTATCTCTTTTCGTTATTGAATTATTTGGAAAAAATCGAAATACGCATTTATCGATTTGTGGAGGCGGTGGGCGTGGCACATCAAGTTTGAAATAAACTTCTTGTGTGTATTGAATACAAGCACACTCCCACCAAGTCTGGTGCCTCTAGCTCTTTTAATAGCTGAGATCTGTGTGTTCATACAGACGGACAGACAGACGGACATGACCAAATCGACTCGGCTATTGATGCTGATCAAGAATATATATACTTTGTATGGTCTGCCACGCCTCCTTCTGCCTGTTACATACATTTGCACAAAGTTAATATACCATTTTTTACCCATTTTCAATGGGTAAATGGTATAAAAATAACGGTTTGGGTAGTCTTGTTAAAGTCGTCACCGGCAACATGGATGCCGACGACGCGGCCAAGATAGACACTAAAATTCAAGAACTAGAAACTAACTCTAACAAAATACAAAACATATTCAATCACGAAATATTACTTCGTTTTCAAAACGTAACGAACCATTTTAACAACGAACAAGTCTTAATAAGCCGGTTATTCGAAAATTACCAAAATACAATATACAAAAAACTTAACGAAAACGAAGAACAAACAAGTGAAGAAAGCTACAGTCGAGTGCACTCGACAGTAAGATACCATTTACCTTTCGCTGTTAAAAACTAATTCTTAATATTAATTACTTTTATTCGGCGAATAACAACGCATCGCATATTTTCGAGGACAAATTCACATGCATTGACGCTAATGGCACATGCCGACTGCACACTGACTACACGACGACTGTGCGTGCGCAGTCGGCGTGCGCAGTCGGCGTCGGCGTCGGCGTCGGGCCTCTACTGCTGTGAGCGAAACTTCTCGTGCCTAAAACTTCTGTGTTTATTGTCCGATCGGATTGAAATTTATAGGGTAGATCTGTACTATGGTAAGCTACAAGAGTGTTAAAAAAAATGTTTTGTTATTTCCCTACTTTTCTTAAAATGCAATAGTGTGGGGGCGGTGGGCGTGGCATCCAAAAGTTGAAAATCAAACATTCTCCGTAATGTTACCAGGCACCTTACTTTCAAATTTGGCGCTTCTAGCTTTTCTAGTTTTCTTTTAAACTATAAAAATGTGTTTTTTAGAGGCGGTGGGCGTGGCATCCAAAATTCTAAAATCCAACTTCTGCATAATGTTGCAAGACACCCTCCTACCAAATTTGGTGCGTTTATCTCTTTTCGTTATTGAATTATTTGGAAAAAATCGAAATACGCATTTATCGATTTGCGGAGGCGGTGGGCGTGGCACATCAAGTTTGAAATAAACTTCTTGTGTGTATTGAATACACGCACACTCCCACCAAGTCTGGTGCCTCTAGCTCTTTTAATAGCTGAGATCTGTGCGTTCATACAGACGGACAGACGGACATGACCAAATCGACTCGGCTATTAATGCTGATCAAGAATATATATACTTTGTATGGTCTGCCACGCCTCCTTCTGCCTGTTACATACATTTTCACAAAGTTAATATACCATTTTTTACCCATTTTCAATGGGTAAATGGTATAAAAAATTGTCCGCCCCGCGCGGGATTCGAACTCGCGCCCTCACGAGTCTGGAACTTGCAAGCCAACCATCAGACCACACACAGTTCTGCAATGCGGTCGGAAAATGAGACTTTTATTGATGCCGGCCTTCTGCTGCGTCGGTTCAATGTTTTAGTTGGAATTCTAAGCGCCCATAACTTTATATGGGAGATTCTTCATTCTAGATCCACACTCTGCGTAGTGTTACCGGGCACCTTATTACCAAATTTGGTGCTTCTAGCTTTTCTAGTGTTCTTTTAAATTATAAAAATGTGTTTTATAGAGGCGGTGGGAGTGGCATCCAAAAGTTTAAAATCCAACTTTTGCACAATGTTGGAAGACACCTTCCTACCAAATTTGGTGCGTTTATCTCGTTTTGTTATTGAATTGCAAACAATCGAAAAATGCATTTATCGATTTGCGGAGGCGGTGGGCATGGCACATGAAGTTTGAAATAAACACGTTCTTTGTATTTAATACGCACACACACTCCTACCAAGTCTGTGGCCTCTAGCTCTTTTAATAGCTGAGATCGACTCGGCTATTGATGCTGATCAAGAATATATATACTTTGTATGGTCTGCCACGCCTCCTTCTGCCTGTTACATACATTTGCACAAAGTTAATATACCATTTTTTACCCATTTTCAATGGGTAAATGGTATAAAAATAACGGTTTGGGTAGTCTTGTTAAAGTCGTCACCGGCAACATGGATGCCGACGACGCGGCCAAGATAGACACTAAAATTCAAGAACTAGAAACTAACTCTAACAAAATACAAAACATATTCAATCACGAAATATTACTTCGTTTTCAAAACGTAACGAACCATTTTAACAACGAACAAGTCTTAATAAGCCGGTTATTCGAAAATTACCAAAATACAATATACAAAAAACTTAACGAAAACGAAGAACAAACAAGTGAAGAAAGCTACAGTCGAGTGCACTCGACAGTAAGATACCATTTACCTTTCGCTGTTAAAAACTAATTCTTAATATTAATTACTTTTATTCGGCGAATAACAACGCATCGCATATTTTCGAGGACAAATTCACATGCATTGACGCTAATGGCACATGCCGACTGCACACTGACTACACGACGACTGTGCGTGCGCAGTCGGCGTGCGCAGTCGGCGTCGGCGTCGGCGTCGGGCCTCTACTGCTGTGAGCGAAACTTCTCGTGCCTATAACTTCTGTGTTTATTGTCCGATCGGATTGAAATTTATAGGGTAGATCTGTACTATGGTAAGCTACAAGAGTGTTGAAAAAAATGTTTTGTTATTTCCCTACTTTTCTTAAAATGCAATAGTGTGGGGGCGGTGGGCGTGGCATCCAAAAGTTGAAAATCAAACATTCTCCGTAATGTTACCAGGCACCTTACTTTCAAATTTGGTGCTTCTAGCTTTTCTAGTTTTCTTTGAAACTATAAAAATGTGTTTTTTAGAGGCGGTGGGCGTGGCATCCAAAATTCTAAAATCCAACTTCTGCATAATGTTGCAAGACACCCTCCTACCAAATTTGGTGCGTTTATCTCTTTTCGTTATTGAATTATTTGGAAAAAATCGAAATACGCATTTATCGATTTGCGGAGGCGGTGGGCGTGGCACATCAAGTTTGAAATAAACTTCTTGTGTGTATTGAATACACGCACACTCCCACCAAGTCTGGTGCCTCTAGCTCTTTTAATAGCTGAGATCTGTGTGTTCATACAGACGGACAGACGGACAGACGGACAGACGGACAGACGGACAGACAGACGGACATGACCAAATCGACTCGGCTATTGATGCTGATCAAGAATATATATACTTTGTATGGTCTGCCACGCCTCCTTCTGCCTGTTACATACATTTGCACAAAGTTAATATACCATTTTTTACCCATTTTCAATGGGTAAATGGTATAATAAAGAAATTAAAATATAGATAGGCTTAATTATAACATAGAATTACTACTTAATCATTTAAACGACATAATAGAAAGTACATTACTGGCCAAGATTAACGTAATTCCAAAACTTATCCTAAACAAAACCAAAATTGCAAAAGTTAAAAACATATTTAAAAACCAAAATTTTTCTATTAAATCAGAATCACAAATTTATAATCTCATAAGAATGACTACATTAAACCATAAGGAAAAATTAATCTTTAACATTGAGATTCCCATTTTTAAACAATTAAATTATAAAACAGCACGATTAATCCCATTACCGTTAAATCAAACACAATTCATAATAACCCCTAAATACTTAATATATAGTAATAGTAGTAAGAACACCTACTCTAGTACACAAGTATGCCCGGTAATTGACAGCCAGTTTTTTTGCGATCAGAGCTCTCTAACACCTCTTAATAACAACACTTGCCTCGAGAACCTGCTACGCAAGAAAACCAGCTTCTGTGACGTCAAGGAATATGGGTTCTCTACCAATGTGTTCGAGGCTGAAAAAGGACACATATTCATTTTCAACGCAAACAACCTTGCAATAAGAACATCTGACAACAACACCATCTACGTCGAAGGGTCAGTGCTGGTTAAATATACTAACTACACTCTGAAAATCAACGACATAACGACAACCCCATGGACGCATCAGAAGAGCATCCCGACTTCTTCTTACCACCGATGAAGAAGCTATTTAAGAACGCCACTATCAAAGTCCTAAGCTTGGCGAGGCTCCACCTCGAAACACTAGAAACATCCAACAGGGTATTAACTGTTGACTTTGAAACCAGACAACACGCAGCGACCTTATACATCCTTTGCATCATGTTGTCAGTCGCAACAGTGCTAATCTGGATCCTTCGCAAAAATAAGCACATATTCCACACACATAATGAGCAGATCCTGCCGATCAATATGCCACCAATTCCACCACTGTGGCCGTCGCTTCAGTCTGGGGGGAGGGGGAGGAGTTACCATTCCATTGGTAGCATACACCGCCCCTCCACCTAAACCTCTCCGCACCCACATCTAAGTTAAGTCGACAACCCGGGAAACGCTGCAGCGACAACCACTGCGCAACAGGCAAAACGTCAGCAAAACATCAACAAAACATCAACAACTATGTTGCACATATCCGGCCGAATGCAGAATCAGCAGCTTCTGGATCGCAGCGTAGGCGTCTGGTTACTTGGCATACTCAGACAATCAAATATACATATACATATATATACTTTTGTAGAATAAGAAGCTCAATACTCCATGATGTAATCGAAAGAGACAAGACGTGTTTCATTTCTATTTTTATTTTTGATACAAATGATAATTGGACTTCTGTTTTTATTGATTCAAATCATACTTAAACTTATTAAAGTGCAACTGACCATAGTTAGAATTTCTTGTGAGCCGCAGACAACAACTCCACTCCACTCCTCTCTACTCAACGGGAGGTAACTCGCGCATCGCTCGCTTCAAAATATGCAATGCCGTTTCGGGGTGCAACGACTCTCTTATACATATATAAGTGTGTGTGTGTGTGTATTTTTAACTTCCCGATCTAGGGAAGTTATTGTAACGACCCCGATTTTGAAGAGTGTCAGATCCTTGAAATTTTCACGTTTCTCGACGTTTCACATCCCCCTGACCCATTTTCAATGAGGGTTCTGTGTGTGTGTGTGTGTGTGTGTGTGTGTGTATGAGAGTATGTTCGTATGTGAGATTTTTTTGTGTCAGCGGTTTCTCATAAACTACTGAACCGATTTGAACTTTTTTTTTTTTGAAAGATTCGTTTCACCGCCATCTAGGTCTGAAAGGAGTTTAAGAGGGTTATATGTTATAGTTTTTTAATAATTCGCCAAAAAGCACGATTTTTTGGGTATTTTTTGCTTTTTTCGGCTCTATCTCGTAAACGACGGGGTTTTGAAGAAAGTCGTAAGAAACTTTTCGAGCCGAAATTAAATTCTCTACAAAAAAGGTAATATGATATTTTTCAAAATTCTCAACCCTTAACGAGATAATGGTGTTTTAAAAGTAGGAAAAAGTTGAAAAATCGCGACACGCTCGCCCTCATTGCCCGTCCCAGATACACACATACTCACACACGCGTAGACACACACACAGATATGTGTATTTGTGTGTGCAAATTATATTCTCTATAAAAAAAAGTTTCATAACATTTTTACTTATACCTACTGGTTGACGAGAAAATTTATGTTTGACACAAAGCTCAGAGAAAAAGCACATACATACATCTCATATCGGGAAGTTATAGATGTGACCCGAATGGGGGTCACACTTTGCCCGCTTCTTGTTATATAAACAGGTATAAGTGTATATGAATATATGTAGTTATTTGTATATAAAATTTTTATCATTGCGTAATCTCATGCGAAAAGAAAAAAATTAGGGAGCGGTGTCCACGAGTTGGTGGTAGCTGTTGAGGCCTACCGACGCCTAAGCGTCCCTGCTCGGGCGCCACTTGTAAACGAGTCTAAGGCCGAGGTGCAGAGCTCAGTCTGCCTACGGCCGCCTTACAAGAGAATTGTAAGTCGCCGAGACGCCAACGACTTGAGACACCTCGGGACTACCCTAACATCTATATACTCTACCTCTTCCCCCTTGTCAGAGTCACGACGGGTACAGGCCCACATCTCGCCAGCGACCTCTACACTTCCTAGCTAAGTCGAGGTATTCAGGCGGGTCAAACCACACCCTCGTGCCCGACACCTAACTCGCATTGCTCGAGACCGACTACACACTACCCTATACTCCGCCTCTGCCGTCAGGGCGCTACTCTTTCCCTTGCCGGTGTCTCGACGGGTGCAGGCCGAACAAGTGAGAAGGGATTCAAAATAATATATGATAAAATTAAATGAACAAAAGAAACACTTACTTCAAAATTCAAACAATATTTTAGTGCGTTTATTTTTCACAAAGTTAGGTTCTTGTTTCTTTCACTTTTCACTTAGAGCGACACTTGTTTCGCACGCGTTCCGTTCGGGCACTCCAACACAAGAGAGCGAGCGTTGGCTTGCGCGTTCGTCGCGAAGCCCTTTTTCTACACTCACCACAGCGAAAGCTCGTGGTGAGTTTGCCGATCTCTCTCTCTCTTAAAATTATCTTAAAAACTACTTAAAAATCTATCGCGGCCGCCAGATGGCGGGCCTCCTCCTAGTTGCGGCGGCTGCCGCAGCTGATGTTTGGGCGCTTGTCGCCGTTTTCGCCCAGCGGGCGCTTGTCGCTGCCATTGTGACGCTTGCAACGGCCTGGCGTTGTAGGCGCCCGCGTCACAAGCTCTCTTTTTCTTAAATCTAGACTTGGTATCTATTGAGGCAGCCAGAATGCGGGCCTCTTAGTTGCGGCGGCTGCCGCAGCCGTCCTTTGGGCGCTTATCGCCACAACCGCTCTGTGGGCGCTTGTCGACGTAGCTTCTCTGAATGAATGAATGAGTTTCGCGACTGGTTCTCGGAATTTGCGCGCCGCATCGGCGACGTCAAATTTATTGCGTGTTTGTTTTTTCGTTTTTGTTTTGCTTTTCAATACAAGACATAGGAAAATAGAAAGACATGGATTAATTATTATATAAATGTATGTAATTTATTTATTTTATTTTTCAATGACAGAGTGAAGAAACATAATTTTGTTTATTGTATCAGAATTGCTAGCAATAGTACATCGTTTTTCTAAAATTAAATTTCTAGCATCTGAAAATGCCCTTTCAAGATTGGAGTTCATCATGAAGCATTTGTGCTTTGTTAAGTTTGAAGTGCTTCCAGTAAATTTATACAGACTGTAGCACTTTTTGCAGCCAACTACGCCAGTTAAGCCCTTTCCATTCTTTTCTTTAATATTTGCGAATATTTCCCAAACTTTACTTCTTCCCCTTTTAAGGTTGAAAATATATTCGCCACTTAAAAGTTTGGATTTAATATCTCTATGCGTAGATACTGCTGCATCCGAAAGCTATAAACGATACACACAGCAGAGAACTGCAATGAGTATTGAATTTTTGTTCATACTCGAGTACTGATTCTATACTCTGTTTGATGTGTTCCGCTTGCTTCGAGTATAAGTATTGAATTTTTCGTTTCGAACTATATGTCGACAAGTAAGTTTCAATCACGAGTAATCGTCCCATACTCGATTTTCATACGACACACCCGATACCCGAAGTTTAATCATGCTCATGCCTGCTTGATTTGATTGTAACCCGGTTTTCTGTCATTTTTTTTTTGTACACAAGTATATACTCGTTGAGTACACATCGTTTGATTATTTGTGTATATTTTTGGAGAGTTCAATTGTTTTCGTTGTTTAATTTTTACTGTTTAATTATTGCAAATAATGGGCGATACTAAAGAAACTGTACTCGAGAAAATCGTTCGCCGTGTTTATTATGTGTCTGGTCAACGCAAAGGGCGCAGTTCTGTATGGAACATTTTATCGGAAATTAAAAACCATCTTGACCATGTTGTGCCCGGTTTTGTTTATTGCCGTACATGTTGCGCTGTCTTAAGATACATAAATTCGCGAACGTCCAATTTGCAGAGACATACGTGTTGCAAAGAGCTAACAAAAAATCATGTGCTGAAACAAGTATCTGCCGAAACCAAAACGGAGGCAACCAAAGTTTGTGGTGACTGGATTATAGAAGATTGCCGACCATTTTCTGCAGTCAAAGGTGATTATTACTCAAATAAGTGAAAAATATTTATATTGTCCATTTATTAATTTCATAAATTAAAGGTTCTGGATTTCTGAAATGGTTCAGTTTTTTGTAAAGCTCGGTGCTCAATATGGGGCAAATGTCGATTTGGAGGACGTCATTCCTGATCCAACGACAATCTCTCGAAGTGTGCAAAAAGCAGCAGAGGAGAAGAAAAAAGAACTGCGAGGAGAAATCTCCGATATTGTACGCAGTGGCGGTGCATCAGCCACTATTGACATGTGGACTTACAATTATGTCCAGCGCAATTTCTTGGGCGTTACATTCCACTACATGGCAGACAATGCAATTACCAATATTGTGTTAGGCATGAAGTCAATGGAGTTTGAAAAGTCTATGTAACGTGCAACGGAAGGAAGCTCAAGGCGACAGGGCTAATGGTATGTGCGGGGCACGCTTTAGAGTCCGGCTCTAGCTCGTCGGCTTTGGGGGTGGTGGTCTTGCCTATACCAATAGCCCTTTCCTTCGCTGCTCATTATTATTAATTGAAGATCCGAATTGAGCGTGCTGCGACGAAAAAAATTTTGCTAGAGGACTAGCCGGAAAGAGAAGAAAAATTCAAAAATGTCTCAAAAAAAAAAATATAAAAAAAAAAAAATAAAAAAAAATAAAGAGAGAGTGAGAGAAAAGGAGAGAGATAGCTAGAAAGAGAGAGAGAGGGAGAGCGAGAGAGAAAGAGAGAGAGAGGGAGCGAGAATTAGGGTAGGTCATCACAGCTGTTGTGTGATGAGTGTCCCCTCCCAGCCTAAGATCACAGCATCAGAGCATGGCTCTGGTGATCCCTTTTAACCCTACGACAGTGTTGTCAATGGCCCGTCTCGGCTAATTAAAGACAAATTAAATCATAATTAATACAATTTAATTAATAATAAAGACTAAACAATGATTCATTGTAAACAAAACTAAAAGGTAGTACATAATTATCAATAATATTATAATATAATAAGAAGCAGTTGTAATATTATAATAGTTCCCCTTTTAAATATGTGAACGTATTTTTTTTCTGCAGAGCTTTGTATTTTAAATTTTGTATTTATTTTTGTATTTATTTTTGTATTTGTATTTTATTTTGTTTTCGCTTACTGCATGTTTTGTATTCTTATAATGATTGTTTTTTTTTTTTTCGGTTTTTTTATCTATCTGATTTTAATTTATTTTTCATGCGTTTCTTTTAACTATATGCGTTGCGTGTATGTGCCTAATGAATTATGTCAACAAAACGTATGTGCTTTCAATAACAAAACTCACCATCAGAACTCCAGCGGCGGCGATCGATCTCCGGCGAAGTACTGAAACGTTGCTGTATAAAAAATAAAATTTTCACCAAACGTTGACATATCATAAGGCACAATCGCGAGGCAAAGTAAAAAAAAATAATATCCTATGTAATTCTGATTTGATTTAAACTTGCACTGACTTGCATTATTTATTGCTTTGATTTGATTTAACTCTCTATTTCTTGATTAGGCGTTTAGCCTGAGAAGCTTTTAGCTGTTTACTTTTAACTTTCTTTTAATTTGTACACAACACTTCCAACCATTGTTTAAATATTCTAAAATTTTCCTAGCTCTACATTTTATTTATTTATTTTATTTTTTTTTTTTTTTTTAACTGTCTAATTTGTGTTGGTACATTTGTGTTGGTATAATTGTGTGGGGCTTTGCTTTTAATTTGTCGTACAATATAGTAGCGCTTCAATTTTAATTCGAATTTTAAATATTTTTTGTGAACAAATCAGTTGCGCTCTTTTGTATTGTTAAATCATTTTATCTGACAATTTTTTTTTCTTTTTATGTTTGCTTCATTTTTACATTTAGCTATCGCAACAATTTTCTATACTTTTTCTTTGTTTTAATTCTTCATTTTATTGTGCAATTTTGGAATTCTGCAAACTAAATTGTGATAATATTTCGATTTAAATTTGTGCGACAAAGTGACGCTCTACTTTTGCCTTTCGAACTTTTTAAACAATGTAGCGCATCACTTTTCAACTTTTTTACTTTAATTTACTTTGAGATTGTTTTAAATTTATGCTATCATCACTTTTCACACACACACAAGAATTTGCGAACTAGTCGCTGAGGTTGATCGCTGAGTTGAAATTTAGGGATTCAGATGCTGGCCAATATTGTGCAGGTGCGCTGCTCTGGCGACTCGAGCGCTTCGCCGGCGCAGTAAGACTCTCTGCTCGGCCGAAATGAGAATAAGAACGATGTCGCTCAGTGACGCTTTGTTGGCCGCAAGTGCGGCGGCAAAGATGGCGCTCACTGGCGCTCCGCTGGCCGCAAGCGCGGCGACGAAGATGGCGCTCACTGGCGCTCCGCTGGCCGCAAGCGCGGCGACGAAGATGGCGCTCACTGGCGCTCCGCTGGCCGCAAGCGCGGCGACGAAGATGGCGCTCACTGGCGCTCCGCTGGCCGCAAGCGCGGCGACAAAGACGGCGCTCACTGGCGCTCCGCTGACCGTAAGGGCGGCGGCAGGGATGGCGCTCACTGGAGCTCCGCTGGCCGAAAGTGCGGCGACAAAGACGGCGCTCAGTGTCGCTTGTGCAGGCACTGTCGCGCTCAAAAAGAGCCAAACCACAAGGCCAAGGAAGCAACGAAAACGACCTGTGAAATCGACAATACTAAGTATGTAATATTTAAAAAGAATCCAACTCTTACCAGATTCAAAGCAAAAAAAAATAACCTAATTGTGGCTCGATGCACAAATGTTTTCTCACAACTGCAAATACGCGTCTAGGCACGCGGCCGGTCACCAGAAAAGTGATTTGACCGGAACCGACCCAGCTTAAGTTGGCTGCGATTGCGCGCGGTGCAGCTACCGAAACGTCAAGCTAAGCTTTTTAGTGCAGCTGACGAAACGTCAAGCTCAGCTTTCCAGTGCAGCTGACTAAACTCAAAGCTTAGCTTTCCAGCGCAGCTGATGCACTCAAATTTTCGCCCTTATGTCAGGCAACAAAATCGAGGCCTCACCCCGATTGAGTGTAAGTTGGAATTAACTTGCATACTTTTAGGATCTCTCTGGAATGCATTTTTATTTGGAATTTACATTAGCTTCAGGCGCCGTTACAAAACCCCCCCGCTAGAATCAGGCTAGGGTATTGTAATCGTACCCTAGACTGACTCCGCCTGAAGCGAACTTACTGCCGTATGTCCTTAGCATGGTAATTACCTAACGACCGGCCCTGCAGATCCTCTAATTCGTAATACGAATTGCCTATCTTTCTCCTCACTCGTGCTTTAATAAAGGCAGGCCCAAACTTAGCGTTGTACTTTGCTTAAAGTTCCTTCTGTACACTTCTTGCCCGGTAGTAAAAGACTCTTCTCTCAATCGAAGATTATACTTCCGTTCGCTTTGCTCGTGTTTTAATAGCATGAGTTTGGAGGCTTTATTGCGAATTAAATCAAACGAATCCTGCCGATTAAACGCTAAAGAGCGATCATCCAGCAAATTTAACTTCCTTAACAATCCGTAAGTTGACCCAGACGTGATCATGTGCTGACCAAACGCCATGTAATAGGGCGAGGTTCCTATACTAGAATGAATAGAGGACCTTAATGCACAACTGATTTTGTTCAGCACTTCGTCCCAATCTTTCTGATCAGGGCGCAAGTAAGCTCTAATTCCAGCTATAACCGACCTGTTTACTCGTTCTGAGGCGTTTGCTTGAGGCGAGTGAACAGCGGTCAGCACATGATTTACTTCGTACTGATGCAACAGCTTTTGAAAGGCCTCTGAGCGAAACTGGGATCCATTATCAGAAACAATTGTCTCCGGAACCCCAAAAGTCATGAACAACTCGCTTTCTAGATATTTTATGACGAGTGCTGCGTTTATCTTCTTTACAGGCTTCAGAAAAACGTATTTAGAAAAATGATCAAGAACAACAAATATTCCAATATGTCCGCTTCGCGATCGTGGATAGGGCCCAAGAAAATCTACGTAGAGCCGTTGGAAAAACCTCTGACTTTCAGGCGCTCTCCCTAATGGCGGTCGAAGTGCATAATTAGGTGCTTTTGAGGTCTTACACACCTCGCAGGCATTAATATAGGCCTTGACGTCAGCCACCAAACCGGGCCAAAAATAGTATCGCCTAATTCTTTCAACAGTTTTGTGAATGCCTCCATGTGAGCACAAGGGATTGTTATGTGCTTGAAACAGGACTTTCGGAAACAGCTCTTTCGGTGTCCAAAGCTTCCAGGCATATTCATCGTGTTTACGCTCACCTATGAGATGTTCAGCCTTACGATACACGTATCCATTATCAATTTTCAAATCCGGGAAATTTTTTTCATTTGCCTTCACCTTGTGAAGCAAATCTAAATAGTCTGCGGACTCAAAATGCTCGGATTTTAAATCGACAAGCAACCCATCTCGCAGCTCTATCGCTGCTATTGTATCTTCATTAACCCGCGACAACGAATCTGGTACTACATGCAGGGAGCCTTTACGATGCTCAATTTGGAATCGATAACGCTGTAGAGCTAATGCCCAACGAGCTAAGCGTGAACTTAAATCGTGATTCGACATGAGCCACTTTAGCGAAGCGTGATCCGTCACTATTTTGAACTCATGTCCTTCTACATACGCTCGAAAATGTTTAAGAGCTACTACTGCAGCTAAGCACTCTTGCTCAGTTACTGTGTAGTTACGCTGTGCCTTATTTAATTTTTTTGAGATGAAGGCGACTGGACGCTCATCTCCATTTTCATCTACTTGCACCAACACAGCGCCAATGCCCGTTTTGCTTGCGTCACAATGTATTGCAAACGGCTTTGCAAAATCCGGACTGCACAAAACCGGAGCATCGCTAAGTCGAGCCTTCAATTCAGCAAACGCTCTCAATGCTTCAGGCGTCAAACTGAATCTTCGCTTGGTCGTCATTAAATCAGTCAATGAGGAAGCAAGTGACGCAAAATTGGGTACAAACTTGCGATACCAGCCACATAAGCCCATAAAACTTCTTAAACCTCTTAAAGTTTTTGGTGCCGGAAAATTTAAGATGGCTTCCACTTTCTCAGGGTCTGTTCTAATGCCGCCGTCACCTATTATGTGGCCCAAATAGCGCACACGCCGCATACAGAAATGACTTTTGTCAATATTTATCGTTAGACCTGCACGCTTAATGTGTAAAGCTATTTCCCTTAGTACCTCCAGATGCCTTTTCAAACTAGGAGAGACCACTAGGAGATCATCTAAATACACAAATACTTCGTTCCTAAGATGAGCTGGAACCACCTTATCCATCAACCTAGACATTGTACTTGTGGCGTTGCATAAACCAAATGGCATGACTTTAAATTGGTAAAGAGGTCTACCCGGAACTGTGAACGCTGTTTTGTCTCGCGATTGAGGCTCTAAAGGCACTTGCCAATATGCATCCTTCAAGTCCAAACTGGTAATATATTCGGCCTTTGGCAGACGGCTCAAAATGCCTTGAATTTGTGGCAGAGGATATGCGTCTTTCTCTGTGAAACTGTTTACCTTCCGACAGTCAAGACAAATTCTCACTTTGCCGGGCTTAGTGACCATAACTATAGGAGATGACCATGCACTCTCTGACTCCTCTATTACGCCGAGCTGCAACATTCTGTCAATTTCGGCGTACATATCCTTCTCCACCGCGGGTGAGACTGGAAAATGCCGTTGTTTCACAGGCTTAGCATTGCCCACATCTATTGCATGCGATATCAAGTTGGTTTTTCCGAGACCTTCTTGAGCGAAAGAAGGAAAACTCTGTATGACATTGGCCAACTTAACTTTGTCGCCGCTAGACAGTACATGTTGGTCGACATCGTCACTGTCACTATTTGTCTCCGCCGTAACCTCTAAGCTTGCAAATTCTAAGCGTTTTGGAAGAAGCTTATACAGCTTCCAAAAATCAATGCCCAAGTACAAATCTTGCTTCAACGATGGTACTATATACAAATTCAAAGACTTTATAATGTTGCCGTATTCGATGTCAACTTTCAGGCGACCTACTACTTGCTGACAGCTTCCGTCCGCAGTGGTAGCGCTTTTCTTCATAGACTTGAAAGCCACCTTTTCCTCCAATAATTCTCTGGCCAAATTGCCTCCACAACAACTTATGGATGCACCGGAGTCAAGCAATCCAAAGACTGTGCGGTTCAATATACGAATTGACAAGAATGGCCTTGGATCGAATGATCCTGGAGAGTTGGAGCAAACGTATTCTAATCCGATTACGGCCTTTTTGACGTGCTGCCAAAAAGACTTAATACGCTTGGAGTTTCGTGTCTCAGTTCTCTGAGTATCTGGTAAAACGACACGTTCAGAGTTTTTGGTCAGGCTGTGAATTTTGTGATGTAGCAATGAGCTTTCATCGTTTTTGTGTAAGTCTGGGAACGTAGCAAGTGAAAGACTCGGGGCTTCCACTATTGGTCCGTCATAGTCGCATGGCTCTTTGAGGCACTCGAAGTCTTCGGTCTGAACGCCGACTTCGATGTGCCGAACTTGGAGTTTTTTGAACACTTTAGGCAACTTGGCTTATATGTGTTTGCCGCTCCACAGCCGTAACAGAAAACCCTTCTCTCTGACAGACAGTCCTGATAGCGGTGCCCTTCTTCTCGGCAATTCCAGCATATCAAGGATATAGCCTCCACCTCTAGATCTTCTGCTAGCTCCGTCTCGCTAACCTCTTCTAAGTCTTGAACCAACTCCGACACTTCACGCTTAAAAGGAGCTAGTCTAGCGTATCCATGAGACCGTTTTAGGTCGTCTAGAAACGCTTCACGACGTCTACATATCTCTCTTAGAGCGGGAACGGTTCTGATATTCACATTAAGCAACTCATGTTGAATTTCAGGTCTCAGATTATTTCTAAGTATTCGGACGATCTTGGTATCTGACCACGGAACTTCCAATTGATCGATTAAAATTGAAATGCCCTCATAAAAACTATCAAAAGCCTCGTTTGTCTTTTGCTTCCTGTTTCGGATCAACTCCTCGATATCGCAATCGTCTCTAGCAATGCGAAAATGCGACCGCAATGCCGAGCACAAGCTATCCCATCGAACTTCGCCAGTCGACTTATGATATCGCCAGTAAAACTCTAGTGCTTTACCTTCAAAAAGCACACTGGCATTTCTGCAAAGAACAGCAAAGTTACCTCCCAGAGTTTGATGAGTCAGCGCTTCCGCTCTGTAGATGAAATTTTCCACGGACACTCCAGTTCCCGAAAATTTCATTTTCCACCCATTTAGAATTTGAACTACTTTGTCGGGCCTGTTAAAAAGATCGGATATGTGGGAGATGGGAGTGGCTGAGTGTTGCGACAGGAAATCTGTATTGCCATCAGTTCTCGTATCGTGAACTGGTCTGCTTTCAACTCTTGGAGCAGCTTGCGTAGGGGTGAACCTATTTT
This sequence comes from Zaprionus bogoriensis, assembly GCA_035046045.1. Taxonomy (NCBI): domain Eukaryota; kingdom Metazoa; phylum Arthropoda; class Insecta; order Diptera; family Drosophilidae; genus Zaprionus; species Zaprionus bogoriensis. The sequence continues at coordinate 49,696 of JAWNOI010000082.1, read as the reverse complement.
CACTATGGACGGGAGTCGCTAGCAATCTTTGCATGCTATCGACTACAGAACTTTGGATCAGTTCGGCCATTCTCTCCGTCAGAGTTGTGAGCAATCTTTGCTCCCAATAAAGACAAGCCCACAAGTTGTGGCACAAATTGTGCATAGTGATATAACATATCACCAACGTGTTAATATCGCGCAAAAGAAGTGCACAATTGAAAAATTAAATATCAATTCCAAATTGGCCGATGCCGGCAAACTCGTGCCGGCAAGCGTCCCGTCAAAGCAGCTGTGCAAAACATATGTTTTGTCTAAAAGCTTTAATTCACTCAGGAATTCCAAGGTTTGAGTCTCGGATTGGAGCTTGGAGACAAAATTGCAAAATTTTCATTGCTTACTCTCAGGTGTGCAATGAAATCATGCCACATCCAGAAACTTCAAAAAACTAACATGGCAATGAGAAAGATGGAGCAGACTCTTGGCGAAGCGCTTAAAGAAGCAGTCAATGCTAAATCTGACAGTGATGAGACATCTGATACGGAAGCTGCACCAAGTGCTCATGGCTTTGTAGCTGTGACAAACGATAGCAATCAAGACGCTATCCAAGTCGAGGTTGCTTCTCACCGTTTCCAAAAAATTAAGCGAAAGAGTGCTTCAGGAGCATCTCCTGAACTATTGAGAAAAAGGGCAAGTTTAGATGACAAAGCTGCTCCACAAACCAGCTACAGTGGAAACACTAACAGATTCAAACTACTGGCACAACTCCCCACTGGAAGTGGCGAAGATTTGAGTGATAAGCCCAGCACCAGCCGTCAAGCCGCTAGTATTGTGGCGAAGAATAATACTGAAAAAGCGCCGCCTAGGCCACCACCGATTGTAATGGAAGGTATTTCTGATGTCAACTTGCTGATGCAAAATGTTAGCAAAATCAGTGATATAAACAAGGTCGAGTTTCGGGCTTCTATGGGTGGTGTTATGCGCCTTTATGCGGCCGACACTAACACTTTCCGCTGTGTTACTAGATGGCTTGAAGCCGAGCATTATGAGTTTCACTGCTACCAACTGAAAGAAGATAGACCATACAGAGTATGCGTTAAAGGCCTGCACCACAGCACGCTACACAGCCAAATTAAGGAGGAGTTGGCAAAGCTAGGCCACAAGATGCTCGACGCCCATACACCTCAGCGCCGCATCGAGCCAGGCTGTCCTGATCCACGACCAGTAAACATGTTTTTTGTTAACATTGCCGCTGCGCCCAACAATAAGGAGATACTGGATGTTAAGGCTTTGTGCCACATGAGGGTTGCAGTTGAGCCGCTTCGAAAGCGCACAGCCGTCGTGCAGTGCCACCGATGTCAGCAGTTTGGTCACTCAGCTAAATACTGCCGTAAAGCGCATGTTTGCGTAAAATGTGCAGGTGAGCATCCTGCGAATAGTTGCACTCGGCCACGCAATGAGCCTTGCACATGCTTCAACTGTGGAGAGGAGCACCCTGCCAACTACTCTGGTTGCTCCAAATATCAAGCATTTCTGCAACGCTCTAGGCCGAAGCGCGGCGTGGGAGCCAGTAGTACAATTATTGACCGTTCGGAGCCACAAATAGCTGCAAGCAGCCACGTGGCCATTCCCAGAGGTAGCGTATCTTACGCGAATATAGCAAGAGGAAGAGTGCAGCACAAGCAGCCACAACAAAATCATCCACAGCGTGAAGACAGAAGCCGTACCCGCTCTAGAAGTCGCCAAAATTCAGTACTGCGCACGGTGGCAGAGTGCAATTCTACTGAAGCCATTTTGAAATCGCTTAATGAAAGCATTAACTCATTGCGTCTGATACAAGAAAAACAGATGGAATTAATGATGATGATGCTGAAACAGCAACAACAACAGACACAGCAACAGGGGCAAATTCTCAATTTGCTCACTGTACTACAAGTGCAGCAAGCCCCAAAATGATGCCACTGCGCATTTTAGTGTGGAACGCCAATGGCGTGTCCACGAAGCTGCCTGAACTAGACTGTTTGGTGCGGCGAGAAGAAATAGACATCTTGCTTCTCAGTGAGACCCATTGTCGAGGAACGATGGCGCCAAAGATGTACGGCTTTGATGCATATCCTGCCAATGACCCAAGTAATGGCAACGCTAAAGGAGGAGCAGCTATCCTAGTAAAGTCCAACTTAGTACACTTCCCGTTGACCTCTATAGCTACCGGTAAGGTGCAACTTGCGTCTGCAGCCATTGAAACAGCACTTGGTACCATAAACTTTGGAGCTGTTTATTGCCCTCCGAGGTTTACATGGACTACGGAAGAGTTCGACAATATTCTGGATCTACATTGTCCGAAATATATTGTTGCGGGTGACTGGAACGCGTCCCACTGGCTATGGGGTGCGGGAAGGTGCAACCAGCGATGTCGTGCGCTAGCTGACCTTGCCCTGAGTGCTGAGGTGAGCTGTTTAGCAACAGGTGGCCCCACTAGATATCCGCATGGCAGCCAAGGCTCTCCAAGCTGCATCGACTTTGCGATGACTAGAGGCATTCTGGACATTCATGTCGATATACGATGTATTGTTGAGCTTAGCTCCGACCATTTACCGCTAATTATCACTCTGGACGCAGCTGCAATTGGATATCCAAGGATTGAGCGGTTAGTAAATATGCGCACTAACCTGGAAATGTTTCAAGGGCAGCTTGAGCGCTCGCTGCATCTCAACATTGAAATTAAGTCTGGCAACGACTTGGAGGATGCTATTGACTTATTTACTAGTAAAGTCAAGGAGGCAGCAAAAATGGCAACTCAAATTCAGCGCCGGAAGCCAGCAGCATCAGGCATACCGATCACTAACGAGATCATGCTCTTAATACGTGATAAGAGACGCCTACGCACTAGATGGATGAGGTCTCGCCATCCCCTGGACAAAGCCGCATGGAATAGAGCGCAGGGTGTGCTTCAACGTGCACTAGCGGAGCACAAAACTGCTTGGTTCGACTCAAGATTGGCTGACACCGGGACGAACTGCGATGCAACACACTCGCTTTGGAAGGCCACGCGCGCTATAAAGAGAAGGTGTACCAGGAAGGCGCCACTTATAAATAGTAATGGCACATGGTGTCGGATAGATTTGGAGCAAGCAGAGGTGTTTGCGGGGCACCTTGCGGAGCGATTTCAGCCATTTGAGCTGGCTAGCCCAGAACAAGTTGAAGAAACGCTTGACAGGCTTTCGCAAGCACTCCAAATGGATATGCCAATCAGGCCATTCAACCCTAGCGAGATAGTTGAAGTCATTAGACGACAAAACGTGAGCAAAGCTCCAGGCCACGATGTCATCTGCAATGCAACTTTGAAGGCACTGCCAAGACACGCAATAAACTACATAGCCATATTGTTTAACGCCATAGTGAGGCTACAACATTTTCCTGCTCAGTGGAAGATTGGGATAATCTCGATGATACACAAGCCTGGCAAGCCTGAAAGAGACCCTGCATCCTATCGGCCGATTAGTCTCCTCCCTTCTATCTCCAAGGTGTTTGAGAGATTGCTTGCTGTCCGAATTGTCAAGATTGCGGATATTCGGGGAATTACTCCTGAGCATCAATTTGGGTTCCGAGCTGGTCACTGCACGATTGAGCAACTTCACCGGCTAGTTGGGCAAATATTGACGGCATTTGATAAAAAGGAGTACTGCAATGCCCTATTCTTGGACATCAAAGAAGCGTTTGACCGAGTATGGCACACAGGCTTACTGGTGAAAATTAAAGATAAGCTGCCCGCCCCATATTATGGGCTACTGAGGTCATATCTGGAGCAAAGGCAGTTTGCAGTCCGCTTTCATTCAGCCGTCTCTGCCAAGTACGAAGTGAAAGCTGGTGTTCCTCAGGGAAGCGTCCTGGGCCCTCTCCTGTACAGTCTGTACAGTAGCGACATGCCGCAACCAGATGATAGCCTCACAACGATGCTGGCCACCTTCGCAGACGACGTTTGTGTCACCCATAGTTCTAGCTGTAAAGTCACTGCTGCTGAAGAAATACAAGAGTATGCCACAACATTTGCACGGTGGGCGAAGCGTTGGAACATTGGCATTAACAGCGCCAAATCAGTCAATGTGTCCTTCACACTGAGAAAAGGAACTCCGCCGGCTATTACAATTGACGGCAATCCGGTGCTGCAGGCCGACTCCGCTAAATACCTTGGAGTCATTTTGGACCGCAGACTCACCTTCTCCAAACAAGTAACGGCTATTAGACAACGCGTACGAGCTGCTACAGGGAAACACTTTTGGCTACTCAACTCCAAAAGCAAATTGTCACTTGCCAACAAATTGACAATATATAAACAGATTATTGCGCCGATCTGGAGGTATGGGTGCCAAATCTGGGGGATCACTTGCGATAGCCAGATTAGGAGAGTCCAGGTGGCACAAAATAAAATACTGCGGCTGATTACCGGATGTGAATGGTACATCCGTAACACGATGCTGCATAACGATCTAAATATGGCAACGGTCTTCGACGAAATAAATAAGCACTCGAGCCGCTATAACGACAGACTGCAGCAACACAGAAACCGACTGGCGAGGATCCTGGCGACAGAATCCCCTACAAGAAGACTGAAAAGGCGAAAGCCGAGGGATTTGATGACGCGATGTCCAAGGACTCGAAGGTCTAGAACTTAAATTGTGATTGTTTATTTTGTATTGTTATTGTTATTAGTTTTATAAGAAAATTAGATATACCTAGCCTAAGAGCTAGCCGGCGCGCCCTTCTGGGCTTAATCAATAGACACTAAGGATATGAAGAGGTAGACTGCTAACCTCGTATGCCTTACGAATAAATAAAAAAAAAAAAAAAAAAAAAAAAATCTTTGCTCCATCAGCAAAGGAAGTGGATCAGCCGCGTCAGCATTTCTCGACTCTCGAGTCTGCGACATTGCAACGCCTGGTGATGTACTAGGGCCATCACTTGCTGTCGATTGGCTATCCTGGTCTTCCATTTGACGACTTTTGGATTGAGAGCGAGTTTGTAAGCCTTGGCTGTTTGTCGGCTTATTTGCGGCTGGCCTACACACTGCTTGGCAGACTGGACACTTTTCATGTGACTTTAAATAAGCTTCGATGCACTTTTTATGAAAGTCATGGTCACAAGGTGTTTTAAATATATCTGCGACGGATCTAAATTCACTCTTGCAAAGCAGACAAGAGCTGGGCTTTCCTAAAGCGCCTTTATTAGGCGAGCGAGCGACACTCATTTGAAAAAGAAATCGATAGAAGCGGGGCAACTATGAAGGATTCAACAGTGATAACGATCACACCTCATATAACAACTCCAAAAAAAAAAATAATTATAAAATACAGAAATAAATAAATATATGAATAAATAAATAAAAGTATAAATAAATAAATAAAAAAAAATAAATGAATGACAAAAAAAACACAACTCAAAAATCTTACTGTCACAACGACGAAAAATTTTCAAAAATAAAATATATAATCAGAGATATCATAAACATTTTTAGCCGAGAACAAAGCCTGACATCGCACGTATCGTAGGGTAATTTCAGTCACTACCGAAATTCTCAAGGAGAGAAAAAAAAAAAAAAAGAAATAGAAATAGTGTGTCAGAATGCATTTTCCATCAAAAAGAGGATACGTTCTGGCGAGATTTATTTTAGGCCTGATTAACGGACAACAAAGCAATCTTCAATACTTTTGTTGTATTCCAGCAAATCAGAGAAGCCTAAATTCGAAAGAAGAAGAATTTCAAATTTGGGTATCCTTCAGTCATTCGGGGTTGCAACATTGTCTAAACACAATGTCTACATATTCCATCCGACCGATATGAAGGACATCAAAATTTGTGCTGATTCACCAATATTGAAATTAATTTACACTGCCGCTCAACTGAATAGGTTCACAAAAATCCGCTTGCATTTTCATGATTTGTTCATCACATATTGATCGTACGCATGTTTTTTAAAATACATTCCATCATTATATTTGTGTCAATCAGTGTGTGCTAGTAAAGAACCGTTTGCGATGTACCGTTACTTTGCATTTTCTGTTTTGCTATTTCTTTCGCTAATTTCTGTGCAATTTTTTGGCTCAACTGAATAGGTTCAGCTGAAAGATTTTTAATTTGCAATTAAACTGGGCGGTTTAGTGACAAATTTTTGATGCAAATTTTTAATTTCATATATTTTCTTTAAATTATTTGAAAAATGGGACGCGGAGAACAATTATCCGAGTATGAAAGAGGCCAAATTGAAGCCTATCGTGAAAATGGTCTTAGCCATCGCAAAATCGCTCAAAAAATTGGACGAAGCCAAAATGTTGTGAGCAATTTTTTAAAAAACAAATCAGAATATGCCAAAAACATGAAAGGCGGGGTCAAACACGCCACCTCTGCGGCAGACAGGAGGCATATTGTGCGAGCTGCGTCCAACTCACATCTCTCAGCACCCAAAATTAAAGAAATTTGTGGTGTTAAAGCCAGTGTGTCAACAGTTAAAAGAGTGATTTCGTCGGCTGATCATCTAAAACGAATGAAACTTAAAAAAAAACCACCGTTAAATGATGCACGTAAAGCTTCACGACTGCTCTTTGCGCGCAAGCACATGAGCTGGACGAGCGAATGGCAGAAAGTGGTTTTTTCCGACGAAAAGAAATTTAATTTGGACGGCCCCGATGGATACAATTATTACTATCACGATATTCGAAAGGAAGAGCATTTCCTGAGTCGTCGCCATAGCTGTGAAGGCGGCGTAATGGTTTGGGGGTCGGTATCAGTCTTTGGCACTTGTGACCTGCAATTTGTTACTTCCAAAATGAACGCAGAAACCTACAAATCTATAATACAGACAGCGTTTCCTTATTATTCCAATATTTTTCACGTTATTAAATGGACTTACCAGCAAGATAACGCTCCTATTCATACAGCTAGGGTGGTAAAAGAATGGATTAAGGCTCAAAATGTGGACTTGCTCGAATGGCCCCCATATTCACCTGACCTTAATATAATGGAAAACGTATGGGGGTTGCTATCGCGCAAGGTATATGAAGGAGGCAGGCAATTTGATAGCAAAACAACTTTAGTTGCGGCAATTAAGACGGCCTGGACAACAATTTCGCTGCAAATACTGCAAAATTTGTATAGCTCGCTTCCCGATCGTTTATATGAAGTTATATCGAAAAAGGGCGGATTCACTCATTATTAAACTTATTCAAAATTACATTAGAAATGTACTTAAGTATAAGCCAAGTGCCAAAAATATGAAAATATCTTAAGTTACTTATATAATTTGAGTTTTTTCCGGGTGAACCTATTCAGATGAACGAAAAAAAATCATTGATTTTGTTAAGCTTTCAGAAGAAAAAATAAATAAGGAATAAATAATATGTTTTTGAAAAAAACTTCTTCAGATTTTAATTTTAAAATGATTTAAGAATTAAAGAAAAAAAAAATTATGTAAATCGGAAAACTGGTTTAGGAATTATAGATAAATTTCTACCACTGAGATGATGAACCTATTCAGTTGAGCGGCAGTGTACATGGGTCAAAATAATCAACCGCAGTTGAATAATTTTGTATTTCCTTATACAAATAAATATCACATTATTGGCAAATACAAAAATTAGAAGGGAAAATTCCGACCCAACTTTTTCTTTTTGGCCAAAAAGGAACTGATTGTGTATTCCTTCTTTGTAATCCATAAAGGTTTTTTGAGATAAAGTCGAATTTTCTTGAAAGAAAGTGAATGAAAGAAAAATAAAGAGTTAATAGAGTACGAAATTTGAATTTATCCGAGAGTCTTAATGAGTGATTACTGTACTCACTAAGGCCCCATAGTTGGGCGCCACTTTTCTTAATTAATAATAATTAATTATAAATGTAACGTGCAACGGAAGGAAGCTCAAGGCGACAGGGCTAATGGTATGTGCGGGGCACGCTTTAGAGTCCGGCTCTAGCTCGTCGGCTTTGGGGGTGGTGGTCTTGCCTATACCAATAGCCCTTTCCTTCGCTGCTCATTATTATTAATTGAAGATCCGAATTGAGCGTGCTGCGACGAAAAAAATTTTGCTAGAGGACTAGCCGGAAAGAGAAGAAAAATTCAAAAATGTCTCAAAAAAAAAAATATAAAAAAAAAAAAATAAAAAAAAATAAAGAGAGAGTGAGAGAAAAGGAGAGAGATAGCTAGAAAGAGAGAGAGAGGGAGAGCGAGAGAGAAAGAGAAAGAGAGAGAGAGGGAGCGAGAATTAGGGTAGGTCATCACAGCTGTTGTGTGATGAGTGTCCCCTCCCAGCCTAAGATCACTGCATCAGAGCATGGCTCTGGTGATCCCTTTTAACCCTACGACAGTGTTGTCAATGGCCCGTCTCGGCTAATTAAATACAAATTAAATCATAATTAATACAATTTAATTAATAATAAAGACTAAACAATGATTCATTGTAAACAAAACTAAAAGGTAGTACATAATTATCAATAATACTAGTGACCCGGCGAACTTTGTTCCGCCTTAATGGCAATAAATAAGCAGTTTTTTTTTTATTTTATTCGAAAAAATCTATATATATAAAAGAAAGTCGTGTTAGTTACACCACTTATAACTCAAGAACGGCAGAACAGATTTGGCTGAAAATTGGTAGGGAGGTAGCTTAGAGTGCCTGAATATACGTGCTGTGATGTCGTGTCTATCATTTGATGTTTGTCCGGGAAGCAGCAATTGAGTAATTTCTATCCATTTTGGATTACAGGTAAAAGTAATAAAGAGATCTGGCCGGCCGTAATGACGAACATATGTCATTGCATCTTGTGCATATTCATGCATATGACGTGGGCTACCAATGTACGTCGCCGGCAGAATAGTTAATCGACCAATATTAGCTGCATTTCCTTCAGTACTAACTGCATCACGTAAATGGATGTACTCCTCAGAACGCAGTTTGGCTTGGTTCAACCTAATAAATGTTAAACGTTCCGTTTCTATTTTTACATACATGTCAACGCAATACTGCTGAAACAATCGACGAAACCGCAGCAAATAGTTGTCAGAATTTTGACGAATCATCAAACGATATGCATAATAATTCATTGAGCTAACTTTCTTTGTAGTTTCTTCACCTGAAATTAAAAATTTGATAATTAACCATTTCAAAGGCAAATAATACAGACATTGACCATTATTAAGATACTGATACTTTACCATTCAATGGATTTATCATTTTAATATTAAAATAATATCCATCTTCTCCTTGCCAAAACATCAGTGGGTATTGCAATGCGTCATATGATCGATGAGTTTCCGATATTTGTTGCAGTTGCCCAGTATCGCGACGTGTAAGCACAATATCGCGTTTTTCCAATTGTTCACCAACAATCAGGATGGCAACTTCGTCTACTGTTGGAGCATTAAATGTGCGTTCGTGTGTTCCAGATGGTCGTTTATCTGCTTTGATGACAACTTTATAGTCATCATTTGGCATGCGCTCTAAAGCACTCTTAAACAACCTGACCAACGCATGATGTTCATGAAGCAGACACTGCAAGTCTTGAAGAATTGCTCGCTTCATTCCTGCATTGATCCCTAGGCGTCGATCAAGTTGTTCTTCCATGTTGCCCATGAAATATATTTGTAAAAATTTATTCTGTGTATCTTCGAAAGGTAGTAATGATCCAATTCGATGGTGAATCTGTCCTTGTATCTACAAAATAAAAACCAGACAGTATTAACTGGGTTATAAACATTTTTTCTGTAGGAGAGTAGTATAATACATACCAATAGATAAACTAAGTTATTCTTTAACTACATTCTATGTAAGTACAAAAATAAATACCTTAAATGTCGGATTAAAACCTCCTTCTTCGATAATGTCTGCCCCAAATGACGTCATTTGGAAACAACTATTGTATTTTCGAGTATTTGCAAGAAAGTGGCGTGATTCTTGTGTTTCGCCGCAAAGCAATGAATACAATGGCTCATGTGGCGGAGTCAACACTGGCAATTTCACTTTACCATTAACGCAGCATAATCCAGGCGTTTCTCCGGAAAACTTTAATGCACCACAATACTCGCAAACAACGTCCATTTGCCCATTGCAAACGCTAGGATGCAAGCTGTAATCATTGCTGCAATCGTATCGAAACGCAGCTCGATTCAAATCAGCTAAATATCTTGTTCTGCGTCGCAAATTATCTATTTGTTGACTTCTGTTGTTCGCTCGACGATTCTGCATTGCCAACCGAGCTGTTTCACGGGCTGCTTCACTTTGCTCTCGTGATTGAGAAGCACGAAGTCGAGCCATACTATTGCTGCGCTGTTCACGTGCAATTTCTTGTTCTTCTTCAGTCCTTTCATGTGCAGTATTTTGTATTCTTTTTGCATTACGGCTTTGTCGGGAAAGATTCGATCGTCTTGGTCGCGGCATTATTAATTAAACTTCACTTCACTTCAATCCACTTGTTAATTATTTATTTAATAGAAATAGTTTTAATATTGATTTCTTACAAATATCAAATTGTCATCCATACGTCATTACATAGCTGTCATTTCACGTCAATTACATAGCTCTCATTTGCGTTTTGTTATTCCAAGTCTGATTCTTTTTTGTTATACCACGTTTTATAGTGACTGACGTTTCATGTCAAGTCACAGAGGAACGCTGTCGAACGGGATAAAAAGTATCCTATGTCCGTCTCCTGGCTCTAAGCTAACTACCTACCAATTTTCAGCCAAATCTGTTCTGCCGTTCTTGAGTTATAAGTGGTGTAACTAACACGACTTTCTTTTATATATATAGATTATAATATAATAAGAAGCTGTTGTAATATTATAATAGTTCCCCTTTTAAATATGTGAACGTATTTTTTTTCTGCAGAGCTTTGTATTTTAAATTTTGTATTTATTTTTGTATTTATTTTTGTATTTGTATTTTATTTTGTTTTCGCTTACTGCATGTTTTGTATTCTTATAATGATTGTTTTTTTTTTTCGGTTTTTTTATCTATCTGATTTTAATTTATTTTTCATGCGTTTCTTTTAACTATATGCGTTGCGTGTATGTGCCTAATGAATTATGTCAACAAAACGTATGTGCTTTCAATAACAAAACTCACCATCAGAACTCCAGCGGCGGCGATCGATCTCCGGCGAAGTACTGAAACGTTGCTGTATAAAAAATAAAATTTTCACCAAACGTTGACATATCATAAGGCATAATCGCGAGGCAAAGTAAAAAAAAATAATATCCTATGTAATTCTGATTTGATTTAAACTTGCACTGACTTGCATTATTTATTGCTTTGATTTGATTTAACTCTCTATTTCTTGATTAGGCGTTTAGCCTGAGAAGCTTTTAGCTGTTTACTTTTAACTTTCTTTTAATTTGTACACAACACTTCCAACCATTGTTTAAATATTCTAAAATTTTCCTAGCTCTACATTTTATTTATTTATTTTATTTTTTTTTTTTTTTTTAACTGTCTAATTTGTGTTGGTACATTTGTGTTGGTATAATTGTGTGGGGCTTTGCTTTTAATTTGTCGTACAATATAGTAGCGCTTCAATTTTAATTCGAATTTTAAATATTTTTTGTGAACAAATCAGTTGCGCTCTTTTGTATTGTTAAATCATTTTATCTGACAATTTTTTTTTCTTTTTATGTTTGCTTCATTTTTACATTTAGCTATCGCAACAATTTTCTATACTTTTTCTTTGTTTTAATTCTTCATTTTATTGTGCAATTTTGGAATTCTGCAAACTAAATTGTGATAATATTTCGATTTAAATTTGTGCGACAAAGTGACGCTCTACTTTTGCCTTTCGAACTTTTTAAACAATGTAGCGCATCACTTTTCAACTTTTTTACTTTAATTTACTTTGAGATTGTTTTAAATTTATGCTATCATCACTTTTCACACACACACAAGAATTTGCGAACTAGTCGCTGAGGTTGATCGCTGAGTTGAAATTTAGGGATTCAGATGCTGGCCAATATTGTGCAGGTGCGCTGCTCTGGCGACTCGAGCGCTTCGCCGGCGCAGTAAGACTCTCTGCTCGGCCGAAATGAGAATAAGAACGATGTCGCTCAGTGACGCTTTGTTGGCCGCAAGTGCGGCGGCAAAGATGGCGCTCACTGGCGCTCCGCTGGCCGCAAGCGCGGCGACGAAGATGGCGCTCACTGGCGCTCCGCTGGCCGCAAGCGCGGCGACGAAGATGGCGCTCACTGGCGCTCCGCTGGCCGCAAGCGCGGCGACGAAGATGGCGCTCACTGGCGCTCCGCTGGCCGCAAGCGCGGCGACGAAGATGGCGCTCCGCTGGCCGCAAGCGCGGCGACAAAGACGGCGCTCACTGGCGCTCCGCTGACCGTAAGGGCGGCGGCAGGGATGGCGCTCACTGGAGCTCCGCTGGCCGCAAGCGCGGCGACAAAGACGGCGCTCAGTGTCGCTTGTGCAGGCACTGTCGCGCTCAAAAAGAGCCAAACCACAAGGCCAAGGAAGCAACGAAAACGACCTGTGAAATCGACAATACTAAGTATGTAATATTTAAAAAGAATCCAACTCTTACCAGATTCAAAGCAAAAAAAAATAACCTAATTGTGGCTCGATGCACAAATGTTTTCTCACAACTGCAAATACGCGTCTAGGCACGCGGCCGGTCACCAGAAAAGTGATTTGACCGGAACCGACCCAGCTTAAGTTGGCTGCGCTTGCGCGCGGTGCAGCTACCGAAACGTCAAGCTAAGCTTTTTAGTGCAGCTGACGAAACGTCAAGCTCAGCTTTCCAGTGCAGCTGACTAAACTCAAAGCTTAGCTTTCCAGCGCAGCTGATGCACTCAAATTTTCGCCCTTATGTCAGGCAACAAAATCGAGGCCTCACCCCGATTGAGTGTAAGTTGGAATTAACTTGCATACTTTTAGGATCTCTCTGGAATGCATTTTTATTTGGAATTTACATTAGCTTCAGGCGCCGTTACATCTACTAGTGCCAATATTGTGAAGAAACTTAATAGCATCTTTGAGGAATTTGGAGTGGACAATACTGAGCCAATAAAGTTTGTCACTGATAGGGGTTCGAATATTATTAAGGCTCTGCAAAATAATATTCGCATCAACTGCAGTAGCCATTTACTGTCCAACGTATTAGAAAAATCAATATCCCTTACTAATGAATTGTCGGAGACAATTGAAACTTGCAAGAAACTCACAAAACTCACTAACTCTAACTAACTCACTAACTCACCATCTGCCTACATCATTGAAGAATCAGTGCCCAACCCGCTGGAATTCTCATTATCGAATGCTGAAATCAATTAATGACAACTGGGCGGATATAACTAAAGTTTTATCGATCAATGATGAATGCGCTCGCCTTTTAAACATTAATATTGGCATTGTTAAATCATTGGTCGAAGTTTGCGATCACACAGAAATCATATTCAAGAAACATCAGACGACAAGTTCTCCATCAATAAGCTTCGTTATTCCGTCAATTCTGAAACTCAAGCAAACTTTGTGTCCAAAACAAAATGATATAACAGCAATAATTAATTTGAAAAACAAAATTATAGAGAACATTGATAAGGTGTGGTTGGATAACCTTTGTATGTGGCACAAAGTTGCTTTTTTTTGTACCCACCAGCCATTTCAATGCAAAAAGATGAATTATCTACGGTAAAAGAATTTTGTGCTTCATTGATTGGTGACAAACCAATTAAAAATGGTACGTCAACACCATTACCGCCAACAGAAACTTCGCTATTTTCAGATGATAGCCAAACCGACAGTTCAAATAATGAACCCCTAGATGTGACAATAAATACATCAAGCGACGCGTATTTCTTTACACAATTATTGAATAAGGCAACATATAAGGCAGAGAAAACACCAATAGAAGAAGTTGAAAAATATGCCAGAGAAACTGTGGAAATGTCAAACAATTTCAAATTACTCAATTGGTGGAACAATAATAAGACAATTTATCCGAATTTATATAACGTAGCAATGAACATACACTCTATACCAGCTAGTAGTGCAGCAGCAGAGAGGACATTTTCTTTAGCAGACTTTAGACTTGGACCGGGCTGTGTTGACAGCATACTATTTTTAAATTCAATATTTAAAAACTCTAATGTTACTGATGATAATAGCTTTTAAAATGAATAATAACAAAAAAAATAAATTAAAAACTAAACTAAATACCATTTCTGCTTCATTTCATCTTAATACAATTATTAGTTTCATATGTAAACAGGCAGACAGAGCACATAATATTTATGTGCTAGGAACATAAAAAACTTTTCTATCACAGGCATCAAAACCGATTTGCTCGAGTATACACTGATGATTAGCATCAAAAACAAAATACTTGAGTAAAAATGTCAAAAAAAATCCGAAATCGAAACAGTCACACACGACGAAAAATCACATCATACGATTTGATGCTAGCCGAAGCTCCCAATACTTCACTCGATTGTGATTGCCGAGCGAAAATCGGTAACTGTGTTATTCTATTTACACAAATATATTATGTAATACATATATTATGTACTATATACGCAATTTACTAAATTACTTACGCTTTCGCCCAAACACTGCATGTTTATCACTATGGTAAATTTGCTGCTCTGCTGCTTTCGCTCCGCACGACATGAATGACAAGAATGCCGAAATTTCATTCGAGTACGTTGAATATTTTCTTTGCATTCACTCATTCTATCCATTACGCTTTGGTTTAAATTTCACTCATTACGCATACAACGAGAACAACACTCACTCAATCCGAAATTCACTTCGCTGAAATCTGTTTGGCACGGTAAAATTGCGTACTCAATTCGTTGTACTCAAATAACCGTAAATTTGAGTGCACTCGTGCAGACCTCTAGTATCTATTGAGGCCGCCAGAAGACGGGCCTATTAGTTGCGGCGGCTGCCGCAGCCGTCTTGACGCTTGTCGCTGCTGCCGCTTTGAGAACGCTTGCCGCCGCAGCCGCTCTGAGGATGTTTGTCGATGCAGCTGTGACAACGACAACGGCACCCGCGTCACACCCGCCTTTCTTCCGGAAAGAGAGGTGGACCCTTCCGTAGGGGCGTGACGTCACCCGGTATTCGCCCTCCAGGGACATCACCTGAAATCGCTTCCTCTTCTTTGCCGTTCGTTTTCCAGCAATCCGACGCACCTCGTCCATGACCCATGCTGGGGGCACGTGTCCTAACGTCTGGGCGGGTGGCGGCTCCCAATGCTCGGGGCTCCCCATAACCTCTCTCCAGCCCCTCCTCCCATCCATCGATACCTTCGAAGGCGTCTGGTTCGGGGGACGGGGCCCTCGGCTCGATCTGGGCACGGGTCATCGAGATTATCAACTCCTCGATCGAGGTCTTCTGCCTCTTCCCCTCGGATTCGTCCTGGCCTTCATCTGCAAAAGCAATGCGAACTTTTGGGAATTTGCTCTCGGTGATCACTCTCCATTTGGGGGTTGATTTCTCCGACCACCATCCGCTTTCGGAGGCACCTTCTCCCTCGGCTTTTTCCCGTCCTCTTGGGCGTTTAGCGGGAGTTCCCTTTCCCATCTTCCCGACGGCCTTCTCTTGTTGTGGCGCGCCGCTCATCACAACAGATGAGGAAGGGACAGCCATCGGACCAACCACCGGGGTCGAAACCACCGGGGTGCGACGACGACGGCTAACCTTCCCCGTTAGAATGACCCGGGGTGTTGAACACCGAGGCTGTTGGACGCGAGGTACCCCTCCAGTGCATCCCAGAAATTCCCGGCAGAGAGCGGAGGATCGCACGACTCTATTTTTTTTTTTTTTTTCGTTTTATTAATTTATTTTTAATTAAAGTTATTTAATTTTTTTTTAATTTATTTATTTTATTTAATTTAATTTATTTAATTCATTTTATTTTATTTTAATTTAATTTAATTTTGTTTATTATATTTAATTTAATTTAATTTATTTATTATATTACATTGGAATTCGTCGGTTGTTCGGCCGACCTAGTCCACGGTGCACTTCTCGAGTCACGCCCGTTCTCACCCGACCCCGCTTGCCGAGGCTGTACCACGCGCGCGCCGCTCGGTTCGACGTCCGTTTCGGAGTGCAGCGACTCTCTGTCGCTGCTACCCCCCTCACTCTCCGCTTGTCACGAAGCGTGCTCTTGCGTTTGAGGGCTGGCCCGTTAGGTGATTGGCGCGTCTCTTTTCGCCGTCACTTTCGTTGCGCGCGGCGCCTGTCATTTTCTGCCAACGTGGCCTTGGCAGACGCTTATCTCGTGGACCGGACCGTGTGTTTTTCGTTCACAATGTTCTTAGGGTTTGACGGGGTATACCCGACGCGCACTTTTTCACGTTCACTTTTATTCAGTTCATATGATATTTTAGTTTTGGAATGAAATGCATATATATGTGTGTTTGTGTGAGTGTGTATGGGTGTATATATGTATATACAGTGGGGAGCAAAATTGAGTACATGTTTGCATATTTCACATTTCGGAGCGAATGATAAAGAAAACAGTAAAGCAAATGGAAAAAAAGTTTATTCTCTTTATTCAATATATAATTGACTATACATTAACGAGAAAAGATCAACGAAGAGGTGCACAAAGAAGAAAAGAAAACTTGAAAACAAAAACAACTCGTATGTACTCATTTATGCACCTTTGACATTTTAAACTTCTTATCTGCAAAAGAATCAAAAATTTACCGTTAATTGTCATCTTATTGCTTTTGCTTTGTTTCTTAGACTTATTGTAATGTGCTTATTATGATTTAAAGTGTCAATACGGTCTGGCATACTCTCCACAAGGTTTTCCAAAATTTCTTTGGGTATACGGCGCCACTCCTCATGCACCCTTTCCCATAAATTTGCGAGGTTTGATGGAGCTGAATTATATTGTCCCAATCGTCTTTTGACTATTGACCACAAATTTTCGATTGGGTTTAGGTCAGGGCTTTGAGCCGACTGCATCAACTGAAAATTTTGGTCCATTAGCCATTTCTGGACGACTTTTGCAGTGTGCTTCGGGTCTCCATCCTGCTGAAACACGATTTCAGCTTCGTTGTAAGCACTGCGATCAATAAATTCGGGAAGATGGTTCCTCAAAATACTTAGATATTGCTCTTTGTTCATAATCCCTTCTATTTTGTGCATTGGTCCAATGTTCCACCAGTTGAAACAGCTCCAAACCATTATATTGCCTCCACCATGCTTTACAGTCTGCTTAACGTGGTGTCGTTGGATTGTTTCACCGGGCCGGCGCCAGCAATATTGTTTTCCATCTGATTGGAATCTATTAAACTTTGTTTCATCTGACCAAATTACTCGCTTCCAGTCATCTATAGTCCAATTTCGGTGCTGTCTGGCAAAACATAAACGTGCCTTCACATTTTTGGCCGACAACGCAGGTTTATTTTTTTTTACTGCTGCAACATATCCAATTCTTTGAAGTGCTCTTCGAGCTGTCCATCGACTTACATCTTTATTTATCTCTAAAGAAGCCCCCTTAGGCGTTAAGAACTTGTCCTTTCTCATATTAGCCATAATATGACGAGCATCCGCATCGTTTAAAAGTCGAGGACGGCCTCTGAGAGGGGATTCAACCGAAACTTTGCGTCTTTTTTGGACACGTATGACCACCGACTGACTTATTCCGAGTTTACTGGATATTATCCGGGACGAACATCCTTTCTCGGTAAGACCTATTATCGAATTTTCCACGTCCTGACTCAATTTACGCATAATTTTGAAATAATAATAAAAATTGCTCTTCACTTTCAATGTAACCACGTTGACACTTTAAATCATAATAAGCACATTACAATAAGTCTAAGAAACAAAGCAAAAGCAATAAGATGACAATTAACGGTAAATTTTTGATTCTTTTGCAGATAAGAAGTTTAAAATGTCAAAGGTGCATAAATGAGTACATACGAGTTGTTTTTGTTTTCAAGTTTTCTTTTCTTCTTTGTGCACCTCTTCGTTGATCTTTTCTCGTTAATGTAAAGTCAATTATATATTGAATAAAGAGAATAAACTTTTTTTCCATTTGCTTTACTGTTTTCTTTATCATTCGCTCCGAAATGTGAAATATGCAAACATGTACTCAATTTTGCTCCCCACTGTATATATAGGTAAATATGAATGTTTGTAAATGTGTAAATGTTTTTTAGTTATAGTTTAGGTATTCGCGAGTTGGTAGTAGTTGTTGGGGCTTTATGCCAACAGACTACCACGCCTACCGAAGCCTAAGCGTCCCTGCTCGGGCGCCACTTGTAAAGGTGTCTATCAGGCCTAGGTACAAATCTCAGTCTGCCCAGGGCCGCCTTACAAGATAATTTGTAAGTCGCCGAGACCCCAGCGACACAAGGCACCTCGGGACTACCCTACCGTTGTCTACCCTATATTAGCAGACTTCGACGCAGGCAACTCTCAGTGGCTGTGCTATTTCTGCACGCCGCGCACCGCTGAGTCTCGCTACCCTATAATTCGCCTCTGCCGTCTGAGGCGCTACACTTATTCCCTCGTCGGAGTCTTGACGGGTACAGGCCCTCATCTCGCCAGCGGCTTTTATTCTTCCCTAGCTAAGTCGGGGCACTTAGGCGGGAAAGACCATGCCCCCGTTCCCGACGCCTAACTCGCACTGTCTAAGGCCGGGGCTCTTAGGGTGTTCACCGCGTGTCATCGCCGCCCTTACTAACCCTACCGTCCCACTATGGGAAACTTGACCACTTTTTCTGGCCAAAATTAATAACCCGAGAACGGAGCAAGATATTTCACTTCGATTTTTTGCGTTTGATTAAGCGAACTACTATCTACATATGTATGTATATTTTGGAAATAGTGGCGTGGCTCCGCTCCTTTACCTAAAAAATCAACTCAAATTTTTAATATTTTTAAAGTGCACTCTTAATATAAAGAAATATATTTTGGAATGAAATTCTGATATGGTAATAGTATGTGTAGCTTGTTTTTATAACTTATATAGAAAGAAGGTAACAGGGATGCGTCCTGTTGCCCCTGTAATTAAAGAAAAATATTAATATATTGAAAGAGTATTTTTTTCCAAAACAAATGTTCCAATGTTGTAAGGTAATTCTAAACTTATATGATGATGACTATTCTCATCTTCTAACATGTCGTCCAAAGTTGATGGGCACTCTAATAAATCTAAAACTTCCGAAGGAAGACACATTCTGTTCTGCCGCTGAATTCTTTTATCCAAATTCACTTAAGAAATGATAGGGTCAGAAGTATCCATCGCTCGCTGGAAGACGTCTGTTAAGTTGTGTATTCTATTAGATTTCCTGGCGTGTTGCTGACGATCAGACTTGTAATATTTGTTTCGAGACTCCGCCCCCTCTTCTCCAAAATAGCCAACAGACAGAAACGTATTCTCGATAATGTTGCTTCCGTGGATTAAAATTTTGTGAACAGTTGCAGTCATCGGTAGCCAAGGATATTTGTCAATGATAAGTTCCGCGGTTTCAAAACAAAATACTTGAATTTTTAAAATATCGTAGCTATTGGCAGCTGGCATGAAAGGCAAATTAAAATTGTCCTTAAGTTGGCAATTAGCTGCTTATCGATGCCAGTGATGTTGGAAAAAATATGAAAATTGAAAATGGGTAAAAAATGGTATATTAACTTTGTGCAAATGTATGTAACAGGCAGAAGGAGGCGTGGCAGACCATACAAAGTATATATATTCTTGATCAGCATCAATAGCCGAGTCGATTTGGTCATGTCCGTCTGTCTGTCCGTCTGTATGAACACACAGATCTCAGCTATTAAAAGAGCTAGAGGCACCAGACTTGGTGGGAGTGTGCGTGTATTCAATACACACAAGAAGTTTATTTCAAACTTGATGTGCCACGCCCACCGCCTCCGCAAATCGATAAATGCGTATTTCGATTTTTTCCAAATAATTCAATAACGAAAAGAGATGAACGCACCAAATTTGGTAGGAGGGTGTCTTGCAACATTATGCAGAAGTTGGATTTTAGAATTTTGGGTGCCACGCCCACCGCCTCTAAAAAACACATTTTTATAGTTTAAAAGAAAACTAGAAAAGCTAGAAGCGCCAAATTTGAAAGTAAGGTGCCTGGTAACATTACGGAGAATGTTTGATTTTCAACTTTTGGATGCCACGCCCACCGCCCCCACACTATTGCATTTTAAGAAAAGTAGGGAAATAACAAAACATTTTTTTAACACTCTTGTAGCTTACCATAGTACAGATCTACCCTATAAATTTCAATCCGATCGGACAATAAACAAAGAAGTTATAGGAGTTTGAATCTCCCATATAAAGTTGTGGGCGCTTAGAATTCCAACTAGAATGTTGAACTGACGCAGCAGAAGGCCGGCATCAATAAAAGTCTCATTTGCCGATCGCTCCGCGTAACTGTGTGTGGTCTTGATGGTAGGCTCGCAAGTTTCTGATGCGTGAGGTCGCGGGTTCGAATCCTGCGCTGGGCAATTTTTTTTTTTTTTTTAATAATTTTGCGCTATATGAAAAGTATATTATGCAAAAAAAAAAAAATAAAAACAAAAACTTTTTCTAAGCAATACAAAAAAAAGAAGACTGCGCTGGGATTCGAACCGGGGACATTTAGTTATAGAGCTGACAACTCTCCCAACAAATCACTGAAGCACATCGTCTGTTCCTAGGCGCGAGAAGTTTTGCATACAGCAGCAGAGACGGAGCAGAGGCTCGGCTTCAATGCTTGCGCCGACTGCGCACGCACAATCGGCGTGCAGTCGGCATGTGCCATTAGCGTCAATGCATGTGTATTTAATTTCGGAAATATGCGATGCGTTGTTATTAATTCGAATAAAAGTAATTAATATTAAGAATTATTTTTAGCAGCCAAAGGTAAATTATAACTTACTGTCGAGTGCACTCGACTGTAGCTTTTTTCAATTTTTTTTTTAATAACAAAGAAGTTATAGGAGTTCGAATTCCCCATACAAAGTTATGGGCGCTAGCGATTCCTAACCAAAACGTTAAATCGACGCAGTAGAGGGCCCGCGTCAATAAAAGCCTAATTTGCCGATCGCATCGCGTAAACTTGTGTGGTCTAGTGGTTAGAGGTCCGACTCGTAAATTACAAAGTTCGTGAGAGTTCTTGGGTTCGAATCTGGCGCGGGGCGATTTTTTTTTCTTAATGCTTTGTTTTTTATTTTTATACCATTTATTTTATTTTGTATTATTTCTTCGAATAGGGTAAATGGTATCTTACAGTCGCGCGCGCTCGACTGTAGCTTTCCTTACTTGTTTTGAAATTGCATCCCTTTAGGTTATGGAGAACGAAGTGATCTACATCAGCAGTGAGGAGGAGAGTTCGATGCCATTCTACCCGGCTGAGGAGGAGCGGCAGTTTGGCAGCGAAGATGCGGCGATGTATCGACCGGCATCAGAATTGGAGTTCGAGGAGGAGGGCTCGATGCTGGGCGACCCGGCCGAGTCAGAGGAGGAAGACGGTGGCGAGGAAGGAGACTCGCTGCCGTACTATACAGTCGAGGACGAGGAGGATGAGGAGATGACCCCGCCCCGCCAGGAGTTGGACGACGAGGAAGAGGGTTCGCTGCCGTACTATACAGTCGAGGACGAAGAGGACGAGGAGATGACCCCGCCCCGCCAGGAGTTAGACGACGAGGAAGAGGGTTCGCTGCCGTACTATACGGTCGAGGACGAAGAGGACGAGGAGGGGGAAGCAGACCGTCGGGGCGTACCCCGGTGACTCCGTCCCCGGAGGTTGGCACGACGACTGCTCCCCTTTCGTCGATCGGGAAGAGAGCCACGGCCCCGCTGGAGAAGATTGCCAGAAAAGGGGAAGATTCGTCGCAACGCGGGGAACGCTCCGGGAAGCTGGTCCCAAGGTGGAGGGTGCTCCCGGATAGCGAATTCCCGAAGGTCCGCATTGCCTTCGAGGACGAGGCCCAGGGCAGACCAAACGAGGAAGGACCGAAGAGGACGGTCGAGCAACTGATCGCCTCAATGGCGAGAGCTCGTATTGAGCCAAGGGTTCCGACCCCTAAGCCGGAGACTTTCGAAGGGGTCGACGGCTGGGAAGAATGCCTGGAGGAGCAGGTGCTGGGGAGTCCGGAGCAGAGAGAACATCCCCCGCCTCGGATGTTCAGCAACGTCCCTCTCGACTGGACAATAGACCCGAGGGGACACCTACTCCCGGTGTGGGTAGTGGACAAGGTACGCCGGATCATCGGGAGAGGGACGTACAAGCAGAGAGTACGTTTTCAGCTGCGGGCCTCGGATGGTGAATACCGGGTGACTGCCCATTCGGACGGTAGGGCGCACCTTTCCTTTCGGAAGAAAGGGGGGGGTGTGACGCAGGCGCCTGCCCCGCTAGGCAGTCGCAAGCGCCACAGCGGACACGAGCAGCAGGACACCAATTACGGCAGCCGCCGTAATTAGGATAAACCGCCATCTGCCGGCCACGGCCCAACTTCGTATTGTTAAGAAGTAGTATTAGAAGCCCGCCATCTGTCGGTCGTGGTTTAGTTAAGGTATATGATTTTGTAAGCGCGCGCGAGAGAGAGAGCGAGGTGAAGATCAGCAAGCTCACCACGAGCTTTCGCTATGGTGAATGCCGAGGACAGCTTCACGCTAGGCGCGCAAGCCGACGCTCGCGCTCTTGCGTTTGACCATCGTAAAGAATAACACGCGTGTAGTGAACCGAAAGTGAAGTGAAATTGAAAATTATAGAGAAGACAATAAAACTCGATTGGATCGAAAGTGAGTCTTTCCTTTATTCATTATTTTGCGTTATCTCCCCTCCCCCCTTTTTTTTTGATATTTACTAAATTCGGCGAGCCGAATTTAGCGACAACGAATTTATCAGTGCGTGTGAGTCGGCACGTGTCGACTACACGGCGGAAAGGGTAGGCGCAGGCATAGGCGACTTAACGGACGACTCGAGCGTTAGGGAAGGTGGCGGAGCGTGGTCTACCACAAATTCCCCAGCCTCAGACGTTGAGGTAGGTGTCGGCAGCGAAGGTGAGGTGCTGCCCGCCGGAGTGCTCCGACTGAGGTAGGGAAGTGTAGGCGCCGTGGACGCAACGTGGCTCTTCCCCGTAAATGCACCGGCGAGAGGAAAGTGTAGGCGCCGTGGACGCAACGTGGCTCTTCCCCGTAAATGCACCGGCAAGGGGAAAGTGCAGCGCCTGAACGGTAGAGGCGAGCCATAGGGTAGTGTGTGTGATAGGTGACAGTGTGAGCGGGGGGTAGTCCCGAGGTGCCTCAAGTCGCTGGCGTCTCGGCGACTTACAAATTTTCTTGTAATGCGGCCCTGGTCAGACTGAGATCTGTACCCCGGCCTTAGAACTTCTTTACACATTATATCCGAAACTCACTTCACCAGTAGATCCTACCTCCGCCTCCATGGGTATAACATCATACACGCCGACCATCCTAACGGTACTGCACGTGGTGGAGCGGCTATCATAATAAAGTCAAGCATCCAATTCAACGAGCTGGCCTCCTAGCAAGAGGACTGGGTCCAGTGCGCCAAAATAAATATCCCCAGTCCACTAGGAGATCTAACCATCGCTGCAGCATACCTTCCTCCCAGATACAGGGTGTCCGAAGAACACTTCGACCAACTGCTGAGTAGTATGGGAAACAGATTCCTAATTGGCGGTGACTTCAACGCCAAACACCGATACGAGACCAGATTCCTATAAAGCCTGGCTGGCCGCTAACATTGACCCTGACAAGGAGCTCAATACCGTCGAGCAGATCGACGCGGCCATCGAAGACCTGACACATCAGATGCACAACGCTGCAACATATGCATCGCCGAGAACTCCAACTACGTCCAGACCACCCATTAGGCATCTGCACCTTTGGTCTCCTGAAGTTGCTGCCCTGGTTGCTGAAAAGAGGCGTCTCAGAAAAGTCTGGTTTTGGTAGGCGTTTTAAATTAAGATGCCGTCTTAAGCTGCTTGTGTATACGAGCATTATTAAGCCAATCTGGACATACGGCATTCAGTTGTGGGGAACTGCCAGTATTTCAAATCGATTGACAGTCCAAAGACTGCAGAACAAAGCTTTGCGGATGGTCTCGAGAGCCCACCCATACCATGACAATCACACCATCCACGATGTACTCGGGGTCCCCTGGGTCAAAGATAAAATAAGAAAAGCCAGCAATAACTATGTCAACAGATCGGAAAACCACCCAAAAACACTAGCCATAAACTTGATGGATAACAGCCAAACCACCAGAAGGCTCCGGAGACTTCATCCGTTGGACCTCGCGCTAGGAGAAGTAGCAGTATCCCAGTCCCCCCTGTAAATGTCAATACACACACATAAAATGTAAATTATAAATAAGTCAATGTAAAACTCCTAAAATTTAATTATTGTCTTTTAAGTGACAGATTTTAAATAAAGAAACCAATAACGATAAAAAAAAAAATATATTTCCCGCTGCTCTGCAGCGGAGCCCCAAAATAGGTTAAGTGCACAAGACTTTGATAGATTCAATATTACTGTGCGCACAATGCACGGATATTGTGTGTTTTGTCCTCGATTTTGCATTTCTTTAGAAGAAAAATTTAATTTACGTAGACGTATGCCAAGGCAGATTACGCGTACGAACGGGTAAACACTTTTGGCTACTCAACTCCAGAAGCAAATTGTCACATGCCAACAAAGTGACAATATACAAACAGATTATTGCACCGATCTGGAGGTATGGGTGCCAAATCTGGGGGCTCACTTGCGATAGCCAGATCAAGAGAGTTCAGGTGGCACAAAATCGAATTCTGCGACTGATTACCGGATGTGAATGGTACATCCGTAACACGATGCTGCATAAAGATTTGAAGATGGCAACGGTCTTCGATGAAATAAACAAGCATTCGAGCCGCTATAACGACAGACTGCAACAACATAGGAATAGATTGGCGAGGATCCTGGCGGCGGAATCCCCTCCAAGAAGACTGAAAAGGCGACAGCCGAGAGATTTGATGACGCGATGTCCAAGGAGTCGAAGATCTAGATTTTTGTTAATTTAGTTTTAGTTTATTGTTATTTGTTAATTGGTTTTAGTTAGTATAATAACAGCTAAAGCTAGCATACGAGCTAGCCGGCGCGCCCTTCGGCTTAATTATTAGATACGAAGGATATGAAGAGGTAGACGGCTAACCTCGTATGCCTTACAAATAAACAAAAACGAAAAAAAAAAAAGTTTATTGTTAGTTGTCAATTGATATTAGTTAGTATAATAATAGCTAAAGCTAGCTTAAGAGCTAGCCGAAGGATATGAAGAGGTAGACGGCTAACCTCGTATGCCTTACAAATAAACAAAAAAGGAAAGGTTCTTTCAATGAAGACCCTAAGAGTATGCCATTTTTTTTTCAACTGAAAATTCATTCTACAGAGATCCAAAAAGTATGCAAGTTTAACTCCAACTTACAGTATAGTATAGTATTTATTAAGGTAAACGGGGCAACCTAACCACCCCTTTATGACCTTCGAATCAAAAATTGTTCCCCATTGTGCTCGCCTGCTAGCCTTAGGACATAGCTTTATCAAATATTACTTATCGTTGGCTTGGCCAACGCCTAATGAGATCCATTGGGTATCTTCTCTGTATTCGTAACGGTGGGCGAGTAGCTGTTAGCCTATTGGCCAAGCGGTTGCAGTGTCGCAGCAAGCGCTCATTATAGCGGCTTGAGTGGACGTTGATTTCGTCAAAGACGGTGCTCAATTTTAGGTCTCTGTGGAGGGTGCTATTTCTCACATACCACTCACAGCCAGTGATTAGTCTTGCTACCTTATTTTGGGCGACTTGAATTCTTTTAACCTGGAAGTCGCACGCCAGTCCCCAAATTTGGCCACCATATTTCCATATCGGCGCAATAATCTGCTTATAAATAGTAAGCTTATTCGACAGCGAAAGTTTGCTGCGCAGCCCAATTAACCAGTAGTGCTTGCATACTGCTGCTCGTATGCGCATTCTTAAAGCAGTTATATGCTTTTTGAACGTAAGCCTGCGGTCCAGTATAACTCCTAGGTACTTGGCAGAATCATTTTGAGCGACAAGAGCACCCCCAATACTCACAGCCTGCGGACTTCTTCGTCTTAATGTGTAGCAGACATTATTCGACTTATTTGAGTTGATAGCAATGTTCCAGCGCCTAGCCCATTGCTCGAAGAGTGCAGCATATTGCTGAACACCGTCGGCAGCATCTCACACACATCTCGACCTGCATGTGACACATACGTCGTCTGCGAATGTCGCCAGCATCGCAGACCCCGTCAAACTGGCATCAGGTTGTGGCACGTCGTGGCTGTAGAGGGAGTAGAGCAGGGGACCCAAAACACTTCCCTGAGGTACACCAGCTGATACCGGATACTCGATCGATAGTGCAGAGTGGAAGCGCACCGCAAACTTCCTCCTCTCCAGATAGGACTGCAGGGGGCCAAAAAATGGAGCAGGCAGCTCATCCTTAATCTTGGCTAGAAGGCCTCTGTGCCACACACGATCAAAAGCTTCCCTAATGTCAAGGAAGAGTGCGTTGCAGTACTCCTTCCTGTCAAACGCTATTAGTATTTGTTCAACAACTCGATGGAGTTGTTCAACAGTAGAGTGGCCAGCTCGAAATCCAAACTGGTGCTCAGGAATAATCCTCCGAGAATCCAAAATTCTAACAATCCGAGCAGCAATCAGCCTCTCAAATACCTTCGAGATCGAAGGCAGGAGACTAATCGGCCGGTAGGACGCAGGGTCTCTCTCCGGCTTGCCAGGTTTATGGATCATGGATATTATTGCTAGCTTCCATTGAGAAGGGAAGCATTGCAACCTCACAATAGCGTTAAAGACCGACGTTATGTACTGGATCGCGTGAGCTGGCAGTGCCTTTAGGGTAGCATTGCAAACAGTATCATGCCCTGGTGCTTTGTTGCTGTTCTGACACTGGATGACAGCTACTACCTCGTAGGGATGAAACGGCTGTATGGGAAGGTCCATTTGAAGAGCTTGAGCAAGTTTCTCTTCAGTCTCTTCTACTTGTGCTGGGCTAGCAAGATCGAACGGCTTAAATCGCTCAGCTAGGTGTTCACCAAACACCCCAGCTTGCTCAATGTCCGTCCGGCACCAAGTGCCATTGCTGTCAACCAAAGGCGCTTTCCGAGCGCACCGCCGTTTGATAGCGCGCGTGCTTTTCCAAAGGGAATGTAGAGCGTCATCATTAATCCCAGTATTTACCAGCCTCTCGTTAAACCAAGCGGACCTATGGTCAACTAGCGCGCGCTGAAGTACACCCTGCGCTCTGTTCCAGGCAGATTTGTCCAGTGGGTGACGAGACCTCATCCACCTAGTGCGTAAACGTCTCTTCTCGGCAATGAGTTGACGTATCTCGAACGTAATCGGGATACCGGCTGCTGCAGTCCTCCGAGGTGGGCTACGAGTTGACATTCCTGCTGCCATCTTGACTTTTTCTGTGAA
Source organism: Zaprionus bogoriensis (assembly GCA_035046045.1). NCBI lineage: Eukaryota > Metazoa > Arthropoda > Insecta > Diptera > Drosophilidae > Zaprionus > Zaprionus bogoriensis. The sequence goes on along the minus strand of JAWNOI010000082.1, from coordinate 22,251 downwards.
CAAGTCCAAAGCATCTTCTACGTCCTTCGCCGAGCTCAGCACAGTGTTAAGTTGCAACGAGCGCTCAAGGTTTCCTTGAAATAATTCAATATTGGTGCGTCTGGTTACAAGCCGCTCAGCCTTTGGGTAGTCTATCGCAGCTGCATCCAACGTAATTATTAGCGGAAGGTGGTCGGAGCTGAGCTCCACAACCGACCTTATGCTCACATGGATGCCAAGTATGCCTCTCGTCAGGGCAAAATCGATGTAGCTTGGAGAGCGTCTACTGCCATATGGGAACCTAGTGGGGCCACCGGTTGCAAGTGTGTTCACCTCACTATCCAGCACCACGTTAGCAAGCTCACGGCCTCTATTATCGCTCCTCGCTGCCCCCCAGAGCCAATGGGATGCATTCCAGTCGCCAGCAACAATGTATTTTGGGTGGAGCTGCTCCAATAAAAGTTTATACTCGTCCGCGGTCCAAGCATATCTAGGGGGACAATATACCGCTCCAAAATTGATAATGCCGAGTTCCGTCTGAACTGCGATAGCCGCAAGTTGTACCTTGTCAGTGGATGTAGCTCTCAGCGGAAAGTGAACTATGTTGGACTTCACCAGGATCGCTGCTCCCCCTCTAGAGCTGCCAGCACTTGGACCGTTGGCAGTATAGGCCTCATAGCCAAACAGCTTAGGCGCACTCTCTCCTCTACAATGTGTCTCATTAAGCATCAAGACATCGATGCTGTGCCGCCGTACGAAGCATTCCATCTCGGGCAGCTTAGTGGATACGCCGTTGGCGTTCCACACTAGGATGCGTAGTGGCACCATTATGGGGTTTTTTGCGCTTGAAGCGCAGCGAGCAAAGTAAGAATTTGCCCTTGCTGTTTTGTCTGTTGTTCATGCTGCTTCAGCACCATCATCATAATGTCCTTTTGCTTCTGTTGCATCAGACGAAGAGAGTTGATACTCTCGTTAAGTGTCTGCAGGATGGCATCAATGCTGTTGCTGTTGGCTATCTTCAGTTGCACTCCACTACTAGGCCTTCCAGGCCTACTGCTACTTCTACCGCGCATTTGCGCTTGTTGTGGCTGCTGTTTTTGTGAATTAGACAGCATGTTCCTTTTTAGGATGTCGGCATATGAGTCGCCACCTCGAAATATAGTCGCCAGGTTGTCATTATTGGCACAGGTCTCAACCCGATCCTTGGCTGAACTTCTAGCGCCAACTCCACGCTTGGGCATGGAGCGTTGCAGGAATGCCTGATGCTTAGGGCAGCCCGTATAATTGGAAGGGTGCTGCCCTCCGCAGTGGTAGCAAGTACAAGGCTCACTTCGTGGCCTACTGCAAGTGCTTGCAGGGTGCTCACCGGCACATTTTACACATACATAAGCTTTCCGGCAGTATTTGGCAGTATGTCCAAAGTTCTGACACCTATGACATTGCACGGTGGCAGTACGCTTACGGAGTGGTTCTATAATAACCCTCATGTGGCACAACATCTTCAAGTATAGGATCTGCTTGTTGTTCTCGGCCGCTGTTCAAAAAGAATAAATTTGTACGCTCAAGGTCTGCGGCGCCCTGCATGCTTCTCCGTTGGGGCGAATGAACATCGAGCACGTTGTGGCCCAACTTCGCTAGCTCATCCTTAATAGAGCTGTGCAGAGTGCTGTGGTGCAAACCTTTTACACATACTCTGTATGGTCTATCCTTTTTGAGCTGATAGCAGTGGAATTCATAGAGCTCCTCCTCCAGCCAGCTGACGATGATGCGAAAGGTCTTAGCATCAGCTGCGTAGAGCCTCATGACCCCACCCAGTGATGCCCTAGCCTCAATCTTGTTGACATCAGCAACTCTGCTGATATTTTGCATCAACAGATTCACGTCATTGACGCCTTCCATAACTATTGGCGGCCGCTTAGGCTGCGCTTTTATAATTGCTGTAGGCACCATCCCTAGAGCAGTTGAACGTTGCGCCGCACGAGTGGCGGCTTGATGGCTGGTGCTAGGCTGCACATCCAAGTCATCCCTCTCCCTATTGTTGCTCTCAGCATCCATTTCCGTAGATTGATCCGCAAGCAAATTGAACCGATTTGTGCTACCATTATAGTTCGATTGGTCAAGCTGGCCAAGATTGGACCTTTTCCTCTCGACAGGTGGAGATACACTCGCGCCTGACTTGCGCTTTACCTTTTGAAAACGCTGCAAATTCGTTCCTGTTGCAGATTTCTTAGCTTTCGAGCTACTTTCTGCATAGCTCGGCTGGTTGATGGCATCCATCAATGCTTCCCCAATCAGCTGTTTCCTCGCCATGGCAGGGTTACTCATCATATTTCCTGCTGCAGGGCAGCGGAGCCCCAAAATAGGTTAAGTGCACAAGACTTTGATAGATTTGATATCACAGTGGGCACAATGCACGGTTTTGTAAGTTTATCGTCGATTTCGTATTTCTTTAGAACAAAAATTTAATGTACATATACGTATGTCAACGCACACCCCAACTTACAAATAAACAAAAGAAAAGATAAAAATTAATTAAGGTAATGGATGCTGACAGTAACAATAGGGACAGGGATGACTTGGATGTACAGGCTAGCATCAGCCATCAAGCCGCCACTCGTGCGGCGCAACGTTCAACTTCCCTAGGGACGGTGCCTACGGCAATTATAAAAGTGCAACCAAAGCCGCCGCCAATAGTTATGGAAGGCATCAATGACGTGAATCTCTTGATGCAAAATATCAACAGAGTTGCTGATGTCAACAAGATTGAGGCTAGGGCATTACTGGGTGGCGTCATGAGGCTCTACGCAGCTGATGTTAAGACCTTTCGCAGCATCGTCAACTGGCTGGAAGAGGAGCTCTATGAATTCCACTGCTATCAGCTCAAAGAGGATATACCATACAGAGTATGTGTTAAAGGTTTGCACCACAGCACGCTGCACAGCCAAATTAAGGAGGAACTGGCAACGCTAGGCCACAAGATGCTCGACGTCCATACGCCTCAGCGAGCCAGGTTGTCACGATGCAAGACCAATAAACATGTTTTTTGTTAACATTGCCGCTGCGCCCAACAACAAGGAGATCCTGGATGTTAAAGCTTTGTGTCACATGAGAGTTGCAGTTGAGCCGCCGTCGTGCAGTGCCACCGATGACAGCAGTTTGGTCACTCCGCTAAATACTGCCGTAAAGCGCATGTTTGCGTGAAATGTGCAGGTAAGCATCCTGCGAATAGTTGCACTCGGCCACGCAATGAGTCATGCACATGCTTCAACTGTGGAGAGGAGCACCCTGCTAACTACTCGGGTTGCTCCAAATATCAGGCATTTCTGAAACGCTCTAGGCCTAAGCGCGGCGTGGGAGCCAGAAGTACAACTAACGAGCGTTCGGAGCCACGAATCGCTTCAAACAGCCACGTGGCCATTTCCAGAGGCAGTGTATCTTACGCGGATATAGCAAAAGTGGAGCATCAGCAGCCACAACAAAGTCATCCACAGCGTACCCGTTCTAGAAGTCGTCATAATTCAGTACGGCGCACGGTGACAGAGTGCAATTCTACTGAAGCCATTTTGAAATCGCTTAATAAAAGCATTAACTCATTGCGTTTGTTACAAGATAAACAGATTGAATTAATGATGATAATGCTGAAACAGCAACAACAACAGACACAGCAACAGGGGCAAATTCTCAATTTGCTCACTGTACTACAAGTGCAGCAAGCCCCAAAATGATGCCACTGCGCATTTAAGTGTGGAGCGCCAATGGCGTGTCCACGAAGCTGCCTGAACTGGATTGTTTAGTGCGGCGAGAAGAAACAGACATCTTGCTTCTTAGTGAGACTCACTGTCGAGGGACGAGTGCGCCAAAGATGTATGGTTTTGAGGCAAATCGTGCCAATGACCCAAGTAATGGCAACGCTAAAGGAGGAGCAGCTATCCTAGTGAAATCCAACCTTGTACACTTCCCGAAGACTTCTATAGCTACCGGTAAGGTGCAACTTGCGTCTGCAGCCATTGAAACAGCACTAGGTAACATAAAGTTTGGAGCTATTTATTGCCCTCCGAGGTTTACATGGACTAACATTGTCCGAAATATATTGTTGCGGGTGACTGGAACGCGTCCCACTGGCTATCGGGTGCAGGAAGATCCAACCAACGAGGTCGTGTGCTAGCCGACATTGCTCTGTGCACTGAGACGAGCTGTTTAGCAACAGGCGGCCCCACAAGATATCCGCACGGCAGCCGAGGCTCTCCAAGCTGCATCGATTTTGCGATGACTAGAGGCATCCTGGACATCCACGTTGATATTCGGTCTGTTGTTGAGCTTATCTCCAACCTTCTACCGCTAATTATCACGCTTGACGCAGCTGCTATCAGATACCCAAGGATAGAGCGGTTAATAAACAGGCGCGCTAACCTGGAAATGTTTCAAGGGCACCTTGAGCGCTCGCTGTATCTCAACATTGAAAATAATTCTGGCAGCGACTTAGAGGATGCTATTGACCTATTCACCAGTAAAGTCAAGGCGACAGCAAAAATGGCAACTTATATCCAGCCCTGGAAGCCAGAAGTTTCAGGCATACCGATCACTAACGATGTCATGCTCTTAATACATGATAAGAGACGCCTACGCACAAGATAGATGAGGTCTCGCCATCCCCTGGACAAAGCCGCTTGGGATAGAGCGCAGGCTGTGCTCCAACGTGCAATAGCGGAGCACAAAGCTGCTTGGTTCGACACAAGATTGGCTAACACCGGCACGAACTGCGATGCAACACACTCGCTATGGAAGGCCACGCGTGCTATTAAAAGAAGGTGTACCAGGAAGGCGTCGCTTATAGATAGTAATGGCACATGGTGCCGGACAGATTTGGAGCAAGCAGAGGTGTTTGCGGGGCATCTTGCTGAGCGATTTCAGCCATTTGAGCTGGCCAGCCCAGAACAAGTTGAAGCACTTCAAATGGATTTGCCAACCAGGCCAATCAACCCTAGCGAAGTAGTTGAAGTCATTGGTCGACAAAACGTGAACAAAGCTCCAGGTTACGATGTCATCTGAAGGTAACAACCTTAAAGGCATTACCAAGACACGCTATCAACTATATATCGATATTGTTTAACGCCATATTGAGGCTGCAACACTTTCCTGTTCAATGGAAGATTGGGATAATCTCCATGATACACAGGCCTGGCAAGCCTGAAAGAGACCCTGCGTCCTATCGGCCGATAAGTCTCCTCCCTTCTATATCAAAGGTGTTTGAGAGACTGCTTGCTGCCCGAATTGTCAAGATTGTGGATATTTGGGGGATTACTTCTGAGCATCAGTTTAGGTTCCGAGCTGGTCACTGCACGATTGAGCAACTTCACCGGCTAGTTGGGCAAATATTGACGGCATTTGATAAAAAAGAGTACTGCAACGCCCTATTCTTGGACATCAAGGACCGTGTATGGCACACAGGCTTACTGGTATAAATTAAAAACAAGCTGTCCGCCCCATATTTTGAGCTACTGCGGTCATATCTGGAGCGAAGACAGTTTGCTGCTCGCTTTCATTCAGCCGTCTCTTCCAAGCTCGACGTAAAAGCTGGTGTTCCACAGGGAAGCGTTTTGGGCCCTCTCCTGTACTGTCTGTTCAGTAGCGACATGCCGCAGCCAGATGTTAACCTGACAACAATGCTGGCCACCTGCGCAGACGACGTTTGTGTTACCCACAGCTCCAGCTGTAAAGTCACTGCTGCTGAAGAAATACCACAGTACGCCACAACATTTGCACAATGGGCGAAGCGTTGGAACATTGGCATTAACAGCGCCAAATCAGTCAATGTGTGCTTTACACTGAGAAGAGAAACTCCGCCTGCCATCACAATTGACGGCAATCCGGTGCTGCAGGCTGACTCCGCAAAATACCTTGGACCTTGGTCATTTTGGACCGTAGACTCACATTCTCCAAAGAGGTAACGGCTATCAAGTTTGAAATAAACTCGATCTGCGTATTCAATACACGCACGCTCCCACCAAGTCTGGTGACTCTAGCTCTTTTAATAGCTGAGATCTGTGCGTTCATACAGACGGACAGACAGACGGACATGGCCAAATCGACTCGGCTATTGTTGCTGATCAAGAATATATATGTAAGATCATTAGATCTATGTTTATTATATAACAATATATTAGTTTAGGTTTGATAAATGTTCATCGACTTATTCAACTTTTACAATATGCATGAATACAACTTTTTAACGACTGATTTACGGCTGACTCGCGACGACTGTGCTTTTCTCTCGACGGCTTCGCTCTGCCTCCCCTGTTCTCTATTGTATCGATATTATATCGATATCCTCTGCATTTAGGGATGGGGCGTGAGCAGCATGTTTAGGCATACTTCTTTACACTCGGTCATCCTGCTCGTCATCCGCCTCGGATGACTCCTTCACTTCCAAGTCCTCATCCTCATCAGAGTACCCCTCATTATGCAACTGCCACGGCTTCATATAGTCTTCGCTTGTTGACGTTTGGTGTGGACCTTCAAAAATAGCAGATTTTGTTACGTCATACCTACCATTTCTTTTAACTTTTGATATTTCGTATGGTCCAATGTATTTCCTTGTCCTTCCTTTAGCCATTTTCCTCTTCTTGTCGTAATTATACCATTTACCCATTGAAAATGGGTAAAAAATGGTATATTAACTTTGTGCAAATGTATGTAACAGGCAGAAGGAGGCGTGGCAGACCATACAAAGTATATATATTCTTGATCAGCATCAATAGCCGAGTCGATTTGGTCATGTCCGTCTGTCTGTCCGTCTGTCCGTCTGTCCGTCTGTCCGTCTGTCCGTCTGTCCGTCTGTCCGTCTGTCCGTCTGTATGAACACACAGATCTCAGCTATTAAAAGAGCTAGAGGCACCAGACTTGGTGGGAGTGTGCGTGTATTCAATACACACAAGAAGTTTATTTCAAACTTGATGTGCCACGCCCACCGCCTCCGCAAATCGATAAATGCGTATTTCGATTTTTTCCAAATAATTCAATAACGAAAAGAGATAAACGCACCAAATTTGGTAGGAAGGTGTCTTGCAACATTATGCAGAAGTTGGATTTTAGAATTTTGGATGCCACGCCCACCGCCTCTAAAAAACACATTTTTATAGTTTAAAAGAAAACTAGAAAAGCTAGAAGCGCCAAATTTGAAAGTAAGGTGCCTGGTAACATTACGAAGAATGTTTGATTTTCAACTTTTGGATGCCACGCCCACCGCCCCCAAACTATTGCATTTTAAGAAAAGTAGGGAAATAACAAAACATTTTTTTTAACACTCTTGTAGCTTACCATAGTACAGATCTACCCTATAAATTTCAATCCGATCGGACAATAAACAAAGAAGTTATAGGAGTTTGAATCTTCCATATAAAGTTGTGGGCGCTTAGAATTCCAACTAGAATGTTGAACTGACGCAGCAGAAGGCCGGCATCAATAAAAGTCTCATTTGCCGATCGCTCCGCGTAAATGTGTGTGGTCTAGATGGTTGCATGCAAGATTCTGGTGCGTGTGGTCGCGGGTTCGAATCCAGCAACGGGCAACTTTTTTTTTTTTTTTGCCGATCGCACTGCGTAACTGTGTGTGGTCTTGATGGTTGGCTCGCAAGTTTCTGATGCGTGAGGTCGCGGGTTCGAATCCTGCGCTGGGCAATTTTTTTTTTTTTTAATAATTTTGCGCTATATGAAAAGTATATTATGCAAAAAAAAAAAAAATAAAAACAAAAACTTTTTCTAAGCAATACAAAAAAATGAAGACTGCGCTGGGATTCGAACCGGGGACATTTAGTTATAGAGCTGACAACTCTCACAACAAATCACTGAAGCAAATGGTCTGTTCCTAGGCGCGAGAAGTTTTGCATACAGCAGCAGAGACGGAGCAGAGGCTCGGCTTCAATGCTTGCGCCGACTGCGCACGCACAATCGGCGTGCAGTCGGCATGTGCCATTAGCGTCAATGCATGTGTATTTAATTTCGGAAATATGCGATGCGTTGTTATTAATTCGAATAAAATAATAATATTAAGAATTATTTTTAGCAGCCAAAGGTAAATTATAACTTACTGTCGAGTGCACTCGACTGTAGCTTTCTTCAATTTTTATTTTTTAATAACAAAGAAGTTATAGGAGTTCGAATTCCCCATACAAAGTTATGGGCGCTAGCGATTCCTAACCAAAACGTTAAATCGACGCAGTAGAGGGCCCGCGTCAATAAAAGCCTAATTTGCCGATCGCATGGCGTAAGCTTGTGTGGTCTAGTGGTTAGAGGTCCGACTCGTAAGTTACAAAGTTCGTGAGAGTTCTTGGGTTCGAATCTGGCGCGGGGCGATTTTTTTTTCTTAATGTAAATTGCTTTTTTTTTTATTTTAATACCATTTATTTTATTTTGTATTATTTCTTCGAATAGGGTAAATGGTATCTTACAGTCGCGCGCGCTCGACTGTAGCTTTCCTTACTTGTTTTTCTTGTAGCTTTCTTGCGCCTTCTCGATTTGTCTTCTAACTTCAGCTCTCATATTCAGACGGTCATCTTGCATGTTCGTAAGCAATTCCTCTTGCAAAATGTTAAGTAATTCTGCTGTTGATTCGTTCCTCATTTTCATTCCAAACAATATCTCAAAAGGGGAGAATTTCGTTGATGCATGAACATAAGCATTAATGGCCTGCTGAACTTTTGGGGTGTATTTGTACCATTTTGCTGGTTCTACTGCAGACATCTTCGCCAGTACTGAGATGATGACCCTGTTTACTCGTTCAATTTGGCCATTTCCCCTTGGAACTCCTGTGGTTGTTAGCACGTGCTCTATATTCTCCTTCTCGCATAGATCTTTGAATTGATTTGATATAAATGCCGCTCCTCTGTCGCTAACAACGCGTTGTGGCCTTCCAAAAACTGAAATCCAGCTCTCCATATGCTTCACTACCTCTTGTGCGTTAGTGGTCTTCGTTGGATAAAGCCATGTATATTTTGAGAAGCCATCTACCATAGCAAATATATATTTGTAGTTTTTTGCCGTTGCGTCCAGTGTTCCCAAATGATCGACGTGCAAGGTTGCCAGCGGTGTGTCACCCTTATCAATACAATGCAAAAAATCTTCGTTTTCCAGCTTTCTTGTTGTGTACGATGCACTCGATGCAATTTGCGATGTGCATGCCGAATTTCTTCTCTATGTGGGGAATGTAATAGTCCTGCTGAATGGCGTGTATAGTCTTCTTGATTCCCATATGACCAAACTTGTGTGCATTTCCTATGATTTCTTTTTTCATTGATCTTGGAACTGCTAATAAATCCAATCCGTTTTCCTGTTTGAAGATCAAGTTGTTTTTAAATACATAATCTGCATACGGTTTGTTCTTAAGTATCTCTGCAACGGCTTCCAGGTGTTCATCTTTCTTTTGAGCATTCGCAATTTGAGCATAAACCTCCGGCCTGATTATCATTACTGGATAACGACTCAAACTATCAACGTGCTTCATTCTGGTTGCTGAGCGATGCTGCATCTGGTAGGAAAAATCTTGTAAATACATGATCCACTGCACGACTTCTCGGGGTATATCCTTTTTGTTTGTGGTAATTTTAAACGCTGCACAGTCAGTTACAAGGTCGAACTGTATGCCCATCAGATAATGTCTCAGCTTCTTTGTTGCTAAAAGGACAGTTTTTACTTCCAGGATATAGCTATGCATCTTCTGCTCCTGTGCTGTTGTCTTCTTACTCCAATAAAAGACTGGGTGCCACTTGTTATCATGCTGCTGAAGGAGTGTAGCTCCAAACCCATCTTTTGAAGCATCCACATGTAGTTGGGTTTTTAAGTTCTGCTTATAAATTTTGAGGACTGGTTCCTTAATGAGTTCTGCTTTCAGTTGGTCGATCGCTTGTAGCTGCTTCTTCTCAATTATAAATGGTGCATCCTTCCTTAGCAACTCTGTGAGTGGTCTTGCTAAAACGGCGTAATCCTGTATAAACTTGCGAAAGTAGCCTGTCAAGCCCAAGAAAGCTTGCACTCCTCTAATATTTTTTGGAATTGGGAATTTCTTGACGGCGTCGATCTTCTCTTGGCCTGGTAAAATGTTGCCGTTTTCCACCTCATGACCCAGGAATGTCACCTTCTGCTTAAGGAACTGGCATTTTGACCATTTAATTTCCAACCCATGCTGCTGCGCTTTGTCTAGGACGATCTGCATGTTCTCCAAGCATTCTTCTGCTGTTCCGCCGAATACAACAATGTCGTCTACGTACAACTCCATCACGTTCTTGTTTATTAGCTCTTGGAATATGACGGTTATAAAGCGGGAAAACACAGCTGGGGAGTTACAAAATCCGAAAGGTGCTTTTTTGAACTCATACAATCCCTCTCGTGTGGCAAATGCGGTAAGTTTGCGACTCTTTTCCTCCACCTCAACGTGAAAGAATCCATTTCGCAGATCCATTACGGTGAAATATCTTGCAGCTTGCATTTTTTCCAGGACATCTTCTACTATTGGCATCGGGAATCGATCTTTCAGCACCAGTGTGTTTAAGGTTCGATAATCAATGCACAGCCTGTAAGTTCCATCTTTTTTCTTTGCGAGAACCACCTTGCTAGAGACTTCTGATGTAGATTCTTGTATTATGCCCTGCTCCAGCCATTCTGCTACCTGTTTCTTGACAACGTCTTTTTCCATGGCCGACAACCTGCTTGGGCCATATCGAAAATTAATATCAGAGCTCTTTGGAATTATACTTAGCTTAATTGGAACGCCAACAGGGTTTTCGGACGGCTTGTAGTTATTTATCAGCTTTTCAACGGCATCCTTATACTTCGGCTCCACATCGATCTCCTTATTGGTTTTTGCCACGTTCAAAATATTATAGATGGGTTGCAACTCTTCTTCTTGTTTTGTCTGCTTGAAACTATATCCATGTGGGTGCAACGTGACTGTGAACTTTTTTAAGAAGTCAAACCCAACAACTATGTCGACTTTCAATGCTGCATTTGGAACAATCAAGAAACTATGTTCTGTTTTTAGGCCATCTACCTCGACATTTGTCTTTAATTCGCCCAGAGCTGCAGTTGAACCATTTCCAAAGCCAAACAATTGTGCAAAGGACTTTTGAAGCGGCGTTTCTTTGAAATGTGCCTCGTAAAAACTTTTTCGAATTAGCGACACATCCGCACCTGTATCAATCATACACAACATAGAGTTCTCGTTTATTTTCATCTCTTTAGCTCTATTGTTATCGAGCTGAACACATCCGACGGTTTTGTTCGTGTTTTGGCAATATTTTGAAATATGTCCAAAGCCATTGCATTTAAAGCACTTAGTGGGTTCTTTACAATCTTTTCTAACATGTTCTTTGGACCCGCAATTATAGCAATGTATTTCTTTCTTTTTCGAATTTTCCACGTTTTGATTTTTACCGTTTCCCTCGTTTCCATTGTTCTTTTTCTCACTTCCGTGTACTAGTTCATAAATCGAATATTCTTCTCGGAGTTCTTTCATTGTTTTGCACCGGTGCATCAGACATTTATTTTAATTTTTAATCGGTAGGCCATTTATTATATATCGTATCACTGCACACTCTTCAACATTTCCATTACTTGCGATTTTTTTCATATTCAGTACATATTCATGAAATGTTTCATCTTTGTCTTTCTTTCTGTTCTGTAGCAGCTTATGTACATCTGCGCTATTCAAATTACACTCAAATTCGTCAATGAGTTTATTTTTCAGTTCAACGTAATCACTCACGCATTCCGACTCAAGAAATAGTTTAGCGGCGCCACTCATTTTGCCTCTTGCCTGCACGTACTTTTGTTTCATGTTGAGTTCGTATGCTTCTGCGTTATGTTCAAAAATTTCGAACCATTTCGCGACTGGTACCGACTGGCCATCAAAATCACTCACAACTTTTTCAAACGAATGAGCTGAAATTTGTATTTTATTTTCGCGACGTTCGTCCACTTCCACTTTCAATGCCAGCATTTGCATTAGTTGTTCTATTTTGTTCTCCATATTTTCTTTGCACTCTTTGTCTATCTTTTCGTCTTGATCGTTTCTGCATACAATTTTTGCTTCTTGCGGCTCTTCACCCTTTGGCGGCGTGCGACACAACATTTGCGGCAACAACAAGAACAACAACTTCAACAACTTTTTCGCTTCTAGAATTGTCTCTGTCCGTTACTTTCCGCGTATTTTGCTTCGACCGTCGCCAATGTTCTTTTTGCTTGTCGATTTACACTCACACTTTTTCCACAGCGTCTGTTTTTTTTTTATGGTTGAGCCCCCATGTAAGATCATTAGATCTATGTTTATTATATAACAATATATTAGTTTAGGTTTGATAAATGTTCATCGACTTATTCAACTTTTACAATATGCATGAATACAACTTTTTAACGACTGATTTACGGCTGACTCGCGACGACTGTGCTTTTCTCTCGACGGCTTCGCTCTGCCTCCCCTGTTCTCTATTGTATCGATATTATATCGATATCCTCTGCATTTAGGGATTGGGCGTGAGCAGCATGTTTAGGCATACTTCTTTACATATATACTTATGGTATGGTCTGCCACGCCTCCTTCTGCCTGTTACATACATTTTCACAAAGTTAATATACCATTTTTTACCCATTTTCAATGGGTAAATTGTATACAAATATTTATAATTACATACATTCTATCAAAATAAGTAGCACATAAGGGAAGCTAAGGTGCTACGAGAAACGTGGAGCCGCAGCAGTTGCCCCGTTAGAAGTAATGATGGCTGCCTCAGGGCATATTTAAAAAGATTGAGGATCGAGGACAGCGACGAATGGTGTGAGTATGGCGTGGTGGAGAAGGCGCGGCACGTGCTAGTGGACTGCCCCTTTTCGAGAGCAGCGACTCCAGCTTGAGCGTTTCACTGGGACTACAAACTCAGTAGTAAGTCTTGTGCAGCTTATGAGGAGCAAAAAGAATGGAATGCGGTCTACGCCTACGCGGAGGAGACCATTATGAAAACGTTGCGGAGTTAGAAAGGAAGAAGAGAGAAGAAACTTCATATAGATGTTAATTTTGGACCTGCGAAGCAATGCTTTATCAGCCATTCGCAGGCCAGATCAGTATATATATAGAATATGTCGGGTTATCATTAATTTTATCCATGTCTTATTTAATTTATAAATGATTGTAGACGGCGAATGAACTCAAGCGCACCACTGCCTATTAGAGGTGGAAAAACATCGATGCGAACATCGATGACATCGATGTTTTCGAAACATCGGCAACATCGATGCTTAGCGGGCAAAATCGATGTTTTTTTTCTCTATTGTGTAGCGCACACAATCAACCTTATTGTGCTATATATTCTAAAATTGCCCGCTTTCGACGTAATTCTTACAAAATGTTAGTCGATAGTTGGTTTTTTAAGATAAGCTAGATCGCATATTCGAAATTTAAGGAAGCTCAGGGGACAATCCGCATTCTCTTCTGCAAGAAATGCCAACTCGCTGGAACAGCGCATACGAAATGATTAAGCGCATACTGAAGACAGACGAATTTATTACATTAGCTTTGGTATCTTTTCGTGGCGATCCATTGCCGTTTTCAGCAGCAGAAGTGGATATTTTAAATTATATATCCGAGTTGCTATCCCTCTTCGAAGAGGCGACGCTTTCTGTGTCAACAAAGACAAAGGTATCAGCGTCCATAATTATCCCTGTCATATGCGAACTGAACCATAAAATAAACAATATTAAAATCAACACAGAAAATGGCAAAAACATATTGACGACCATCAAGCTTAGTCTTACCAAGAGGCTCGCAACCATACTAGATCTCCGCTTTAAGAAACACGGGTTTTGTAATCCCGGAATGCGGAAGAAGGTGTCAAAGCTGTGCAGCATAAACTGTTTACAAAACTACCTGCAAACCCACTACATCCGCCAACATCACCAAACCCAAGAACCAAGCCGATTTTCATTTCTACAAGTCAAAAGCCAAAACAAGGTGCACTCTTCCTGGGCAGATGCCAGTATCCTGGTGAGACAGCATTTTGGAAAGGAGAACCAGCCGGAAAAATGTGACCCTTTTGCTTACTGGCAGGTAAGAAATTATACAATAACATATTTTTTCCAATTTATTGTATTAATTATATTTTAGATTACTACAGATGGCAACGCGTTTAAAACGTTAGCTAAAAAATACTTCTGCGTTCCCGCATCTTCGTGCGAATCTGAAAGAGTTTTCAGTAAAGCTGGACAACTTATAAGGGAGCGTCGCACGCAGCTTTCATCGACCGTTGTCGATAAGCTACTCTTCTTAAACAAAAACAAACATGTAAATAATATGTAAATATAGGTATATAGTAGAGTTCGGGATAGTAAGTAAGGATAGTTAAGTAGGGATAGTAAGTAAGGATAGTAAAATAAGCAATAGTATATTAGGGATAGTGGGATGGTTTGGCTTCATTCGTACAGAGTAAAGTTTCTGATCGCGGTCAACTTGGCGACCGCCAGTGCGATCTCTGTCTACGAATGATTGCAAGTTGACACACAGCCTCCTCGTGGCACCTCCTGGGTAACTATCTTAGCATCCGCTAGATAGTGAGCTAATGTGTGCAGCGGGTCACCAGGACTTTAAATGGTTGAGCGCAGGGTTTGGAACCCGCCTCGGAAAAAGAAAACCCAAAGAAAACCAAAGCGAAAGCCTCGGAAAGGATCCCCCCTTATGATGACGACCACCGCAAAACGAAAAAGGACTACGATTTAAGGATATGCACCTGGAATGTCCGAACTCTTAATTGGGAAGGTGCCTCTATCCAACTGGCGGATGCCCTCGAAAAATTAAAGGCTGACATTACCGCCATCCAGGAAATGAGATGGACAGGACAAGGTTGCTCCAAGCGAGCAAATTGTGATATCTACTACAGCTGCCATGCGGAGAGGCGCGAATTTGGATGCGGATTTGTAGTAAGCCGGAGACTTCGCCACCACGTCTCCAATTTCACTCCAGTGAGTGAACGGCTGGCTACAATCCGCGTCAAAGCTAGATTTTTCAATCTTAGCATAATTTGCGCGCACGCCCCGACGGAGGAGAAGGACGATGCTGTTAAGGATGCGTTCTACGCGAGACTCGAGGACACGTACGACCGCTGCCCAAACCACGACGTGAAGATCATCCTCGGGGACTTCAACGCAAAGGTTGGGCGCGAACGCATCTTTGACCGCACCGTCGGCCAATTCAGCCTCCATGAGACCACCTCGAACAATGGTTTCAGGCTGATTGACTTCGCCGCGGCGCGAAACATGGTAGTGAGTAGTACCAGATTTCAACACCTCGACATCCACAAGGCCACATGGCTGTCCCCTGATCAAAAAACGCGCAACCAGATTGATCACGTTGTGATAGACGGAAGGCATGCCTCAAGCGTGATGGACGTGCGTACGTTTCGTGGAGTCAATATAGACTCGGACCACTATCTTGTCGCAGCCAAGATACGCATGCGGCTATGCCGTGCGAAAAACATACGCCCCATCACGCAACGAAAGCTTGACGTCACTAAGCTGCGATCACAACGGACAGCAATGGCCTACTCCACTCACCTCTCGGAACTGCTACTCCAACCTTCCCCTCACCCTGTTGACGCTGGCGGACTCTGGGCGCACATATCCCACTCCATGCGAGCTGCTGCTGAAACAGCCATTGGGTTCAAGCGCCCTCCCACACGGAACCAATGGTATGACGAGGAGTGTCGCGTCGCAGCTGCGGCAAAAAACGCCGCCTACAGAAAAAAAGCTGCAGTCTGGCGCAACGCGAGCCACGTGTGAACGTTACAGGGAGAAAAGGAAGGAAGAGAGGCGACTTTTCAGACGGAAAAAGCGGAAGCAAGAAAAGCGAGAGTGCGAGGAACTTGAGGTGTTGCGAGACAGGAATGATGCTCGAAAATTTTACCAACAAGTCAACCGTCTGACACAAGGTTTCAAGACCGGAGCATCTAACTGTCGAGACGATAATGGAAATCTGGTTACAGATACGCAGTGCACGCTGAGGTTATGGAGGGCGCATTTCTCCAAGCTGCTAGCAGGCGATGACGGCACCAATCCCGCCGATGGAGGAAACAGCCCGATACCACCAATCAACGACAATGTGGATATACC
Organism: Zaprionus bogoriensis; assembly: GCA_035046045.1. Lineage (NCBI taxonomy): Eukaryota > Metazoa > Arthropoda > Insecta > Diptera > Drosophilidae > Zaprionus > Zaprionus bogoriensis. The sequence goes on along the minus strand of JAWNOI010000082.1, from coordinate 6,130 downwards.
ACTACCTAGCCATGACGAGGTCCGAGTTGCGATTACGCGACTCAAAAACAACAAAGCAGCCGGTGCTGATGGACTGCCTGCAGAGTTGTTTAAGGCCGGCGTCGAAGAGCTGATAAGGTGCATGCATCAGCTCTTGTGCAAAATATGGCTAGAAGAAAGCATGCCCAACGATTGGAATCCCAGCGTCCTTTGTCCTGTACTGAAGAAAGGCGACCCGACGATATGTGCCAACTACCGGGGAATCAGCCTGATCACCATCTCATACAAGGTCCTGTCGAGCGTTATATGTGAACGACTGAAGCCGTATGCCAACACACTGATCGGACCTTATCAGTGCGGCTTCAGACCTGGTAAATCCACCATAGACCAGATCTTCACATTGCGCCAAATCCTGGAAAAAACCCACGAAAATGGAATTGACACACACCATCTTTTTGTCGATTACAAAGCTGCATTCGATAGCCCGACGAGGGGAAGCCTATATGCCACCATGTCTGAGTTCGGTATTCCTGCAAAGGTGATACGTCTTTGCAGGATGACATTGAGCAGCACCATCAGCTCTGTCAAGGTAGGAGCGAACCTCTCCGAACCTTTTAATACCGTTCGAGGTTTCAGACAAGGCGACCCTCTGTCGTGCAACCTCTTCAACTTCGTGATGGAAGGGGTTCTGCGGAAAGCCGGTGTTCATCGATCTGGCACTGTTTTTTATAAAGGTGTCCAGCTCCTTGCTTACGCCGATGACATTGACATCATTGGCCGTAGCAAGCGTGATGTCACTGCTGCATTCTCCGCTATCGAAAAGGAGTCAGCAAAAGTGGGTTTGGCGGTAAACGAGGGCAAGACGAAGTATATGCTGTCGACAAGCAGGGAGACGCGGCGCCTAGACTCCCATGTGGTAGCCGACAGCTATAACTTCGAAGTGGTCAAGGAGTTCACGTACCTTGGCACCGCCATTAACACCAAAAATGACGTCAGCCTGGAGATCAAGCGAAGAATCACACTTGCCAATAGGTGCTACTTTGGTCTGAGTAGGCAAATGTGCAATAGAGACCTCTCTCGCCGAACAAAACTAACACTCTACAAGACACTCATCCTGCCCGTGCTCTTATATGGCGCAGAAGCATGGGTAATTTCACAGACGGATGCAGCAGCGCTTGGGGTGTTCGAGAGAAAAATTCTTCGCAAGATCTTCGGTCCCGTTCGGATTGGGGACGACTTTCGCATTCGGATGAACCACGAGCTGTACGAGTTGTACGACGACGTGGACGTGGTCCGGCGCATCACGATACAACGTCTGCGCTGGCTCGGCCACGTTGTGCGTATGGATGAAGAAGCTCCAGCTCAGAAGGTATTCGAAGCGAGGGTCGACTATGGGCGACGACGAAGGGGACGACCAAATCTCCGTTGGAAGGACCAAGTGGAGAAGGACCTTAGTCTACTGGGTATTTCCAATTGGAGGAGGCGCGCGAAGAGCAGAGGCGCCTGGAGGGAGACGCTGAGGTCGGCCAAAACCCGAAATGGGTTGTAGTGCCACCTAATAATAATAATTAGGGATAGCACAATATCCTAAAGAACTATTATTTTCTTTGGACCATGTATATATTGAAACATTGATATTAAAAGTGTTTTCTTCGCTTAACTCCTTTGGCTGACCCCCAAAGATATTGGAACGACGTTATTTTCTGCGACGAGTCGAAAATAATGTTATACTATAACGAAAGACCCAACCGAATGTGGCGAAAACCATTGTCCACTCTAGAAAATAAAAACATTATACCGACAGTAAAATTCGGCAAACTGTTCGTCATGGTGTGGGGTTGCATTTCAAGCAAAGGAGTAGGCGATTTGGTATTTATAGAAAATAATATGGATGCTAAACAGTATCTTAATATTTTAAAAACAAATTTGGTCAACAGCGCAAGAACATTTCGCTTTGGGCGGCACGACCCAAACATAAAACTCAAGATTTTCGAATGTAGACGCTATATAATTGCGGTAAAGTGATTGACACTCCAGCTCAGAGCGCAGACATTAATCCTATAGAAAAGTTGTGGGCGTATTTGAAAAGGAAGGTGGCAAAAAGGCATCCCACATCACGACCAATGCTAAAAAAATTATTTTGGAGCTGTAACGGCTTGGCTCGGAAAGAAAGCATGAAGAAAAATCAAATCAAATCAAATCCCAATAGATTATGTTGAAAAATTAATAAATTCAATGTATTCACGGCTGGAAGCTGTTGTAAAGACCAAAGGCAGAACTTGCAAAAGACTCTCAACCGTTTTTCTTCATGCTTTCTTTCCGAGCTAAGCCGTTACAGCTCCTACTTTCAGTTGCTCTGTGCAACAGACTCGTGCTGTCTTCACTTAGGTTTTGGGTTGAGCGGTGATCGTTGAGCTCTTTTTATTTCGGTTTTGATTGAGCAACGCGCTGAGAGCGGAAAGAATGACGCTCGCACAAAGAGAGTCAGCAAGAGACCAATTGGGTGGAAAAGTCAACGCATACGTTCATCACATTTACTTTCGTTATTGTGAAAAATAAATAATACAATTTGTTTAACATAAAAATTAAAGTTTTTTTCATATACAGTGACTCACAGCTTTTTTGACCCACCTTGTATATTCAAATTTAAGTAAGAATAGCTTTTAACTTAAGCAGATATTAAAAAAATAAAAATTCAGGTTTTTTGGTGGGTTTTATAGGAATAACAAAGAACTTAATTTTTATTAAAATAACAAAAGGTTTTATAATTATTGAACTAAAAAGAAAAATACTGCAGTTTTCCATGTCACAGCTTATTTGACCCATTTTTCAAAATAATTAAAACTAAAAAAATAACGAATGATGATACATATTTCAATATTTTGTATGGCCCCCTTGTGGTCTATGACCATTTTTAAGCGTTTTTGCATCGACTCCACTAACTTTTTGGTGGTTTCTGGAGGCCCACTCCTCCATCAAGGCAACTTTGAGATCATTTTTGTTTGCTATCTGCCTTTTGCGGATATTTGTATCTAAAATAGACCACAGGTTTTCAATGACGCTTAGGTCTGGTGATTGTGCCGGTGGTTTCATCACATGGGGGCAATTGTAAATGAGCCATGTTTGAACGATCCCCGAGGCATGCTTGGGATCGTTGTCTTGGTAATAGCGAAAAGAGTCCTTTATACCCAGATCCTCGGCGCTTTTGATCGAATTAATCTTCAGTATATTGAGATAAACGATTTTATCCATTGTTGACTCAATAAACTGTAGTCTTCCAACACCTGCAGCCGACATACAGGCCCACACCATTACACGGCCACCGACATGCTTTACCGTCGCCTTCAGGTGTTTATCTTGAAGCTCTGTATTGGGCTTCCTCCACACATAAGTTCGTCCATCTGAACCAACAGGTTGAATATGGACTAATCAGCAAAAATTACGTTGTTCCAGAATTTTATATCCTTTTTAATGTGTTCCTTTGCTAACTTTGAGTGGATGACTCTATTTTTGTACCATTTACCCATTGAAAATGGGTAAAAATGGTATATTAACTTTGTGCAAATGTATGTAACAGGCAGAAGGAGGCGTGGCAGACCATACAAAGTATATATATTCTTGATCAGCAACAATAGCCGAGTCGATTTGGTCATGTCCGTCTGTCTGTCCGTCTGTATGAACGCACAGATCTCAGCTATTAAATGAGCTAGAGTCACCAGACTTGGTGGGAGTGTGAGCGTATTGAATACGCAGATCGAGTTTATTTCAAATTTTTTCGTGTTTTTGCAAATAATTCAATAACGAAAAGAGATAAACGCACCAAATTTGGTAGGAGGGTGTCTTGCAACATTATGCAGAAGTTGGATTTTCAACTTTTGGATGCCACGCCCACCGCCTCCTGAAAATACATTTTTATAGTTTAAAAGAACACTAGAAAAGCTAGAAGCACAAAATTTGGAAGTAAGGTGCCTGGTATGGAGAATGCGGAATTTCAACTTTTGGTTGCCACGCCTGCCGCCCCCAAAAATCGATTTTGTAAATCGGTAAATCAAATTATAGGAAAAGTAGGAAAGTTTTCGAAATTGTGTTTAGGTCTTATTGTAGATAATAATAATATTGACCAACCCTATAAATTTAAATCGGATCGGATAATAAACACAGAAGTTATAGGCACGAGAAGTTTCGCTCACAGCAGTAAAGGCCCGACGCCGACTGCGCACGCACAGTCGTCGCGTAGTCAGTGTGCAGTCGGCATGTGCTATTAGCGTCAATGCATGTACATTTGTCTTCGAAAATATGCGATGCGTTGTTATTCGCCGAATAAAAGTAATTAATATTAAGAATTATTTTTTAACAGCGAAAGGTAAATGGTAACTTACTGTCGAGTGCACTCGACTGTAGCTTTCTTCACTTGTTTTTTATTTTAATTTGCATATACAAAATTTCATACCATAATTTTCTTACATATACCTATACACACATACACATATGAAACATTGATACACCAAGTAGGAATATTTTCGTGCGTGTCGGAAACACCCTACGGTACCCTACAAAACAAAAAGTGTTCGGACAAATTAACGGGCCGGTCGTCGAGATAATTGAATGGGCCTCTAACGAGCTTGCATCGAGCTGCGCGCGCGGGGTTCAGCCCAGACAAGCGAGTTGATTGAGCACGGGCGCGACTCGCGAAGTGCAAAAGGGATTGCTCAACGGGGAAAGATCGACTAAGCGACTTTCGAACTTTCCGACATAACATCGTGAAAAATATATAATAAATTAAATTATTAATATATCGAAATATATAAAATAAATGAATAAATCGTAATAAATTAAAAAAAATATTATTTAATCGATATAAATTAGAACAATTTATTAATTAGCGTGCTTGCGTGTGAGCGAATTCATATGAATTCATACTGAATTTGTAGCCTAAGGCTAGAAACATAGTGGGCGCTGAGACGAAGATGCACTATGCAACCTATTAGCTTAGCTTTAAGATGAAAACGAATCTGTTGACGAATTGCTTGCGATACGAGGTTGCGTAGGTTGCATAGTGCATCTTCGTCTCAGCGCCCACTATGTTTCTAGCCTTAGGCTACAAATTCAGTATGAATTCATATGAATTCGCTCACACGCAAGCACGCTAATTAATAAATTGTTCTAATTTATATCGATTAAATAATATTTTTTTTAATTTATTACGATTTCTTCATTTATTTTATATATTTCGATATATTAATAATTTAATTTATTATATATTTTTCACGATGTTATGTCAGAAAGTTCGACGGTCGCTTAGTCGATACTTTCCCCGTTGAGCAATCCCTTTTGCACTTCGCGAGTCGCGCCCGTGCTCAATCAACTCGCTTGTCTGGGCTGAACCCCGCGCGCGCAGCTCGATGCAAGCTCGTTAGAGGCCCATTCAATTATCTCGACGACCGGCCCGTTAATTTGTCCGAACACTTTTCGTTTTGTAGGGTATGGTAGGGTGTTTCCGACACGCACCAAAATATTCCTACTTGGTGTATCAATGTTTCATATGTGTATGTGTGTATAGGTATATGTAAGAAAATAATGGTATGAAATTTTGTATATGCAAATTAAAATAAAAAACAAGTGAAGAAAGCTACAGTCAAGTGCGCTCGACAGTAAGTTACCATTTACCTTTCGCTGTTAAAAAATAATTCTTAATATTAATTACTTTTATTCGGCGAATAACAACGCATGGCATATTTTCGAAGACAAATGTACAGGCTTTGACGCTAATGGCACATGCCCACTGCACCCTGACTACGCGACGACTGTGCGTGCGCAGTCGGCGTCGCGTCGGGCCTCTACTGCTGTGAGCGAAACTTCTCTGCCTATAACCTCTGTGTTTATTGTCCTGATCGGATTCTGAATTTATAGGGTTGGTTGATATTATTATTATCTACAAGTAGTACCTGAAAAAATTTCGAAACTTCCGACTTTTCCTTCTAATTTGATTTACCGATTTAAGGAATCAATTTCGGGGGCGTAGGCGTGGCATCCAAAAGTTGAAATTCCGCATTCTCCGTAATGTTACCAGGCACCTTACTTCAAAATTTGGTGCTCCTAGCTATCCAGTGTTCTTTTAAACTATAAAAATGTGTTTTTAGGAGGCGGTGGG